>JAXCHB010000188.1:0-1200000 GCA_036926305.1 Uropetala carovei | reverse complement strand
CTTAGAATTGCATTTTTAAGGAATGCAACTACACCCTTCCCTCGCCAACCACGGGGGTTACATTCCTGAAAATTGCCGCGGTTGGTAAATACTTAAGTATATTGGAAATTGGGGGTTAGGTTCCACGGTTCGTATTACTATACCATATATTATTGATCACTTACATTACTTGCTTATTTCTCACTTAAATACATTATATAAATATTACGAATACAATAACATGCTGTTCTTTCCTTACGAGCTCTCTGATTTGGTATAGTCAAAACTGCCGTAGATGAAATATGTGTTACGAAAAACAATCACCGCCATCTATGTGCTACTTGCGGTACTAAATGCGAGAAATAGCTTTCCGCTGCATTCCGCTGTTCGGAACTACATATTCTACCCCAGAATGAATTCTTTTTTTAAGAATTTCTTCAAACGTATCACACTATGCATAAGCCAAACTATTGAGTAAAACAATTATCTACTGAAGGATTACAAACGCCCCGTAGGTAACAGAGAAATTACATGCATACTACGACGTACATCACATCATCTTATACAATTTACTACGGTCTTCTAATCTTACCCGGCGTTTTTTTGCATATAAACAAATATTATTACGCACAAATTCAGAAAAATATTAAACGTTTAATTTATTTAGTATGCTGATATGAATAATACACAACTAAACACGTCATGTAGACTTGTTGTGCGCGAAAAGCATGCATATGCTGATGTGAATAATACCGAACTGATCGCCTCGTGTGGAATGTAGAGACTTGTGGCGGACGAAAAGCATAATCGTACATTATGGCAACAAAGTAATAGCAAGCAAGTTAGAACAACAACATAGCCTTTGTGAGTGAGTGCAGATGACCACAAAGTCATACGATGTGCAGGATTATCGTGTTGAATGCAGTGACTTGTGGCGCACGAAAAGGATACGCAATCGTGTCAGTATGGCAACAACGTAATAGCGAGCAAGTTAAAACGACAACAAAGTCTTTGTGAGTGAGTTAAGACGACAACAAAGTCATAAGATGCACGGTATTTAAAAGTTTTCTTGGTCCGAACCGTGGATACGCAAGGGAAATGTCCACGGTTGGGAAGGGTGGGACTCAATATGTAGACCGCGTATAGTTGAGGGCCGAGGTTAATAAACCCGCGGTTAGAGAGGGAAGGGTGTACTACGCTAAGCGTCGGATACTTGTAATATTTAATTATAATAATTTGTT
Organism: Uropetala carovei; assembly: GCA_036926305.1. Taxonomy (NCBI): domain Eukaryota; kingdom Metazoa; phylum Arthropoda; class Insecta; order Odonata; family Petaluridae; genus Uropetala; species Uropetala carovei. Next base: position 1,198,780 of record JAXCHB010000188.1, on the reverse strand, counting down.
TTGAACAATTGTTTTCCATAGTAAGTATCCTAAGGAACATATACAGTGTCATTTTACTATATTTAGGGGAAGATTTTTTTGCCATAGTGAAGTGATACCAAGTGGGTATGCGACATAGATTACAACATACAAGAAATTAACTTTCTGGTTAATAGTTAACAATTTATTAAGCATTCAAAAACAAAATAACAACTATCACACTTATAATTTGGTAGGTATTACTGTCACCAGAATTACTGCGTGGTTTGTGCACCGTGGACTTCACTAGGGAGTTCAGGGGAGGTTAGCTCAGCTGATGGTGTGAGGGTTAGACCAGGACGGGTCAGGTCACTTCAGCTGCTACGGTTGGGAAAGGAGAGAGAGCGAGAGCCCCCTCCTTGCCTCGACAGAGTTCCAGGGAAAGAGGGGAGTGTGTTACGAGGTCATTCTGGAATTTCCAGGCAGCGATTCGTCATTGGCGAACATTTAAACAAGTGTTTCTGGATTCGCAGTTCTAGACTTAAAATTTGTTGAACTGGAAAGGGACTGGTGGGAGGACACAGTTTACGGCATATAAATTCAGACGTCCAGAAAAGTCCGCAGCTTCTCAGTGGAGTGGCGTCCAGCAGAGAGGCGATTAGTTCGACCTTGGTTTCTCTTGCCGGCCTTTGTTGATCGCAGCACCTCGGTCTTAAGTCCCTTGGGATGATGGACAAAGTCCTGAGGGGGGTAAAATCGCCACAATAGGAACGTATCTTGCCTTCTATAATGGAAGTCAATGAGAAATTATACCTCAATTTACAAAAGGTTTTTGAAGAACGTTACACTCTCGTAAATCAGGGTCTGCCTGGAATTGGTTGGCAAGGCAACATCCCGTTAAAATGGAAAGATTTACCCAAAATATGTGAATTAAATGTTTAAGATGAGGTGTCGGCAGGAAAAGATGAACATACAGTGGAATCCCCATTTAACGTTTGGGTCGGGGACAAGTTTTTTGTACCTTAAATCGAGTAATACATTAAATGGGGGTTATCGAAAATTGAAAGACCAAATGGCAGTTCATTAATGTCAAATATGTTTTATTAGTTAAAACAAATATTAAGTGTATAGATTAATTACGTACAATATTTTCATTTGTAAAATTTGAGAATAATACCAACTGTAAGTCCTCCGGCGAAGGTGATTCTTCTAGCTTATGGTTTTTTTGAGAAATTAGTGGTCATTTCATGGCTGTGACCCTCATTGCACCTCCTAGCAGTGAATTTGTGATTTTTAATTTTTCCGTGGCAAACTATCTTAAAACTTTTAAGCAAATAAAGACACTTAATTGAAGCGCTCCTATATAGGAGGAATCAACCAAGCATTCAGATCCTTTCAGTTTTTTAAGTTCGCATGCTATAATGAATACATGATATAATTGGGCTGGTATGGGTTATATAAGATAATACAGTAAAACCCCGCGATAACGTGGGTTTTGGGAGACAGAATGTACACCCGCTTTATTGGCAACCTGCGGTATTTTGGGAAATAATTTTAAAAACGCGAACGCTAACAGTTCCAACGTCCTTTTAATCTCATTTGTTACATTTCGGCCCTTTATGCGAAGTGGGCTCGCAAATTTGATTGCGTGTCTTGTGCGGTGTAGGGAAATGCTACAGTGACTGACGAGTAAGAACATACATCCAAAGTTTTAATTATATCGCCGCCTCGATGTAATAATAACATTGTTGTGGATGAGACTTCCCTTTTTTTGGGGGATTGTCTTCCTTTTGAGTTAACAAGGTAAATATGGATGTGGTAAACGCGGGTGGCCCAACTAGCTAACGCGTCACGTTTGTGAGTGAGTGCCTGCGAAATGAAACATAAAAAAATCCGTGTTCACGTGATGACGTTATCGCAACTTTCGTGAAGTACGTAACAGATTAGGACATTTAAGGTGGATTGTCAAAACAGCACAACTACATATTAATTATTTTGAGTTTATTTAATGTAGTAACAATGCCAGTATGTGTTGTGCCATTGTTGGTTTAATTGAATTAATATATTACATCTCCACCAAATGAAATATTCTCGAGTCACGGTGTAAACGCACCTGAAATCGAGGCGATGCCCTGCAAGGGACCAGAATTTTGTCCCTTAATTGCGGGCAATTCACAAAATCGAGAAACTAAATCGGGTGATACAATATGTTATTTATATGGAGCTTTGGTCGGGGCCGCAAAAAAACCGCCTTAAATGCGGGTAAACCTTAAATGGGAGAACCTTAAATTGGCATTCCACTATATTTGAAAACTATAATTTTTACTTCAAAATGGTTCATATCCATAGATCGTAGGTTAATTCTTTCTAATTTTAATCTCAAAAAGAATAAAAGTCTGCACATCAAAAAGTCAATGTTTATGTGTTATTTCTTGTTTTCAAATGTTATCGGAAAGACATTTTACAATGAATAATTTGAATGCATAAGTAATTTTCCTGACATATAACAAATATTAATCATCATGTCCTCCTATAATAAAGGGGAAAGGACTTAGAAAATAAAAATTTATTTCATTGTACTCAAAGTTTCAACTCCCAAGCTCTGGGTCTGTCTATAAAAATTTACGTATACGATTTGCATAAGTTTTTATTTAACCCATTCAGTACGGAGGATGTCACACTAGTCCTCCATACTAAGGGCCGTATTTATAGTCCTCTTCCAGCAGTCTCCCAGGTACTGGGGATCCCTTAGGGGTCCCCTACGTCAAAAATCATATTAATAGTCACCTCCCAGGCCTTAGGGGTCCCCTAGGGGTTACCCAGGGGACCCCTAAGCTGGGTAACTGGTAAGCTTGACCCAGCAATCCCCTTGCGAAGTAATACCTGAAGCGGCGAAAATCCCTACTATAATATCATATAATTCGTACTATCATATATTCTTACTATAATATCATATAATTTTCAGTAACAGTTCTTAATCTGAAATGTTCATATTTAACAATATTAAAGGCATTTATCATCAAAAATAATTTTTTGTAACATTTCATAATCTCAATTATTCACATTAAAGTATATACATACAGTAGAACCTCATAAATCCGGCACTCGAAAATCCGGAATTATCTAAAATCCGGCACTTTTTGAAAAGTGCACTTTTTAAAACTTTTGCCGCGGGTAGCCTAATGCACTATGGAACGATAAACGCACCTCTTCGCATCAAAATTCGCGAATTCTGGAACCAATTTGACGACAGCAGTTACATTGTATGTGTGAGCGAGTCCAATTGTCAGCTGACTAATACATGTTGGTACGTGTTAGGGAATAGTTTCCACAGTCACAATGAATAACTTGTATACAGTCGCGTGTTCAGATTCGTAGCGATTGCATGTGTCTTTCATTAGTGTGATATTGCTCAAGTTCGTATTGGAATGTCTTTAAAAAAAACTGAAAACCCCTCCAGTAGTATTATGAAGCGTAAACATAAATCTCTTTCTATTGAACAAAAAGTAGATTTATTAAGAAAACTTGAAAAAGGTGCTTCAGTTAAGAGACTCTGTGAAGAATATAACGTAGGCAGTTCTACTGTGTATGACTTGAAGAAACGAAAAAGTGAGTTGCTGACATTTTATGCAGACAGTGACACTTCTAAGGCCGAAAAACATTACACATTTCCAGGGTCAACGATATCGATAGAGTATTGTTTGAATGATTTCGATAAAGAAGAAGTTAAGGTGTACTGGTATCAGGCCTATTGCTAATACAGCAAGCAAAGAAATTACACCACGATTTGAAAATCAATAAAGCTTTCGATTATTCGCAAGGTTGGCTTCATCGCTTCAAGCTTCGCCATGGAATACGAAAATTAGCAGTGTCTGGCGAAAAAATTAGTGCCGATTCGGATGCTGCCGAAACATTTGTAGAGGAGTTTACCAAGTTAATTTCGGCTGAAAATCTTACTGCAGAGCAAATATATAACGTGGACGAGACAGGATTATTTTGGCAATGTCTTCCTCGGAGCACACTTGCAGCCGCCGATGAGGATATGGCATTTGGAGTGAAGGAGTCAAAGGAGAGGCTGACGGTTCTTGCATGCACAAATGCAGCAGGTACGCACAAACTAGAGCTAACTGTAATTGGTAAAAGTGCACACCCACTTGCTTTAAAGGGTGTGAAGAATTTTCCTGTCAACTACCGTGCTAATAAACGTGCATGGATAACTTCTCAATTAATGTTGGATTGGTTTTTGAATTATTTTGCACCGGAGGCATGTGCTCATTGTAAATCTAAGGGACTAGGTGATGACTGTAAAATAATTCTGACATTAGATAACTGTCCTGCCCATCCTGATGCATCACTTTTGGTATTGGGTAACGTGCGTGTGGTTTATTTATCTCCAAATTGTACATCTATTATTCAACCTATGGATCAGGGAATATTACGTTCACTAAAATTCTATTACAGACAGCAATTAATGCAGAAATTGCTTGTTGCTTGCAATAGAGGCCAAGGTGTTGACGGATTTAAAAAGGAATTTAACATTAAGAACTCGATTTGGACTCTAGCTAAAGCGTGGACCGATGTAACGGCCGCAAAACTGAAAAATGCCTGGCATAATTTGTGGCCTGCAAGCATGTTTGAAGAATGTGATGAATCACCACCAGATTTTCTAGGTTTCAATGTCAGTGACAAAAAGACACTGGTGTCTGAAATTATGGAATTTGCTAAGGGATCAACGAATAACGCTTTCACAAAGGGTCTGGAAGAAGACGTTGAAAACTGGATGGAATTCGACTATGAAGTGCCTGTAGTGAATCAGCTAACTGACGGAGAAATAGTTAAAATTGTTTTGGAACCCGAACGTGAGAATTATGAAAAAAGTGAAAGTGACGATGATGACAATGCAGCTGCAAACAAGCCTTCAATAGACCGTTGCATAGAATTAGTCACTGATACAATATTGGCTTTAGAGCAGCGATCATGCATTGAATCACAGGATATGATGAATTTGTATCTAATTAAAGATACACTTATTAAGGAAAGATCACTATGTATGAAGCAATCTGTGTGATATGTTGAAGACAATTTCGCAGAAAAACCTTCAAAAAGCTTCCAACACTGAAATGAAATGAAACTTGCATTCCCGCAACCAAAGACACTGTCTCGACCTTATCGTCTAGCCATTGAGAGTAGAAACGAGACGTGTAAATTGGTAAGTGTGCATTAAATTTGCTATGACCTTATTCCAAATTCGTCCACTTGTTAATGATTCTTTCTTTTATAAGTTTTGGTGTAAATTTTGGATTTTAATGTTATGTATTTAATTTTTTTTACATATAGGCCGTGATATGGTATGAAGGTGCAGTGGCGTAGCCAAGGGTGGCAAGAGGGCAAGGCGTCTATTATGATTTATTTAATATTTTGCCTGTTTATTTACATACATTTTTTGTATGTATTTCATATTTTAAAATATTCTGGCGTGATTTCTGATTAAATTTTGAAATACAGTATACAGATTACAAAAAACTTTCTTTTGTTTTATCCAGCATTAGGCCGATTTTCCCCTGGATACTTAGGCAATGTGCAACATTTTCAAAAAACCAGAATTTTCTAAAATCCGGCTCACGCTAGGTCCCGAGGGTGCCGGATTTATGAGGTTCTACTGTATATTGAAAACCGCTTCATCTTTTCACAGCATTTTTCAATAATATCTCCATGTTTTCCTAACAAAAAAGAAACACTTTAATATAATAATAAATATTCTCTTATATTCTTTTTAACAGCTGAGATAGTAGACAACTTATGCATATGATATGGCAGACTATTAAAAATCTTGGTACAATCACCTTTAATCTAGTACCACCATAATTATTTAAATATTTAGGCACTTCATAGTTAATATTTTTTCTTACTACCATACTGTGATGTTTTAATTTAGGTAGCTTTTAAGTGCAGGAAAAGTAGTTCTCAGTAACTAATATATAAACCAATAAGTCTTCTAAAGGCAAAATCCCAAGATACCTATATATAACATCTACATTATGTATACCTTTATCATAAATATTAACCCTATTACATTTTTCTTTTTCATAAATCAATTTTACAATTCTATTTTTTATTGAATACAATTTATTCTTGTATATATGACTAGTGTGACCCCAAACTGTATTCCCGTACCTTAGTAGAGACTCAACTAAAGCGTAATATATTTTTAATGTGGTATCCATCGGTATAAGATTTCTAATATAATAAAGTTAATAGCTTACTTTCCTTAGTTTACTGCACAGTTTTTCACAGCGCTCGTTAAACTCGAAATTTTGATCCATAACTATACCAAGATATTTATAAGATAATACCTGTTCCATTTTTTCACATTTGCAAGTTAGTTTATACAATTGTTTATTAAGACAATCATCATTATGTATTATAAGGTTAATTTTTTTCCACTTAGCGAAGGTGTTTACAATATACATAGCCTTGCTCTTTTTTACATTGATTACTAACTCATGGTCATGTGACCATTTCAACAAATTTATTGAATCCATTTGTAAATTAGAAACAGCAACTTCAAATTCTTTGCGGGCAGAAATTAATACTACATCATCAGCATAAAGCAGTATGTCACATTGATTTACACAACTGAAAATGCTGTTAATATAAATTAGAAACAATATGGGGCCCAATATGGAACCCTGCGGTACCCCATATTCAACCACATTTGAATCACTGAATTCGTTTTTTATTTTAATCTTAATTGTTCTATCTGATAAATAACTGTGAAACCAGTCTAAAACACATCCTCGCATTCCAATATTATACATTATCTGCAAAAGTACATGAAATATCACGCTATCAAAAGCTTTTTTAATGTCCACAAAAGCCACAATTACATTATTATTTTTATTAAGATTTTTCTTTACTATGTCAGCAAAAGTTTCTAAAGCATCTTTTGTTCCTTTTTTCTCTTGGAAGCTGAATTGATTATCTGTAATTAAGCTAGATTTCTTCAAAAAATCGATTAGGTAGTTAGCTACAGTAAATCTCGTTTATAACGATTATGCCTAAAACGAAATCTCGGCTATAATGAAGAAATGTCTCGGTCCCTTGAACTTCTCCATAAGGGCATTGGTTAAATTTCTTGGATGTAACGAACATGCATTTTACGAATTCTCGGCTATAACGAACAAATGTTTGGTCCCGTGGCAAAAAACGCCCCATATATAACGAATTTTGGTGAGCAGAGCAATAAGTAATGAATAGTTTCCGCCCGTTTACCACGCACATGTTCGTAGAGGTCCCCTTCCTCCATCTACCCCTTCCATACGAATTTCCACGCTCCCTTTGTTTTGAAATTGTTATTAAAAATGTGAAATGTTTATGTAAATTAATGACCATAATAATAATATTAATTGACCATTTAAAAAATCGTATGTAATAGCAGTCGAACATTTTACATGTCGCGAAGTTGATAAGCATCTCTTTGCATATGTAATTATGGCATTGAAGTCGACTCACTGCAAATACAGTAAAAGCTGTGTTATCTGGCTATCTTGGGGATTGTGGAAAGCCGATTAGGAGAAATATCCGGTTAAGGGAGCGATTTTCGATTTTGACATCGCAAATTTAGCAATAACCAAACAAAATTGGGCTTAGGTTCACTATCGTACTCCCCAAACATAACTATGCATGGGGTTTGCATTTTCCATTTTAATTCTTCCACACGTAGTTAGATATAGACACTATTTACCCTTTCTTATTTAATATGTTGCTATGCTTACATGCAAAACAAAATGACTATTGAAAAGTTTAGGGCGTCCGGGAGGTTTGGGGATTATGGCAGTGAACCTGTTCCCAAAATTGAATTTATTGTATTATATCTTTCTTATTTATCTTTATTTACTCTATTAGAAAAGGACGAAATTATTTAATTCTTCTGAACATTTCTGTGAAAACCAGTCATATAATATTTTATCCAGTTCCTCAATTTTTGGCTTATGAAGCGTATGATGTTTATTAATTGATTTACTCGTCTCAGAACATGACACAAATTTAATTAATTTAGCCTTATGAGCCTTGATATCGTAGAGCATGGAAGATCCGATGTTGAATTCTTTTTCTATGGTTGCTCTATTTTTTCCTTTTTCAATTCGTTTGATCAGCTTCAGCTTTTGTGTTAGCGTTAAACCAACCTTTTCTCTCCTGTTCGTTGCTTTTAGGTATTTATTTTTATGCCATATAGAGAATGTAATTTCCTACAACTTCATTTGAAACAATTTTCTATTGTAGTTATTGTTTAGGAGTTATTTATAAATAACCGGTTTTTTGGTTTTCTCCTAAAAAACATCGTTATTGGTAATCTTCGTGAGGACCAAAGTTGTAGTGAATAATATTTCTTCCAAGTTTTGTTTGAAACAAATTTTCGTAGAACCGTCCATTTCGCAGATATTTTGTTTACTCTTGTGATCACAAAAAAAATCGACTTCGAGATTTCAACGGAAATACACGTTTTGAGGTCCCTAGAACACGTGTAGACTCTTTTTGGAATGATGTATATGTGTTTGTGTGTGTGGATGTATGTGATTGTGGGCGCTCTAACTCAAAAAGTACTTGTCATATCATCACCAAATTACATAAATAACACTTTGGTTTGAGTCCGAAGAGCTGATTAGTTTTTGGACAATAACGGTTAACCGGAAGTCGAGGTTTATCCGAAACTCAATTCGGTTTTGACGAAATATCTCTGTTAGAACATTATTATTGTATGTAGAATTTTATACAATGGTTATAGAGAATGTAATTTCCTACAACTTTCATTTGAAACAATTTTCCATAGCAGTTATTGTTTAGGAATTATTTATAAATAATCGGTTTTTTCGGTTTCCGTCAAATATCTCCTTAAAAACATCATTATTGGTAATCTCCGTAAGGACCAAAGTTGTAGAGAATAATATTTCTTCCATATTTTATTTGAAACAAATTTACATAGAATCATCGATTTCAGAGATATTCAACTTTTTTCGTAATATCCAGTTTACAGTGCCAAAACGATGTAGCGGTGAATTCTGGAAGCATAATCAAAAAATAATATACGGCAAGGACTACTGTATTCTTTTATGATACGAAATTATAATTTTTTCCACATTATGCTATTCATAATAATTTAAATATCTATACCCCAAATATGGAGAAAGTCATGTGTTGGCCACATCAGATTTTTTCCTTTTTCAATTCGTTTGATCAGCTCCAGCTTTTGTGTTAGCATTAAACCAACCTTTTCTCTCCTGTTCCTTGCTTTTAGTTATTTATTTTGATGCCATATTCAATGGATGGGTAATTTTTTAAGTAATAAAAAGTGATAAAACTGGAAATTGTAGAAGTACACCAAAACATCTAGACAATGCAAATGGCTTACGTAACCAAAAACGCCATGCTTACTCGGCAACCACAGAAGTATACGAAGTAAATATGTAATATATACATCTTATATTTTAAGAAATTTTAAAGTGGAAGTTGTGGTATTACACATATACTATTCACACAAAAATTCATAAAAAAAGAAAAAGAAATACAAAATGACTTGTATTTGTGTAATTGCTGGAATCTAAGGCTGGCCGGTTCTAAATAGCTGGATAGCACAGCTTTTACTGTATGTGTATACATGTTATATGGGATGCATAGACCAAAAACCATGTTTCTCACATATAACCTAGTCACGCTTATAACGAAGCAATGTGTTGGTCCCCTCAAATACGTATTAAACGAGTTTTACTGTATATATTTTTCTATTACTTTACTGACAGCTGACAATAAGGAAATCGGTCTGTAATTACCTAGATCTTTATGTAATCCATCTTTATAGATTGGCCTTATAATTGCCACCTTTAATCCTTTTGGCATAATACCCTGCATTAAACTTCTTTGTACAAGAACAGTTATAACAGATATAAGGACTGGGTTTGATTTAATATCTCAAATTCTGATACCATCGTGATCTGGCGCCTTATTTGATAATGAGTTTATAATATTTCTTATACTATCTTCAGTAGGTTCTGGAATATATATGCTATTGGTATTGGTTTTTATGATTTCATGATACAAATTCCCTGAACATTTCGTCTTTATATCTTTAATTCCTATGGTGAATTATCTTCTGAACTTATTACATATGTCACTCACAGTTGGGCCATTACCTAGATACTTTGAAATATCTTCATCACTGTTTCTATAGCTATTTCTACCAGTTAGCCGATTAATCTCCTTCCATAGAATCCTACTATCTCTAATATTTGAAAATTTGCCCTTGTAGTATTTGTTCTTCACATTTCTAATTTCATTTAATGTTTGATTTCTTAACCTTTTATAATTAGATTTATAAGTTTCATTTGTTGGGCAACTTTTCCATTTTTTAAAAGATTTGTCCCTTTGAGATATCAAGATAAGTATTTCCCTGTTCATCCAATCCTTCCCTTGCTTTCTTCTTATTTTTTTATATACACCTCTTGATTTATCATAAAAGCTGTTTAATGTCGAACATACTGTGTTATATATTATGCTAGGATCATTTTCGTCAAGAACATTATTCCAGTTATACTCATTAATATATCTGTCTACTTTCTTATCATTATTGTAGGAGTAGGTATCCTTATCTATGCTCTGAGATTCATCAGAGATTTTTACCCCATACTCTGTGAGAGTTATGCCAACCAAGTAATGATCGGATATTTTTGTTTTCAAGATGTATCCTTTGACGGGGTTATTTTTAATTTTACAATCTATGTGATCTAAACAGGATTTTCCATTAACAATTTCCTCGCTTGTATATCCAGTAATCGTTGACACATACCCATTTGAAGCTAATAATTCTTTATATCTTACTATGTTGGAAAAGTTTTTACTTTTATGATTAATATTAGCATCACCAATTATTAGAGTCTCTATTGACTTGCCAACGTCAGTAATATTTTCTAATTCATCCAAGAAGGAAAAGACATTACAGTCAGGAGGCCTATAAATAGTAATCAACCTTAGAATTGTTTTTAATAATTAACTTCCCTATTATTGACTCACAGTTAGACATTTTCACCTTTTCACAACTAAACCTACAGTCATCCTTAATATATAATAAAATTCCTCCACCTCTTCTATGCTCTCTTAATGAACTAAACATATGAAAACCCTTCATTTGAAATAAAAATAATTCTTCCCTTAAAATATTTACTTCTGAAAGAATAATAATATATATGTTCAACTTAAAACTCAGCAATTGATATAAAGCAAGAAAAGAGTCCCAATTTCTTCTTAAGGATCTTATGTTTAAATGAATAAAATCAAAATCACTCTTAATTCTACTAACATCAATATCAAAAACATAATCATATATGTACTGACTCACCGAAGGAGTTTTAATAAATGAAAAGTAATCCATAATAAAATCTAAATACCACTAACAGAATAATACAATTAATTTTAATTTTCAGATTAATTCTAAAAGGAGATGTCACATTAGTCTTCTTACTTAATTTTAGTAAGATCACCCTGATTGAGTATTTTGATAATATGTTGATTTTCATCCTTCTTAACATAAATGAACCCATGTTTAGACCAAACATACTTATATCCTAATTCCCTACCTTTAGTTTTAGACTCCCACAGTAAATTTCTATAGTAGGGAGTAAGAGCCTCATTTATAAAGATTTTATTATTGTTCTCATTATGAAATATGTCATCATTAGTTAGGACAAGCATCTTAATTAACAGATTAATTTCATTCATTTTATTAACTTATTAGTATATTTACATTACTGTATTTACATATGTAATATATATATATATTGTTTATACAAATAAATAAATGTAGGATAATATTTACAGTGTATTTACAGAATTTACAGATTTAATATTTACAAAGGAGTGGAGGCTTAATATTTAGGCTTTAAATGGAGAAGAAAATCATTTGCAATCATTTGATTGGGTCCTCTGCAAACCTCCGGGGTAGTCCTCCCATCCGGTAACGCATCTCCTCTGTCTTCTGCTTCTTCAGATTTGTCTTCAGATTTTCCCAGCATCTATTTCAATGTCCATCACAAATATTATTTAGTCATACAGAAACTCAAAATATCATCATATTTAAATTGTATAACTTGAAAAACATTCACTATGGAATTCCTATGCCATGCCCACAAACTTGTTTAAATTAATTAAAGCAATGCACAATAAAAAGAAGTCTTACAAAACTTGTGCCTAACTATAACAATTTCATAAAGAAATATATGACAGTAACCGATTTCTTCCTTTAACATAGCAAATTCTTGACAAATAATTTGTCCTCACAAATTCAAAGCAAATTTAATACAAAGCTATTTAATGAATTGTGGAGGTGAATAATGGAACTGAAATGGATTGTGAATTAAATTATTATGAATTTGCAATCATAAGGCACAGGAAGCCCAAAACAAAATAGCTTAAGTTATGGTCGTTTTCAAATGACTTGTCGGGTGAGATTTCGGCCGCACTCGGGAACGCCCGTATCTCTTCGCTGCCAGGAGGAGGGGGTAGTACCTCCTAGCAGAAAGCTCAAGCTCGACGTTGCCAACTCTACACCAGAACACACAACGTTTGGCGGGCATTTAAAGGGAATTTACGAATGGAAATATTTTTTATACATTGTGGCACTTCCCGATAAGTTAAAGAAATAAAATTTGGTACGTTCGTAGGTATGGTGGGTTACTACAATAATTCGAAGATAAGATTTCCTTAGGTGCCCTCGGTTCGATTCCAAACCGTCCGGAATATTCCCCGTTTAATTACACGCAAAAGAATTTAAACCATATGGAATAGAGAGCTGAAATTTTTTGGAATACTGTAAAGTATAGAGTACATTGTAAAAACACCGAGACTTTTCACCTCGGTGTCCCGGGTTCGACTAGAAAAATATAATAGAATAAATTGGTTGGCTTTTTTTATCATCCGAAATTTTTTAAAATTTGTTTTATTATGGTTTCACACACGTAGCATGCGCGCTTAATGAAACTAGTGAATTTTGCCACTATATTCTTGATAAAGCATTTTATTATTTATGATATTGTTATACAAGCATTATTCCAATGGGCACGCCAAGGGTTGTGAATCGTCTTCATCACGTTGTGCACTATTTTCTTGGCTTGACTTCCAAGAATTGAAAATTTAGGATTCTCCATTGCTTACGCACCGGTTATGCAGTTAACGCAATGCAAATAACAAAAATATTCAGTGACAAAATAACTAAACAAACGAAATAAAACAAATAACGAAGTAACTGAATAACTTATAACGAACGATGTAACAAACGGAATAAAAAAAATAAAATTGAATTAACAAAGATAAAAAACAAAATATGTAACTAAAAAACTCAACGAACAACAACTTTAACTGCACAATTTCAGCGGCGTAACACGTGGCAACACAGCACACTCAGACACAATGTCACCACTACGGAGTCCCGATAAAGAGTGAGCTCCCGGACACCTAGGCTCCTCCTCCTACTTTCCTATTGGTTCGCTCAGTGCCTCGTCCCCGTCCACTTTCTCTTTTACCTCCCCCTCATCCGCCAAGTCATTTGAAAACAGGCATAGGCAAACGTGAACAAATTAGACTTTCCTTAAATATCATATATACATGCAGACCCATCACATGGTTTCTTTTGTGATAGGCATAGAATAAAGCCAAATATCCCAACAAAAACTACCTCTATACATTTACATATTGACTCCCTTTAACTTATCTACTCCGGCATGTACTTCCCTTGCACTGCTTCCAATATTTCCCAAGCATAATGTGCACTTTCAATCTAGATAATCTAGATAACTCATGCTGATATTAATTTAACTCCAGCATGCGCACATATTGCAACCTCAACTTGGTGGTATCTTGTAAGTTTTCACGTGATCATAAGAAGATAAAATAATAATTCTTCCAATACCACCTTTCATGCAAACCCACACTGATTAATAATGCACTAATAACTCACATTTTCTGACATGCATATTGGCCATTTCATATAAAATCAGACCTGCCTTGACTGCCATGCATACCATTAAGATCAAAGAGTCAAACCACCATAATCATAACAATGGCAATATAATTATTGTTTAGAATTAAAGCACTCCATCCGTCAAAATAATTTGTTCATTAGCATTTACCTTAAGTTCATAGCTTGTACTAGTTGTTGTTGGGTGGACCAATCCCATATGAAATGTGCCACCCATCACGGTTTCGGTTGCCCGAGGTTATTCTCTGACTTGTCATACCTATTAGCCCTCTTAGTGCCACGGACCGATATATCGGCTTTTGCTACTTGGGCGAAGAGTGCCACGGGCTGATATATCGGCCTGCGCATAGACCGAAACTAAACTCGTAATAGTTCATCATAGATGCAATAGATGGCATTTGATAATGTCATCATCTGAAAGAGGATGCTTCCTACTTAAATCTTTTTTCCTTTTGTTATACTTCGATCGTGAATTTATCACTTAACCTTTTAACTGCTATATTATTTAAATGTCCGCATCAGCTCTGTGCTGAGTTTTTTTAGGAAAATCAAATTTTTTAAATACAAAATTTTAATATATATTTATTTTCAAAACACAAGAAGTCAAATATTCATATTTAGTATAAATTTTTAGAAATTTTTTCTGCTGTGATATTCTTTAAAACAAGGGATTATGCAAAGTGCAACATCGCACTCAGTACACATATAGCGGCCCTCTTTCCTCTTTCTTTCCCGTGTTTTAGTGTTTTTACTCATAAAGCAGGGACGCATGGCATCTTTCCTCTTAGGAGTAGAAGGTACGAGTGCTGGGAAATGACATTCAACAAGCCGTGCAGGATTATTATGAAGCGATGGTCTCCCTCCACTTCTTCTCATCCTTGGAGAGTGATGTTTCTCAAGTAGCTGTCGAATTACTTCAAGCTGAAATTGTGCAAGCATAGGTTTTTTCCCTGTTTTTGCCAGATAAAGAGCATGTGCATTTATAAGGCAAAGATCGACGAAGTGAAACCATAGCTTGCGGTACCACTTGATTGTTCTTCGAACACACTCGAGGTTGTTGATCATCATGTCAGCTCTATCTACTGCTCCCATGAATTTATTGTGTTCGCGAATGCAGATAGGTTAAACTATGGGCTGATTAGTGTGGCGATTAACTTTTCCTGTATCCATCTCCCCATCTTCATGCTCTGTTGTCAGCATGTGGACCTCACGCTTATCCTTCCACTTCATGGCCAACATGATACCATTATTCCTTGTCTCCCTCTGAGCCTTTAGGAGTTTTGAATCCAGTATTGGCATTCCTTTCCTATTCTTCCTGACTGTACCGCAAGCATTTGTTTTATTTTCATGAAGAGTGATGAAGAGCTTGGGACTTGTGTACCAGTTGTCTACATATAAACAATGTCCCTTATTAAGATAAGGTTTCTTAAGTGTTGGGACGACAGCTCCAGATTTCCCCAAATTATGGGAATCAGTAATTTCAGTCTGAGCACCTGTGTACACTATAAAGTCTAAAATATAACCGGTTTCAACATCACACAACAAGAACAGTTTGATTCCAAACCGGTGACGCTTACTTGGAATAAATTGTCTGAAAGACAAGCGCCCTTTATAAAGCACTAAACTTTCGTCGACACATAAATTGCGGAACGGAGAAAAGTTTTCTGAAAAAGTCTTCCGTAAAATGTCTATCACACTCTATCTTGTAAAGCTTCTCACCTTCAGCATGTGAATTATTTTCAGCGAAATGCAGAAGCCTAAGAATAAGAAGGTACCTGTCCCGTGACATATACTCTGGAAAAGGCAGAGATTTCAATAAAGGGTCATTGGACCAATATTCACTCAAGACAGTTTTCTTGTTCCTCACCATCAGCATAGATGCAGCTAAAAAACATCAAGTTCACTCACTGAGATTTCAGTAAATTTATTAAGCCTAGAATTGGGCGATGGAACACCTTTTTCAATCGAATGGTAGTAATAACAACTAACTCTATAATACATTTGGGCAACATACACTAAAAAAATCAAGTTCTTTACATTCGTCAATGACGTCAATCATCATACCACTATTCTGCAGATTAAACACATATTGTCTAGGTGAAAAGGGTGTTTCTGTCCATTCATATTCAATAGGGGAAACTCTTCTAATCTTCCTCGGAGTGTTTGTAACAATATCAAAATAAGTGACAATGGATACTTTGCTGGAAGAACTGCTATCACTCTCAGTTGAATCGGCATCTAAATACACTGAATCATCTAAATCCTCATTGGAACTTGATTCACTTGCACTCAATTCGTCTAAAAACTGAAGGATATCTTTCTTATTTACACGTGACTTTGAGGTGGAAGCCATGTTTATGTGGGGTGTGACTAACTGATATAAAAACAGATGAATAACTATATTATGAACGTACAAGATGATTTGCATAAGTATGAGGTACTTAAAAAACATCATAGATGGCAGAGGAAGACTCAAATATAAAAACGTGTATCTGCGTTTACAGCAATACCACATAGGAATTCAAAACGCATATACGTGTGAGTAGCAACAGAGGCACGAATGCTTCAAACGTGTAAACGCATTCATAGCAGTTAAAAGGTTAAGCTTTATAAATGGTCATATTTGTGGCGTATAGTCGTCTGCGTGGTATGGAACGCAAATAATCTCGACCTTCAAAAATTTTTTCTCTCATTGGGGTAAGGTCCTGTAGCCACGATTCCTTTTGTATCCTATCCCGAATGTTACTGCCCTCTGCTGTGACATTTTTTAACTGGATAGTGTAAGAAAGCGAATAGATGCTTTTATGCGTAGGCCTTTCAAGAAATGCTGGCGCTACAATTGAATTAGTTGTAACTATACATTTGTATTCTTCAAAGTATAAATAAACTTATTTAAACTTAATAAATAGCGCGTTTATTTATAATGTAAACAAAATTTCACGTAAGGTAAAAGAAACGAAATATTCTCTTTCGAAGTCAAGGGCGCTGACCGTGCGAATACACGACTAGACGTGCGCACATCTGATCACGAGAAATGCACATACGGATGATCCCTGAACCCTCATAAAAGAAAAACTCGAGCATTATTGAGGGTCTTGAGATAGAGTGGTAAGGAAAGAAGGACTCAAGTGTACCTTCCACTTCAAGCGGTTTGGGTGCTCAAAGAGAGAGAGAGATTCGGAATTTGGACTAAGGAAACTTCCAGGCAGGAAAGAAAAAAACTGCGTTATATGTAGCGGAATACGTGATGGGAAGAGAATGAGGTATCGCACAGTGTGCGTAGAATGAGAAAAGGGAGTGCATAGTGTTTGTTTGTCAAGACACAAACGTAAAGTGTACTTTTTTAGAAGTTATTTGTTACTAACTAACGTATGCAGACATTCACTGAAATAATTCTATAGTATTTTTTTTACTGTTCCTTGCTGATTTTTGCTAATTATATTCTTTAGTTTTTATGTTGTATAATGAAATTCAAACGTAATTTTTTTGTGATATTTTTGTTATAACGTGATGTGCAATAACTTTTGTTTTTAATTAATAATTTCATATTCGATTGATTGAAAAATTATGTAGTTTTGAATAATGTATCATTATTTAATAATCATGCAGAAATTAACTTATTACATTAAGTATAATTTTATTAACACAAATTTTAAGTCCAGTCTGTTATTTGCTCCAGATGCAAACGTCCAGGAAAATATCTGTATTTAATATAATTGTTTGCATTCATTGCTGATTTTTGCTAATTATATTCTTTACTAATGTAGGTTCCATAATATATAAGTTTTAATTCTGAATAATAAAATTCAAATGGAAATTTTTGGTGACAAACGTTTTTTTCTTTTTTTGATGCAACATGATATGCAATAACATTAGTTTTTATTTGATAAATTTATCATTAAAAGAAATAAAAGTTATATTTTTTTGAAGATTAGAGTGTTTTTTACAATTACTGAAAATATTAATAATT
This sequence comes from Uropetala carovei, assembly GCA_036926305.1. NCBI lineage: Eukaryota > Metazoa > Arthropoda > Insecta > Odonata > Petaluridae > Uropetala > Uropetala carovei. Next base: position 1,180,829 of record JAXCHB010000188.1, on the reverse strand, counting down.
TATCCTAAGAAATAATTTCACAATGATAATTTTCCTAAGGTGATACAAACTTCAGAAATTGCCCTTGGCACTTCTGGCCCTACCCCCCAAAATTTGCGTGGCACTAAGAAGGTTTAACTACTACTGCACATTAAACAATTTATTTTTAAACAATTTCATTGACAAAATCTTGTGATGTCAACGATGTGATGTTGTCAAGTTGTTCATAACCATATGGTGTTAATATGGTATCAACATGGTTATTATGGTCGTTTCGACCATAATAACCATATTGAGAGTTGCTGCACCTGTCAAAAGAACACAAATTCATTAACTTTCCATTAATTAGTTCATAGCTTACCTCTTCAGCTGTTTGTCGTCCCTCCTTATGACATCCCGATTGCTGTTAAACTCGCTGCAAATTTTTCTCCGGGCTGATTTTTTGCTTTCGCATGAAGCTGTGTCCGTCCTTTTATTTTCTATGACGTTCTTGTACTTTTCCACCAAGTCGCAAATGATTTTCTTCTCCACCGTAAAAAACGATACCGACCTCGACGCCACGTTAATAAAATACAGAATGCGTGAAACAACTGAACGACGAAAACAACATCTCTAGATTTTTCTTCACATAGTTGCCAAATCTATTACCTAGCAAGCCCCTTGCTGGGAGACTGCTAGGTGTCGTTTATTAATACCGCTGGGAAGGAGTCCCCTGGCAGTCTCCTGGCAAGGGGCTTGCTGGGGGAGTGTCCGGCGGTCGATTATAAATACGGCCCTAAATGGATTCAAGAAAAAATGGCATGGGTTTTTTTAGGTCAACTAACCAAGAGATGGTGAAGAATGAATGTGTCTCGTCCTCCGTACTGAATCGGTTTCTATATGTTTGCCTATAACATTATATTTGTGTATTTTCTATAGTAATTTATTTTGCTTGTAGTCTTCCAAGGCATACAAATATGTGGATTAAAAATCCTTTTCAAATCATTGAACAGCACACAGATGTTGGTAGAAAATTTGGAATAAAATAATTACATTTTTCGAGCTGAGGGACTTTAAATGGGCTGTGAGTAGTCTGAAGGGCATGGCCTCCAATTTCTTTGACAACGTATGGGCTGGGCCTAGAAAATCAAGAACTCTCTTTATCCCTTCCCCTCCACCTTCATCACTCATTCTTCTTCCAGTTTTCCCTTCACTTTTCCTATTTGCCTTCCTACCCACTTTCCTTTTTCCCATTGGCCTCACGATTGCTTCTCTTTCATTATTGGTTTTTATCAGCCCTTTCTCATTGGTTCTCCTCCCTTCACTTCCTCTGTCTCCCTTTCCCTGTTTTCCACACTTCCAATATCTCCATTGCATTGCCTCTCTACCCCATTGCATATTCCTTCCCTCCCTTGTTGATATTTTTCACCTAGTTGTAGTATGTTAGGGTGAAATAACTATTATTGGGGGTATCAACTAATGGTTGAATCTTCTTTTTGCATTAATAATTTTACACAGAGATAAATGAAAAAAATTAGTTAGAATTTAAAAAATTATTTAGTAAATACATATTTATAAAATAGAAGTGCTCTTGTCATCACCAGTTTGAGTATCTATTGGATAGATAAATATCATTGTATTTAATTGATATTTTTTGTCAGATTGAAGATGGAGAAATATTTGCAACAATTAACCAGAAGGATGGGATGGTCGTGTTTCATGATGACCCAGAGAAATATAATAGCCCAACCATGCTAAGAAGATTAGAGGAAGAGGTAAATTAAATATACTTTCCCATGATTTCCTTCTTTACTTCTCAAATGATGTTATTCTTAAGCACGTGGATTTTTCTCATACAGTACAGTCATGCCTCGTTTAGCGCATGTTTGTTTAGTGCAATTTCGATATAGCACACTTGGAATCCTGTGGTATATATTTTTTTTTTAATAAAATAAATACTGTATGTATGGTACGTACTGCAAAGTGAAAATACTGTTCACGGTGTGCATTTTTGCTGGCCTTTGTTTGCTTAAAAAAATAAAGGAAAGCTGTTTGCACGTAATCAGTTCCAATGACATATTTGCGGTGTTTTGTTTAATACCGTATTTACTCATATAACCCTCGAACTCCTATTTTTGGACCGGTTCGGAGGGAAAAACTTAATTTGAGCCAGAATAAGGTTTTTTTAAGTCACCGATTCCCACTCCCTGAAACAAGTTCCGCTCAAGTTAAACATCTTCTCCCTTCTACATGATGCAATTTATTGGATGATCTCCTTATGACGATGCAAGGAGAAATCTCGTCACCGATATTCCTCTTTTGTTAATCCCTTAACTGTTTTTGTTGTATTATTATGCAACTTTGCCCCCGCTTCTGTTTTTGATGTAATATTACGAACAGATGTTGAGCTTCACGAACTATTTGTTCATCTATGAACGGGAACTTCCTTAGGTGGATGGGGAGTTTTTTCGCGTATCGTCTGGTGAGTAAAATATTGGAAGGTTACGAACCAAAGAGCCCAAACACTTGAGATGTGGATTTCCATCTTCCTTTCGAACGATGAAATCTTTCATTCACAAAAAAATTTCACCACTCCGAATTCCTTGAAGTGGATGACGGAAAAGTACCCAACTTGAACCTACCTATTTTCAAGCCAGCAAACCCTCAGTAGTCATTGAACTATAGTTACCAGTTAGTCGGAGTATTTTTTCTGCCTACTTTTTCGAGTTTTTGCCTGCAGCGTGGGCGTAACTCACACGTTTGCTTGGTCGCATAAATATGCATATACTTCGTAGAATTTTACATCTTTTACGAATATAAACGTAGACGCAAGCATATTGCAGAGAATTTACTGTTGATACTCACAATTTATACAACCTGTTCAGAAATCCTCGTGTAAGATGCGCACACCCTTTTTTCCCTGGCATTTCGGGAAAAAATGTGTGTGGGGTACACGAGTAAATACGGTATCTATGGCAAAGTAACATTTTAACAGTAAATAGGGGGAAATAATTTCAGTAAATCATGACGATCATGGCAGGAAGGAGAAAATTGAGTCAAGGCAATCAAAGTGTAGAAAATAATCCTAAATTATCAAGGAAAACATAAATCTTGAGGAAAAACTTAAAGTGATTCAGTGTTTTGAACAAGGTGAGAGTCAGAGCAATATTGCATGTAAGTTTTAACTTCACAACTTCTACAATTCATACAATTTTGTTAAATAAAGAAAATAAAAAGTTCCATTGAAGCAGCCAGTGCAGTAACTGAGAAGAAACTCACACGATCCCTTATTGTTACTATTATGCCTGAAAAATGGAAAAACTGCTAGTGTTGTGGATTGATTCTAAGCGTTCTAATGAACATATGCCCCTTAGTCAAGCAATCATTTGCACTAAAGCACTTTCCCTGTTTGAATGTGTAAAGCAAGAAGAGGGTGGAGATTCTTCAGAAACATTTCATGCCAGTTCCGGTTGGTTTCAAAATTTTAAACGCCGCGCAAATATACATGGCGTTCGTTTTACAGGTGAATCAGCAAGCGCTGATAAAGATGCAGCTATAAAGTTTCCTGACGAATTTATTGAAAATGGTGAATACCCCCACACATACATACAATAAGTAATTTACACGTAGATTTGAGTGCTGCAGTGACGAAAATGATAACTCGCAGAACCTAGCGATGTATGCATAAATGCGAGCACCGCTGCGAAAGATTTAAAATTGTATTAATATTGATTTTTAATGATAATTAATATTAAATCAATAAAAAAGTAACATTAGCGAACCTTGCAATTTTGCGAACTGATCATTACTAATTGTAAGTACATGTTATAATCGGTTTGTTTAGTGCAAATTTGGTTAGCGCAAAGACCATTCGGAACGTATCCTTTGCGCTAAACAAGGCATGACTGTACGCTGTTTATCGACATTAACCGAATAATACCAAGTCTAATTATGATGTGATACATATATAGGGATTCCAGATTTTATAAACAAAAAACTGGGATGCCGAGACATGCACGACTATCTATATGCCAGGGGCAGTATATTTTTGCTCGAGATACTTTTATTGAGACTTTTTTTAAAGAAATATGCATTATATGCATATTTATTCTACTATTTATTATATGCATATATATTCTATAAGTTATTTCACTAGCTATTTATAAATGGAACGAGACAACTCACATAACAAAAATAATGAACAAAAAATGCACTTAATATAAATAAGTATAATACTACTAAAAATCAGACACTCGCTCACCCACTGACTTTTTTTATTAATCTGTTCCTCAACCTTCGCAGTTCTAGTCCAACTCTATAATCACTAATTTGCACAACTTCCTCTCCCTATTATATTCCTCCTTATCATTGACTGGTCGATGGCTGACCTGTTGCTATAGGCGTTCTCTCGCTTTCATCACTTCTGACATCATCATTTACTCCAAGAATGGACTTTTTCTAAAAGATTTCGGTTTTTAGATATGATATGGAAGAACTCTGAACATGATACGCTTTTGAAATGAGTTTTAACAATCAAGGTTGATTTAATTGTGTCCAGTTGAAGGCGGTTTTTTTCATCAGTCCATAATGAATTCATCAAAGAGAAAATATGTTCTACTGGGGCATTTGATCCTGGCTTACTTACAAGTAAGTTTATTTCATTACAGGTGATTTGTTCCTTCTTAAAATGTGCAAATATTTCTTTCCGTCTCCAGTCTTGCAACTACATTATTCTATTCAGTTATTTTATTCTCACAATCAGTTGCATACATTTTGACATGACTGTAGTCATCAAAGAGACTTTCTTCATTTATATTGAGGTTAGGTAAGATAGTCTTCATTTCCTTGACACATTCTGTGACATCTTCCCAACAAAAAGATTTATTCAAGGAAACCCATTCCATTTTTGCAAATACTCTAAATGAATGAAAGGTCCATTCTTGAATGTACTGAACTGCAGTATTATAAAAATTAGCGACATAGTTTTTGAACTACTCTTCATCATGAAGGCTTTTCAGGTCCGTTTTCACATTACTGTGTAAAAACATTTCATTTTGTCGCATTGTAAGCTTTGTAATGAGAAGATCAATTTCTTTCTTAACCTCAAAACCTGCGACCTCTTCACGTTCAATTTGCTGAATAGCATCAGAAAATATTTTTATCTGACTTCTCAAAAATAGAAGAAATACAAAAGATTTCCTATTGTTGAAAAACTCATATAAAATAATTGGGCATTTATCTTGACTCAAGAAATAACTCTTAAGTCCATCATACAGTTCAATGAAATGATTCAGAGCTGGTTCCAGTGACAGCCATCATGTTTTTACTGTGTCCTAAAACAGTTTTATACTCGATTTCCACAAAATCACAAAAAGATTTCAAATTTTCTACTCTGACTGTGAAATTGTGAAAATACTGAAAAACTTTCCCCAGAATTGCCTGAACGTCTATAGGTAATACATCAACAGCAGTTTGTATGCTATTATGTATAATGTGTGCTGCACAGCCTACACCTATTATTTTTCTGTTTAGCTTTTCTTGAAGCTTTATAAAGACATTGTTTTGCCTTTTCTTTTTAATCTAGCAAAGTTTGTGTTGGTATTATCTGCTGAAATGCCTACTATTTTACCAATAACATCATGTTTTTGAGGAACTTTTAAAAGGTGGTCAACAATAAGATCTGAGGTTTCTCCAGGGAGACTGCAGTATTCTAATATTTCTGTTGCAATGCCTTTATCGGGAATAAAATAATCGGTACAATCTTTAGATCAATATGGTTAGAAGCATCTACATTTAAGCAGCAATATTTTGTATTTTTTATGTCTTCCAGTATTTCATTTCTTGCATATGGTGATAATACATTCACAGCAATAGCTCTGCATTTTGTTTGTGCACAGGTAAACCTTTTCTTTAGAAATGTGTTTAAAAGAGCTGAAGTAAAATTCATGGACTGGAAACTATGATTATGTTTGATAGTATGATAAACAAACGTAGCCTCTTTTGCAGCTAGTTCTCTTTCTTCGTTGCCCAGAGTTTGTTTGCCAAAAAATGATGTTAACGAATGACTGGAGGCTTTTGCAGACACAGCAGCCTTAGGTTTTTTGTGCTGACATGATCAAATATATCTGCCTTCCCTCCGTGACCAACACTAAACACAGCACTGCACAAGGAACACTCCACTTTTGAAGAATCACTATCAAGAGTACTTTCTTTTATGAATGGGAATTGCTATTTTAAACTGTCAGTAAACATGCGTTTTCTCTTCAGCATTTTTAATAAGAGTTAATTTTATATTAAAAATATAAAAATTATAGAACGTTGAAAGTAGAGCACCTAGAAAAAGACGTGAACAGTGCGGACAATGCAAACTGAAACAATGATTAAATGAAACTCAAATCCGTACGAGTATCTCGCAACAAAGTACAGTGTGTCCTCAGTTTAACGTTGCCTCAATTAACATTGATTTGTGTTAACGTCATTCAAAAATTACTACCCATATTCGACTTTACGTTGATGATTCAAGTTAACGTTGCCCCGATTCGACAATGAAATGATGCACGAAAAGAAAACTGCATTCATGCGCAACAGTTGTGCAGCATCCTATCAGCTGTAATTGAACGCGGGAAGTGTTCTACTTGATTTGCATTAATTTAGTAGAATATTATTTTAGCAATGGGTTCAAAGGCAAGTGGCTGTAATGGCGATATGTTATCAGTGAAAAAATCGTGCAAGACAATTACTTTCATTTACAGCATTGTCAATTCACAAGAATATGCATCCATAAAAGTGTTCGTGGCTCTCTGTAAATTTTTAAAAACACGCATCCCAGTCGCTTTCTGTCGTTCATATGACATTTCCCCAGGCCGGTCTGTGTAGTTCATCTTTTTGTCACTGGAGGCACTTATTTGAAATATAGCATTTTCCGATTTCAGGCGCGTTAAAATAAAGGTATGTAGTATTAACCCCTCAGGTGGGGTAAGCGTCTCTAGACGCGAATCCTTGCCGCTCGCCAGGTGGGGAGCGCGTCTTAAAACGCTCCTGAGAGAATGACCGTTTTCTCGGTGGGGTAAGCGTTTTCAGACGCGTATCTTTGAGAAACGATGCGTAGTAGTTTCTGCCATCTACTGTGTGCTCGGCTAACTACATGGTTGATCCATTTTCTATTTGAAACGCTTTCACAAATGTGACGGCTGGGGACATGTAGGGGCAATAAAACCCGTAACGGTACTTTTTTCCCTTTTACCCTGTCTCAATTTTTCTTTTGAGAAGTGCAGATTTTCTATTCTAAAAGGCGTTCTGTGTGAAACAGCGTTTACTTTTGTGCATACAAGTCCATTCACATTTTTCTATTCTCGAACTGTTTATTAGTATTTATTATTGAAGTGTTTTACATCGTGTAGTATCAGTCAAATAGTGAGATACTTACTGTGGTATTCAAGTGTTTATTTTCCTTTACTATAAATTTATACTTTTATATATACCAGATTTACTAATGCTTTTTGTGTAATCCGTACGTACATTATTTTATGTGCAAAAACACGATTTTGTGTAGGGAAATTCCTTTTTGTTATAAGTTTTTAATCCACCATGAACTTTTGTTACCCGTTTTACAATGTCGAAAAGGAAGGGAAATATATCAAAAGATAGTGCACAGGAAATTTTAGGCCTCAGTGAAGAAGAAAAAAGTTCGACTGAAAATAGTTCAGAAACTGAAGAGGAAATTGAATCTGTCGGTGAAATAGCCGGAACAAGTGGAACAACAACTAAATTTAGCAAAATACTGAAAGAGCTTCAAGGAGAACCATCTGAAAGTGAATTGGAGAGTGAAACTAGCGAAGAAGAAGATGATGAAGAGGATGTTGCCAATACTGAAGATACCGCCGAATGGGTTGCGATGGGTGAAGCCAGACGTAGATTTCCTGCTAATTTTGTTCCTGGTCCAAAGGGAGAACTTATTGGTAAGGTAGAACCAATTGTAATTTTTGAAAATTTTCTAGATGACGAAATAATGGAATGGGTTGCTACGCAAACTAATTTATATGCAAAGCAAAAAATTAATGAAAAATCTCTGCTTCGTAAAATGAAAAGGAGAAGCCATGATAAGAACTGGGATGAATTGAAACTATTCTTTGGAATGCTGCTTCTGCAGGGAATTGTGCAAAAACCCACAAATAGCAGCTATTTTTCACGTATGAGATTGTGGGCAACTCCAATTTTCTATGAAGTCATGAGTGAAAACCGATTTTTTCTTTTGTTAAAATTTTTGCATTTTGCCAACAATGAAGAATATGATAGCTCGGATCCGGTCTCGGCAAAATTATTCAAAATTAAGCCATTATTCGATCATGTGAAGAAAAAAATTTACGAGAATTATGAACCTGATGGGGAGATTTCCATAGATGAAAGCTTGTTATTGTGGAAGGGAAGGTTGTCATGGAAAGTTTTCATTCCAAAAAAAAGATCGCGGTTTGGAATGGAATCATTTAAACTCTGTGAAGCTAAAACAGGATATGTATGGAATATGATAATTTACACCAGGAAAGATACTGATCTGAAAACAGAAACTGAAGGGATTGATCTTAGTAACTTTACCAAACCAACAAAACTTGTGCTGAATTTAGCAGAAAAGCTTTTGAGGAAAGGATACTTGATTGGTCTGGACAATTATTATAGCAGCCCAGAACTATTTGATTTACTGAATTCCATGGAAACGGATGCAGTTGGGACTGTTTGTCGTAATCGAAAAGAACTACCTAAAGATGTGATGATGAAAAAACTGAAACCAGGTGAAGTTGCATCTGCATTTCGAAACAAATTGATGGCACTGAAGTGGAAAGATAAAAGAGACGTTTGCATGTTTAGCAGCATTCATGATGCTAGCATGAAAACTGTTAGACAGAAAGGGTGGGACGAAATTGAAACCACATGTATGCATCCAATACAACGATGCTATGGGTGGAGTGGATCTGTCGGACCAATACATGATTACGTACAGCACAGCGAGAAAAAGAATGGAAAAATATTACCAAAAAATATTTCGTCATCTTCTGGATTTGTGCGTATTCAATTCTTTTGTCATATATAAAATGAGTGGAGGAAAAGGCACAAACCTCCAGTTTAGGCTTGGACTAATAAACTCTATCTTTAAAAAATATGGAGGTTCTAATAAAGATAGTCCAACAGAGATAAGAAAAAAGCAACCCTTAACACAAACACCAATTAGGCTTGGTGGTCGGCATTTTCCGGAGCTGAATTCTCCCTCAGCTTCAAAGAAGCATGCACATAAACGGTGCATGGTGTGCTTGTCACATAAGCAGCGGAGGGAAACTATTTACCGATGCGGAGACTGCAATGTCGCCTTATGTGCTGCTCTGTGTTTCCGGGCATACCACACACAGCAGGAATATTGAAACTAGATATTGTTTATAATGTAAATAGTGTATATATTTAAAGACTAATCAGTGCACAATGGAGTCTGAGGAACGAAAATAACTATTATGGTGAGTTTTCTTTTATATTTTTTATACACCCTAACAAAAGAAGTTATGGTTATTTTATAAATAATTGTTTTAACATTTATAAACATGATTCGTAAAATTATTATTTTTTAAATTAAATAACAATTTTATTATATAATAGTTGCTTTATCCAAATTTTCCGTGTTTCAAGGCATACCACATTCAGCAGGAGTTTAAAATTTGAATATTGTTTATAATGTAGTGTATATATTTATAAAATAAGCAATCAGTTAACAACGAAGTAGTTTGAGGAAGGAAAATAACTATTATGGTGAGTTTTCTTTTTTAAAAAAAGAAGTAACTTATTTTACTGTTTTATTTTTTCAAAAAATATTCAGCTAAATATTTTCAGAAAATAGAAATAAAACATTCACTGACCTTATAACAAAATTACTATGTAATGGTTATATTATATTTTTATATTGCAACTTTACGAACCCACTTTTTTAAAAGGACGAGATTAAGTTTTTTTGGGCTTTTTTCTTTGCAAAGTCATTTATCAGGGATCAGAGACGGAAGCTCCGTGCAAAAGGTAGAGATCCCGAATGTTAAAAAGTTGCACAAAGAGACAAACCCCGAGTAATCAAAATCTCTAGTATTGAAGGTTCTCTGTACTTGGGGCGGGAAGGTTATTTGAAATTACAATGCATAATCCCTAAAAGCACATGAAACTTAGCAGTATAGTTATTGCTTTTGCGTGTATATATTCCACCAAATAGGTTAAGGGAAGTGCATAGTGTGTCGGCGTGTTTTAGACAATGTAAAACTTTAAAACGTTCATCTCGCCGCCCTTTTTAGGGGACACCTGTAAGCGGTAGGTTACGTAGCTTACACCTTGAACCGACCCTTAATGTAAATGACATATCATGGCATAAAATACAATTTTTTTGCTATGTTTTCAAGTTCTGTGCAATAAACCTTTAAAGAAATGAAAATGTAAAAATCCGAAATATTGATTTTGCCGCCCCTCTGAAGTGGTGCCTGTAAGCGACCGCTTACGTCGCTTACGCCTGAAACCGGCCCTGGTGATCTCTTTATGCCAATGCTTTACTCCATCCCAAACTTTCTGTTCACTATGGGCTGTTATGGAAGATTCTCCCTCTCTTTTCCATGTAATTTTCTCTAAAGCTAGCCTCTACGTAAGGTATGGATAAGCAAATCTTGCCACCAAAATCATTAAAAAGTTATTTATTGCTCTCTTTTCATGTTTTTAATATTATTTTTCGTGACTTTTAGAAGAAAATGTGTTCTTTAATAGTTCTGAGTTTTTAAATGAGAAGATAATTACTCAAATAGCGTAATAACTGAAAACCCTACATTCTTTTCCTGCATTAACATTGATATAAAACCAAAACTGTCATATCTCTGGCAATTTCCAATTGAAAGTAATGATTTTTTGTATGTTACTTCTTTAAAGGTTGTAGTCAACGAATATCTTCTTGATTGTCAGCCAAAAAGTATGATAATTGTTTTGAAATAGTTTAAACCAAAACACAACTTGAAAATAACGAAATTTTGAGTCTCCAACTAAATCACGTTCTGTAGGTTTTAGATGGGTACAGTATGTGGGAGATATGTGAGGAAAGGTTCATATTTGCAGACGCTGCAATTGGGAAGCAATTGTGTTCCATGGTTTTCGAAATATCGAATTATATTTGAAAGGGAGAGAGTGGTTCAGAATGCCACTGCCGCTTCCCAGAGAAAAATATGCATTTACTTTAGGTTTAACTGTTGATTTAAACTGTATATACTTTAGGTGCTTTGATTTTATGATATAAGATTATAGTATTACGTTCAGTTAGTATACATATATATAGTAAACAGTGCAAGATTTTTCTTCCGAGTAAAGAATTTTAATTATCTAGATTTTACGTTTTTTTTAAATCGATCCCTTCAAAAATGTAAAATCGAAGTTTCACTGTATTATAATGCCATTAATTTTAAACTATGACGTATACTTATGATTATGTCATAAACCTAACAATTGGAAATGAGATTGTGTGAGAGTGTACTCTTGTTTATCTGAAGTTTTTATTGAAGTAATGAATTTTGAATTTTTACTTTGCAAAAGTCATAAATAAGTACAATATACCTTCAAAGTAGGCTGTAATGCAAGCACCCTCTACCCGTAACCTATAGCATATGTAAGAAGGCTTTGCATGGCACAGATTGAGTTAGTTGTGCTCAAATCATTTAAGTTGACACCGGCCAAAATCGACCTTTACTGGATGTCAGTGGGCAGCATAATGAAAATGTTGTCCATAGTGAAAATTTAAGTCCATTATTGTGGATTTATTAATTACATAACAAATTTTCCGTGCAATTTTTATATGACAAAAATGAAGTGACAAACAAATATAATTTACTTACAAGTATTAACCCCTCAAGTGTGGAGGAGATTTAATGAAATCTCGCCCTTATGGATGAAGGAAGTATTTAAAATTTATTGATAAAGATGCAGAAAGGTGCGATATAATTTTATAAATTCATAACTTTTTAATTTTTTTATTATTATGAAATGCTTTGTGGATTTTGCTGCAAAGAATCATTATTTGTCCAAAGGACACATTCACGGTTTACATATAGCTTACAGTATCGTGAAAACTATTAAATGTATTGATATGGAATCTTATCCAAAGAAACATTTGAACATTTTTAAACATTTCAATCACTGGGTGTATCCCTCTAAAACAAATAATGTATGTCAGGTCAATTTTTGGTGTTTCAACTGGAAATTTTAAAGAAAATGTTGTTTCTAGTTTTTTTAAAGACAGTTCATTAATAATATAGACGTTATAGTTATGCAATCATTATTGATAAACGTTACAGAAGCAACTAAAATTTGTTACATTTTGTTTATTAGAAGAGGAGATATGATGTTGTATATATCAGAAATGATTTTATTTGCAGAATACAGAAAATCGCTAAGAGTTGTTTTTTAACGGCATTTTCCATTTTTTAAAGAAAATTTATGCATCCATAATTAGATGAAGCATGAAATTAACCTTAAGAAAACATCTTAACATCTATGTATCATACTTATTGAGAATTTTATTGGCATTTGCTTTACTCGCATTCATCCCCTCTAGCGTGGAGGACATCATCCTGGAGGCCGTAATATCATAAATATCTTTGAAGGGGCTTGATTGTAAACTGGCATAAGATACATGTGGATGATAACTCTTCCCTCTCACTATACAAATTGCTTACAAGAAATGCTAAGGAAAGCACATTCCCAAAAACCCTTCTCTCTCTCTCAATATACAGCTCTCATGTTTCGACTCTTAAGATAAACTAATTATCCCAAAAGGGAGAGCCTTCTGATATCAGACACACGTAGCCTACTTACCCATTCCTGTGGCTTTTTGTGCTGAGATACGCATTGTCTCAGCGTTATATAGAGATTTTTATGCAGTGGAGCTCTACATTTCACTACTTGCCTGAAAATAAAAACGCAAAAATTAATGTATATTATATGCAATACTAAAGCCAATAAAATAGTAGAGTGAAGCTTAAAAAGAAAGGCCAAAGATTCGTCTTTCGAAATATTTCAAGATTTTTCAGGTTTAAGAAAATTCATTGGATCATAAAAATATAAATAAATAGCGATCTCTCAGACGTAATGACTAAGTATAACAACGTCACGTGATGAATTTCGCTGGATGTAGCCACCATGTATGACAGAATTGAGGGGTTACTTGTATTTTTGAAATGAAAGGAATGAATGAGCTGGGTTATTCCCTGCTTTAATGGGGCTGCATGAAATGTGTCTGCAGGTTGCATTTGCCATATGTTGTGCACACCTGGCTTAATACCTAGCAGAAGATAGAATTACAATGTATGAGTCATGAAAAGATTAACTTAAGGTGCATAAATATATAATGATAGTTGATGTATGCCAGCATGATATAAATTGACACACAAGCCACTTCAGTGCGGTTATTTGTATATTTTAACTATCATTAAAAATACTTCTACATGATGTAATAGAGAATTACTTTCCTGAATATTCTGAAACCTGTTACTGTGTCTTAATTTTGACTTATTGTTCTCAGAAATATATAGGTTTGATCTCATAGTGTAGTCTAGTATTAACCCTCTTAGTGCCACGGGCCGATATATCGGCTTTTGCTACTTGGGCGAAGAGTGCCACGAGCCGATATATCGGCCTGCACGTAGACCGAAACTAAACTCATAATAGTTCATCATAGATGCGATAGATGGCATTTGAGAATGTCGTCATCTGAAAGAGGATGCTTCCTACTTTATAAATCTTTTTTTCCTTTTGTTATACTTCGATCGTGAATTTATCACTTAAGCTTTATAAATGGTCATATTTGTGGCGTATAGTCGTCTGCGTGGTATGGAACGCAAATAATCTCGACCTTCAAAAATTTTTTCTCTCATTGGGGTAAGGTCCTGTAGCCACGATTCCTTTTGTATCCTATCCCGAATGTTACTGCCCTCTGCTGTGACATTTTTTAACTGGATAGTGTAAGAAAGCGAATAGATGCTTTTATGCGTAGGCCTTTCAAGAAATGCTGGCGCTACAATTGAATTAGTTGTAACTATACATTTGTATTCTTCAAAGTATAAATAAACTTATTTAAACTTAATAAATAGCGCGTTTATTTATAATGTAAACAAAATTTCACGTAAGGTAAAAGAAACGAAATATTCTCTTTCGAAGTCAAGGGCGCTGACCGTGCGAATACACGACTAGACGTGCGCACATCTGATCACGAGAAATGCACATACGGATGATCCCTGAACCCTCATAAAAGAAAAACTCGAGCATTATTGAGGGTCTTGAGATAGAGTGGTAAGGAAAGAAGGACTCAAGTGTACCTTCCACTTCAAGCGGTTTGGGTGCTCAAAGAGAGAGAGAGATTCGGAATTTGGACTAAGGAAACTTCCAGGCAGGAAAGAAAAAAACTGCGTTATATGTAGCGGAATACGTGATGGGAAGAGAATGAGGTATCGCACAGTGTGCGTAGAATGAGAAAAGGGAGTGCATAGTGTTTGTTTGTCAAGACACAAACGTAAAGTGTACTTTTTTAGAAGTTATTTGTTACTAACTAACGTATGCAGACATTCACTGAAATAATTCTATAGTATTTTTTTTACTGTTCCTTGCTGATTTTTGCTAATTATATTCTTTAGTTTTTATGTTGTATAATGAAATTCAAACGTAATTTTTTTGTGATATTTTTGTTATAACGTGATGTGCAATAACTTTTGTTTTTAATTAATAATTTCATATTCGATTGATTGAAAAATTATGTAGTTTTGAATAATGTATCATTATTTAATAATCATGCAGAAATTAACTTATTACATTAAGTATAATTTTATTAACACAAATTTTAAGTCCAGTCTGTTATTTGCTCCAGATGCAAACGTCCAGGAAAATATCTGTATTTAATATAATTGTTTGCATTCATTGCTGATTTTTGCTAATTATATTCTTTACTAATGTAGGTTCCATAATATATAAGTTTTAATTCTGAATAATAAAATTCAAATGGAAATTTTTGGTGACAAACGTTTTTTTCTTTTTTTGATGCAACATGATATGCAATAACATTAGTTTTTATTTGATAAATTTATCATTAAAAGAAATAAAAGTTATATTTTTTTGAAGATTAGAGTGTTTTTTACAATTACTGAAAATATTAATAATTTATCCTAAGAAATAATTTCACAATGATAATTTTCCTAAGGTGATACAAACTTCAGAAATTGCCCTTGGCACTTCTGGCCCTACCCCCAAAATTTGCGTGGCACTAAGAGGGTTAAAAACTAGGATTTATATTTAACTCTTTAACTTTCAGATGGCAATATGTACAGAATTGGATCGTAAAATGCAGGCCATGGAAGAAGAAATTATTGTTAATCCTCAATATGTGAAAAAAGCCTTTGGTGGAGTTCAAGATGAAGAGTTGCCACCATCAGCTGTGCCTGTGGGGACAACTGGGGCTTCCGGTAGTGGTATTGTGGGTGGTAGCAGTAGTGGATCAAGTGGAGGCAATAGCCAAGTTGGATCCAAACTCAGCACTTACTCCATGTAGGCTCACATCAAGCAGTTGTTACACATTGAATGTTCGAGAATAAAAGGAATCCTTCAAATGTTGTGAAATATTGACAGAATGTTACAGTGAAGGTATTGTTGAAGTCAACAAGCTTTTAGCAACAAAAATAAGTATTGGTGATGATCTTATGAAAGAATTGGGCTGGATTTGCAGTTCCAGCATGGTTTATTTGGCATTAAGTGCATAACATTTAAGTTAGTGTGGGGCATGTTAAAAGTATTTAAATTTATGTTCATACACAGCAAATTCAAAAGAATAGTGCTTGCTGATGCTGGACTGAAAATATCCATTAATGAGCTCCAAATGTAATACTGCAATTTTCTTGATCCCACTCCAAACTGAAAATATGTACTTTGTTTCATAAAAGTGCTTTTTAAAAATTTTGTTTAATCCTTTCAGTGCATTTTTTGTAATGTTTAGTGATATTGTTTTTGGGCAAACTTTTAAGTGTTGGATTTGATTTTGACTATTGACAATTCATATAAAATTTTTTATTGAATTGTCCCTAATGTTGCTGAATTCCTTTTCTTTATCATTAGGAACTCAAATACTTACTAACTAATGATTTAAAGTAACTTTGAAAATCTATTTTTCCTGTATTTCTTTTGTCTCAGCACACCACATGATAACCATAAATTACTGTTTTTCTTAAACCCCCAAATTTTGGTAGCTAGCTGTTACAATTAATATAATATGAAATTGTAAAGTTTTCTACCATTTATTCAACAATATTGTATTCAATCCACACTTTATTTTACAGTGCAACACACACACACACATATATATATATATACATAGATTAAGTAAGAGTATAGATGGAGCTTTGTAATGATCTACTGGGTGAATAGGTGAAGCCAAAATAGTGCACGTGCCGCCATATTGGGATGACAGAGTCGAGTATAAGGATTGGCTTCATAATGCTAAAAGTTTTCATATTTTAAAAGAATCAAACGAGTATTTGTGTAAGTGCGATAGCGTTTCGTATACGATAATTATTAAAGCTAAGAAGTCTGCACATTAATGTTACTGACAGCTCCAAGTCGTTTCATAAACAGAAATAACAAACGGGGTACATTTCAAAAAAGTCCTTGAATGCATTTATAGTGCATTATAAGCACCACAAAAGATCAAGAGTGGACTTAATCCGTTAATTAATCAGGTCTACTGGTCCTTCTTTCATAAATATCATATAACTTGACCGCTAATATCATATTGTATGTCACAGATTAAGAAAGAGGTTCTTCCTTAATATAATAATTCACATACAAGTCTAACCTCACTTTTTAGTTAAATAAATTTACACAGCCTTATATACACTTACTGAATATCAGCACTTCTTGAAATTATTAGCCAACTATACTTCAGCACGATGTTAATAACAAAAACTACATACAAAACTAACCTCACTTTATATGCTATTAATATTAAACTTTACCACACTTGTCAATCAATCACAAAAAACGTATTTTATAAATAACTAAAATTCACTACATTACACAAATATTACAAGATAAACAATACACCACGGTCACTGCACTTCACTAAAATAACTTTTATTTCAGCACAATGTTATTGAAAACCTATTTACGAAATCATAGATTAAGTAAGAGTACTAACTGTTACTTAATCTATGTATGAAACTAACCTCACTTTATAAGATCTTAACACCACTTCACTACATCTGATTTCAACTAGTCACAAAGTGTAATTTCATTAACTAAGTAATATAAGTTCACTTCATAATACAATATCACAATATATAACAATACTAAGGTCTCTGAACTTTAATGATATTAGCTATAGATTATAATAATTTATTCAAACTTATTACACTAATTTGTTACAAAAATGATATCAATATCCTTTGAACAAAACCAACTTATTATAAAGTTGTCTGTCACTCTTAGAAGAGTCTATGGACCTTTTGCATACATATTGTAACCGTATTTCTGTGTATTTTTCAGTTAATACTCTGAGCAAGTGATTTTTATGTCCGAAAAGCAACTCCTGGTCAAGACTATGCTCATTCAATGTTTCAAAAATGGACGATCCCATGAAATGTTCTAACACTTGCACAGACAGTCTTTTCACAGTGAATTTCTTAAGCACAAATATGCCTCCACTCATTGCTAATGCACTCCTTATAACTTTTTCACAAGTTTTGCAAACGTGGATGACATCAGGTGATGGAATTACAAGTCCTCCTTGATTTCTGAGTGCTATTAATTCACAGTCTTGCCCAGGATCCCCAACCAAAGCACTCAAACACTCTTCACAATTTAATTTCTTGTGCAAATATCTCACAATGAAACCTGCCACATATGTAATTATTTTATGTGAAAGATCACTCAGGTTGAGCATCTCACAATTCAACCTACATTCATCAGAACTTGAATTTTCATAGCTCTGATGTCTAACTAATCTTCCTCCGATTGTTGACATATTTATGTACTTCTCAGAAGTGGCACAATTTAATATTGACACTTCTAATGGAATGCAATTGCCTGATACTCCTGCCTTCAGTTCCATGTGCACTATGCATTTCTTGTAGGCTGACTTAAATTGTCTAGCAGTTGGGTTGTTATTATTTCTTCCATGCATTCTTATAATGCCAAAAAACAGTTCCAAATGGTCCTGGCTCAACTTGTGCACTGGTAGATAGAGGAGATCACCCATAATGTCTTTATACAATAAAATTGTAGCCTCAATACAAATGAGGAAGCCTAAAAATCCAGTTTTCCTTTGACTTTTTAAAACCAATTCCCCTTTTGTTAACGTTAGATTTTGAATAAAGACTTTAATTCTATTCAAATGCTGAACGACTTGAAAAAAACTTTCTGAATGGATTGGTTTTTTGTAACCAAGCTGTGCTAAATTCCTACTGTTTAATATATCAAACAAATCATTAAATATAACTCTATTGTTGCTTCACACCCTCTGAATGCTGACAAATCCATATCATGACAGGTTGATAAAGCTAGAGCTACTGATCTGCTTAAAAGCTGATTCGCAAGTTTTACTTTCATAGTCTGCTTCTTGTAAAATAAATGGCTTGGACCTTTTTTTTATTGGCAAGAGTCATTTTTTCATTCATTTGAACATTGTTTAATTTAACAAGATACTCCCAAGAAATTCTATATCCATTCTGACAATAAAGGTTATATCTATCTCCTAAAGTATTTCTTATAAGTTTTAACATATGGCATGGATCAGGAAATATATACACTGGCTTGTTCGTTGAAGGATGGTCAAAATTTACCTTGAGCGGTCCACTTTGCTCTATGATACACCCAAGTTCTTTGATCATGGAAAAATTACTAGGAGAGACTACCTTAACACCTGATTCATGAGCCAAAACCAGACAGTGACTCACCAAATTAGCTCTTTCCACTCCAGACACCATCGGTGAGAAAGTATCCTACTGGAACCTTCCACAAGCCATTAATACATACCAGCATCAAGACTAATACATCCTTTGCTAAAGCTCTACCATCTCCATCAAGGCCAGTGCCCATATCTACATAGCCATGGTATTCATTGCCATGATACTCCACATGTCGCCGAATTGCCATTTCATCTAAAACTAATGAACAAAAAATTGGGTGCCTTGCCTTAAATGACAAAATTTTGATGCCATGAAATGCTTCTTTTGTAAATCCTGCATTCCCGTCTACATTTCGATACCATTTTGAAATGGTTTTAGGATGAGGCAAACAAGAATCAAACTCTCTCCTCACATAATTATATGCCTTTGGAGAGTAATAATTTAGAGTTAAGGCAAATACCTTTAATTTCTTGCTATAGCATTTTGGTAAAGATGATCTAGTGGACTTTGCTACTTGTTGCTTTAATATTTCCCAATGGGAATCTCCAATACTTTGAGAGTATCTAGATTCTCTTCTACCAGCAAATTCTTTTCCTTTAACGCTGTTATGACATTCTTCATAGAAGCAATTCTTTTGCTATATCTACGTTTTGTCTGTTGAAGGACCTTGATCTTCCTCTTCAAACTTTTAAGTGCTAATTTAAACTCCTCCTTTGTGGGTGATTGAAGCGGAATTTGCATGCTACATGAGGGACTGTCATGGGAAGGTGATTCTTCCTTTGTGTTTTCCAGATTAATTCTGGAAGGAGTTAATGGTGCATCCTGATCATTCGCCGTTTTCTCCAGAATATTTTCATGGGGAGATTCAGTCCTTTTTATGGAACCTTAAAAGAACAATATACATACATATATGTGCATATTACAAGGGTAAAAATTATAATAAAATTATGTTTAACAGTAGTTAAAATAAAGGTAAATATGGAAATACAAACTAAAGTAACATCCATTCAACATAATCTGAGTTGTCATATAAGCTAACAATAAATCATATTACTTCTGCATACCTATTGTGTTTTGGGAATATTGTATTTGCAAAAATAATCATGGCGAAGGCAAGTGAAAGAATCATAATAATACTAGGAAAATTTACTTGCCCATAGTATCGGTTTAATTTATATTAATATTTTTATATGTGATATTTTTAAAAATATTCATTGTTAAATGTTATGATGATAAGACAAAAGTAACACAATCTTTAATTCTAACTACACCTTACACATAATTATCCAGAAATACCCCATCCTTTACATGGATTTAAAATTTACACCAGTAACAATTCACTCGCCAACTGTCTCCGAAAACTCGCCCGTGGCAAGTGTATTTCTGGAGCCCTGCTCTTGCATATCTTTAGTGTGCTTCTGGTATTGCATTGGGAGACTAATTGCTTAATTAATTCGTACTTACCTTTTGCAAATAAGTTGGCACAGAATCTTCTTTGAGACGAACACAAGAAAGAGAAGTTCTATCGAAGGAGTTTTCCAGGAAATGTTCTGAACAAATGATACTTAGAGGAGAAGGTTTCCAGCCAACGCGCCATATATTTTTAACCCATTCCTGACAACGTTCGTTGTCCGTAGGAAACCTAATATCGAAATATGGTTATAAGGTGTTTTTTATAAATATAAATTAATATCTCGTGCCAAAATTTATAGAATTAAAAGGATTAATGACTAAAGCAATGGATAGCATGAGCAAGGTAACACACTTACTTATGAAAGGTTATTTTCCTTTTCTCTTCGGTTTGTAAAATGTAAAATTAACAGTTCTTCCAGACACACTCTTCAATACGACTACTCAGACAATCGGTCATTCCAATATGGCTGCCGAGCGAAGTGAAAGGCTTCACTTCAGTATGCTAATACTCCACCTATACTCTTAATTAATCTATATATACACACACACACACATTTACATAGACATATATATATATATGTATAAATACTACGGAAGAGGAAAGGTAAGTAAGGATATTTAGGGCAACTAGGTGTTGAAGGAAACCCAGTGAACACTTACCGGAAGTAGAGCCGCTGGGATATTGGAGAGACACATTTGTAGAGGTTGGAACTTTCGGGATGATCCCTTTGTCAGCACAAGAGAGACACAACTGATATGGCAGTGACACTGGGGTGAAGGTGTGTGGGTGGAAGGGAAGGGAGCGTGGAAAGGTCGGGGGTTGGAGGATGTAGAAGGGGGAGAGGGGAAAGAGGGTGGAAAGAAGGAAATATTAACGGATATTGAGGCCGGGAGGAGAGAAAGAGTTTAAGATTAGGATATGGGCCAGTTCCCATTGACGGAGTTAGGGGGCGGAAGCGGCGTCCGGGAGGGCACGGATGGCCCTCACCGTGAAACAAATATTGAAACTGAGATTGTGGTTATTCGCATGCATGGCCACGGGTAGCTGTCGTTTAAGACTAATGCTGTTGCGATGGCCGTTCATGCGAATGTTGAGGGAATTTCTGGTGAGGCCGACGTAAAAAACGGGGCATTGGGTGCAGGTTAGTAGGTAGATGACGTTGCGGGTGGTACAGTTGGTAGAGGACGTTATGGGGTAGGTGATGTTGGTGGTGGGGTTTGAGAATGAGTTGGAGGGTGGGTTTATAGGGCATGTTTGGCATCATGGTCTGCGACAGGGGTGTAGGGTGCAGAGGAGTGGGTGATGAGGGTTCTTTTCTCCACAAGATGTTGGCTAGGTTGGGAGGTCTGCGGAAGGAGAGGATTGGGTGTGTGTGGAAGGAGACCTAGTTGGGGGAGGAAGTGAGGATTGGGTGGGCTGCCTTTATATATATATACTACGGAAGAGGAAAGGTAAGTAAGGATATTTAGGGCAACTAGGTGTTGAAGGAAACCCAGTGAACACTTTCTTCAATGCTTAAAATCTCTCTCCTCCCACCTAACACAATCATGACAACAATAGACGTCTGCTCCCTTTATACTAACATCCCCCACCACGATGGACTGTCCGCCCTGAAAAATCCCTTGACTAGAGACCACCTGATGCAAGACCCTCCTCCCACTTCCTAATGAAGCTGGTGGAAATGGTGTTCTACAAGAACAACTTTACCTTCGGAGGGCGCCACTACCTACAAATAAAAGATATGGCGATGGGCACTCGCATGGCGACCTCATACGCCAATGTCTTACTAGGTGAATGGGAGGAACGTTTCCTCGACACACACCCCAGACCACTCCTGTGGCTGAGGTATATCGACGACATTTTTCTTCTTTGGACACATGGACCCGACTCACTCCAATCCTTTTTACAGCGCCTCTCTTCCCACCCTACGCTTCCCTTCCCACCACTCCTCCCCCACCAGCATCACCTTCTTTGATGTCGACCTCTCCATCCGAGAAAACCAGTACACACCAAAGTACATTTAAAACCTTTCAACTGCCTTCAATATCTCCACTTCCACAGCTGCCACCCCCTCCACACTGAAACTTCAATCCCATACGCCCTAGCTCGCCGAGGATGGAGAATCTGCTCGGATAGAGACTCCCTTTCCAAGTACTGCTCTGTCCTCGAAAATGCTTTCCTGCAACGTGGATACCCGCCGGACCTAATTCGGGACCAAATCCGACGGGCTGTCGCACCCAGCACCCCTAACCCACACTGCAACCGCCTCGCAACCCCCGACTCTACCCCCCAACTCACCCTAATCACCACTTTCTATCCCGGCGTCCACGATACCCTAAAGAGCATCTTAAAGGCAGCCCACCCAATCCTCACTTCCTCCACCAACCAGGTCTCCTTCCCCACACCCCCAATCCTTTCATTCCGCAGACCTCCCAAACTTGCCAACATCTTGGGGAGAAAAGAACCCCCATCACCCACTCCTCTGCACCCTGCAGGGTCCCACCCCTGCCTCAGACCACGATGCCTAAGATGCCCTATAAACCCACCCTCCAACGTATTCTCAAACCCCACCACCAACATCACCTACCCCATAACATCCCCTACCAACTGTACCACCCGCAACGTCATCTACCTACTAACCTCCACCCAATGCCCCGCCTTTTACATTGGACTCACCAGCAATTCCCTCAACATTCGCATGAACGGCCATCGCAAAAGCGTTAGTCTTAAACGACAGCTACCCGTGGCCGTGCATGCGAATAACCACAATCTCAGTTTCAATGTTTGTTTCACGGTGAGGGCCATCCGTGCCCTCCCAGACGACGCTTCTACCCCCTAACTCCGTCAATGGGAACTGGCCCATATCCTAATCTTAAACTCTTTCTCTCCTCCCGGCCTCAATATCCGTTAATATTTCCTTCTTTCCCCTCTCCCCCTTCTACATCCTCCAATCCCCGACCTTTCCACGCTCCCTTCCCTTCCACCCCCACACCTCAACCCCAGTGTCACTGCCATATCAGTTGTCTCTCTCTTGTGCTGACGAAGGGATTATCCCGAAAGTTCTACAAATGTGTCTCTCCAACACCCCAGCACCTCTCCTTCCGGTAAGTGTTCACTGGGTTTCCTTCAACGGAAGAGGAAAGGTAAATGAGGATATTTAGGGCAACTAGGTGTTGAAGGAAACCCAGTGAGCACTTACCGGAAGGAGAGGTGCTGGGATGTTGGAGAGACATATTTGTAGAAGTTATTGGAGCTTTCGGGCTGATCCCTTCGTCAGCACAAGAGAGACACAACTCAGTATATATATATATGTGTGTGTGTGTGTGTGTATGTATATATATATGTGTATATGTGTATATATATATATATGTCTGTGTATGTGTATATGTATGTGTGTGGGTGGGTGCGTGTGTGTGTGTGTGTATATATATATATATGGCAACCCGTAAATTCGTCTAAGGAATATTCATCTAACCAACAGTTCGTCTAACGGCAAATTCATCTAAAATCGTTTTTCCACATTACTAAAGATAATTTCTATTAATTCTGTAATTAATTAAAATTATATTTTAATATTTGTAAACAATTATTAAAATTATGATAACAACAATAAGCATCCATGATGCCAATATTTTGTTTTGAATGTTGTAAACCTTAACACTTTCCTCCCCTACCATATGCCTTGAGTGACTAATTTGTTTATTTATTGTTTACTAGCAGAAATTCGCGTTGATTTTCAACGGATTTAGTGAAGCTACTACAGCACAACATACAAACTCTTTACAATATATAGTAAATACTTTTTAACTTACAATTATCTTTTCTTAACAATTAATCATATTTGTTGGAAACAATCCGTTTCCGAACGTATTGCATTCAGATATAACGATAATTGTATTTCCTATCAGATTACTTTCGCCAAATCCAGCTTCATTTCTCGTGTAATTATGCCTCGCTGAAATATTTACTTTTATGTCTTGTAAGCAAGAAACCCGTGAAAAGGCAACGTACAGTTGTCCATGATTGAACACTGACTGGTAAATGTACACCAGAGACGTGAGCTTATTTACGTTAATAAACATTATAATGTAAAATATAATGATTTTACTTACAAAAAATGTAAGATTCCAGTATTCAATAGACGAAAGAAGGTTCAATTTCTTTAATCAATAAACGCTACCTGAATAATAATCAGTATCTATTTACGTTGCTATCCATAAACATCGATCGTTTCATAGCTTAAACAAAAGTGTGAATCGAATAACGCTAAACTTTCGTCTATTTGTAAGCTTCATTGATGCTAATTGAATCGGAGGTAACAATGACGGCCGCCTTGGCAACGCCCGGGAGGGGTACGAAAAATCCACAAAATTTTGAAACAAATAGCGTATTTCTGAAAACTTCGAATGTGTAACATGTAAACTTCGCAGGAATAAGATAGTATAGTTTTATTCGTCGAATAAAGCAAAAACGAAAAATTCTGATGTGGCCAACACATGACTTCCTCCATATTTGGGGTATAGTTATTTAAATTATTATGAATAGCATTCTAAGACAAAATTATTATTTCCTATTGTAAGAGAATACAGTCATCCTTATTGTTGTAAATTAGGTATATTTTGAATATTTTTACATAAATAACCGCTAAATGGTGGTGGCGCTGTATACTATAAAAAGCAAAATATCTCCGAAATGGATGGTTCCACGAAAATTTGTTTCAAAGAAAACTTGGAAGAAATATTATTCTCTACAACTTTGGTTCATACGAATATTACCAATTACGACGTTTTTAAGGATATATTTGACGAAAACCGATTATTTTTATAAATAATTCCTAAACAACTGCTATGGAAAATTGTTTCAAATGAAAGTTGTAGGAAATTACATTCTCTATAACATTTTTATATAATTGTATATACAATAATGATGTTTTAACAGAGAAATATCGCAAAAACTGAATTGGTTTCAAATAAACCTCGACTTCCGGTCAACCTTTATTGTCCAAAAACTAATCAGTTCTTTGTGCCCATACCAAAGTGTTATATGAAATTTGGTAACGATATGGCAAGTACTTTTTGAGTTAGAGCACCCACAATCACGCACGCACTCGCAAACATCCACACACACACACAGACATAATTCCGAAAATAGTCTAAAGGTGTTCTAGGGACCTCAAAACGTGTATTTCTGTGAAATCTCGAAGTTGATTTTTTTCATTATCACAATACTTTCCAATTGCTAAGTATGGAGAAAGTAAACAAGTTAGGAAAGTGTAGAACGTATCACAAATTGGCGCGTTTCGTGCAATGGAGTATTAGAAAGCAATAATTACCTGTACGTAAGGGAAATAGTGTTTTAAAGTTCTTTTCTTCATCATAAATAATCCATTTTCTTCCTCTTTAATAATATTACATGCACACGTAAGGAAATTAAACGTTTGTTTGGGAGATTGTTTATGTTAGCAACAATGAAGTAACCAAGCAAGAAAGTTCAACTCGAACTAAGACTTTCTTGTTTGATTTTCTCGATAACGGCTACTCCTACGATAAAAATGTATAGGAAAGGAAATACTCTATCAGATCTACAACTTTCATTTGAAAAAAATTTTGATATGAGCAATACTTTACAAGATATGACAAAAATTTAATTTTTTGTCCCCAGTAAAGTGGTACCTCTGATTAGCGTACGTGATTCATTTTTGCGATTTTCTTATTATATTTGATTGAAAGTCCTTAATATCAAATTTCATGAAAATCCGTTTGGTAGAAGCTGAGAATGAACATGCGGACGGACGGACGGACCGACCGATGATAATAGGCGCTCACGCTGTAAGCGAAACGCGCCTAAAAATTGGTCCATATTTACGTATTTTGATGCTTGACGGAAGAATACCTTGCAGGTCAAGAAATGGATTCATACGTGTTATCTTATGGAAAAATGTTAATCCCCTATATTGGCAGCATTGATTAATCCCGGTTGACCAAACCTTGACATTTCACTAAGTTAGGATGTAAAGAAGAATCCTACAAAATTTGGTTATTCTAGTTTTTATCGTTTAGGAGCAGAACACGTAAACACACAAACAAACCATTCAAAATATATTATAGTAGATTTATTAATTAATTAATTTAAATTATTTATTATTTTTAATTAATTACTTTAATTTAAAAATCTGTGTTCGAAGAATTTTTATTCATTTTAAAATTTACGTTTTCGAGTTGTGCTAATTTCGAAGCAAAGGTGCGATATGTACTAGAAATGCGACAGAAATTCTTTAGATGAATTTTCCGTTAGATGAATTGTGTTTAGATGAATTTGGTTTGGACGAATTTATATATATATATATATATATATACATACATATATACATACATATATACATACATATATACATACATATACATACATATATATATATATAAATACACCCACACATACACATATATATATAAATGATAAAAAGGCAGAAAATTGGTTTTTGTCGTGGTATTAATTCATCACATTCTAGCCACCCTATGCTGCCATCATATTAATATTTCAGTTGCTTCATTTATAAAATTAACAGGAATATCACCTTTAGTTTCATTATTATGTAGGAAAACTTTAATTTGATTCAAGTTATTGTTGAAAGTGAGCATAATAGTTAATTTGTATTATTGATCTGTAGAAGGGTTTCATCTTTTTATAAAATTGGAAGCTTAAATTATATTCAAGGTATCATACCAATAAGAAACCTGTTATTACCGTATATTACGGCGCATAAGTCGACCTTTGAAGCCAAAAAAAAAACCTAAAACATAGACTTGACTTATACGCCGAACATTAAATGTGAAACTTAAATTAGAAATGAATAACATCGATATTTACGAAGACCATTGATCTTTCAATGTAGGTGATCGCTATTTTGAATCAGATGTTCCAGTGTTTGCACTTCATTACATTTATTTTAGAATATTTATAATAATTAATTTTAGTACTGTTTACTCACATAATCCACGTCCTCATGTATCATGTGCACTCATATTTTTGGACCAGATCGAGGAGAAAAAATAAATTCGTGCTTTAATAAGTTGACATCTACAGCGGTGGAAAATTAGAAAAAAACATCAAAAAAGTGTGGGTATTCCCTGTAGGCGTGTTCTCTCCATGGTTCCCTGCAGTCGTGCACCAGTTTTAGAAGTGCCCTGCACTAAATTTTTCAAGCATGCATGATTGTGTGTTTCAAAGATATATCAGAACGGCCGCATCAACCCTGGTGCACATCCGTGCACTAGCGTCAAGGAGGCGCGCATTCATTCCATCCATGGATGAAAAAATTAGAGGTAACTATGGTTCACTCCCAGCTTAAAGGAGCATCAGCGGCTCATGATGAATTCTGCGAATACAAATACCAGATGCCAGCTTATTCTGGCAAAAAGGTGTAGAAACTGATAGTAAAGTTTGACAGAACTACCATATATACTCGTGTAATTTGAAACTTTTTGAGACCTATTTTTTTAGCCAAAAATTAGGGAGTCGCAAATTAGGCGAGGTATGTTTTTGAAACAGTGAAATCATCTCTTGTTTTGAACATATTTCTAACCCATAACCTTGATCTGAGGCCTTGCCTCACCAACTTATAATTTTTAAGTAACTTATTATTATGTATGTAGATTTAATAAACTGAAGTCAGCTTCATAGCTGATGAATGTTGCAAAAAGATGACTTGAAGAGAAGTCATGTCTAATCAGAAACCGAATTGATACTGGCGGAAAACAGATGAACAACGATTTGCAACACCGTGCCGAGGGCCCTCTTGTTGCTTGGTTTGCTGGTTGGTTTGCTGTTCTGTTGCCAGGAAATGTGCATATGTGTACATTTATTTGTTGTAAGGTTTGGTTCGCTGCACGGTTCACTGTTCTGTTGCAGGGAAATGCGCAAAAATTCCAACTTGCACATTACATGACACGTACGGTAAAAACAAGATTTGAGGCAAAAAATAAGGGGTCGTAAATTATGCGGGGTCGCAAAATACTGGAGTGTATACAGTACTTATTCTGAGTAACAATAATAAACTTAAAACAATTAAAAGGTACAGCTTTAATATTATCAAAATATTACATCATCTCAGTGTTGAAGATGCACCAACGGCATTTTAAACCGTGCATTTAAACCCTAAACGATTCTTGGTCATGTAGATACGCGTAAACTTTGTAGAGGTCTTTGTCTTCTGCAAGGATTAATGTAGAGGCAAGCGTGTTGCAGTAAATTTACTATCGAAACTCACAATTTTAAAAATCAGAAATCTTCATGTGTCGTGTGCTCCCTTTTTTTACCGACATTTTGGGAAAAAAGGTGCACGTGAGATATATTATTGAATTTAACCACCGTAGAGATCAATCGGGATCACTAGCTATAGTTCATTTTGATAGTATCATTAGCAGCTGACATCAGTCGAATTATAGGAAACTTTATCTAGTGATTCAAGCTCTCCAAGAATAACAGTTTCTTATCGGATGCTCCCCCTGGAGTAGAACTGCTCCCAAGGCATATGCGCTTGCGTCGGTCCTCAGCACATATGGAAGTTGGTCATCTGCTTGTCTGAGAATTGGTGCACTAGTGAGAAGCTCGTTCAGCTTCTTGAAGGCCTCCCTCTGCTCAGTGCCCCACTTCCATTCGGCATTCTTTTTTGTCAGGTTCGTAAGGGGGCGAGCAACCATGGAGTAATTGGGTACAAACCATCAGAACCACGATCCAGTTTGTAGAAAAGTCAAGAGTTGCTTGATGTTCTGAGGAGTTAAGGCGCTTTTGAGTTTTTTCCTTTCCATTTTCGGTGTTAATACTCATAGTCTTTTATTCCAGGGAAATGCCGAGACATCTCACCATCCTCAAAAAATTCCCTCACCTTTTGAGTAACTTCTTCCGTTATTGTATTCGTCCCTAGTCTAGGTAACACTATCGGTAGGACTCCCTTGTCGCTAACAAGTCTACGAGTTAATTTTATTAAATATTCACTCACGTTCATCTCCAGAACAGTTTTTTGTATCGACAAAGATTGTGGAGTCAAACTGATAAGATGAACTTTTTCTTGAGTTGTCTTTGCTGAGATAAGCTTAATTTTCAATTCGGATATGAGGTGATTGTAATCCGTGCAAAGATCATCCCCTTTCCCACGTTCTTCCTCATCTTCAAGTTCCTCCAGGCTGAATCCGCACCCAATGCTAGTTTTCCGTTTTACACGTTCTTCTATTCGCTTCACCTTTCGCTTGAGAGCTCCTGCCCTTTTCCTGGAACTCAGTCTACTAATTGCAACAGGTGACATTGGGAGTGCACAGCAAACTATCTGCACACAGTCTTGGCTTGCCTCCGGAGAATCCTCTTGCTCTGGACAGCTTGCTTGAACAGCAGGTGAGTCTTCAATATTTTCCTCGGTGTTAACTTGCTGCTGCTGGGGCAGTGCCTGCCAACAGCGCCTGCATAAGGCTTGACCCGGAATAAGACGAACGTGGGGGTAATTCTCATGTAACCTCAGCATGATTTCCCTTAGCCCGGATTTCACAGGAACCGAATGTGATTGGAAGGGATCAGCACACTTTGAACCAAACAGATCGAAGTATGTCAACATACTTTTTCTTATATGTACATATTGTTTTTATGACAGTCTGCAACCGGAGACGGAGGGCAGCGTGTTGTGCCTCACTGAGACATACTTCACTTATATCGCAGATCACAGAGGAACGCGAAAAATGTAATTTGTTACAGTCTTCTTGGACGTGGATCCCAACAGTACATCGCTCCATTTCATCACAGCCAAATTGGACGCTCTTACTAGAAAACGCGGGAAAACAAAACACCAGAGCGTAACACAAACGATGAGTAACACACCCAGATACACACAGTTCAATTGTCAGTGTGGTACTGATATGTTAACCCCTATGCGCGGATGAGACACCGACCTTGGAGGAGCTCCTGTATGCGGTAGTGGTACGGTCGTGACGCACTTATTTAAAAATACATTTTGCCTGTCGTATCTGCCTTTCTGAGTTACAAAACATTCCATTGTGTCCCAAGAGTATGCATTTTTGTTATACATTGTAACGACGGTACACGCCGCGGCGCGCTATTTGAAATACGGCCGCGGGCGAGCGGGCGCAGCGCTCCAAACGGAAGCGCTTAATCCTATGTTGCGCTCAAGGACCCAAACTTTTTATTTTTGCATCTGAAAGGGGAAAGTGATTGCTTTCTTCTGAGCTCAGAGAGACGTCTGGGTAACGACGGCAATATGTATTTTTTGGACGACCAATTTGACGTACTTTTCCCAGACCGTCACTTTGAAGGCATCGCTTAGATACCTTGCATGCTGCCGAGGCTAACTTTACGTTGCCAGTACGTTAGCTGGATAGGTGTCCATCAACTCATGCGGTGGCATTGGTGTGCGACGAAAGGTGTCCAAGTCAGGGCCGTACTTTTTCGCCTGAACTGACGAAAAGTTGCTATCATTGGACTGCATTGCGTAACACTTTTAAGTAGTCTAATAAATTTCCTGTATATATTCTCATAGATTCGAGTGTGCATTTTCCATTGAACGTTAAATCAGCGCGATCGGACAATAACTGTGGCACCCACAGCGTGTTTTATGGAGCCCTGCAAACAGCATATATTTACGAAAATACCGAAAACGGGAGCTGCCGAAATATTTGATATATCGCAAAAATATTTTAGGACGTCACTAGTACTGACATTAGCTTCAATTGAGCCGATTTTGAACGAAATTGGAGAGGGTCGAGCAACCACATATTCTTCAACTAGGCCAGGGGTGGGCAAGCCGTAGCCCGCGGGTCATATGTGGCCCTCGAGAGCATTTAACGTGGCCCGCGAAGCTTTGGTGAAAAAGCAATCTGTAAAATTTAACACAATTTTATATTACTTTTTGTAAAATTATGACAATAAAACCTTTGGTTTTGAAAATTTAGTCCTACAATCCTTGTTTGTGCTGTTTTTCACTTATGTATGATGCCTAAGAATCTAAGCAATTTCCGATTTAAACTCTAATCTGGCCCGCCTAAGCATTGGCATCTTTCAATGTGGCCCGCTGTAGAATTCTCAAACACCGATGCGGCCCGCCATGCAGAAAAGTTTGCCCACCCCTGAACTAGGCGATTAGGAATGGAATTGCCCGCCTTCCTTCACCCGACCGCGGCAGGAATCGTTTCCCTTCGTGTCCAAGGAACTTCAAACAAGGGGAGGAAGGTCTCGAGCGAAAGCGTCATAAGAAGGGTCGGGAGGGAAGGTCTGAGAGAATGACTTAACTAGCGCTCGTTCCGCTAGGATCGCCACTGAACGATACATAAAAATTGATTTTCTATTTCAATGATAACTCAATTAATAATTAAAATAATTGCACCAAACCTTTTTTATTTGCTTTTTTGTAAAAATTAGGTATTTCCTATTGGAAGGATTTTTCGTTTATCGCGCTGATATAAAAAATAAAGTTGTTAAAATTTTCCTAATTTGTTAATTTAAAAATATGCTAAAATACGAAAAATTTGATTATAAATTGAAATATAACTGTGAAAACTGCAAGTTGATAACTTCAACCGTTTTGCCGCAATCTTGGAAATACGATTTCGGCCGACCCACCTTTCGCCTTAAATCTAAGAAGGGACTATATAGTCTCATAATAAGAGTTAAATGGTGGAAGTTAACTTATATGCTTGAGTGCATAGTACTGATTTCACCCTCAATAAAGTCATTTGTCTGTCTCTCTCCCTTCCTTCTTCCCCTCACTCTACCGCCCTCTCTCCACCCCTTCCCCCTCATTCCCTCTCCTCCTCCCTCCCCCTTCCACTCTCTCCTTCCCTTCTTCCCCTCCCCCTGGAAAAAATATAAAACAATGAGGAAATAGCCTGACCATCTCCTGAAAGCTCCTAGCAGTTATAATAACTGCCACAAGGTGGCAGCACCAATTGATGAGGTGAAATCTTATTTGCAAAGGCAGACAAAAAGACAGAAACTGAAAATTATTATTATTATTTTGATGATAATTCAGAGTAATATTTTATTCCATATTTTTTGACCAATTAACTAATTTAAAATATTTTATTTACATAAATTTATTATTGAAAGTTGGAAAAATTGAGACGCGTGCATCATCACCATTGGAAAGCAAGAAATTGTCTACTTCAATAATAAAATTATCATTCAATGAAGGAAATCTTAATAAGGGCTTACGTAAAAGAGTTTTCCTAGTTGATGAATTGTGATTCGATGAATTGTGATTCGGTGAATTGTGGTCGGTGAATTTTTCTAGACACTTTATATATATAGCGAACATTTTTTATTTTATTTATTATAAATGAACCAAAGGAATAACGCTTTGTAACTTCCATTGTTTTTATATCTTTTACGACCTGGGTTTCGATATTACAATGCTTTGTCAGGTGCGGATATGGTGAGAATAGAAAGTATATACGGAGAAATGGGTAGAGGGGGGGGGAGGGGGGAGGGAGGGTAGTTTGTAAGATGGAAAGGAATGGAGGGGAGGGAAAGGAGGAACCTATCTCAGAGGGTTACTGCAGGGGGTAGGTTGTAAAGGGATAGATGGGGAGGGGAAAGGAAAGGCTGGAGGGGGGAGACCATCTCGGGAGGGTTTGGGGAAAGATGGGGGAGGACTAAAAAGAAAGGACTTGTGGAAGACGGAGAGAGGGTGAACCCCAGAGAGAGGAGGGAGGAAATTATCAATGCGGCAATGGGTATGTGTGTGGGAATAAGAAAAATAACGGCAAGTGCAGGTGATAGAACTAAAAAGGTTAAATACTGGGAGACAGGCGGTAAGGCTCTTGTTATAAATCGTTTTTCCTCTAAATAATGTGTATTACAGGTAAGAAAAAGAAATAAAATGCTCGAGGAACTAATTTTCTTTGATTTTTAATGATTTCTTTAAAACACTTTTATGTTTTCAGTTTGTCCGTCCATCCAGGGATAATCTCAAAAGCGGTTTAAATTAGAGGCACATTTTCTTTCTGATTATGTATGATTGTGTATGTTGGTAAATGAATTTGAAGTGAACCCATTCAGAGAATTTTTAATTGATATGTAAACAACAATGAACAAAAATTATGTTAGGATCAAAAATACCATTTTTTAAATATAAATAAATGAAGATGATGATGGGATGGTAATGTATTTAAAATATAAAATTTTCCTTTCTTTAAATAAATTCTCCTTTCATTTAAAATAATAATGACTGCTGATTGATTTACTTACAGATTGATACTGAATGTGTAATGTTTATATTGGATAAATTACTTCTGAATAGTATTTCAAATGATTAATTTAGTTGAACCGAACCGAAAACCGAACTGAACCACTTGTCAAAATTCTCGTATGAACCAAACCACTTCCAAAAATTTGCAACCGAACCACTCCCAAATTTTGAAGTGGTTTGCAGCACTGGGGAGGAGATGGGCCGAGATGCTGCATGACCAACATTCACGGGAGCACAATTGGGGCAATTGCTCCTCACATAGCCTGGCACACCGCACCCAAAACAGGAAAGTTGCAGCTTCGTGTTCGACTTCTGGCATAGCGAAGTACCGCTTTAGTCGGATGATCTCTTTGCCACCTTAGCCTTCCGACAGCTCTCCACCTCGTGCCCAAAGTTTTTACAAAAGGCACATCGTGGACAACTCTTCTCGTATGGGCCCCTTGCAGGAGTTTGATCAGCAAACACTTTCGGCACAGGATTCACCTTGCTGCGATAATTCGACTTCTTTGGTGCGACTCAGCAAGGTGGTGAAGGAGTCGATGCCGCCTGGGCGGACACTTGCATATCTTCCGGTGCATCAACCCATACACCATGTCGATCTGTTTGCATTCGGGTAGCGCATACGTAAGCTGGGAAAACAAAGCACGGGCACGACATAGGAACAGTTCACTCACCTCAGTCTCCTCTTGCTCGCGTGCGAATATTTCGCGGAACACCAAATGTGGGGGCAACTTCCGTTAAAATGCGTCGCGGAGTGCGAGCACGGCACCATCCCAGTTCTCTGTCGTCCCCTTTTTGCCTTGCCACCAGGTAGAGGCAATGCCTTCCAAACAACATCGAAAGCCCGCATAAGGTATTTTCATCGATAACATTTGCACAGTCCTTATATGTAATCACTGACTCTAAAAAAGTGTCCACATCCCTTGAAGCATTACCATCAAAGTGAAAGGTACACTTAGGGAAATTGCCCAAGAAGGTGAGTAACCGAGGAAGTAACAGCTACTTCCTCGGTTACTCACCTCTTCGCGAGCAGTTATTATCGCCATTTGCATTATTTGTGCCAACAATTGTTGGAACTGTTCTCCCGTTAACGTTACTGATGGTGCTACCGCCTCAGATCTAGGCATTTTGAGAGTTGAACAAGCGACTGCGGGTGAAAAGTTCACCGACCACGTGATAAAAGGAGTCTAATTCGGGACTTATCACGGTAAAATTTTGGCGAAATTAGCGTGCTGGATATTGATGGACATGGATATCGCTATATCACCAGCACGAAAAAAGTCACTTCCGGTAGCTGAAAAAAAAACGTGGTTTCTTTCTGTTGCAAAGTTTGCATTCTTCACTATCTCAAGCCCCGCGTTGGGTGACCATTTGTAAGGTGGGATCGCAAGAAAGAATGGAAACTCGTTACAGCAACATGAAACAATTTTATTTTTGCAAGAAAAACAACAAAAAAACGTATCGAAACACACTGCGCGGTCCCTCTCCTCCACACGCTCAACTAACTCTCTCTCTCCGTCACTCCACCTGCTTGGCGCTGCAAAACAAAATAATAACTAAATGGAACTGCACATTACAAAGTGAAAACGTGGGGGTCGACTTAAAAGGCGAGCATATGCCTAATCATGTATTTTCATCCAAAAAAGTAGGGGCCTGCTTATTCGCCGGAATATACAGTATGCTACCCTATGTTTATGTATATACATATATTTGCTAACTAAACAGCCAACAATTCCTAAGAATATTGTTTTACATTCTTCTATAAGGGTGTATCCTATATACAAGAAAATACTGTATTATCAGTTACAGTAAAATCTCGTTATTTCAATGTTTAAGGGACTAAAGAATTATGACTACGAAGTAACCGGGTTCAAAATATACGAACTTTCATAAAAATCGAACTTTCTTTCAATCCGCTACTTGGACAGCAAAATCACAATACAGCATCTTACCTCTCCGTTCTACAAATGAATTGGCCTTACAAGTTAGTATACATGGCAAATTCAAACTGCTCAAGCAAACACTTAGTTTGCGATTTACAAACACCACATTGTGTGAAAAATAAGCTCAAGTGATTATCCCAAATTTGCCAGTACATTCAACAGGGCCGTCCCGAGGGTACGGTGAATTGGGGTGGTCGCCTCAGGCCCTGCATCAAAAGGGGCCCATGCACTAATCAGCAAAATGAAGGTTGCTGTTATGTGTGGATGACACTCATGGTGGCCCGAAAGCTGTCTTTATCTCATGATTCAATCCCGCTCGCTCCACTAAAAGTATCTGATGTCTACCCTTCCAAAGCTTCTACTAAACTTTTATTTACAGTGCAAATGTAAACAGCCTTCCTTTATTTATCCTGCCTATGATGACTGTTTATCGGTTCTTGCAAAAAGGTGAGGGACTAGGACATGTTTGTGTATACTATTTTGTCCGGGTTTTCTCTCGGACTTCTTACCTTCTGAATTCAGTCTTCAGCCGTTAGTCGTTCGTGTGACTGTGATCTGTGTGTGCGTTTTTATGCCATTCTGTGTAGGGAGGATCATTCCTTGTTTCTACCCAAGGCTATTTTTAATATTCATTGTCGCTTGTTACTGAACAGGTTAGTACATTTTATTTAAAATATTAATGAGTGCGTTTGATTGTATTTTATAACCACAGCTCATTCATTTTTTTATTGAAGTTACTGATTTGTAATCAGGGAAAGTGAATTGGTGAGTCAAGTATATTTTTTGAATTACCGTATTTACTCGTGTAACCCGCACCCTTGTGTGTCACACGCACCCCTATTTTTGTGCCAATTCAAAGGGAAAATAATAAATCGGTGCCAGATTAAAAAAAAGACAACCACTTCACTGATTCCTTTTCCCTGAACAAGGTCCACCCAAGTTAAGCGTATAGATACGCATATGCAGGGACAAATTCACGAGCAGCACCAGCCTGTCGGGACTTAGCCCAGTTTCCAGGCAGCCAAATCAGCTCCTGTGCCTATACTTCGTAGAATTTGGCGAATGCCAGTTAATAACCTTAAAACTCATTTAAATGGTACAATTTTTATTTTATAAAAACATAATGTCATCACAGTCATGAAAATGAAATTGTGTAAATAGACATGAATAAAATTTTAAAAACTTGCCTCTTGTCTTTAATTTTCATCGCTGCTAGTTTGCTCTTCTGATGAACTCACATCGTCTTTTTCACTGTCCCATACCACACAATCTTCACTGCCGTCAATGTTATTAGAAATGCAGCATTTCTTAAAACCTTTTACTACTACGTCCTCTGGAATCAATTTCCATGCGGTCAGTATCCATTGGCAGATCTGCGACAAGCCAGGTTTCTTTATTCTCCTTGTTGACATTGTTTTGTGTACAGCACTCGCCGTCCACTCTGTGTAAAGTTTCTTCATGTGCACTTTAAAGGGACGATTGATACAAACGTCTAGTGGCTGTAACATAGACGTCATGCCAGATGGAATAGTCACCTGGTCAGTCTTTCCTTCTCATAGTCTTTGTTTCATGGGTTCCGTAATGTGGCCATGAAAGCTATCGAGCGCTTTAGTAATGCACCAGGACGATGTTCCTATACACACTGAATCCAGTCTAAGACCAGGCCATTGTCCATCCAACCATTTTCTTGTGACCTTACTACTGTACCGACTAGAAACTTCTCTTTTTTGGAGAGGGTTTTCCATTTAAAAAATGGTGAGAGCTTCTTTCCGTCCGCTAACACTGACAACATAACTGTACAGTATTGTTTTTCTTAGCCACCACTTTGCACTTGAATGGTCTTTGTTCCAATTTCATTCACTGCATCTCAAAGTACACTGGTGTTTGATCTGCATTTCCAATTTGTCCAATTAAATAATGATGTTAGTACATACCTCTGAAAGCTTAATTACATACCTCTGAAAGCTGATCAACTTCTCTTCATATGCACCAGGTAGGCTCTGAGAAATTGTTGTCCTTCTCTTGATAGACCTTCTCTGGCAAAAAATCATTGCAACCATCCTCTGCTTGCCTTAAATTCTGATGAAGCAACACCTAATTCTTGCGCGATTTCCATTGCTTTCAGCTGATACATTTCTGTTGAGACGGCATATCCAAATTGCCATCTATACCTAATATATGAAGCCAGTCTCATTTCTATGTTCGGATATTTTTCACTTTTCCCTCTAAACACTCTTCTACTGCTGTTATTTGAGAGCAATTTCACTTTATCTTTATCCAGTATCTGATGCACGATTCTGATACATCGTATTTTCACCCTGCTGCATAATTTCGTATTACCTCTGCCTCCCTTATAATTTGCAATTTTACACTAACGGTAAACAATTGCAATCTCTTCCCAAGATTCATTGTAAGGGTAATGATTAATTCAATTAAAAAGGCAGACTTTATATCTGTCTGAGCTTTATCCCCTATGGAAAAATCCCATGCATTTCCATAGTAATTTAATGTGTGCATTTAAAAGTAGCTGTTATTAACAGTGTTGCAGCAGAATATGTGATATTGTAACCAGTGTTCCCATTATGTAAAAAGACATTGTGTTTAACTTATATCACTGCTACAATATTGTGACTGTTATGCTCTTGCGACGCGTTCAATCTGCGGTGGTGACGCTGACCCAATCTTTGTGTCTATCGTTATAGACAAAATTTGTATACAAAGAACAATGTCTCAATACGAAGAAATTTAGAAATAGAATAATAGATGTGGCATGGGTGCTGGCTTAAGAGATATTTGTTTACCGACACAACATTTTAGGAAAAAGGTGAGCAAGGTACACAAATAAATGAATCCTCGTGTAAGACATGCACCCCCTTTCTTTCACAGGCATTTTTGGGAAAAAAGGTGTGCAGGATACACGAGTAAATACAATATTTTCACGTGGCATTTTTTCTTTCATTTTTAGTAACCCATGGCTAGTACTAGCAGGGACAGATAAATTCAGAAGATATAGCTCAGGTGCAGAGAAAATGCAAAAGAAAAGGAAGAGAGAAGAAATCGAAAAGACAATGAAAGGTTCTCTAGAGAAATTGATTTTAAAAACTCATTCGGTTACTGATACAAATTGTTCTTTAATAGAATCTAGTGACTTTTGTTGTTACTCTAGTGTAGGTTGTACAGAAGCTGTGGATGAGGACAATAGCAAAATATTTGCTCAGGCTTTTGAAATTGACAACACCACCATCGCTAATGCCAATCAGGATGAATATGATCCAGCCAACTGGCCAGAT
The DNA here is from genome assembly GCA_036926305.1 of Uropetala carovei. Classification (NCBI taxonomy): domain Eukaryota; kingdom Metazoa; phylum Arthropoda; class Insecta; order Odonata; family Petaluridae; genus Uropetala; species Uropetala carovei. The sequence continues at coordinate 1,142,043 of JAXCHB010000188.1, read as the reverse complement.
ATTGTGGACAATAAGACAAAGATCTTTTGGTAGAAAGAGGGCCTGTTAAAGCATCTGGTAATGACTATATACAGTGGGTTCCGCTTATTAGAATCAAGTCGGGAATCCGTTATTTGATTCAATTAAACGGCTGATTCAGTAATCCGGAGTCGGCTAATTTTAGTTATGGCAAATAAGAAAATGTTAGAATAAAGTTCATATCTCTTTCGTATGTAAAAATTTCATGGTTATGCTAATTTTTGAGAGATATGAGGTGCTACCCAAAAGTTTCGGGACTAGCCATAAACTACCGTGGGCTTACCTGAGGCTCTAATTGACACCATCACCCTCGAAATAGTCCCCTTGGGAGTTGATACAATAATCCCAGTGCCTCTACCAGTCATGGAAGCATCTCTGGAACTGTGATTTTGAATTGCTGTTTAGCACTTCCTGCGATTCCACCTGGATATCCTCAACGGTGTCAAATCTCCGTCCCTTCATACGAATTTTCATCTTAGGGAACAGGAAGAAGTCGCAGGGGGCTAAGTCGGGGAGATGGGAGACCACTGCCATGTTGTTCTTGGCCAAGAACTGCTGCACAGACAGAGCGGTGTGCGCGGACGCGTTGTCGTGATGCAGGAGCCAGTCTTGTGTGCACCACTTCTCCGACCGTTTCCGTCTCACGTCCTCTCTCAAACGCCTCAGGACTTCGGTGTAGAACTGCTGAATCACCATCTGACCTTGGGGAAGAAATTCCTTATGGACAATTCCCTCCATGTCAAAGAAGACGATCAATATGCTCTTGACATTGCTCTTGACCTGCCTTGCTTTTTTCGGTCGCGGAGATGATGGAGTCTTCCACTGGGAAGACTGCTGCTTGGTTTCGGGGTTGTAGCCATAAAACCAGCTTTCATCACCGGTAATGACCTTTGAAAGAAAGTTTGGGTCGTTTCTAATGTGCACCTTGAGTTCCCTGCACACACTCAGTCGATGTTGGTTCTGGTCCTGGGTCAACACGCGGGGCACGAATTTGGCTGCAATCTGCCTCATGTTTAGTTCATCAGACAGAATTCATTGACATGTCCCATAGGACAGGCCAACAATGCTGCTGACATCTTGGATGGTACACCGACGATCCTCGCAAATGACCTGTCGCACTTTTTCCATGTTTTTGTCCGTTGTGCTGGTTGAAGGCCGACCAGGACGTTTGGAATCTTCAACAGACATTTGTCCATGTTTGAAATGCAAGAACCACTCAAAAGTCCGGGTTCTACTCATAGCCTCGTCACCGAATGCTTGCTTAAGCATTTCAAGTGTCTCGGATGCGGTTTTGTCAAGCTTGAAGCAAAACTTGATGCAGACACGCTGCTCCTTCAAGTCTGCCATTTCATTACACAAGAAAATCACAGAACGCCGGTAACAATGAGTTGAAAAAACTCGCGTGAAAAGAAAACACGTGCACACACACACCTGAAACTTTACACACTGCTTCATAAAGGATGTCTTCAGCACATCCTACCGGCAGAAGTCCCTACTACTTCCGGTTAGCGCTCCACGCGGCCAGTCCCGGAACTTTTGGGTAGCACCTCATATAATATAAGAAAGTTTATAACAAATAAAATTTTAAACACTAATTTCACTTTTTGTGTTATTTTTAAAATAGTTATCTAAAATAGTTTGAATTGTGACTACCTTAAGATGAGGAATCGAGTCATCTTCCATCGGTGTACATATACTAAGCGGCCGAACTTTTCCACCCATCCTCTTAATTCTAGGTTTTTTTTCTAAGGACAGCTAAAACACATCTGACTTCTTAAGCAGTAAACAGTATACTTCATGGTAATCTTCCTCCACTTCTTCATCAACACTTGAATTGTAATTTCGAATGTCAACTACAGTGTCGTCTTCTGTCAATTGTAGCTACAACAATTTCCTCATCTATCAAATTCAATCTACTGAACTCTTCCTCACCTTCCTCTTTGGTTTTCATTTCTGCTCGATATGACGAAAATCTGCTTTTCTGTAGCATTTAGCAACTTTAGGTATACAACCCTGCATTCATTCATTGTCGCACGATTCAAAAACCGCAATAGGTGATTCCAATAAGGGGAGGTTTTTTAAAACGTTAGATACAAAATGGTTTTGGTTTTCCGGTTTTGATTCAATAAAGTGGCTGATTCAATTAACCACTGATTCTAATAAGCAGAACCCACTGTATATATATATCCCATGAATAGTGATAATCGATGCTTTTCGGAAGATTTTTATACGTGAAGATTGCCGAATGGAGAAAGGTACTGAAGATAATGGCTTATATACTCCAAAAAAGTTGATGCAGCCTTTTGCATCTGCTGTAAATTGTTCGGCACAAATAAAGCAGGAAACTTAATCAAGGAAGGTTGTAATGACTGGAAGCATTTGAACGAGACTATGATCTCACGAGTCGTCCAATGAGCATATATTGAACTCGGCAAAATGGATCGAAATTAAAAGAAGATTGTTATCAATGACGACAATAGATGAGTTCAAACAACAAGAAATAAACAATGAGTAGGTACATTGGTGTTCAGTGATGATGCGTATTATTTCAGTTGTCCAGTACCTTGCTGAACACAATTTGGCATTTCATGGAAAGCATGCAAGTCACTATGAAGTTGACAATGGTAATTTTCTGGGATTAATTGAAATGATAGCTAAATTCGACCGTACAATGCAAGAACATGTCCGATGTATTAAAAATGAAGAAATCCATTACCACTATCTTGGACCTCGCATTCAAAATGAGCTAATCTCGATGATGACATTGCAGGTGAAAAAAAATCCTTGAAGCCGTCAAGAATGCAAATTACTTTTCCATTATTCTTGACTGTACCCCTGATCTGAGTCACCAAGAGCAGATGTCCCTTGTGCTGTGCTATGTTGAGATGACTTCAGAAGAAATCAAAGTTAAGGAGAACTTCATTGACTTTCTACCAGTTCAGGACACAAGTTGTCAAGGACTATCAGAATCTCTTGCATCTGCCCTGAATGGAATTGTCTTACATATTAAAGATTGTAGGGGGCAAGGATACGACAATGGGGCAAATATGAAGGGCCGGAACCAAGGTGTGCAGGCACACATCCTTCAGATGAATCGCCGAGCCTTTTTCACTCCCTGTGGTCGCCACAATTTAAATCTGGTTTTAGGAGGTATGGCCAAGAGCAACTCAAAAGCCATGACATTTGTTGGTGTCATACAGCAAATTTATAGTATATTTTCTGCTTCCACTCACAGATGGGAAATACTAAAAACGAATGATCTCTCTTTGACTGCTAAACCATTGTCAGAAACTAGGTGGGAATGTCGAGTAGAGAGTGTAAAGACAACCCGTTACCAGACAAGTAATATCATGAACTAACTCTTTTCTTAAAGTTACTGATGAATGCAACGACTCAAAAATCAAAAGTGAGGCAGTCATTAGCCTATTATGAGTTCCAAAATTTTGAATTCCTCTTAAGAATGGTCATCTGGTATGACATTCTGTTTGCAGTAAATACTGCAAGTAAAATTCTTCAGTTAAGAGACATGCAACTTGATGTGGCTATTAAATATATTAAAGGACCGATTGAGTTTCCACAGGAATACAGGAACACTGAATTTACCTCAGCAATGATGGCAGCAACAGAAATAGCAGCCAAGTTGAACGTCGACCTTAAATTCATTGATAAACGACCAAAACGGAAGATTGCTCCATCAGTCGATGAGGATGAGACCAAGTTTTCGGCTGAAAAGGCATTTGAAACTAGCTACTTCTTTGTCATCGTAGATCAGGCTCTCATGTCACTGACAACGCGTTTCGAACAAATGGAAGAGTACGCAGGTAATTTCGACTTCTTATATGATTTTTAAAAACTTGCAGAATTAACAGAAGATGAAATGAAAAAACAGTGTATAAGTTTGGTCAACATATTGAGTGATAACGATTCACATGACATCAACAGTACAGACCTTTTCTCAGAATTGCATGTGATTTGACAATTGATCGCCCAAGGAACGAAAAGTGCATTTGAAATCCTTAAGTTTCTCAAGTCTTTAAATGGTTCCTACCCAAATACAGAGATAGCGTATAGGATTTTGTTAACAATTCCAGTGACAGTGGCATCAGTGGAGCAAGGTTTTCGAAACTTAATAAAAAACTATCTTAGGACAACAATGTCCCAGGATAGATTGAGTGGATTGGCTATGTTTTCTATCGAGAGAGAAAGCCTCAGATTTGGGTTACGATGATCTGATGGCAGAGTTTGCTGCAAGAAAGTTGAATTTCTGAAATTAGGCAGAGCAATAAACAGTGAGTTTCTATTCTACTTTAGTATTAAGTTGACCTCACGTATTGTATGTTGCCATTCAATTGAGATTTCTGTATGTTTATATTCATATCCAAATTGCAGGTATACATGCAATTTTCAAGAGCCATTTTCGACAGAATAATGAGCATAGATCATTATGAATCAGGCGTAAATCAAATTATTGTTGGTTTTCCTAATTAAGGACTTGTTTTTGTTCTTGAACTCCAGAAGCGATTACTCATGTAAAAAACACAATAAGAAATATATGTACATTTAAATTGTACAATAAAATATACATACCTAAAAATATGAAATATTTTTACAATTATTTTTTAATGCGCGAATTATACCTTGATAATTTTAGATTTTTAAGGGGCCCCGCAAATGCTGATCGCCCCGGGCCCCACAAATGCTGATCGCCCCGGGCCCTGCAACCCCCTTAGAGGCGGCCCTGCATCTAGGACGAAAAGACATTAAACCAATGGTGTTGGCCAGAGACTGATCTTAGCTTTGAATTACAACCTACTTTGAATTATCCAGGATCGAAATAACGGAGTTTTACTGTACAGGCGACTCCTGAGATTTGACTGGGATGCGTTCCTGAAAATGCGGTCGAATCTCGAACAGTCGAATGTTGAACGTGCCTAAAAACAAGTGAAATCAGCACAAATTCAAACAATTAGAGCAGAAATAACGATGTCTAGACTGAAACTAAACCTCACATTTGGGCAAGCTGGAAATTACTTCGCGTAAACTAGTTCCTAATTCAACTGACCGATTGGCTGTGTTGAATAAGCGGACTTCGACCGGTCAAATTCTCGAGTTGGCGAATCTCAAACAGTCGAATCTCAGGAGTCGCCTGTATTTGTATTATAGACACAACTACCTATTTAAATTTGTCATTATAAATACTATCCACAGTGCAACAAGGGTCAAATATAACTATGAGAAAACTAAAGCCATAAGTTAGCTGCTGGACAAATGTAAGATAAAATAGTAGTTCATTTATTAGCAACATAAAAACAATTATGAGCTGCAGGACCACTTTTGCCATATTACTGTATTTAATCTTATATAAGCCTTACTTTTTTCAATTGTGAAATGAGGATACAGCTTATATATGGGAAAAAGCCTAAAATGTGTGTTTATCTTTAAATTCTCTAGAAAACTGCTTAATAGCTCTCATAATTCCGTAACATATTGTTGTGACATACAAGCACTACATAATCTTTGCAATTACTATAAAATGGAAAGTAATATTATTATTGATGATAGAGATGTAAAGATTTCAGTGGAAATCGCCAGGAGCCTGTGGGAAAGATGTCCATCACCTCTCACGGATCGTAACACTTTGGTTTTCCAACAGTTCTATTGGGTGAGATAATTTGATAGATTTATTTAATTTTGGAAGTCATTTCTATTCTGTTGTTTTCTATGGATAAAAGAATTGTTAGGGAACTGAAGGTGGCATTCAATCTGCATGTACCAGCACTCCTACAGAAAAACCACATGCAAAGTAGTAAAATAATGACATTAATAAGATTATTTATGATAACCTATATCCCCCTATATTAATCCTCTAGCCAGGCATCTCTTGTTTTTATTTGTGCCGTGCACAGGTAATGACCACTGTGCATGGAGATGCACTTATGCAATTGAATTATGTGGGATCACAATCAGTGTGTGGCTCAAGGTTCTCATTCGCAAAATTTCCGCAATGACTATCGGATGGCAGATGCATCTGAAACCACCCCAATGTTGGCAATAACTCAGTGTTTTCTTTATATTACATTATTTTTTAAATGTCGTGCTGTTGTGCATATTTGTCAAGTTTTTAGCAATTTCAAATTTTATTTGGTACTTGGAAAGTAAACAGTTTCCACTACTGAGTTCAACGTTTTGCCGCTAGATAGCACTACTTCTGCATGCCGTTGTGCCTCCCAATAACTACCAATTTTGGCCAATAGTTGGCACTGTATGTCAGTCATTTTGATGAGTGGAATATTGTGCGTTGTGATTCCTGGAGGAATGGGACACTGCTTCTCTTTTGTTATGTGCAAAGGAAAATTGGGTTTCATACATTAAGTGAAGCTGGGTTGGGAAAATGTTCTCAGAATAATGGTTGGGTTGGAAGGAGGTTTCCAGAAAAATGGTTGAGTTGGGTTAGAAGAAGGGTTTCAAAACAATGGTTGTGTCAGGTTGGTTGGAAGAAGGGTTTTAATAAAATCGTTGGATTGGTTGGAAGAAGTGTATACAAAAAATATTTTGCCTGATTTTCCAATGTGGTCAAAATGTCTCTTAACCCTACAGTAGGCGCGTGACTTTTCGTCACTCCTTTATGCGCGTGGGGGACACCTGTCACCCAAAATTAATGCCCATTTACTCATTGCCTTTTAAAAATTTTTACATTGTAACTATACTATCTTTTTCTTAGAGGTTCTTATGTAATAACTAAAACGAATAATGAAAGAAAAAGTTTTATTTAACAATTCATAAAAAAGAAAAATAATTACACTTTAATTTTTTAAGCAATTTAAATGCATCTTTCAGATGATCCCCACATGCCCATTTCTGACACCAACCCAACACCATCTTCTCGTTGTTTTATCTCGACTTGGTCCACATTCATAGCACCGACCTCTGGATCCATGCCGTTCAGGGAGCGGAGTTGTAGGCTCGTCAATTCCTAACAGAATTCTCGTGCGTCTTCGTAGTTCTCTTGGAATTTGTGGTATTGTACACCTTTGTTCTATTTGTGGCTTTATCAAATCCCATGCTATTTGTTCTAAAAACTCAATCCTTCCTTGCTACGTTATTTTTTTACAGAGTTGATCTAAAAGATCAACTCCTATTTTAGTCTTATTATAGAAGGTGATTATGTCCGGTTTTTTGTCATCGCTGGTTTCTTCATCTATAGCATCATCATGGTGCATAGTGGAAAGAACCAAAACTTTTATTTTTTTCGGGCAATACGAAACCAGCGTGCAGTCTTCTTGAAATCCCAAAACTGATATTTCTTTCTTCCTTCTGCTTCGTGGGTAAAATTTCCTTTGGTAACTCCCTCTTATTTTTACAAACTGTACCAACGTATGTTAGGTTTTGTTCTTTAAAAAGCTTTTTAGCCAAAGGGGTTGTCGCCCATTACATTCCTGTTAGTCCCATGAACTGGTTCCACCAATCGCATGACAATATCTTGGGAAGCATTACTTTGTCTGTACGGTCCTTCAGGCTGTGTACCAACATATGTGTCCAGGTTTAGTGTAGGTGGTTTTGGCATCAACAAGTGGAAACATTTTTATGCCGTATTTGGCCAGTTTACTAGGGATATATTGCCTAAACGGACATTTCCCTCTAAATGCTAGCAGTTGCTTGTCGATGGTGAGATACTCGCTTGCTGAATAGTATTTTTGAAAGTTGATTATCATCAATACAAATACTTCTCTTATCTGGGCTAACTTGTCCAGTTCCCTACGACCTTGTCTGTCTCATACATCATCGAAACGCAAGCATCTTAGGAGAAATCTAAATCTCTTTTTGATCATTGTCAAGTAGCATGACTTGAGTACATTTCCTTTAGAATTGTCCCACAACTTAAGAATGTTCTTTCTTGCACACCTTAAGCGTCCTATTAGATACAATAGACCAACGCTTTCATTTCAATGACATCTGTAAGCCTGGCATCTCTATCTCGTTCAAATATATTACGAGCTGTTCAGTATAAACATTAGTACAATATGTAATAATATTGAGAACATTAGCATCAAGAAACAGATCTAAAGTTTGAATTTGAGACTTAGCTTCGCAAGCTCTTGGCCAGGAAGATGAACAATTATATTGTGCGCACAAGTCCGAATGTTTACACGAGATTTTGCCTTACGCCACTTGGTCATACCATCCTTTCCTAAATAATAACCTGATCCTGTTTCTCATCAGTATTATCCTCATCATCTGTCCCAGGTTGATCGTCAGAGGACATGTCTTGCTCTGAATCCGTGACATGCTCGCTTTCGGTGCTATGGTCTTCTTCATGCTCACTTTCGTCACTATTGAAAATATCTTCTTCTTCATCGCTAGCTTTGTGGAGCCATTTCAACCATACGTTAGGATCGAAACTGCTGTCAACTTTTTGCTTCTTAGCTTCGGACATTTCTCAAAGCAATAAAGCCCGCAGTTGCAGAAGATATCTAAAAACAAGACAAAGAAATATCTAATATAGTTGCTACTACAGCATACCCATTGTTATATAATCATTGGATGCTGTAATAAACCACTAGACAGTAAAAAAATACGTACATATATTCACACATACAATTGTTATGCAGTTAGGCGCGTGGTTGACACGTGTCACCCAGCTCAGGTTTACACTTGTTTCCGCATCACTCCACACAGCAGTAACTCTACTAATGTACTAATATTATATCACAAAGCACACTTGGCAGCTACTGAAAATGGCGCATGTGCAAACCAGATATATTACAAACAGCATGTAACTGCAATTCACTGGGTGACACCTGTCACCCATGCACCTACTGCAGGGTTAAGGGTTAAGAGAAAATCTCCCTTGTGTAAATTCCTAGAATGAAGGATAGGAAAAACTGAGGGAAAGGCCAAATGAGGTGTTGTGTAACCAAGGACATGGTGGAGTGGGGATGCACCACACTGTAAGGGCATCTGCAGAAAATTTTGTAGGGAGGGGCAAAACAAAAATGCCTATTACCCAGGGGCGGACACAATTTTGAAGAATGTGAAAACATGAGTTGTGGAATTGTGAATGTCATTCCATGTTAGGACTTCATAAAGATGATCCAATTGAATGCACTAATTGTGATCAATTGGGAGGACCACTGTTCTAAATAATCGAAGCAGTTATAAAATTTCCAGATGTCCAACAAACCAAGATTTTCAATCAATCCTCCTCCTTCCAATTTACTGATATCGCTTCAAATCGTAAGAGGCATGAAATAATTTTCTAATCTTTCACTACATTTAAATTTTAAGTCAGCAATCTGATCAGACACTTGACCCATCGTGAAATACTGTTACACCGTCTGGGACCATTTCTAGGAGGGCCGAACTAGGGAGCTTGAAATGGTTCAGCGTAGAGCGGCTTTATTTGTAAAGGGATAATACTGGTATGATGCGAGTGTAACAGAGATCTTGATGGACCTGAGATGGCAGACGTTGAAGAGTAAAAGATTTGAGTACAAAAGGAAACTATTTGAAAAGTTTAACAGCTCCGAATTCATTGAAGACGTACACGTCATAGTCATACCCATTGGTGTTAGTGAGGGTAATGTTAGATCAGAGCGTTGGAGAAAATACGTTGAAATAGTCGTTAGAACCGAGAAATACTAAATATCTTTTTTCCCAGACGCGATAACAGGTCAAGATTGAAAAGGAGAAAAATACTGAACTTGACCGGGACTTGAACCCACTTGCCGGGTAGGTGCTTTAACCCAGTGATTCTCAACCGGTGTGCCAAGGCGCATTAGTGTGCCGCGAGGAAGGGACTAGTGTGCCGCACGCTCCGAAGATATTTAATTGTTAAATTATGTATTTAATGTATAATAAAATTATACAATTATTGCTTTACCAATCCTAACAGTCTAATAGTATAACTGCGACTTTTACTTGTTACGCTAGTTTTTATCGTTAAAAATGTGTATTTACGCAGTGAAATTAATTAGGGGTGGTTTGGTGTGCCGCGTTCTTAAGCATGCATGAAGGTGTGTCGTGGAGCAAAAAATTTTGAGAAGCACTGCTTTAACCAACTAAGCTACCAATCAGAACCCCTACGAGGAGGGGGCCCCGATGTGAATGCCAGCCCTGGTGAACAATAAAATGTCTTTAACAAAATCTTCCATTACGTTCATGCAACCTTTGTAATTAACAGTAGTCCAGGGTTGGACTGGTCCGGCAGGACACCGGGACATTTCCCGGTGGGCCGGGTCGATTGGCTGACAAAACCATAATTTTATCATTTTAGTATCCGTGAATTGAGATATGGAAGAAGAAATTATTATGTCTGTCTTTAACTAAATTTCCCGCGGGTTACCTTTCCAATTCTTTACCATATCTCCTGAAAACGTTTTCTTTTAGCACTATTTCGGCGAACAAAGATATTCTGCTCAAACTTGAAAATGACCTGATAAAAAAATATGCGAAAATAGTAAGGAATTTAACGACAAATTATCAATTTAATCAAGTATCTGATGTTACTATATTCACAATATTGTACAATCACGGGGGAAAAAACTAGGAACCTTAACGTTCTCCTAACGGCGAGTTGGGGAACTTTTTGGAGAGTACAAGCTGAATGACAACACTGCTGGAGAGAAGAGGGGATGAGGAGTGGAAAGGGGGGGGGAAGAGAAGAGTGGGTCCCGCCAGTATTCGTCGGGTTTTAGACCCTGCAGACACAGGGTACCAAAGAGGTTAACCTGCGATACTGGCGCCAAACTTTCTAAAAACGGATAATTCCGACACTATATACGTTGCTAGGTTTGCTAGCTAGCGTTTCCGGTCGAATCGCTTGCGTTTGCGGTGCTTCACGCTTTCTTTGATTGTCGTGTGGTGTTGACGTGAATTGCTGTTTAATGATTCACAATCACCTAATTTGGCCCTTGTTTTGCAGATTACTTTGCATTAAGCGTTTCCGTCCTTCCCGTTTTCATTGATTGTCGTGTGTTGCTGGTTAGGTAAGATAATTCTTTATATTTAGCTTACTTAACGTCGTTAAAAACAATATTTTTGCATGTTACCTAAAGAACTGGTTCAATGGGAGATTATCATGTCTATTAGACACGTGGTTTATTAATAACTTTGTTTCCAGTGCATTGTACTGATTCACAATGACCTAATGTGGCCCTTGTTTTACAGATTACTTTGCTCCTTTTTCCTGTCGATCGTTTTCAAATATTTCTTAGGTAACTTTTTATTATTAACAATAATGTAATTGACGTGGATGCTACTTATAAGTTGCCGCTAAATCCATGGTTTTGCATCTTAGTTTAATTCTAGGCTTTTCGATTTTACTTTGACTTTAACGATATCCCTTTGCACAAGGTAGTTTTTTTAGATGTTAATCTTAAATATTTTCAGACATTGTTTGGATTGGATTTAATTCATTTGATTAACTGTTGTGTTAGTGTTAGCTAGTACTTTGTAATTGAAATTGCAAGTTCCTGGAGTTTTCATGGAAACACACATGAGGGTGAAAAGTTTTATATAACCATAAGAGTGAATGCTAACCTAATCTTGATCATGCTTTACAAATTCTGAAAGTATGTGCTTTGTTGGGAATAAAGGACATACTCCATTCAGTTCTAATGATGTACATGTCTGCAGATGAAATAATTATAAATATGACACTTTATGTCAATAGTTTCATTTTTAATATTGTAATATTGTATTCTGTGATCTTATGGATGTGTGCTTTATGTGATTCTACCTTTATATTGAGAATTAAGTTTTAGTGCTATTATTCAACTACTGCCGTGTTAAAAGTTATCATTTCACTGTGATCAGATGTAAATCCTAAACAAACATTGGTAGCTGTAGGAGAGCAAGATTTTTCCACTAAGACTTATTATAAATATTTTTTCACTGAATGTAAATGGTGGATAGAGTTAGCTGATCCATTATTATGCGAAAAATTATATTCTTATGTTGAGTGGGATTGTACAACTCAGCAGAATTGAGAGTCAGCTAGTAGTAAAAATTAGCAAGCAGGTTATAACTCCTCTTCATGAGAGAGATAGTGATGGTTGAATCATTTTCCAGGCATTGAGATGGCTGCTCCTAGAGTGCTGATTATTGGGGACTCCCAGTTCTATCGCTGACAAGGCCACAAAATATTGTGGCCACCTTTTTATTTCCCTTGCCTGCCAGGATAATTGACTACTAGCAGAAACAGAAATGAAAAGGAGGCAAAAATCGGAGGTGGCTAGAAGATAAGAGAAGACATGGCCGATGGGGAGCCGAAGCTGAAATAACTCAAAGATATTTCAAATTGTTTTATATATATACTTAGAGGTATACTGTGATTTTGAGAATTTAGTCCAAGTAATTACATAAAAAAGTTGTGAACGGCATGTGTTTTAAACTGAATAAAAAGTGGTGTAAAATTTTATCTGCAATAAAATGGGATTATATATTTTTATAATGCATTTGTGCCAAATTTCACTTCAAAACCACCTCTGCCTAAGATTGTCTCAGTGTCGAACCTGGTTGACTGACTCAGAAATGCAGTCTGTGAAATTAAGTGCTTATTCAGGCTTGTCTTATTAATGTTGAAAAATCATGATCCTCTGGAAGTATTATGATCAAATACTTTAGAAATCCACTATCATATCCAAAGCATAATGTATTAAATATTATTTAATGTAATATGCTTTATTTAAATGTAGAGAAATGTACAAGTATTACTTTTAACAAAATAAAATGTCCGTTAAATTCTGTTTATATTTTAGATGGTGAGAGGTTACCCAAAGTTGAAACGATAAAAGATTTGGGAGTAGTTTTTGGTTCAACTTTATCATTTTCTTATCACTTGGAATTTGTGACATTGAAATCGCTGAAATTATTAGGATTTATAATAAGATCTACAAAGTTATTTACTTTATTCATGCCTTGAAAATTTTGTATATATCTTTAGTACATTCGCATCTTGATTATTCAAGTATTATTTGGTCACCTTATAAAAAAAAAAAATTTATTTAAAGGGTACAGCACAAATTTTCAAGGCATGTATATTGGAAAATGGGTAATCGCGATAATAATGTATGCTATGAATCACTTATATCAATTAGGATTATCTCCCTTATCTTCTAATAGAACTAAATTTGATTTAATCTTTATTTATAAGTTAATGAATAATTTGATAGATGTCCCTGAACTACTACAGTTAATCAATATAAGAGTACCAAGTCATTCTGTACGTGATTCTTTTCCATTTTTTTTGTCAATATCACAAACAGAATTATGCATTTCATAGCCCAATAAATAGAGTACAACGAACTGCAAACCATTTTAGAAGTGAGATAGACATTTAATAGTACCATTCCTGTAATAAAACACTTAAATGCTGACTCCTCTATCTATGAGTTTCTTTAAATATTTTTTTCCAAGGTTATTCTTTTTGTTTTAATGTTCGTATTGAATGTTTATTTTAAAGTTGGTATGGTGATGTTTGTAATTTAAATTTATGTATAGGTATGTATTGCCATCAAACAATGATTTAGATGACATAATTGGATGGGCTAAACTTTTGTAATTATATTATGATGTTCAAAAGGTATTATGCTTTATACTTTTCTAGTTTAAGAATTTCTTTGTAACCTTTGTTAAATTGTAATTGGGTTATTACCCGTTTCTAACTAAATAAAAAATAAAGATATATTAGTGGATTTTATTAAAGGTTCCTCGAACATAAATTCCAACTCTACATGCAAGTGCTTCTCTTGAATGATATGACTTTCACGGACCTTACAAACGCCGAAATTAATTATGCGTAGCTAAATTATTAAGATGGTGATTTGTTAAATATATAGCGTCGGCATTACTTGTTTCATAGTGCATTTCATGAGAATCTGATGTCTATACATCTGCATGTGAAAGGTTGACCGAAAAGGTTCCCCATGTCAGATTTAAGTTTTAGAAGTTTTACAAACGCCAAAATCAATTTATGCGTAGCTAAATTATTAATATGGTGATTTGTTAAAATACATAGCGTCGGAATTACTTGTTTCATAGTGCATTTCATGAGAATCTGATGTCTATACACATACATGTGAAAGGTTGACCGAAAAGGTTCCCCATGTCAGATTTAAGTTTTACAAACGCCAAAATCAATTTATGCGTAGCTAAATTATTAAGATGGTGATTTGTTAAAATACATAGCGTCGGAATTACATGTTTCATAGTGCATTTCATGAGAATCTGATGTCTATACATATACATGTGAAAGGTTGACCGAAAAGGTTCCCCATGTCAGATTTAAGTTTTAGAAGTTTTACAAACGCCAAAATCAATTTATGCGTAGCTAATTTATTAAGATGGTGATTTGTTAAAATATATGGTGTCGGAATTACTTCTTTTATAGTGCATTACTATACATATACAAGACAAAGGTTGAACGAAACGGTTGTGCATCTCTGACTTGTTTTGGTTTTTCATTCCCCAAAATCAACTGAAATCAACTTTTAAAAGTTTTATAAACGGCTAATTCTCTTAATAATTAAGATATGGGTAATAATTACGGATAATATTTATTCAAGTGGTTATTTTTGAAGTATGTTGTGCCGATGTTTACGTGTCCACAGTGAATTATTCACCATCTTTCATTTATAATATGGCCGCAATGGCGCTAGTCTCGCAGGTTAACCTCTGAGGGAATTATTTACGTTTAATTTGTAATATGGCCGCATTTGGCGCTAGTATCGCAGGTTAACATTTTTGGTACCCCGTGTCTGCATTAAGAACGACTCGTATTCGTCACTCTGCTAAGAAAATAAACCGACCTAAAACTTGTGTGAGGCCGAGTCCCCACTTGAAACGAGTTCGTATTCTAGCATCAAGGCCTGCGCGCGAGCTTCGAAGAAGTCTTGTTCTGATCCAAATGATGCGGTGAAATAAAAACAACTGTGCTAGTGTCCGTAAAATACCCTAAGTGTAATTGATATTTAATAATCGGGCATTGACTCATGATCGCTATTATCACTATCGCATTATGTATTAACACATAACGTAATTTCGTAACTTTTATTCTCACTCTTTAAAAACGGTTATAACCACGCTAACATGTCTGTTATTGGGATGATCCACATGCATGGATATGACTTCAAGGGATTACTTTAGCCTACATATTGATCCCTGATTGTGGCAACATAGAAAGATGCTCGGCGGTGCATTGACGGTGCTACGGAAATTGCGTTATTAATCGGAATCGTGACGCTCAAGTAATTTTTTTCACGGAAAATGAATCGAAAATTGTTATTATATTCACTGAAAATTACCCAAGCAATCAATCAACAATGTGTGAACCAGTATTTTCGAGGTAAGTTACCTGAACGTTGAAATAAAAACTGTGCTAGGGTACTTAAAGTATCCTAAGTGCAATTGACACGTAATACTCGGGCATTGACTCATGATCGCTATTAACCCGACAGCATTTATTTGCACTTACCGCAATTTCGTAAACGCTAATCCCTTTAAAAACGGTAACAACCATGATAACAAATCTTTTATTGGGATGATCAACGTGCATGGATACATTCAAAAGATAATTCCGTCTTCCAACTTTTATGTAGACGGCCTACTGTTGCACGCGGTATGTTCATTTGCCGTGCTATCTCCCTTACTTCGGCCTAGGCAACCAGCTTAATGCTTTCATATGGGTAAATTTTTAATGAAAATCAGAGTCTTATATTTCTCCTTTAAAACCATACTAGTGTAATGCCCATTGAAATATCAACGGGAGTAAAGATTCGATCGTTCAACCTATTTATGGAAATCAAATTGGCATCAGAAACATTAATTGTATTGAAAGTCATTTCCCTCTCTCACCCTCCCTCCCTCTCTCTCGTATTACAAGCAATGAAAGCACCTTTACGCCAATAATGATTGTGTAATAGTACCGATTACTTACCTTTGATATTACTCGTGTTACGCTTCGTTGATTTGCATACGACAAGAAATGTCTTCAGCCTTGATATCCGGATTAATTGAATATAACACCGCCTCCACCTGTAACAGGCAGGGGTGAGCTGGAGCCCTTTGTTAAAATTTGACTTTTCCAACGAGCCCTTTGTTAAACTTTTCGGACGTATGTACTATATATATATTAAGGATATATACTGGGCCATTCCAATGTAAATTCATAAATTATCCCGCTAAAACGCAAAGGACAGACTTCCTGAGAATAGTTTCTCGAAAAACTTGCCCCTTTTCTTCCACTGCTACGCTGTCGGGAGCCTCCCAACATTGTAGCATTTTGGTGTTTCTAAAAACCGCGCAACGTTCATTTCCCTTCAGTTGTAACAAAACTGTCTTCGAGTGAATTGTGAGTGTATTTTTTGTGGCGTGTGCATCTGTTCTACTGAGGAAAAAGCACCACAGTATCGTTACATTTGCGGAATTTTTGTTGAGTATAGCAGGTCAGTGTTTTAAATTATAATAATGAAAAATATTCACTGCGAGTACTCGTTAGTCATTCAAATCAATTTTGACCATATTTCGGTAAAATAGTGCACACTAGGAGTACGAACCTAACCTGTTGGGACCAGTGCAGCATCGTAGTTCAAAAGGTTAGTACAGTAAAACCTGGTTAATTCGAAATTCACGGGACCTAAGAAAAAGCATTTCGAATTACCAAGAACCTCTATAATTCGAAATTTACAAAAAAGCGTGATTTACCAAATTTAAAAAATGCAAATATAAATTACAGAAAAACAAAAGAATATGACAACATATGAAAATTCAGAAAAAAAGGATGTACTACACATGCATACCTCAAAATATGATGTCGATGAATAAAAGTGAAATTTAGGATTACTCATTTAAACACTGAAACATATATGAACATATAATTAAACCACTAAAATGTTAATGTCTTTCACTTATTTCAACTTAAAAGTAAATAAACAAAAGTGTGTAATAAAATATTAATTTAAATTTATTTAAAAAAGTTGGTTATTTTCCCGTTTCAATTTCAGCGCAATGTGTTGCGTAATGGCATCAACTTTTTCACAGATATTCATCGGCACGTCTGGCATCTCGGACACGTACCTTTGAAGGGTATCTTAAGCTTTTAAAACATCCTCCTTAGATGGCAATGGCACATCCAAACTAGCATCGACGTTATCCACATCGTCTTCTTCCTCGCTATCACTCGCAACGGTTTTCGATTCGTCAAGTCATTATCGTAGGAAACAAAGTCTCCGAAACTGACAGGCCCCAATACATTACTGTCGATTACTTCCTCCACTTCTGTACTTTGGAACACTTCTGCCGGCTGCGAAGATAGTCCGCTTTTCTTAAAACAGTTGGCGATGGTTTGAGGAGTCACCAATTGCCACGTCGATGACAAGGCCCGGCACGCGTCTAAAATCGTCCATTTTCGTAAATCATCCTGCGAACATCCATTTGTAATTTGCACCAAGTATGACGACAATAGTTTTTTTTCTGTAATGACTTTAAATTTTGAATGATGCGGTCGAGTGGCCGCAGAACACTGGTTGTGTTCGGCTGAAAATACAGCAACTCAACATTGGGCGTATTTATCTGAGCCACATGGTGAGCAGAACAGTTGTCTAGTGTCAACAAAATTTTACGATTTTGCACCGCCACACGTCTTTGCATTCTTATTAAAAAACTTTTGAATGTCTTTTGTCATCCACACCTTTTTGTTATGCTCGTAAATTATCGGCAAATAATCACGATTAATACCTTTGTAACAGCGTGGGTTGCCATATTTTCAGATGATTACAAGTTTTTCTTTATTCGACCAATCCATATTTGTGCAGAGTACAGTGGGACAGAATCCGAAAAAGCTGGCCAAAACCCATTTTTTCGAAAGTAAGATTGAGGTCTGGTAATGTGTTATTTATGCAGTAAATACATTGGAGTATCATGTAAAGCCCCCATATTTTTCCTGCGGTAGATTTCCTTACGTGTATTACCACTCAAACATCACGTTTATCGACCGTCTACTTTTCTCGTGTTCCTCGCCCGCATGGCATGAAAGTTTACTGGGAACCTGGTGACACGTAATCAGCGTTGGGATAGTATTTCAGCGTGAGGTTTGGTACTTCAATTCCTCCTCTCTCGACTCGTATATATATTTGTACCGTGGAGAAAAAAAATAGGACTGTCCCAGCCGATTCAAAGCACCACTGCATAAGGAGGCAAGTAGAAACTTCACCTGCATTCTTCTTGATGTACAAACTGATTTCCGCTGCATAGTTGGTCTTGATAGGAAGCTCAACTCATCGACAAACAGGGCGAACAACATTTAGCTGCGACTCCGCCAGTTGTGTTGACCAGGCCTCTGAAACTCCCTTAGAAACGGCTGTTCCGAAAGCAATAGCGTCGCTCTTAGCGTGACGTCATACAGCGGCTTTCTCAAATCTGTTTAAGCATCAGATTTGAACATCGAAGGTTCATTTTGTATCAAAATCACTATTACAGGAATTTCATGAATTTAAACTTATACGATATATGGGATGAAGCATTGAAACAATCTATATATATATATATGTATGCTTTGTTGATTACCGTTAAGTATATATATAATACTAGTTGTTATGTGCTTGCATTCTGCAAGCATTTTCAAATTTTAGCATTTTTACAAATTCAAATTACTCCCAAGCGATGTTGTACATAATCATATAACCATGTCAAATTTGGAGTTTGTTGCTCATTTAGTAGTGCCTTATAATTTTAATCCTCGTATGGAGCAATAATGGAGCAAAACAGCCCCTAACATTAAGAATTATTACAGTCTCAGATTTTTTCCATCTGTTGTAACTAAAAACCCATAATTCTGCCAAATTCCAAGTTTGTATCTCATTAAGAAGTGCCTTATAATTATCACATTCGTATGGGGCCGAAAAAGGGCAAAACCACACATTAAAAATAGGAATTTTTGCAATTTTACAATTTTATCTTAGTTTGCCATGAAAATTCTATAATCGTGCCAAATTTCAAGTCTCTAGGTCCTATGCAGCTGCCTCACATTTTTTGTTCTCGCGTGGGTCCGAAAAGGGGCAAAACCGCCCTTTAAAAATGAGAATTTTTGTAATTTTATAATTTCATCTTAGGTTGCAATGAAATTTCTATAACCGTGCCAAATTTCAAGTCTCTGGGTCCTATGCAGTTGCATCGCCTTTTTTGTTCTCGAATGGGGCAATAATGGGGCAAAACAGCCCCAAAAATGAGGATTAGATCAATATCGGATTTCCTTCATTAGGTGTAGTTTGACATTAACAGCGTTAAAATATAAGCCTCAGATTCCCATTGAAAGCTTACCCATATGAAATGATTGAGCTTGTTACCAAGGAAACCTATTGTTAGACCCAGAAAAATTAGCAATTTTTTGCGATAAAAACTAAAAAATTACGGTAATTCTACTCGGATTTGCATTCCGTCTTCAAAAATTAGAAACTACAATTTATATCCTATCCGACAGTTTAAGTCTCGAGTTCGTATCTTGACGGGAAGTAATTTTAAAATGTAAATATAAAAACCTCTGCACCAATTTACATGCTTTCTTATGGGCAAAAAATGGGGCAAAGAGGGGCCAAAATAGCCCCTCAAAATAGGAATTTTGCCAGTTTCGGATTTTTTCCTTTGGCTGTGACTAAAATACTATAATCCTACCAAATTTCAAGTTTCTGGCACATCTGGAAGTGCCTCATAATTTTGTATCCTCCTATATATATGATATATCATGTGTAAGAAGCATCTATATATTATAGATATCATGTGTAAGAAGCATCTATATATTATAGATATCATGTGTAAGAAGCATCTATATATTATAGATATATATGAGGATACAAAATTATGAGGCACTTCCAGATGTGCCAGAAACTTGAAATTTGGTAGGATTATAGCTTTTTGGTCACAACCGAAGGAAAAAATCCGAAACTGTCAAAATTCCTATTTTGAGAGGCTATTTTGGCCCCTTTTTGCCCCATTTTTTGCCCATAAGAAAACAAGTAAATTGGTGTAGAGGTTTTTATATTTGCATTTAAAATTACTTCCCGTCAAGATACAAACTCGAGACTTAAACTTTCGGATAGGATATAAATTGTAGTTTCTTATTTTTGAAGACAGAATTGAAATCCGAGTAGAATTAACGTAAAAATATAGTTTTTATCGCAAAAAATTGCTAATATTTCTGGGTCTAACAATAGGTTTCCTTGGTAACAAGCTCTATCCTTTCATATGGGTAAGCTTTTAATGGGAATCAGAGGCTTATATTTTAATGCTGTTAATGTTAAACTACACCTAATGAAGGAAATCCGATATTGATATAATCCTCATTTTTGGGGCTATTTTGCCCCATTATTGCCCCATTCGAGAACAAAAAAGGCGATGCAACTGCATAGGACCCTGAGACTTGAAATTTGGCACGGTTATAGAAATTTCATTGCAACCTAAGATGAAATTATAAAATTACAAAAATTCTCATTTTTAAAGGGCGGTTTTGCCCCTTTTCGGCCCCATGCGAGAGCAAAAAATGCGAGGCAGCTGCATAGGACCTAGAGACTTGAAATTTGGCACGATTATAGAATTTTCATGGCAAACTAAGATAAAATTGTAAAATTACAAAAATTCCTATTTTTAATGTTTTTTTTTTGCCCTTTTTCGGCCCATACGAGTGTGATAATTATAAGGCACTTCTTAATGAGATACAAACTTGAAATTTGGCAGAATTTTGGGTTTTTAGTTACAACAGATGGAAAAAATCTGAGACTGTAATAATTGTTAATGTTAGGGGCTGTTTTGCTCCATTATTGCTCCATACGAGGATTAAAATTATAAGGCACTTCTAAATGAGCAACAAACTCCAAATTTGACATGGTTATATCATTATGCACAACATCGCTTGGGAATAATTTGAATTTGTAAAAATGCTAAAATTTGAAAATGCTTGCAGAATGCAAGCACATAACAACTAGTATATATATATTATCAAACACAACCTATGAACTATTTATAAATAAGACAAGTAACAATGGTAGTTATACAATTGTAGTTATGTATTACCAATAAAAACGAATGAAATATATTTATAAAGGAAGAGAGGCAGATAACAATCATATATTCCTTCATTTTCAAGATATGTACATAATTTCAAACAATAGTGAAATTATAAATTCATACATATCTTTTATTGACTACCCCAGTAAAGTCGATAATTATGTTATATACTCAGACTTTCTGATAAAAATGTCTAGATTAGAGAAGTACTTATTATAACTAGCACATATCCTCGTTAATTTTGAGTTCATACAAAAGTTTCTACCTGCATATTTAACTTAAATTGTACGATACTGTTATGTTGTCAGATGGATTTTGAGTATAATTTTTATAGGATGTGATTTTTATGTGAGATAGTTTTTCTTATTATTGTGCTTTAATGGTTTATATTGTATTTCAACGCACGTTTAAATATTTTAGCTTATTTTTAATACATTTCTGATTGTATTTTTAGGAAAAGGGCTTGTCCCGTAAATAAAGTATTATTATTATTAGTGTAAAATTCATAATGGAGAGGAGCTTACCAAAAAACGCAATCGTATTTGGACCAAAAATTCGTTATTACTTAATTAATTACATTGTCGGTTTTTAAGCAATGTGAAAATATATTTTAATGCCTTATTTTTACCCCTCTCCATGACGAATCCAAATTTAGGTTTGCAAAGCAAAAGTTTAATGCCAATAAATTTGATTTACTGCAAGTAATTTATAACATTTAAGCAAATTTTATCGATCCTATAATAAGTTATAATTGTGTTCCTA
Source organism: Uropetala carovei (assembly GCA_036926305.1). Classification (NCBI taxonomy): domain Eukaryota; kingdom Metazoa; phylum Arthropoda; class Insecta; order Odonata; family Petaluridae; genus Uropetala; species Uropetala carovei. Next base: position 1,120,209 of record JAXCHB010000188.1, on the reverse strand, counting down.
CTAAAATGTGAAATCAAGATATAAAAAGGAATTGCTTATTTTTTGTGGTTTTTTTGTCGAAATTGTAAATATCCTGCTTTATAAGACGAAATGTTGGTTAGCCTGCGCGCCTGCGCGTTACTTCTTGTTGTTTCATAGAAATCTTAAAATGGTTGACGAGATTATCTGTTATGTGCGTAATACCGTTCGAAATTTATTTTATGTTTCCATCAGACCTTTTTAGAAGGAAAAAACTAGACCTTTTTATTGTATTCGAAATTTAATGTTGATAGTTATGATCGTGATATAAGTTTGGCCTTGTGTTCTTCGAAAACTGGTCCACGTGATAATCATTTTCACAGCAGTGTTTTAATACTTTTGGTTATTTTATTTTATTTATTTTAGAAGGAAAAAACTAGACCTTTTTATTGTATTCGAAATTTAATGTTGATAGTTTTGATCTTGACAAAAGTTTGGCCGTTTATTCTTCGAAAACAGTGGTCCATGTGACGCATTTTGACAGCAGTTTTTAAATATGTACTTTTAGTTTGATTTGTGTACGTTTTAAGACACTTTAAGTGAAGTGAAGTTTTATCTAAAGTTTTTTATAGTTTCAATGTGTGTAATCTTCACATTGCTTACTGGACATTAGTTAACGTCTCTTAATAGTACTATTTCTTATTTTATAATACAATGATATGTGAATTTGTATATGTAATTATTCAGTATGCCCTGTTTTGCCACTTAATTGTAATTTATGGTGATGTTTTGATGTATTATTGTTTTTCTTTAGTCCACTCGTGCTGTTATATTGTTTTACTTTGTATTTTCTTTTGTGATTGAGTTTGTCTTATTGATTTGCCATGTAACTATGATCTTCTGGAAAATAAATGTACTGTTATTATTGTGTGATCCAGCTGTCCTGGTCAATCTCCTCGAGGATTTATATCTTCAAAGGTAAGGAAATCTTAAATAACTTCTCTATTCATCTTTGATTTATAGTTGAAATATCTTTACCGTATATATATGTATATAGTAAAGGTGTATTTATCATATTTATGTATAATGGAGTAATTATTCTTATAAATTAGTCCTTATGTATAACATTTTGTTACCGCATAACATGTTTAATGAGTGATTTTATCGTTGTAAAGTATCATTTTCTGTGAAGAGTTGGTAAAGTTTTTTGCAAGGACGGATTTGTTTATGGGCAAATATAGCCAAGATATGGCGTTACATTCTTAACGTAGGATTAATTAAGGGTTTGTTATCAATATATATTGTGTTTTTAACGTAAAAATTATAGTTTACCTCATAAAATGAGAATCTGTGTTTTTAAAAACGTATGAATAATACATTTTTAGCCAGTTTCCATTACTTTATAAACTTCAAATCAAAAGTTATTGTGAAGGTTTTGTAGAATTTTTATCCTTTGGGTGCGAGATTTCTGAGTTGCTTCTGTCGTTGTTTCAGATGCGTGCCTCCGAAGAATGAAGTCTGAAAACGCAGCCAGCATCGTACGTCTTCCTCAGGCCAGCTCTGCTTTGCGATATCAAGAAAGAAGATGGGTGAGTGTGATTGATTTTGCATTTCAAATTAGAACTAATGAGCTTCCCGCTTTAAATATATATATTTCATGTCCTGGCATGTGCAGAAACTACATTAGTCTTACGTATTTTTACACATAGGGGTATTTTCTCTCTACGGCAGTTTTAATATATCTGGAAGCTGCGGAAGTGCTCTTCTCGTACCAGCATCTGTTATGCTTTTCTCGGTTATTAAAAAACAAAGCTCTACGATTTTGACATTCTTTATCCATTTTTCCTAAATGTGAATCATCTCGTCGAGTAGCTAATCCGTTTCCTATTGCTGAGTTTAAATTTGTGTCGTTTCTTCGCCTTCCGCCGTTGGCTGCATCGATTCTGTTTTGGCTTCTTCTTATATTACTCCCTTCTTCAGTTTGTTCATTTCTTCTTTGTTACCTGATTTCGTTTATGGTCTCTCTCGCTGTTTGTCTTTGCTCATCTGTCCATATTGATCTTCTCACTCTTTCTCTTCTATGTCGTTCTTCTTTATCTTCTTCTGTCTCTATAATATTTATTTATTTATTCATTTAGTCACAAGGTGGCTGGATCTGCCAGGTGGCGACAAGTAACATAAAATGACGCAATGAAGTACGTTTGAATCAGATTGACATTAAAATTTTCAAAAGAATCAATTTAGATTCACGTCATTGGTACATAAGTAAAAATTACACAGTTTCAAAGACCTCGTTATATTCTTCTTTCTTCCATTTGATGAATTAATGGGCTATTATTGCCTTAAACTTTAATTAAAAGTTATATTTGTAGTAATTAAAATGCTGATAGTAACAACAACCTGGGAAATTGCAATTGATAGTGCTTTACCGTCAGAGGTAATAATGAGTAAAAGCGTTGTTATGTAAACTAAACAAACAAAATTATAAGTTCTATTTGATGAATTAACGGAGTACTAGCTGTACCCACACAGTGTTTTCACTGTTTTTTCAATTAATTTATAAAAAATTAAGAATTGTGTAGAATAAGTTGGTCTCAATATTTCACATATAACTCAATAATTCGTATTTAACTCTGATAATGCATTTCCCCAGTATAGGTAAGGTTAGCGGGTACAAATCTCGCTGAGGGCGAGGCTGTGTGTGCATATTGACAATTAATTGTGCAAAGTCAGTAAGAAATCTGTATTTTAAAAGTCAAATTAGAGAGGAAATTAATGCTACACGGTAATTGATTGCAAACTTTTATGTTTTTAATTTTCTTTGTTTCTTTTAATTGAAGTATATGTCCTTTTTTTCATATATCAATCAACGCAACCGTTTATTTAGATTAACAAAGAGGAGAAGATAAGTTTCGGCGAGTTCTAGGTTATCAATCTAAAACAAATGTTTTCATGCTGCTCCTGAATAAACGTAGCCCGTCGCCTAACATTCTTTGTCATTTAGATTATCTACGAAGGTGACATAACCATATAACTTATAATTTGTTAAAAAATAATGTACGTCCTTATTCTCACCTAATTTTAAATTTATGCATGAGACAATTTGCCTTAATAAGCATTATAGATGTTTAATAGTTTTACTTACTGAAAAAGTAAGATTCCAGCATTCGAATGATTTAAAATAAGATCAATTGCTTTGATTAAATTGTTATTAACTGGATAATTATCCGTAAATATTTTTGTTGCTATCTATAAAGTTTGACATTGCTACAGCATTAATTTCGATGCTTAAATTAAAGCGTGAAGCGAATAATGCTATTCTTTCACTTATTTGAAGGTTTAATTGGCACTAATTGAATCGGAGGCAATGCCAGGAATCTTCCTCTCTCTGTCACAGTGCAATCTGGCATCGGAACTTTTTAATTTTTTTGTACCATTTGGCGACAAATGAGGGTTGATCGAAACAACGATTATCAATGGTGACGGTTATAGAGGTCCAACTGTATTTCAAATGTTTATATAAACTCAGATTGCGCTTGCAATTGGGAGCTTTTAGAATAACAAAAGATTGTTTCATTTTTAACTCTTTTTAAGTACTAAGTTAAGATTCCATCAGAAGCACCTGTTGGCATAGGTTTGTAAAAGTTTGAAAGGATTGAAAATATACGTTGGATTTGTTATAACTATTTTAATTTATATTATTCCAGAGCTTGCGATTATATACTTGATACGTTTTCGTGTATGGTATATTGCAAAACGTGGTATTGTACACAGTCCGACATCGCATTCTTTACATACATACAGTGAAGCCTCGATATATTGGACTAAAAGGAGGGGAAGGCCTGTCTGTTATATCCGAAACATCCGAAGGAAACGTATGTGTTGCCTTAAATTGTTAAAGTGCACATGTTATGAAGGACAGTGTTTTACTCCGCTATATATTCATACAAATTGTTAGAGCGCATGAAGTAATAGCACAGAGTTTTCTAATTAATTTAGGAAAATAGGAATCGTATTAATTTTTATATTTTACTAGTAAAAGGTGCTTGCAGTGTGCTAGCAGGAGCATATTGTTATAAGAACATAATTAAGAATGAAATAAATTATAGCGACCATAAGAAAAATTGATTTTCCCTTGCGTTCTTATTTGAAAGGAATTATTCTTAGGAATGGAACTTGGGATACTTTTTCGAGATTTTAGATTTTTCCGGACCCTGGTGGAAATGGGGCAGAAAGTAACAATGACTACAAAGAATGTTTTAAGACAAACAAACCCCATGAGTAACGCAAGTCAGTCAATTTCAACCAGTCACAATGATCAAACGCAGGAACAATTAATTTTTGCGGATTTGCTGCACCAATAAATTATACATTGTATCTACCATATATACTCGTGTATAACGCGCTGTTTGAAGACCACATTTTCAGGTCATAATGTAGGGGTGCACGTTATACGCAGGTAACACTTCTCTGCACTTAAAATAGGAACCTACCTCGCACCAGATTCACGCTTTTTGGGTTAATTAATGAGAAAAGCACAATAATTATTGATACTCCAGGTTATACATACATAATTATATGTATAGAACACCTAATTACTTCTATACATTTATAATCCCATCCTCTCCAATTATTCCGCTTTTCACTAGCTCATCAGCTGATTGCTGTAATTTTTGCAAAATCACAAGATAGTCTTCCCGCAAAACACACATCAAAAACAAAAAAAAACATAGAATAAGCAAATTGAAATAATTTTATTTAGTAAATGATTCTAGTGTCTACGATTGACAACGTAAGTAATTTAAAACCCATAGAATCTCGTGTGTGAACTTAATCCTACCTGTCGCGTTTCCAGATTTGTTTGTTAAATTTTTACGTTATTCCTTCTCTTAAACAGTTTTAGAATGAGATAGGAAAGAGAGAACCAACGTCCACTTTAAATCAAAACTAATTTATAGATCCCTTTTTGTCTGATGTAAAAGGATTGGCAACAGTGGCGCTGCGGTTTTCTACACGGCATCACTTTGCCCAACTTACTGTATGAAGTTGCTCCCATCTCAACTCAGTCGCTTTAATTATTGACGATGTCTCTCTTAGACATAATATGGAGCTTATTGAACGTAATACACTTATGGACAAGTCCAAACGTTTTAATATTTACATACCTCCCAAAAATGAAGGATGTGTGTCATACACGTGGTATAAGAAAAAGTCGGGATTTTTTGGAATAAAGTACGATTGCGCATTATACACGGCAGTTATACACTGGGACGCATCATACACGAGTATATACAGTAATTATATACATTATAATATGTATATATATCCATATATTGCGACGTATAAGTCGACCTTGAATTTTCAACTTGAAAATACTAGATTAAGTATATGTTCGCAGTATAAGTCGACCCCCTTTGTTTCACTTAAAAATACTTCTCATGAAATCATCGCCAGGCAAAATCAAGGTCCTGTACGATCCAAGTTTTAACAAGATACAGAAATAAACATAGTAATAAAAAAATATATGAATATAGTTTTGAGTCCGTGCTATTCTTCTTGAGCCTTCCATTTGACAGGTGTTTTCATTTCAACCAATAAGAAACTGCTATTCTCAGAGAGCTTGACCAACTAAATAATGGTTCCTGTGATTTGATTGATGTCGGCTGTTAATGATGCTATCAAATTTAACTGCACCTAGTTATCGCAATCAATATCTACGGTGGTGGAATTCAATATAATATCACGTTGGCAGGCATAAGGATGGTTTTGATGATTACATTATTCCCCTTTTCAAAAAAGGAAATGTTTTTTTCGCATATTTTTTGATTATTTTTTTGTCTTTTTTCACGTACTTTTTTGTACTTGATTTATTTGCACATTCCACATATAATCATAACTTGCAATTAGTATGGTTAATTCCTATCGAAGTGTACCTCTTCTATCTCACTTACTTCTACAGCATTACAATACTTTGGATGATACATTTAAAAAAACAAGGTAATTGTCCATAATAAACATTTCATAAATGTCATATTAAGGAATTGATATTTTAATAAACAATCAAGTAATGATTATAACATTCTAAGTTGTATTATTTATTTATAATTATAATGTTATAATTACATGTGGAAAGTGCAAATAAATCAAGTACGTATGTGAAAAAGACAAAAAAAATGATCAAAAAATTGCGAAAAAAAAAACAAAAATGTAATGAAGACATAATAATAATACAATTTTACTAGTTAAAATATATATACAGACCATTTCTGAAAAAAAATGCTGGCTGCTGGGATCGAACCCCAGGCCATCCGACTACTAGACATTCATTCTACCAATTAAGCTATTGCTGCTTCTGTTTTGTAACCGTAAGGTTAATGATATATGTTGCATCCATGCTTACACCTGAATTTAAATTGTTAATATCTTTTAAACAAGGGCCCATTGGCAAAAACGCAGAGAGATATAGGTGATGTTTTAGTTCTAGTTTCACCTCCTAAAAGGGTTTTACGAATTTCAATATTAATGTTATGGCCTCCCCTTGTTAGTAAATATCGATGTTATTTATCTGTAATTTAAAGTTTACAATTTTGTATTCGTCGTATAAGTCGACTTTAAGTTTTAGGAAAATTTTTTAAGCTTCAAAGGTCGACTTATATGCCGTGATATACGTTAGTTATAATGTTGCGATGTATTCATTAGGCCTTCCAAATAACGCACATGTGATAGGTCCGCATGAGACACAATGTATTAGTGGCGTCATTTAACTGTTTTGCATCGCCGGACATTCTGTCCGTTACATCCTAAGTACGTTCCATCAAGGTCCAGTATGCAGAGGTTTCAATGTACTGTGGATTTCTTCCTTTTCATTGGCTTCGTGGTACTTTTGTTTCAGATGGTACACTTCCTCATGGCTAATCTCATCACAATTTACCGAAAGAAGTGAATAATATCAGTCAGTCTCTCTTTTACAATAAGCACCGCCTCGAAATATTCCAATTCATTTGCATCGGAATCAAAACGTTATCAGTTTTGTCTTTTCATTGGGAATCAGTGGGCTAATGAAGTTTATTCTAATGTGTACTTGAAGTTGTTTTATTTATTTAACTAGTTTTGAATTTTAACTTTGCAAAAGCCATAAATAATGACTTGAAAGGCTTACAGAATGCAAGCACCTTCTATTTGTATATCGAACAAATAAGTAACATATCATTCTTGTCATTAAAGAAAATTTTTAATAATGTATGTGTATCTGTAAATGTAATTACATGCAAGGTTATTTGTCAGGTGCGTTTCGCTTCCAGCATAAGCGCCTATTAGTATTAGTCTCCATCTGGTCTGTCCGCATGTTCGTTATCTGCTTCTACCAAGCAGATTTTCATGAAATTTGATATTAAGGACTTACAGTCAAAGATAATAAGAAAATCACATAAATGAGTCACGTAAGCCAATCAGGGGTACCACTTTACTGGTGATAAAATATGAACTTTCCCTCATATCTCGTAAAGTATCGGTCATATCAAAATATTTATCAAGTAAAACTTGTAGAACTAGTAAAGTAGGGTATTTCTTTTCCTTTACATTTTCATCGTAGGAGTCGCCGTTTCCGAGAAAATCGAACAAGAGTCTTAATTTGAGTTGAACTTTGAAATTTTCTAGCATGTTTACTTCTTCATTGTTGCTAACGTAAACAATCTCACGGAAATATGTTTAATTTCCTTACATATGCATTTAATATTTTTAAATGGGAAGAAAATGGATTATTTATGACGAAGAAAAGAATTTATAATGCTATTTCCCTTCCAAACACGTAAATAATTTCTTTCAAATACTCCAGTGCACAAAATGCACCCATTTGTGTTACGGTGTACACTTTCCTAACTTGTTTATATCTTAAAATCTCATTATAAATATTAGTGTTATTTTAAACTCTTGTACTAATTTTTAAACGAAGTAATCAACTGATATTTTATAATTATACAGTTTGCATAAGCACAACATTAAATTACCATAACTTTAATGTATGTTAGCAACAAATTGTTGACAACATATTTGTAGTGAATCTGAGATAAATACAGAGTTCATAAAATTATTTCTAACGAAGAATGTAAATTAAACTACAAAATATCCTTTTAAGATTTAGTCACATTAAACGTTTATTAGGAAAATTACACTGTAATCGTTTTTGTGCATCAAATCTTGGAGTAATTATTGGAATTTATTTTACAATGCAACACAGACGTCTTTATATAGTTCTCTGGTGAATAAATTAAATTAAAATGGTATTGCAAAGTTCTTTGCTTATAAATAACTAGCAAATTTACCCAGCGATGCTCAGGTTATGTTTTAAATCATCGTGACTTCAAATTATGGCAATAATTATGAACAAAAAATTATATCTATGCTTGAATTAAGTTTTATTTGGGAAATTTTTTCATATTTTAATTGATATAAATGAAAGTGTTGGAAAATATTTCGAGTATTCGTAATTAAAATTGGCAATCAATGCAGTCGATTCATTTTGTGAGGTGACGCTTTTTGCCAGGTGGAGTTCGTTCTCTAAGCTTCCGGTAGAGAACGTGCATGTAGAGTACAGGTAGTTCCGCCCAATGTAGCAATTGAAAATTACTAGAAGTTACCTTACGCCTCAGTGATCGGAGGTAATATGTAGAGTGGAGGGGAACGAATTCCATTAGAATAGAGGGGCATTGAAGGTGAGCGCGCTTCCTAGAAAGGAAATCCCCGTGCACGCAGAGTAGAGAGGTGACTTCTTAAGTCAGTTACCATACGGTAGCTTTGCTTTACGCATGGACAGTTATATGCGGGATGTTCAAGAGTTCAAAATAAACATTCTTTAAAAATTCAGATAATACCAGGTTCCTAGAAAGGAGCGTCTGTCTCACACAACATTGTACGAGGGTTTCCCAGAAAGTAATGCACCACATGTTTTGAAATTACGCATATTTAACGAATATGTGACAGATTTTGACTTTTATCGATAAGTTTCCTGGACAACGAATGTCATTTTTGAGGCTCGAGATTCATATTATTGCCTCGCGAGAGATAAGGGGGGGAACAGCAGAGGGAGGGAGGGGGATAAGGCATTGTCAAGTGCAATTTGTAACGTTTTAACAAAAGTATTGTCCACTTATTGTAACAAAGTATTATTCACTTGACATAAATTTATTTTAACAAAACTCTTTGCTTAGAGAATCATTCTAAGAGTCGGAGCATTGAATTTCTGTGTGATTTTAATTCTCTTTTCTACTGTTTTTGTTTTTCGTTGCATTAATTCTTTTTGTTTGTTCATCTGTTGTTTGTCGTTTTGTATTAACCAAACCACATCCAACACAGTGTAATGTGAGCAAATAAAGTAAGTGGTAAATGTTTTCACTTGTATAAATTGTGTAGTATCGAAAGTAAGATTGCATAACCCGGCCGCTGAATGGGTTTGTTGTCTAAGTAGGCTGTTATGAAGGTTAACATACGTAATAGTGTCTCATTGCACCATCAAATGTCATGGATGTCTGCGTTGACCAGCATCATAGCTAATCCTTATATACAATAAACTTTGAAGCTTCTTTGTTTTTTATAAAAAATTCCGACATTTCAAATTTAAAATGCAGGCATCTCTAGTGGAATTATAAAATGTTATATTCTCCTATATTATTGTTATTATAGCACTGACTATAATTAACCAATTGACCAAACCTTTTATACATTCATCAAGTTAAGATGTTAATAATAATCGTACCAAATTTTAGTTATTCATGTCTTATAGTTTATGGCATGCATAATGAGACATGCAAACAAACTTTTGCAAATATATATAGATTGTGGGAAGCTCATTCAATTCTATTTGGTATAATAATTATAGGATATTTATTTTGTTTCTCAATTTTTTAGTTATTGTTTTGATTCTCAGGTTGGTCTCTATGTAAATATTAACGTTGTCTCTTGTTGGATGAGTTATATTTTAGATTACTTAACAATTTCATGGCTGTTTAAAATATCTTCATTAAATTATCGTAACGATAATTTTGGTAAACTCCATATGAGATTTTGACTTATTCTAACACAAGCGTTACTGAAAAGGAATTCTTTAAATTTATTAACATAAATAACTCAATTGTATACAAATATTTAATGAAATACTTTAGTTTTTCGTGCACTCAATACTTTCATAAATTACAATTGAAAATTCTTCAAATATAAGTCTTTAAATAAATATTTTGTAACGATAATGTATTGCTACTTACATTTTGCACATTTATAATGTTAAAAAATATAATTATTGATAAATTTTTAATGATTTGATTTGCTGATTTTTCTTTTAAATTTGACAAATTGGCCATGAAAGTGTTAAGCTATCGATAAGGAGCACTGTGATTTGTTAACGATAGTGAGTTGAGTCACGCAATGCAATTACTACAAAATTTAAAGTAAATTAACCTCAAGTCGTTAAATTTTACGCACTTACTGTACATTACCTGGAAATATAAGACAAACTTTGAGAATATGCTATATTTATTCATAAATAGAGTGTTTGCTTTGATTAAATATTATATTTTGCATAATAGCTTTGAATCTGAACTTTAAATGAGCAAATATGTTTTTGATGTTGTAAATATAAACTTACCTCCATTAATGTTATATTTTTAAATCCAAGCAAGATAATTCTTAAAGACAAAATGTATTTAGTTCAATCTTTGTTGCTATAAAAATTAAATTATCAGAAGTAAATGTTTAGTCTTTGAGTTTCTATTATGCAATTAACGTTTTTAAAAAAGTCAAGCGTCTAATTGAGGTACATGGTGTAATTTCAATGCATTTTAAGCAAATTAATTTGGCAAATATAAAGAGGTTTAATTTTATAAACATTTGAAATAGGTATGCCATAAAATTTTAACTGCATTTTTTGGAGTTTATTTCTGACTTGGAATGGTTTATAAAAATGTTATTCTGACATTTAAGTAATTCCAATTAAGCATTGCTTTGCGAGATTCATTATTTTTTCGTCATTTATGCAAACATTGCTCCCATTTGGAATCAGTTGCATGTATTCAATTTTGACCAATAAGAGACATTGTTAATTGTAATTAAGGTCATTGATAATGTGATATGTTTAAGTGTTTCCAGAACAAGCACTTGGAAAAATCGCTTGCCTCTGATAAAAATAGCTGCGACTGGGCTGTGAGAAAATTAATACATGCATTTTGACTTCAGAGCAGTTGTTGTCAGTGGCATTTCGCCACTGATGACGGCTGTTCTGTTGTCTAAATGCTTGTATTAATTTTTCCACAGCTCAGTCGCAGTTATTTTTATCTGAGGCAAGTAATTTCTTCAAGTGCTTGTTCAATAATTTAATTCAGCTGTAAAATGTGTTCGATGGTTTATTTTTTCATGTGATATATGTAGTTATGTAAACTGTTGAATAACAGTTGAAAATATTGTGTTATATGTAATTTGTCAGTTGTTCAATAGTTGAAATGCAGATAAATTGTCATAATGTTGAATAATTTGTTCAATAATCAGCAAAATTTGGCTGAATTGGTGGTCAAAAATGTCATTTTTAGGTTAAAAATGTGCTAAATTTAGCAAAAATATACCTAAAAAAACCCCTTAAGTCCAACGATACCTAAAAGAGGCTCCGAGAAAAAGAAATTATTTCTATCTAAAAGGAGTGAACAGGTTTTGATCATAATAAAATGTCTTTATTGCAATGAAAATAATGTACAATGTATACATACAAGTTCAATAAAAATTTTACAATCTGAAATAATACATTTTCTCTACTAATTTTATCCTGGACTGAAAAGAAAACTGACTCTAGACAAAAGAAATGTTTGTTTACATTTTGGACAAGTCCTAATTTCAGAAATCTTTAAAGTCTTGGAGTTAAAAATTATTCCGTCCAAATTGTAAACACATTAATTTTTTTAACTTGTTTACAATTTGGACTTAGAATAATTTTTAACTCTTCGACTTAAAAGCTTTCTGAAATTAGGACAAAAAAATTAATTTGTTTACATTTTGGACAGAATAATTTCTGACTCTGACTTTAAAAAATTTCTGGACTTAAAATGCTCTGAATATTAGCACAAATCAAAATTGCCATTTAAAAATTTTCATGAAGTGCAGAAAAAAATTTACAATTTAGCAAACACTACAATAAAAGTTGGACATTTTTACAAAGCACTTTGGCAAGGATAATATCATTTTAACAATTTCTATTGGTGACAAAGAGGAAAAATAGCACAGCAGCTTAGAAAAAAATATGAGACAAAATATATATATATATACCCAAAAATGCTAATTCTGGTTTGTTCAGATTTAAAAAAATGGCAGTAATTATACAGAATGAAAAAGCAATAGCTTATATACATTTAGACTTAAAAGAATTTACGATTTTTCTGAATAATATAAATAACACAACACTTTGGAAACCTATTTACAAGTAAATAATGTCTAGCAAATTGGATATTGATGGAATTATTAAAAGAACTTTAGTATACAGACTTGGAATTCTTTTTTCTGGATATTGACTTTAATTAAGAATAAAAAAACCTTCACAATTTTTCTTAATTAAGAAACGTAACTCTCCACAAAGTTAAATCTTTTTCTAAATATTGCCTAGAATTAAGAACAATTAAATTACCATTTCCAATGAATGGCTTAATAATTGGAGATTATAAATTTTTCACAATGAAAATATTTTCCCTTACAAAGGCATTCAGTCGGATTTTCAATCAAAACTCTCAAAACTAACCGAAATTTCATTTACATTTTAAACTCTTTATCTGATTTTGATAACTTGAATAATGAATAGAATTTGTATTGCCTCAGAAATTTTTCTGCCTCAAATAAACCACAAAAAACCCAAAGAATATTTTCTGAATTAATTCAAGCATATTGTACATTTATCTCCAAATTTCTTTAAATTATTAAATTAAATCTGGAATTATTTAACCACGCCAAACACTCTTGGTAAAATTTTATATGTAGAACACAAAACATCCTGATCCAAATAATCTTTTTAAAGGGCTGCTCCTATTTTAAGATTAAATTTAATTAATTACTTTCCAACATCCAATTTGCTGAACGATATTCACCATAGAAATGCATGACAAGTCTGCAAACATGAGCTAATACAGTGCTGCCTCAGAAGTCAATATGAAACCTTCGCATTTAATAAGTTTTCTAAGGTTTTTAAATATCTTCTGTAATTCATAAATAAATATTTACAATATTAGATTCTTATTAACAGAAGTGGAATTTGATGAAAAGTTAAAATTTATAGAAGTACGCTAATAAACTTTACAAACAAAATGGAATATGCCTTATAAAATCAAATTAGAGAAAGTTTTTAGAGTTGAAACTGAAAACCAACACCTTATATTCTCATAAATTTATAATCAATATTAAATGCATTTTATAAAAGTTGAGTTATCACAAAGCTTTTCAAGTTCAAAGAGAAAATTAATGCCTTATATTCTCAGAAATAAAATATTCTTACAGAAGGTACCAGTTAAAACTTTTTTTTCAGAGGTAGCGCTATATTTTTCATTTATTTACTTTAAGTGTAAATTGATTTAAAAATATTTTAAAGAGAAATTGAATTCTTGGGGTATCGTATAATCCGATCGTAAATTTTGGCTTATTCTGAATTACGGGAAAAAAACAGCTCCTAAAAATTGGAATTCTTATTGTATCGTATTTATTTCAATTGGCCGAGCAGAAATCTATAATAATGCCAAATTTGAAGCATTTAGCCCATCTAAAAGTGCCTTATAATTTACAATCTCTTCTCCTAAATCTTCCGTAATATGCAGCCATATTATTATACAAGATATTTATCGCCTGATATATTGAACAAACCAGAATATAGCAACATATAGGTATAAAAACCTTCTCTCATCCCATGTGTGTAGCCTCCAGCACATAATCCGCTTTACTCTCGCACCCAGATGCATCAGTTCTTGTTTCAGCAAAGTAATACTCTTCGATTCATGGTTCCTTGATGCCTCACACCATCGCATTTTCACTCAGCATCAACTGTGAATGCCTAAAATAAAGAAGAAAAATGGTTGTGGTGAATTCAATTAAGAAATATAAACTAAAAAATCTAAATATTAAAGATTAATTTTCCCAAACAACACGAAAGAGCGCATCTCATTTACCAAGGTCTATTTAGAATCTTAAAATTTTAAATTCCTGACGAGTTTATTCAAATTATTATGTGAAAGATTTATTTGGCAATTAGTTTTAAAATTTTAACCTTCCATATGGTGTCGCTTAGCGTGTCGGCTTCCCGTTACAAAGTTCCTGGGTTCGATATCCACGAATGGAGGTTTTTCACAAAAAATTAATTAATTAATAACAAAAACTATCATCGGTGCCTGGCAGTAGGCAGCAGTACTGTCAGTTTGGTATCGAGCTAAAAACAAATTATGTTGGCTGGGTTTATATCCAATAGAGCTGTAGGAGTGATCGGGACGATTTGAATGGCTACAGGATGTGCGATGTGGAAAGCAACAGGGAAACTGCCACATTACAATTCCTTAGTAACGATTATATGGTTGGACAAAACGAGTTCTTTCGAGGTAAAATAATCCCCCAATAGGATCTCCGGGCAGGGACTGCCTTGAGGAAAGCATGTGTCGAAGATAACTTATGCATAGGTACTTGGAATGTAAAAACCATGAGGATGGCAGAAAAGATAAAGAACCTGAAAGAAGAAATGAAAAGAAATAGGATTGACATCATAGGGCTGAGCGAAGCTAGATGGGAAGGAGAAGGACAGTTCGACTCGGAAGAATACATTAGGGAACTATACAACAAGCAGGCAGGATCGGCACAAATGGAACTGGAAGAAGAGAATTGCATTGAAGAAGATTGGGACTAAGTATTATGAAAAGCGAAGCATAAAAGGCAATACTGGAATTAAAGAAAGGAAAAGCTACAGGCAGCGATGGAATACCGGCAGAGGTACTTAAAAGTCATGGGATTGGAAGGACAAAGTGATTACGAAACTAATTAACAAGATTTACAACTCGGGAGAGAGGCCTCAGGATTTCCTAGATGTAACAATGATCCCTCTAAAGAAGAAGCCAAAGGCAATGCAGTGTAAGGACTACAGAACGATATCCCTACTGTCACACACTTTGAAGATCACCACGAATATTCTTAATAAAAGACTAGAGAAAAAGGCCGAAGAAATGCTAGGGGAAGATCAATTCCGCTTCAGAATAGGACGAGGAACCAGAGATGCTATCGGTGTAGTGAGAATCATATCAGAAAGGGCAACAGAGTACAGCCAAGATTGCTCCTATGTTTCGTCGACTGGCAGAAGGCCTTCGATAGAGTAAACTGGGTACTGCTGATGAGGATATTAAAGGATATAGGTGTAGACTGGAAAGACAGGAGACTGATCAGGAATCTATATGTGAATCAAGTTGTAAAGAAAACTGCAGAAAATAGGAGTATATGGAGAACCAAGTTTAACCATGAATAATCACGAACCTGTCTACGGACAGACTACCTATGATGATGATGGCCTCAACTGATAAACCAAATAAAGAATTGATTTTTTTAATAGAAAATAAAGCGTAAATTATCAGGGGAAATAAAGCAATCCCGTTATATAACAATTGAAAGTTAAAATGAACCGAATCAAATATTTATAATTCAAACAAACTCTTTATAAGTTTAATAATAAATTGCATGGCAAAGTAAATATACTCAATAGCCAATTACGAGATATCAATGTTAATAATAATAATAATTTATTTAACACAAACAGTTTCCTCCAATTACATGTGTTGTAATATATTTTTAACAAGCACAAACGACCATGCCCTCGGCATTGGGAGCTAGACAAACTAACCACTCCTCTATTTTTCACAACGAAAATATTTTCCTTTACATATAGGCATTCAGTTCGGATTTTCAATCAAAGCTCTAAAAACTAACCGAAATTTCATTTGCATTTTAAACTCTTTATCTGATTTTGATAACTTGAATAATGAATAGAATTTGTATTGCCTCAGAAATTTTTCTGCCTCGAATAAACCACAAAAAAACCCAAAGAATATTTTCTGAATTAATTCAAGCATATTGTACATTTATCTCCAAATTTCTTTAAATTATTAAATTAAATCTGGAATTATTTAACCACGCCAAACACTCTTGGTAAAATTTTATATGTAGAACACAAAACATCCTGATCCAAATAATCTTTTTAAAGGGCTGCTCCTATTTTAAGATTAACTTTAATTAATTACTTTCCAATATCCAATTTGCTGAACGATATTCACCATAGAAACGTATGATGTCTGCAAACATGAGCTAATACAGTGCTGTTTCAGAAGTCAACACAAAAACTTGGCATTTAATAAGTTTTCAAGTTCAAACAGAAAATTGATGCCTTATATTCTCAGAAATAAAATATTCTTACAGACAATACCAGACAAAACATTCTTTTTCAGGGGTGGCGATATATTTTTAATTTATTTACTTTACGTGTAAATTGATTAATAAATATTTTTAAAAGAAATCAAATTGTTTGTGTGTAGTTTAATCCGACCATAAATTTCGGCTTATTCTGAATGATAGGAGAAAAACAGCTCCTAAAAATTGGAATTCTTATTGTATTGTATTCATTTCAATTGGTTGTGAGCAGAAATCTATAATAATGCCAAATTTGAAGTCTCTAGCTCATCAAAAAGTGCCTTATAATTTAATCTCTCCTCCTAAATCCTCTGTAAGATGCAGCTATATATTATACAAGATATTTATCGCCTGATATACTGAACAAACAAGAATATAACAACATATAGGTATAAAAACTCTCATACCGTATGCATAGCCTCCAGCTCAGATTCCTCTTTACTCTTGCACCCAGATGAATCAATTCTCGTTTCAGCAAAGCAGTACTCTTCGATTCATGGTTCCTCTACAGCTCAGCATCAACTGCTACTACCTACAATGAAGAGGAAAAAATGGTTGTGGTGAACTCAATAAAGAAATATAATCTAAAATTATAAATATAAAAGATTAATTTGCTTAAACAATATGAAAGAGAACATCTTATTGATAGAGCCCTATTTTAGAATTGTAAAATTTTAAATTCTTTAAGAGTTTATTCATATTATTATGCGAAGATTTATTTGACAATTAGTTTTTAAATTTTAACCTTCCATATTGCCTCAACTAATAAACCAAGTAAACGATTTTTTATAGAAAATGAAGCGTATGCTGCAGAAACATGGACACTAAGGAAAAATGATATTAAATACTTGGAAAGCTTCGAAATGTGAACATGGAGAAGAATGCTGACGATAAAAATGGACAGATAGGGTAGAAAATGAGGAAGTACTACGAAGAATATGAGAGAAGCGAACGATTATACAGAATATCAAAAAAGGATTGGGCATTACCTGAGGAAAGAGTGCACGATTAAAGAAGTGCTAGAAGGAAAACTGGATGGAAAAAGAGAAAGAGGTAAGAAAAGGTTTCAGCTAGTAGATGACTTGAAAGAGAAAGAGAGCTATCAAGTCATGAAGAAAACTGCAGAAAATAAGAGTATATGGAGAACCAAGTTTAACCATAAATAATCACGGACCTGTCTATGGACAGACTACCTATGATGATGATGATTGTTGACTAATCAACCAAATAAAGAATTGTTTTATAGAAAATAAAGCGTAAATTATCAGAGGAAATAAAGCAATTGCATTAGATAAGAATTGAAATTAAAAATTGTACCGTCATTTGCCGGTGCAATAAAAGTATTTTATTTATAATTCGAACCTTAAACTCTTTTAAGGTTTAACAATAGATTGCATGGCAAAGTAAATATACTCAATAGTCAATGAAGGGATATCAACGTTCTATTTGTTAACTCAATCTTAAGTTGATATTTTAGAAGGCACCTCCTGCTGACCACCAAGTTATTAAAATTTTTTTTATATTTTTAGATGAGATGGCATTTTAATAGATTATAGTCTTCCTGTGACAAATAAACATCGTTAACTACAGATAAGTATTAAATAATATCTGTTAATAATTTCAAGTGTAACAGCAATATTCAGTTCAATTTATGCTATTAAATCAACTAAATTAATGAATTAACTTTATAAAAATTATTCCCTGTATTCTTAATTGGAAATTATCGACGTATCACGGCATTGGTTATAATGTCTATATCTATAATATATAATCTAAAACCAATTTCACATTGGATAAGACTATGGTTTGTTTTTACATTGAAAAACGGTCAAAGAATATGAATTCTGATTAGAACTTTAAGCCAAATAATAGTAAGGAAATATTTTTAATCTTCCGAAAGCTTTCATCGTAACAAGACCAATATGCTGCACTTAACAAGGTAAAAACTGACGTTATCGCTTCTGATTTCATGTCACTTCTTTATTCACTGTCTTTAATACTTCATAAATAACAGGCTAATAAGATAAAAATCGTCATAATAATGCCATGAAATATGTTTCACATTTTAAAAAGCATTGGACCTGCTGACACACCAATTTCACCAAAAATAAAATCCTTTGTCCTAGTAATAACTAGCATAATGCATCATGTACAACCTGCAAATATTAGCCTTCTAATTCTTAGTTTAATATCTATTTTGATTTGATTGATTGAACATAAAATAAAATGCTCTAAAATGGTATTTCAATAAATATTTTACAATTTTGGCATGCTCAACTGATGATTAGCCAACCACCAGCGAAATTAAACAATAAAAACGAATTGTCATAACAAACTTTCATTAGCATAGCAACTTTAAAAAAATTTGCATGTAATCCAATAATTCGACTAACTTTCACTATTAAGAATCTCAGAAATCGCTTTCCTCAAAATATTTCCGCGATTGCTTCAGTAATTCTCATATAGATAGCCTTTTCCAAACAAAATATTTTAATCACTTTCCTCAAAATGTCTCCATAATTTCAACATTCAATCCTTTACACATCACCAAAGAGTAAATTCAATGAACATTTCATGTTACACTGTCACTGCAAAACTAATATTTTTGTTTCTATGAAATTGTCTCCTATTTATACAGCATATTTAATTGATTTATGCTGAATTGAAAGTCAGTAGACTGAAAAGTAAAAGTTCTCCGGCTCAAAGTATTTCATAAATTATGCCAAAAATTGAAGCGTTGATAACACTTATGTTAACGATAATTGGCAAATCTTTGAAGGTCTAAATTATAAAATCAATTTTATTCTATCAACGAAATATCCACTTAAAAGATGTTGAGATTTATCACTTTCCGATATACGCTGAAGTTACTACATTTTCACCGTTAATAGATGAATAACTAGCACAGTAAGTATTGAACATATTGTAAAAAACAAATGCATGGTTACACGACTAAATTCCTCCTAGCTATTCATTTAAATACGTCGATAATTCTCACTGGAAACTTCTTCAGGTAACAGCCAACAAAAGTATCACAAAACAGCCAATATGTTAAATGCAATAGGCAAACTACTTAAAAGAAACACACTGATTATACTCACTGTTATTATTTCTTGTTATCACATATATGAGAACATGACAGCTGAGTCCTGTGACATCTTCTGCAAACATTCCTCTGAAACAAAAGAATGAAATCTGTACTGTAAATTCATGCTGAATAATATTCCCGGTTACATTATGCAATGTCTCTTGTGCTAAATCACTCCGATAATATTGGAATTTATTCTATTGTAACACAACCTCAAAGATTTGTAAAGAAATCTAAAACTTTTATCCCTTAAGTTACTTAGTTAAGCTTATTTCCAAACCATTGGACTAGTATATATTGATTATGGAAATTAATATCAACTAAATAAATCATTGCTTTGAATGAATTTTGTGATAAAGGGTTGCCAACATTTAATACGTGAAGTTTGTCTGATAAATGAATACATACATACTTGGGAGGAAACCTTATCCATATATTTTTATTTATTCATTAAAATAAAATCGTTTATCATAGTAATAAATGGCATAATACATCACATACAACCCACAAATTTCAGCCTTCTATCTGTTACAGTTTAATTGCTATTTTGATTTGATTCACTGAACATTTATAAAATAAAATGCTCTAAAATGATATTTGAATAAGTCATGTACAATTCTTTGCATGCTCAACTGATAATTAGCCAACCACCAGTGAAAAAAAACAATAAACACCAATTGTCACAGCAAACTTTTATTGGCATAGCAACTTTCCAAAAGTTTGCATGTATTCCAATAATTCGACTGACTTTTGACTAATAAATCTTTTTCCCAAAAATATTTCCTCGACTGCTTAAGCCATTTCCATATAGAAAGCATTTTCCAAGCAAAGTATTTTAATAATTTTGCATTGACTCAAATTGTCTCCATAATTTCAACATTAAATACTTTACACGTCACCAAAGAGTAAATTCAATGAACATTTCATGTTACACTGTCACTGCAAAACTAATATTTTTGTTTCTATGAAATTATCTCCTATTTATACAGCATATTTAATTGATTTATGCTGAATTGAAAGTCAGTAGACTGAAAAATAAAATTTCCCAGGTACAAAGTATTTCATAAAATATGCCAAAAATTGAAGCATTGATAACACTTATGTTAACAAAAGAAGTTGAGATTTATCACTTTCCAATTTAAACTCAAGTTACACTTTCACCATTAATAGATGGAAAAACCAGCATAATTCTCACTGGAAACTTCCTGAGGTAACAGCCAATACGTTAAATGCAATAGGCAAATTACTTAAAGAAGTTGAGATTGTACTCACCGTTAATATTTCTTGATATCTCAAAAGGGAACACGACAGCTGTTCTGTGAAGTCTTCTGGAAACATTCTTCTGAAACAAGAGAATGAAACCTTAAAGTTTGTACTGTAATTTCATGCTGAATATTATTTCTGTTAACATCATGTAATGTCTCTCGTGCTAAATCACTCCGGTAATATTCGAAAATATTATATTTAACTCAAATTCCAAGATTTGTAAAATATAAAATTTGTATCCCTTTAGTTGCTAAGTTAGGCTAAATACTCATTTCAAAACCATAAGACTAGTATGTACTGATTACGTACATTAATATCAACTCAATAAACGAAATATATCAAAGAATGAATTTTACGATAGGGTTGCCAACATTAAACATCGCAGGACACGGAGAATTTTGTCAGAAAACTGACTATTTGGGAAAGAACCTTAATATTTTTTCAGTTATTCATTAAAATATTATTTATTCAGCTAAGCGTACGCTTTATCGAGGTTAAAATATATGAAAAGTTATACGCGTCAAATTGGCACTGTTGGCAACCCTCATCATCGGCTACCACCGTATATAAAATCATTTATAAAATGGTGTATGAGAAAAATTTCCGAAACAACGATAGAAATTTCACTACCTGTCCTATGTGATAAAAAACCAACCTTTACCTTGTAACTTGACGCTTACACAACCACTCGACAAGTTAAAAACCATATTCATGTCTAAACTTGACTCAGTCCACCCAAAATACACGTGGTTAAAACTTTCAACAAGGAAAAATAATTGCATTGATCCTATATAAAGCTTTCCCCTAATTAATGCAAAGATTATGTCGCCATTAACTTAAAGTGAAGAGATCAACCACTTCGTTTAATTAAGAAATAATTTCAAAAAATCTGTGAACTACGGATCGGAAGAAATAATGACCTTGAGACAAAATTGTACGGCAATATTAATGCGGTAATGCTAACCCGCTGAAGCATGTCGCCGGAGGCAATTAAATTAAATTTTCGCTTATTTCTAACTAAAGAATTCAAACCCGACAATGGATCACAGTAACACGAGGTCGATGTAAATCTCTTGGCAAGTATGAAGAGAAAGTTCCTCACTCGTCGACGATGTGATCTTCCTCAACGTAAATTTAAAATGACCAAGTCCCAACTTCCACACGCCCGTCAGAGTTTTAAGAGATGCGCATGTTCGGACTTCTTTTGTTCATGGCTGTTCCGTTCTCTTTACATTTTTTATTAAATACTGCGAAATAAACATGGTATCTTTAATAAGTAATATTGAAATGTTTTAATTAATATTTAATCGGCCATTTTATTAATAATATGTTATAAATTAAATAAACACTGGAATATGTAACACACATTACCTGTATAAAAGTTTCCATCCTTTCGCTTATAACAAAAAATATCATTGTTTGTTATCTGATTTGAAATTTTACAATAGAAAAGTCCGGAAAAACCTTTTTTAAATCTATTTTACAACAAATACATGTATATAATTTAATATATGTAAGATCTTATTTACTTCGATTACTGCTAAGAATGTTAAGGGTGGCAACAGTTGCGTATCCATACATGAATATTTCCTATTTCAAACTGAACTAACATATGTGTCTCTAGTTGGATTTTCTCAAAAATACTTAATCCTACAATAAATATGTATAGGAAATGAAATGTTCTATTTTAAAAACACTACAGATTTTATTCGAAGACTTTTTCTATATAAATACCTAATATTTTATATCTATTAATTTGTCATCCATGATAGGGTTAGGTGAATCGTTTATACGATATATAAAAATTAAAGCAATTCATTTCTCAGGATTAATAACGGTTAAGTAAATTTAAACTTCCTCTTTAACCTTTTAGCAGCCATGAAGTGATATGATGCCATATTAAATGATCTATCTAATATAAACTGGTGTTCATTACAAAATCTTGATATTGATTCTTCATTAAACTTCTTTTACGATGTATTGCAAGATATTATAAATAGACGTCCCCAAAGTTAAGCCAAAAAAGAAACAATTCCCCATCTGGTTTACACCTGAACTAAAGAACTTAATAGTAGAAACAAAGCTCATATGACTTATTAAATCTCCAATTTATCCATTGATTACAATATATTTTCAAATTTACGAACCAAATGCAAAAGTTTCAATAAAATTTGCTTTTCAAATTACATCAGTGACTTAGAAGAATCTATAACTTTTGACATAAAGCCCTTTTAGAAATTTGTGAACTCGACCCGGAGAGATGCTGGTTTACCAAAACACGTTTTTAGATACCCAATCAGGTGATGATGGTCAGGAAATAGCAACCTTTTTTCAAATTTCTTCTCTAGTGTTTATAGTAAATATTCCGATACTGATATTAATCCTAATTATGACCACACAATATATATTTCTCAATTTAAATTATCAGCTAGTGATATTATAACTAAACTTAATACAGTTGATATTAATAAAAGTCCTAGTCCAGATAATATACCTCCGCTTGTGATTAAAAACTGCTCAAATATCCTATGTTTACCACTTCTTATAATCTATATCAAATCACATTGGAGTTTTTTCCTAGGATACGGAAAATCAACTATGTGTACCCAATATTTGAACACGTTCCGTGCGCCGAGCGGCATATGTCGCCGGAGTAGGGACAAATGGGTGGCTGAGAGCGGCATATGGCGCGCTTGCCCCACTGCTATTCTATTGGCTCTCGTGGAAGCCAGCCATGCGTTGGAGCCAGGCCTCTGAAACTCCCTTAGAAACGGCTGTTCCGAAGTTTAGCGGAAGGGGATAACCAGATGGCAATAGCGTCGCTCTTAGCGTGACGTCATACAGCGGCTGTCTCAAATCTGTTTAAGCATCAGATTTGAACATCGAAGGTTCATTTAGTATCAAAATCACTATTACAGGAATTTAAACTTATACGATATATGGGATGAAGCATTGAAACAATCTATATATATATATATATAACGCTTAGGTATGTATGCTTTGTTGATTACCGTTACCAAGTAACCATATATTACCCCATAAGCATTGGAATCGGTGCAAGGCATTTTTAATTTCTTTTTAAAATTATTATACGAAGTCCGGACTTGAAGTATTAAACTGAAAAATGAGTGAAAATAATTATTTTATAAAACAATACGAATTTATGCTGAATTTGCTTAAATATTTTAACTGCATAAGAACGCGAAGTTTTGAAATTTATAATGGGAAATTTTATTTTTGTAATAATTCTCCAGAGACGATCATTAGAGTCAATGAAATATACACTAAAATAAATCCGAGGGAATTCATTATAAACAATGAATATAATACAATGGAAATATGAATAAATTTATTTATTTAAAATTTTGGTGAAATCACATATACAAATATCTTGCACACGCTTTTAGGTTCACAGGAGGTAAAAATCATAACATTCACATAATGTAGAAATTTTATCAATACCAAGCAAAAATTTTATCTTTTAATATACAATGCATTCAATGGAAATATGAATATATTTATATAAACGTTCGATCAAATCACATATACAAATATCTTGCACACGCTTTTAGGTTCACAGAAGGTAAAACTCATAACATTCACATAATCTAGAATTTTTATTAATACCAAACAAAAATTTTATAACTTTTAATATACAACACATTATTAGATTACATTCATTAGTTTTCAGAAACTTTAATAAAAATTTACTTTGCGAGCTTGAACACTTTCCAGTTTAAATTATAGAAACTTAGAATTTTTTTAATAAAGTGGTGATTTTTGTCTGTAACACTGACGAAGGAAGGGATATTTACATCAAAAATATTTTTTATTTGCCTAACTTAAAAGAAAAATATGCAGGAACTATATATCCCAATAAACACACACACGCCTTTTTACAAAAGTAATATAATTGAAACAACTTATTTCATCTAAAGTTTCCCTAAACTTGGAAACACACCTTATTTACATAGCTAAATATGGGTACAAACATGGTACCAGGAAGAGAGTTCCTCTTATTTTTTCACACAATGATACTAAAACTCTATCCCGCACATATTTTACGAAAGTAATGAAATTGAAAAAGTAATTATTTTACCTAAAAGTTACCTAAACTTGGAACACACATCTAAATTACACATTTACATAGCAAAATATTTTAACACACATGGTACCAGGAAGAGTCCTCTTAATTTATGCACGAAGATACAGCAGAACATTTTGTGCTTGCAGTGCACAATACAAAACATACAAAATTTTACATTTACAAAATGCAGTTTACTTTCCATGAAATTTAAGAAATCATGGGTGGGGACAAAGTGGTAATACACTTAAAGAACAAGTATATTTTGTTCTTTTTTCTGCTTTCCTGGAGCAGCATAGGCGACATCTTCTCCAACTGCCACCTTGATAGGAAGATGCTTGACAACTACTTCACTGTATTCCGATCATAACACATTAGAAATGTAAAGTTACACAAGAAAAATATAAATTTTGCTTACCTTACTCATCAAATAAAGCATCGTAACTTTCTGGCAAGGTAAATCTTGATGTTTTAATTGCTTCAATCTTGCTTTCTCATCTAGTGTCAGACAGAGGTTTTAATGTCAAGTCTACATGATTTTTCACAACCTGCCAGAAAAGAAAAAGTTATACACATCTTGAATTGTGCCAAAGAAATTGATTGCTTCATTTGTGACTTGGTACATTGGCGTTGTCAAAGCATTTATGCTCGATGGGATCTTGTTTTAGGTAGTAAGTATTGGAATTAGTATTTGGAACGGTCAGATTTAAATACATCCACACAAAGAATGTAACTATTTTCAATGCGAAAGATAAAATTTTGTCATTCTCCAGGAAGCTAGTTTTGGATTTCGTCTGTATAACAAAATAATTTGGATTGGTTTCCAACATTCAATGATTTCCTTGAAGAAAACAAATGCAAACTTGAAGAAGAAATTCAGAGCAACATTGTAGATCATCTTCGCAATTTATACACCAACATCAGGAAGTATTTTCCAAACATCAATGAGAACAATAACTGGATTCGGAATCCATTCAGTATAACCGAGAAACCAGAAGGATTATCTGCACTAGATTATGAAAATTTAATCGAAATCACTTCAGATGTCCATTTAATACAAACATTTAAAGAAGTTTCTCCGATTACATTTTGGGGCAGCTTATATCATGAATATTCAGACTTATCAAGACGGGCAATTATAGAGTTATTACCATTCGCGAGCACGTACTTATGCGAAACTGGGTTCTCGAAATACACAACAAAATACAGAAATCGACTACATGCCGTTCATATAAACGATTTTTATCTTTAAATATATGGAAATATACAAAATGTTGATCACATGACCTATCTTTATTATTATCTGTACTTACTTGTGCTTCGATTTTCACCTTATAAACAAAATAACTGTTTGGGGTTCCGCAACTTCTCTTTCGAGTTGCAAGGGTTCCGTAGCGAAATTAAATTGGGAAACGCTGCCCTACAGAAATAATTCTGCGCACCAAGTTACCAACAAAGGAAATGATAATTGCAGGTAAGACATCTATGCATTGGAGTATGTCTAGGCTGGTTAAAGCATTTCAGACCATTTTCTGACCCCTTGAAAAATTTTAATGCAACAATTTTTTCGTAGATGAGCCAAATTTGTTAGAAGCTTCTATGACGATGGCCTCTAAATCACATACATAACGTGTTATTACCAGGGCTGATATTCAGCCGGTACGCACCGGTACGGCCGTACCGGTTGTTAAAATATGGAAATACTTCCGTACCGGTTGTTAAATGTTATAATAATAATTGCGGTAAAATTATAAGTAATATAAATTCTATTATAAACTCGTTAGTTTAAGATTCAAGGCAAGTAAAGCCTTTCGTTAGCGCTCCAAGCGGACGAAGTTCCAATTACTAATAATAATAAACAACAATCGTGGCGGCTTGTTTTGTAATTGTTTTGTAGATAAGCTGCCAAAACATGCGAAGCGTAGCATAAATGTGAACTACACATTTCATTCTTCATTTATCTATAATCGATACCATCAAATTTTCATATAGTTTAGTTTTTACATTGGTTTTGTTAGTGCGTTTTACACCTTCTGTAAATGTGAGCGGTAAAGTAAGTGTGCAGTGTTTTTATATTTATAAATTCTGAATTTCTAATAAGATATTAAAAATAAAACCCCCAGAATGAAGAGACAGCAAAGTTTGGCTAAGTTTTTTAACGTTCCTTCTAAATCTCAAAAACATGAATCTGCTAAATCTGCGGGAGAACAAAGAAGAAAAGATAACAATAACGAGCCGCAACCTGGA
The DNA here is from genome assembly GCA_036926305.1 of Uropetala carovei. Taxonomy (NCBI): domain Eukaryota; kingdom Metazoa; phylum Arthropoda; class Insecta; order Odonata; family Petaluridae; genus Uropetala; species Uropetala carovei. The sequence continues at coordinate 1,093,120 of JAXCHB010000188.1, read as the reverse complement.
ATATCTTCTGATGTTGTGCAAATATTAGAACAACCTGGAACTTCTTACGGTACCGTACAAGAATCAGTACAAAATAAAACAAATAATTTATATTTCTGGAATGAAAAACAACTTGATTACTACAAAAGAAAATATGAGTGGCTTATTATTGCTAGTGACGTAAATGTTGGATGCCAATGGTGCTCAAAAGTTGTCTTTAAATGTTGAAAGTACCAAACACTTGCATATTTCATCAGAATGGAAATCATGTTCTGTTAAGGCCCATGGTTCAAATATAATAAATTTGCAATCATCAATGAGGAAAAAATTAAAAGAACATCATGAATCAGTTTCACACAGTAAAGCATTTGAAATAATAAAAACTTCCGAAAAAAATATTATATCAAAGAGTGCCGATGAAGCTAACGAAAAATATATGGAAAGTACTATTAAAATCTTTAACACTATCTATTGTATAATTAAAAATAATAGACCATTTAAAGACATGAAGTATTTAATAGAACTTCAAAAAAAGAATGATATTGATATGAGCGTATCATTGCATTCTAGATTTATGGTCCCGCTTGTTGCAAAACATATATCTATTGAAATGAGAAAACAACCTTTTTGGAAAACTTATAAATCAAGGCAGTAAAATTTCAATCATTATCGATGAAGCATCAACTGTTTCACATAAAAGTGTTTTAATCATTTACTTAAAATGCGAAATTCAAGACTTTGAAGATAGTTTAATAGTTTTTGTTGATCTCGTGGTGCTGGAAGGCACAACATCTGAAGTAATTTATCAAACTTTATTGTCAATACTAGAGAAAAATGGTTTCAATGAGAAATATTTACATGAAAACCTTACTGGATGTTGTACAGACGGTGCCAGTGTAATGTTAGGGAGAAAGTCGGGAGTTTCAGCCAAACTTTTAGAAAAATTTCCGGATGTTTTAATTTGGCATTGTCTAAGTCACCGTATACAATTATCTGTGGATGATGCAATAAAAGATGTAAATCAAGTAAATTATTTTCAAGCATTTCTCGATAAACTTTATGTTTATTATCATACATCAAACAAGCATCAGAGAGAATTAAATAATATATCTGAAGAGCTTGGAATTGAAATAATGAAAATTGGAAGAATATATGGACCGCGATGGGCAGCCTGTAGTTCTAGAGCTGCAAAAGCAGTTTGGAAATCATATCAAGCTTTGTATATTCACTGTAATAGAAACTGTGAAGTGGGAATAGTTAAACATTTGAGAAATGAACATTTTATTAGAGATTTGGCTTTAATAAACGACATTCTAACAGATATGTCAATACTATCTAAAGCTTTACAAGAAAGAGATGTTTCAGTACTGAAAGCAGACAGATTAATTCGACGAACGATAAAAGTAATTGAACATATAAAATTAAATAAAGGAAACTATGAAAAAGAAGTGGAAGTTATTATAAAAACGAAGAAATATAATATACCATTTGAAACAAAACAAAGGAAAGTATCAATTCCAAGAGAAAAACTATTAGATTGCCTAATAAATCATATGAAAACGCGCTTGCTGTTTGATGACAAAAGTGAAAAATACAATGAACTTTTAAGTTATTTCAATTTATTAAATCCTGAAACTTGGCCAAATGACGTTTGTGAAGCTCCTTGGATTGAAGGTGAACATAAATTAACGAAATTAAGTCAAATAATTAAATATGACATTTCAATAAACGATTTTCGTGACTTTATTGATAATAGAGATATTGAATACATAAAAGTCCCAGACAGTATCATAAGGGCTAAAAATATTTTGAATGTAATTGCCGTTAGTTCAGCAGAAGCTGAGAGAGGATTCAGCACCATGAACAATATCGTTGATGTTAAAAGAAATTCTCTACTTATTGAGACCACAAGTCACTTAATGAGCATCAATTTAATGCGAAAATCGTTGGAAGAGTTTGATGCGGTTCCCTATGTCAAATCATGGCTCAGACAGGGGCATCATTTAGCTAGCGACAGCCGCGTCAAACAAAAGATGACGCCAACAATTTCTCAAAATCAAAAAATGATTTGGAAATTCCTGGAATAATTTGAGCTACAATTTATTTCAATTGGTAAGTAAATAGTTTTATAATAATAAGGCTTATTTAGAAAATAAAAGAGAAATTTCACGTATATCCATTCCTTACGCATGCACGCACAAATATTCTTTTTTAGTTTTAACTCATACCTATATTAATTTATGTTAGCGTACCGGTTGTTAAATATTTTGAATATCACCCCTGGTTATTACTACCTATCTTCATAAAAATAGCAAATTGAAATATTTTAGATACCAAAGAAGGGAGTTTGACTACGAGATTTATCGTAATCGTCGAAATCGAAAAATAGAAATTACTTACAACTTCCTGTCAATCGGGAAAGTAAAAAACTTGATGCCAGGACTTTCCCGTGTATTCCCGCAACCAACGACTGAACACCTTATAATAACCGGCATTTTTCCGTAAAAATTTAAACCACAGCTATATAAAACAGAACCAGTCCACAAATTCTCACAAGATGTCCGCTTTAAAAGGTGAAAAAGATGACACGGAATATACAGAGTTCCGTTCCTTTCCTTTTTATTCGACGCTAGCGCCAGTAGGCTTAGGATTACCCTTCCGAACTTTTCCGTCACAATTTTTGGCCGAAGTTTCAGAGGGGTGGTGTTGACAAATGTAAATAGATGTTGCGCGAACGGTCGCACTGTGGCGGCCTCCCCGCCCGCCGCGCGGAGCTACTATTCGGATAACCGACGGATGCCGCGGCGGTGAGACGCTCCTTACTACGTTTGCCGCCGTGACATTTTTCGCCTCGGAGAGCCAAAGTACGATCGGGAAACATGTTGAAAAAAATGCGTTTCATCCATATTATAAATGTCCTTGAGCGCGTACTTCTCCAAAACATGTTTATTATTTGCAGCCAGGTCGTCACTTCCTCTTCGTTAATTTTTTGTGCATCACCACATACTGCGAGACAAACAATACTGTGGCGTCTTTAAAACCATCCAAACACCCATTGGACGCTTTAAAATTTTCAATGTTCAATGCGTTAGCAAGACTTCTTGATTTTTCAATGAGCATCGGATTTGTCACAGGTAAATTCGTCGCTCGTACTTGTGAAAAAAATCGGACAGTTCTTCTTCGAGGTCTTCGTTTTTCGCAGGCCGTGAACGCTGACGTGTAGCGCTCCCTTTAAATTTATAAAAACTTTCTTCAATCTTCGCCCGACTCTTTAAAATTGTAGATAAAGACGAGTTCGGAATCCCATACTTTGAGGCCAGCTTTCCTTTCAATTCTAACTTCTTGTCAATGTCTTGCAGCAAAGACATTTTTTCAGCAAGAGTAGAGTTTTATATGCACCACGAACCGGAGCCATTGGAGGGTATATTAAAAAAAAAATATTTTATAGCAATAAATTTAAATATAGTCTCTCTTGCAGTTATTAAACTAAGAATATTATTTAAACTAGTAACTAACAATGATGAAAAATACAATCTAATACGAAACAAACAACGAACCAAAGGAATAATGGAACGCGTTTTCCACATAAAACTCGCAAAACAGTAGATAAATTGAGGGGATGGACCGAATCTTGTGACAATACCCAACGCCCAGTCGGTATGATCACGATCGCACAATGTTTGTAAACCAGCCAACATAGTGTCAGAAATATTTTAGTAAATTTCATTTAGTTTCTTTTTGGTAAGTTTTATTTCGAATTATGTCGAGAAAAATGAGTTATTATTCCGAGAATCGGGCAAAATTTTTTTTCGAATTACGAATTATAGAGATTTTCCAATTATTGAAACACATTTGTATGAAATTGGCTTTTTCGGTCTTTCAAGTGTTAAAAATTTCGAATTACGTCGAATTTCGAAATATAGAGGTTCGAATTAACCAGGTTTTACTGTAGTTGTATTAATTCGCTATTTTAAGAAGTGTGATCATCCTATTTACTTATCAGCGCCAAATAACCATGGGTCGGATCCGCTTTGGTGCTTTAGATCTGGTTAAAAAAATAGTTAAGTTTTAGTTAAAATTTCCATTGAAATGACGGAATGAATGAATAGTGTTCAATATTTTTTTCCTCCACATGATGCTCATCACACTATTATAGAAAATTTGTGGCCCCTTGCGCTAAGTAACACTGTTCTACATTTTTTTCATATCTATTTATTCTATAAATTACATTAACCAAATTTTCTTTATATAAACCTTTTTAATCTTTTAAAATCAAACTTTTGGTTTATATAACATAAATTTAAGTTAATTGCTTAAAAAAAACTTTTTATCATGTCTCAATTTTTTAAAAAGTTTATAGAAATTGTATAGTAAAATTTTACAAAATTCTCTATAAACTTGAATATTTTCAACTTCCTGAATAAAAAAATTATAACTAGGTACTGTGATTTTTTAAAAATGTATCTAAAAGTCTAACTCTGTCACAGAATGTAAAAATATTTGAAAAGGCAGAACATTTAGCATACGTCTTGATATATTTTTTTAAAATTCCAACGCCCTTTTTTATTTGGTTTCAGGATGAAAAGACAACATACGTTATTATCATTCTTTAATGCTAAGCAAACAAAGGTATCAGAATTGGAAGAAAGAAGTCAAACTTTTTCCCGGGAACAAACAATAACTGTAGTTAGTTCCTCATCGGCACCCATTGAAACTACTGAAATCGACAAATCTCTCCAGGGACCAGATTGTTGGTCTCTATCACAATGTGAATATTTTCAAGAAAAGTATAAATGGCTAATTGTTTAAAAAAAAAAATTAGGCTGTAAAATATGTTCAGATATTAGTTTTTGGGGTTCAGAGAAGGAAAAACATATACACGCATCTCATGAATGGATTAACTGTTCCGTTATTGCAAATGGAAGTAGTAAAGAAACAAAACAAGCGTCTTTGAGAAAGAAATGTAAAAAACACTCGTTTGCGACTTCACATCTGAAAATGATGAAGATTTAAGAAGAATCGAAAATGCAGGCATTGCCCTTGGTGATTGACAATAGCAACAGTAAAGCTATAGACACTACCGTTAGGATTTTTAATGTAGTGTACAGCCTAGCTAAACAAAATAGACCTATGTCAGACATTGATACTGCACTTGAATTGCAAAGAAAGAATGGCGTTGATGTAGGAAACCGCCTTCATTCACGGTTTTCAGCAATTCGAATTGTGGAACACATTTCCAATCAAATTAAAGAAACACTATTTGCAAACATAATTCATGAAAACGTGAAGGTATGCCTTATAATAGATGAAGCATCGACACTATCAAAACATAGTGCACTAGTTATTTATTTACGATGTGAAATTAACTTTGCAGCAGAACCAATAACAGTTTTTGTAGATCTCACTGAGCTTTCCTCAACAACTGTAGACAGCATTTTCAGTTCTTTAATGGAATGTCTTCATATTCATGGTTTTAATAAAGACTATTTGTCAAAAAACCTGATAGCTTTTTGCTCGGATGGTGCCAGTGCAATGTTGGGTAGGAAATCAGGAGTGGCCAGAAAGTTAACAGAATTATTTCCAAACATCATTATTTGGCACTGTTTGAACCATCGCTTGCAGTTAGCTTTAGATGATGCTATCAAAGATATTAATCAAGTAAACTACTTTAAAATATTTTTGGACAAAGTGTACTCAATTTATCACCAATCAAGCAAAAACCAAGCAGAACTACATGAAATTGCAGACGATTTCGGGATCGAAATAATAAAAATTGGACGTGTTCTAGGTCCTAGGTGGGCAGCATGCAGTATAAGAGCGGCTACTGCAGTCTGGAAAGCATATCCCATTTTATATACTCATTTTAAAAAACATAAAGAATTTGAAGGAATGGCAAAAAGATTGTCTAATATAAATTTCCTCAGTGATTTAGCTCTGATGATAGATATTTTGGATGAGATAGCATTGTTATCAAATTCTTTACAATCGCGGTCAACAACTTTACAAAAGGCCGACAAACTTATAAGACGCACAATAAGAGCAATGCATTCACTCAAGGAAAGTATTGGTAAACACGAAGAAGAAATTTCTCAGTTAATTAAATCTGATACTTATAAATGCATACCATTTCAAAGCATTTCATTGAAGTTAGCTAACTCTCTTCCTAGAGGTCAACTAATTCAAAGTGTAATTGATAATTTGACAGCCAGACTTTTATCGACAAATCATTTTTTTTCAAATCAGCAAACATTGAATATGGGAACGATTTAAATAATCATAAGCAATACGAGTACCTTTTATCACTCTTTGATATGTTGGAACCAACCTCTTGGAACTTTTAGGAAATACTTTCTCCATGGCTAGAAGGGGAAAAGAAATTACAGCAGCTAAATATGTTGTTAAAATTTAAAATAGATATTAATGACTTCAGGGATTTTGTGGACTCAAATCTCCAATCAAACTAGCGCTCGTTCCGCTAGGATCGCCACTGAACGATACATAAAAGTTGATTTTCTATTTCCATGATAACTCAGTTAATAATTAAAATAATTGCACCAAACCTTTTTTATTTACTTTTATGTAAAAATTAGGTATTTCCCATGGGAAGGAATTTTCGTTTAACGCGCTGATATAAAAAATAAAGTTGTTAAAATTTTCCTAATTTGTTAATTTAAAAATATGCTAAAATACGAAAAATTTGATTATAAATTGAAATATAACTGTGAAAACTGCAAGTTGATAACTTCAACCGTTTTGCCGCAATCTTGGAAATACGATTTGGGCCGACCCACCTTTTGCCTTAAGCGCTGCACAATTCGAGGAGCAAGTTTATGCAGAAGAGTGCTCTTTTCTAAGAGAGAGAATACACTCATTCTGTAGGACCTCCTTGATATCCTGTTGAACTCCCTTCTGGTAACTGTTTTCCATTAAAGGAAAGTTCCATCTCCAGATCCTCAACAGCAGCAGCTTCTGCCACCAATCTTTCCATGGTGGAGGCATTTTCTGATGAACCAAAGTCATCATCCTTTTCCTGTAAAGTTAAGAAAAAGTGAGGAGCTGGGCATTTGTTGCCAAGTGCCAGTTGCCCCAACAAATATCTGTCCTTCCATTCTAAATAAGGGGCACTTGGGAATAAGCAACCAAATCTCTGGTTCACCAAAGCTTGGTGCTTACAAAACCCACCCTGGTTCCCTACCCAGCAACTGCACCAACCCAGATTGGTGTCCACTTCATACATTTTTCCTGCGGAATTGTCTGATGGGACATAGTATGTAGTCTAACTTTTTTTTTCAATTAATGCCTCCTTTGCAACTCCCATGTGTGAGCAAAGTCGCTCATAACTGAGGCGAGGGGCTGCTTCACGGTTATGGGCATACCGCAGAATTCGTGCTGTGAAATACTCCTCCCATACATTACTGACAAAATCTACCAATGCAGCTGCATTGAAAGCTTTGGCTCTACAAAGAATTATGTCTTTTAGAATTCTGACTGAGGCTTCAGAATAATTATTTGTATTGTGTCCTCTTGTCATCAAACACTTCCTGTATCAAAGAACCCATTCTTCCTTTGATTGCAAAAATTTTGCAATTCTATCACTGTAGGCAGTATTCCCAAGAGCATGCAGGCTTCTAACTGCCTCTTCTAGATCTTCCTCTGATGTTGCATACATCACCTGGAATAATGCATCAAATTAAAAATTTTGGTATAAATGACAATAGAAGGAATTATGATATATAAATGCCATTAGCATGAATCAAATAGAATTGGGCATCTTTCACCAAATGCATTCACTGAATTCCATTTAATGAGGACTCACATAAACCAGAATTTAATTATCTGGAGAAATGAAAGGTTATTCTCCTTCACTAAATTAAAATGTATATATAAATCTAAACTACATACAATAGCAGTTCGTGAATGCTTGCCCCATAGCTAGTTGGATAGTAGCAAGTATTATTATGCTGAATATTTATAATTGTAATATGTTATATAATCATATGAAAAACATTATTGTTAATGATTGCTGTAATTATTATTTATGGAATAGGTCAATATTCTAAAACTGCTTTTTTTCTTCAATTTTCCATCCAAATAACATTTAGTATCTCAATGTACACACAATGCGGCATGTTGCCTCAGAAAATTATTTATGTTAACCCAAATGCAGTTAATCTACTAATCACATTAAAAGCAATTGGCAATTAATGTAAGTCACTGGCCTTTGAAAAGTATCGTTTTACTGAACTGAAGTGTTAGTTTACTGAACATTTTTTTATAATTACCCTGGTTTTTTATTACATGCATAAAGTTCACTGCCTAATGAACAAACACCTCTCCAGTCCCACAAGTGTAAATGTATGTGGCTCTATCAAAAATATAAAATCTCTAATTTAATATTAATTATTAAATCTCATTCGGAACATTGCTGCTGTAAAAATTGCCCGCCTAATAATTGGGTCAGTTGACCACATTTCTTTGACACTTTCTTTTCTGCACCGCAAAGCTCCCGCAGAAATTAGAATACCTACAAATGCATCAAACTCTTCACAATCAATATTCACCCACTCTTTTTGCCTGTCCAAATTTATAGAATTCCACTCCACATAATGCCTAACTGCCTCTTCATTTGTGTACTTGCAAATTTTGTTTTTAATCACCTCTGTCATAAGCAAGTGTCTTTTTTGGTTACTGCACTTTTTGGATACTCTGTGAGACCAGGTGAGGCATTTACAATGTTCTTTTTCCTACGGTGTTTGTGAGGTTTCTGCGATAAACATAAAATAGTCCTTCACTGATTTCAATAATAGTAATTGATGAAGTTATAAATCCAAGGAGTCTGCTGCAGAACATTTATGAATTTCGGCATTGAGAATCTCGAGTAAAATCAAGAATACCGTTAGAAAATTTTTTTTAACACAAGAGAACTCATAAGTAAATAACATTTATGGTTAACTGAAGTCACAATGGATACAGGCTATAATAAAAGATGAGTGCAGTAACATATTTTAATGAAATTAAGGAATTGAAAATTTTTCCATAAAGTTCTAATAGGGGTCTCATGAGGACCCCAGAAAGGATTTTCCTTAATAATGCAAAATGAAATGGATTAAAAAAACCACAAATTTTGGTGGATCAAAAACAATACTGCAAATGACAAATACCATGAATATAAATGGATTTTCTGCAATAATGGAAAAGTTATTTGTGAAAAACAAGGTCTGGGGTCCTTGAGGGACCCCTCTTGGTGCTCTAAGGGTTAAAAGTATTGCTTGGAGATGATATTCTTCACTTTACATGCTGGCCACTTTAGGGCATCAAAATCCCTCTTATCTGTTAATGTTCTCATTTTATTTTTAAGAGTTGATTTCAAATTTTCTATTATAAATATTTTTGGACTGATATGGTATTTTCTAACTAATTTTCATAGATTGTATTATATAGCCTTGTTTTCAAATTAGTGTGTTATTGTTAAAGTATAAATGCAAAAGAAAAATTGTCAGAATAGTAAGTGCTTTTGTTTTATTGTCGATTGTACGGTGTTTATTTCATAATGAAGTACATCTTTCAATTCAGGTTTTTTTACCTTTTTTCTGCGAAATATACCTATTTATTTATAGAAATATGTATTTATTACAGTAGAATTCTAGAATTAAATACATATAAATAGATTTTGTGCGCTTAAAAATTCCAAAAAAAGGAAAAAAATCATTGATGCTAAATTTTTAATAAAGATGCTACAAATTAAAGAAATAGATGCTAATAAATGCTAAATCTGAAAATTCATAATGCGAAAATCCTAAAATTTAGATGCTAAAAATTCGTACCTCTACCTCCGATTCAGTTAGCTTCAATGAAGCTGATGAAACGGATGAAACTTACAAATAGACAAAAGTTTAGCGTTATTCGATTCACACTTTTGTTTAAGCAACAAAACGATCGTTGTTTATGGATAGCAACATAAATAGATACTGATTATTATTCAGGAAGCGTTTATTGATTAAAGTAATTGAACCTTCTTTCGTCTATTGAATACTGGAATCTTACATTTTTCGTAAGTAAAATCATTATATTCCACATTATAATGTTTATTAGCGTAAATAAGCTCACGTATCTAGTGTACAGTTACCAGTCAGTGTTCAATCATGCACAAATGTACGTTGCTTTTTCACGGGTTTCTTGCTTACATGACATAAAAGTAAATATTTCAGCGAGGCATAATTACGCAAGAAATGAAGCTGGATTTGGCGAAAGTAATGATAGGAAATAAAATTATCGTTATATTTTAATGCAATAGGCTCGGAAACTGATTGTTACAAGCAAATATGATTAATTGTTAAGAAAATCTAATTGTAATTTTAAAAGTATCTACAAAAAAATTTAAAGAGTTTGTATGTTGTGCTGTAGTAGCTTCACTAAATCCGTTGAAATTCAACGGGAAATTCTGCTAGTATCTAATATAATATTTACGTTTTTAAACATTTCCAGGGGGAGGGGGCAACAGCCCTCCCTGCCGATGCCCTGCAGAGTCAATGGAATGAAAAGGTTGTCATTCATGAGTGGTGTTGTGGAGGCGGCTCGGTTGGAGATGATCTCCAAATGTTCCAATATTCACGGGCGATGTTTGTTTTCGAAAATGGTCGTTTACCCCTCAAATCCGCCAGTATAATCTTCTGAGAACAAGGGTTTTGCAAAGTGCAGGAACATTACTCATGAAACAATGAGTAAGACGAATATACACAATTCACTTTGGATGTACACCTTGGATGAAGTGAAAGAAAAGTGAATCATGTTAACAGCAATACATAGAAAGTGAACATAATTATTTGTTTATATGTTTCATTATGCTTTCACTTTGTATGATTCATTCAAGATGTACATCCAAAGGGAAGTGAAAGGGATGAAACTATATTTCGATACTATATACCTACAGTACGTACGTCTGATAAAGTTTAACAATGGGCTCGCATGAGTCTCCTCCAGCTCACCTCTTGGGCAGATTAACGTCAATTACAGCCTCTGGATGTTTCGATTAATAAGCCATATAAGGCATTCATGCACAGAGAGTGAATGAAATGGATGGAGAAACCATATCATGACCAGGCACCAAGAGGACGAAAGAAAAGGCCCTTGATAGGAAACATTTGAGTGTGGATGAAAAACTCTTGCAATTTGGTATAAAGTGAGAAGATTACAAAGTCATTCTTAAAATGCGGAATTAGCAATGCACTAGATGGCACTGAAGATATACGAAGTAGAGGTCTGCACGGGCCGAAATCTTCGGCCCAAGCCCGGCCCATTCATAAGTGAGTCCAAGCCCGGCCCATTCATAAGTGAGTCCAAGCCCGGCCCGGCCCCAAACTTCATCCCATTTTCACACCCAGGCCCGAATTATTTTAAACTGACCCAAATTCACCCCGACCGTGGACATTTTGTACATTCTTCAGTAAACATATACCCTTTATAAAGTATCTTTTTATGTTTAAAAATTTACAACGCATTTCATATGTAAACGTACTTTTAAAAAAAATTCCTTCATTAAATCCATTCTGGTATTTTAGGGATGTATAAAAAGTTTTAATAACACAAAATATATTTCAAACGACAAATGTACGAAGAATACAAATTATGTCAATTTCTGTCAGCACGGAAGACCAATATCATATGCTACCCAGAGCGAACTGACGACCAATGGCGGATACAAAAGGGAGGATAATGGGATAAGGTATAGAGGTAGGGAATGAAGCTTAGGGTGTGAGACTCCCAAAGATCCTGCTATCTCCTAATGCAAACAGAACCCTTTTGATGGTGATATAAGTAGTTGTGTAAGAGATGCTGGGTTGGTAGGAATTCGTGGGTGCTCTAGTGGCGTTCTGGGAGATGTGTCGCTTGTAAAGGAGAGAATGGAGAACTTCCCCTAAAAGAAATAGTGAAGACGAAACACTCCCTTTGCACAGTGGCGCAAACATGAGGGGGTCCATCGGGTCCTCAACTGGCCCGAACGGGAAAGACTTCGGATAAATCGTCTAGGCCCAAGCCCATTACTTTTCATTCTTACCCGGCCCACGAGCCGGGCCGGGCTTAAGCCCATGGGCCAGGCCCATGCAGACCTCTAGTACGAAGATTCATATGAAGGTACTATAAAGCTGATCCCATCTAGTCTATGCAGTATATACTTGTGGGAGATTCTCCCTCTTTTTCCCATGTAAATCTCTTTTTTGCTCTAAAGCTAGCCTCGATGCAAGGTATGGATAGGCTAATCTTGCCACCAAAATCATTAAAAAGTTATTTATTGCTCTCTTTTCATGTTTTTAATATTATTTTTTGGTTTTATAAAAGAAAATGTGTTCCTTAATAGTTCCGAATTTTTAAATAACAAGAAAATTACTCAAATAGCATAACTGAAAACCCTATTTTCTTATCCTGCATTAACATTGATAGAAAACCAAAAGTGTCATATCTCTGGAAATTCCCAATTGAAAGTAATGATTTTTCGTATGTTACTTCTTTAAAGATTGTAGTAAACGAAAATCTCCTTGATTGCCAGCCAAAAAGTACAGTAATTGTTTTGAAGACTGATATAATAACCATCAAATGATATATAAATTCAAACAAATGAAACCTGTTTCAACAAAAGAGACAAATTTTATTCTTTAAAAATGAAGTGCATTTGATTGTGTTTCATAAAATCCATCTTAAATTCTCAGCTCTTTGTGGGTAAGAGTATGCTTTTGTAAAATTTTTATCTTTCTGTCTCATCTTTTTTGTGCACATTTATTTATTTATTAAGAAACTGAGCCATAGCTCATTTACAAAAAACAACATACATATTAACTCTAGAGAGAAATAAAGAATAAAAAATACAAATACATATCGGAACATTTTAAGCTGTGATCAGTAAGTCAATCTGATTAGTAAATGTCAAAAACAAATTTTAATTTTTGGTTCATTTATTCCAACCTAATTACAGTTTACAGTTTAAATGATAGCTTGCATGTTTCCATGTAAATTAACTTTCACAATATAAAACTGAAATTACACTAAATGTTGCCTTACAAAGTTAGCTCTATACTGTATTTATATCATACTGGCATAAATGGTAAAAAAAAAATTATAAAAGTGCAAATCACAAATGGTCCACCGCTTTACATTTAACATTGTATTTTGGAATTCAGTGTATAAAACATAAATGCTGGCAAAGTCCAAGATGTACATTAACCAACTAAAGTAACATTTTAGTACAATTACACAGGTTTACAGAAAAAATATTTTATCATAACATTGATTTTAACAATTTTATTCAAAGTTTAACCTTCCTATTTCATTCAGTACATCCTGGAGAACTAACTTTGCCATTTTTTCTTTACTGATGACACTTCCATCCAACACTCTAACTCCATTGACTAAACCCAAACCAGCAGCACCAAACCCAAACAAGGGTAAAACATCTCCACCAATTCTCATCCACAAATTCTCACAACTGGTTTCATGGCTGTATGCCAATTCTTTGAGGGATGTGACTTTTATATTGTCCTCTATTGTCATATTTTTCATAAAATTTAAATCTTGCAACTTCTTCAATGGTTCATGCACATCAGATTGTTTTTTGGACGTGGTTGGGGCAGAAAATTTACCTTCAGAACTTGAAATGATGCACTTATTTACCCCTGCACTTCCATCACCTACAGATGAATTTTCTTCTTTTAAACTTACTTGAAGCTCACTCATACTGAGGGGATCACTTTGGTCAATCAGTTTACCTTTACCAATTACTTCAACTCTCCGAGATACATGCTCAGGCCAAACACAACGTTCAAAATATCCAGGTATATCTGGTGGATCATATGATCTGTTTGACCTTCTTATTTGACACACAGCTCGTGACAACACTAAGTAATAACCTAAGTGACAGAGATGACGGGTGGGTTTATGGTTTAGGACAAGAAATCCTTCTATTAACAGAATACCTTTTAGATTATGTTTATTTTTTGGTGTTTTACTATTATCATTGGTATTTAGTTTGTATTCCATTTCTGTTTCTCTCGCCTCCTCACCAGATATAATTCCCAGAGCTGTTTCATACATTCTATTCAAATCAACAGCTGTTGGAACCTCCCAATTATTATGGCCAATAGATGGTATATACACATGACGAGGGTCATCAGGCTTCAGGAAGAAATCATCTTGTGATAATGTTAATACACTGACAGTGCATTTTCGGGAGCAAAAATGTTGGAGAAATAAATCACGTAATCTATTAGTCAATGATGTCTTTCCTCCACATGTGACACCAGAGATACCGATTATGAACCATGGATACATAATGATTTGTGCTTCCAATGCCAATTAACATAAATGACAAAATAAATTCGTTAATTTGGCTATCATTCACAGAGCTATAATTCTTGCAGTTTTATAAAATTCTAGGCACATTTCAAGGATAATAAAGTGAATATTATCAACCCACCAGTAAAAAACAAACCTGCAAACGCAGGTCCTACTAAGGCATAGCGAATTGGAGGGAATATGCTTGAATATATGAAAGTAGAAGGTATGGAAGAGAATGGTGGGACCCACAACCATAAAGTGTAGTAGCAAAAAAGAGTTATTGATGTCAATAAGATTAACTTTCCAAGTTTTGCATCTGCGATGGCCATTAGCTTCTCCCTGGGAAAGTGAATTAAATATCATCATTAGATTCTTAAAACAAGTGTACTAGCATTGCTCCACAACCACTACTTTGAATGTATACATCTGACAAATAACATTAAAGGAACTTCATTTGGGATACTTACATAGAGACAATATTAAAATTGTCATTTCAAAGTACAAGAAATAATATCTTAAGCTACCACTTAATTTTGCATATTTAAGGCACTTTCTGAGTGTGGGCTGCTTTTTGAAGATTGTGTTGGGTTGGTTAAACAATCATTATTTTGTCTACAAAAACTCCAGAGCATATAACCAAGCTATTGAGCAAACATGGAATGAAAAGGGAGCAAGTGCATAATAGGCAGGCACTGCAAATTCCTAGACTTTTATGTGGAAGACTATATGTAGTACTAAAGACTAGATGAACAGAACTCAATTGAAATTTGAGACATTTTTTACCCTTTGCACTAGGATTTTTTTTTCGAACCTGGGACAATCCCAGTCAAACGGATGTATGGTAAGCCTACACACAACACTTGATATAGCTATTTATTAAGTTTGATTTTCACATGTGAGGGAATCAATATATTAAAAACCATTTATGCACCGAAGAAATTTTCCTTGTTTTTGTAGCAGTAGAAGTTCCTCCCAGTTAGGAAAGAATGCAGTGAGACTGGACACCTAAGTACATATATGGGAAAGTTTGTGTAATTAATATTGTACAGATTTTTTATATTGAGATGATAACTATTTCAGATTGCAAATGGCTATTAGCCTAATAACTTATTATAAAATTCTTTGTCAATATATAATTACAAATACAATCGCATTGAAGTATTTTTAATTAGTTCATTATACTTGTGTGAAATAATTTGTAATGAAAATATTTTACTGTTGCATTACTATTATTAAAAATACATCGTTATTTATGAAATAAAAGGACAGACAAGTAATTTCTTGCTGGCATACGTAAAAACTGTAACACCGTCCCTGCTTGAGGGCGATTTATTGTTAAATGATGAAGGCACTGTGTCACCAAAAAAAATTAAAGATCTAACGTTTCATTGTTACAAATAATACAAAAATTCCGATGCTATAACTTCATTTTCGACATAGAATTTATTAAGGCAATATTGGAGAATTTGGTTAAAATCAATAACACAATTTCATCTTAATCAAAAGCCTCACTTCTGCAGCCATAAAATGTATGGATAAACAAGATGCATATTTGTTACAAATCAGCCGTGGTAACGGTAATTCACTTATTGTTATAGAAACGTTTTCTTAATCTACTCGCGGTAAATACTATTCAATACTATTACCAACTATTACTAAATAGTGGTAAATAGCCCCTAAGGATAGCTGATTCGTATCTCCTCCCCCCGGGTTCATTCGTTAGAATGACACAAATCATACTCTAGTCATAAGGTGAGCTTGATAATCACCTTTTACTGTTACAATGAAGCAGTTTCTACTTGTCAGAAACGAAATATTCCTTTTCGAAATTTACAAAATCTTCTTCGGTAAATAGCGTCTTTTCATCCACTGGTACATTTGCTTCCTCGGTTTTCTTTTTACCAGCACGCATTAATATCTGTTTCAAATTAATTGTACACGTTAACATTAACTAAGTTTACAAAATAAAAAAAACTTAATTATCGTGAATATATGCAACAGCCACTAGATCAAGATAAAAAATGTAATACCTTGTTAGCAGTATCGTTGTCAACTAGTCCAGAGCTAAGTAACTTTAAATAGTCAAGATTGTCTTTTGACAGATCGGTGATTTCACTTCGTTTGTCTAAATTACTGTTAGTATTCCAGACATTACGACGGTTTAACATGCCTGAAATTATAAATATTCATTATATGTATATAAGGATGGTAGCGACACCGTTACTAAAATTTTTGCATAACGCTTACGCTTATTGACCGGTGATTTATAATTTCTTCCTTTTTTACCCATTCCATGGTTGTCTTTCACCAGAACTATGTTTCCTATAATATCAAAAAGATAAAGCACTCGTTAACCATTAGTACAATAATTTCTCGTATGTTGTCATTCTGAATCTTAAATACCTTGGTCCGATTCTAATAACTCTATTGTTTTTTTAAGCAATGAGGTCGACATTACACTAACGAGGATAAATTTTTATTCAATAATTATGTTTATACACACGCAACGTGCAAAGACGAAAAAATAAACAGATTACTAAAAAAACTAGATTTCTTTGAATGCCTAATTTTTAAGTAGCCACCGATGTACAACTATCCTGAACTACCCGACTATATCGAACGAACAGGTTTTCTATTTTGTAAATTTTGAATCTCAAAATATATAAACGCGTTACCAGAGTTCAAAAGTTTTATATTTTCTTAAGCAATACTTGCGCTTGTCTATGCTTCTGTCACTTCAGAGTTGTAAATCGCTTTGCGGCGAATCACCATTATTATTATATAAAAAATAAAATCATTTTTCGGGACAGCTTCACCACCGCGATGGCAGCGCCTCGGTGATGGGAATCACAAACTATTTCATTTTTGGGGAAAAGGATTGGAAAGAATTGTACCCAACAGATTAAGAACTGTTCCTGAAAATTATGATATTATAGTACGAATATATGATAGTACGAATCAGGAGCGTATAACTACCATGTTTGACCACGTTTCCTATGCCGATCGAGTTCTGTAACCAATTTGTAGGTAGCGGTGGGCACTACTCAAGCCAAATAGTGATACACAGAAACCGCTGGATGGCAGTAGTACCGTTATCCCGCCTGCAGCCCTGGGCATGGAAGAAGAGTCGTTCTGAATGGAGACATGCGGAACTGAAAGGTTAACCCATGGAAGAATAATGCAGTCCGTGAAATTCAGTGGTTATTCATGCTTGTCTTATTAATGTTGAAAAATCATGATCCTCAGGAAATATTATCATCAAATACTTTAGAAATCCATTATCATATCCAAAGCATAATGTATTCAATATTATTTAATATAATATGCTTTTGATATGTTAGTGGATATTATAAAAGTTTTCTCTAACATAAATTCCAACTCTACACGCAAGTGCTTCTCTTAGATGAAATGACTTTCACGGACCTTAGAAACGCCGAAATTAATTATGAGTAGTTAAATTATTAAGATGGTGATTTGTTAAAATATATAGTGTCGGAATAACTTGTTTTAAGTGCATTTAATGAAAATCTGATGTCTATACATATGCATGTGAAAGGTTGACCGAAACGGTTCCCAATGTCAGATTTAAGTTTTACAAGTTTTAAAGACGGCAAAATCAATTTATGCGTAGCTAAATTATTAATACTGTGATTTGTTAAAATATATAGTGTCGGAATAACTTATTTTATAGTGCATTTCATGAAAATCTGATGTCTATACATTTACATGTCAAAGGTTGACCGAAACGGTTGCGCATGCCAAATTCTGAAAGGGTGCCGCGACTATAAAAAGGTTGGGAAACACTGCTATAGAGGATAGGTGGAGGTAAACTTTGGACTTTTTCAATATCCACGGTATCTATCGGGAATTCTAGTGCCTTTTACTTCGGTTCGGCTCCAGGCGTACATAACAATATCCAAAAATATAATCAGTACATCTAATTTCACTTATGGTAAATATATGCGACATTCAGTATTTTATTGTAATACGAAATGAGAATATTATTACAAAATACAGGCAAACATTCGAGAGAGAAATGTAAATGTTTTCACAGAAAGTATTACACCGTCATGTAATATATTGATGCCTCATTTTTTTCTTAAGCTGACGATTATTTAAATCTCGTAATATATCCATAAGGTATTTTGTCTGAAATTTGACATTTCGAAATGCTATGCAGTAATATTGTCACATTAAATACGAACGTCATATTTGTTTTGGTAATCCAATGAGATATTTTATAGTAAAAGTAAAACGGGAATATGAAATAAGAACACAATGGCATTTTAAGTCTGTATTAAAACCGTTTATTTAATAAAGATCAAGTGTGTGGGAACAAACTATAGAACCTTAAGGATTCTCTAGAAAAACCCACAGTTGCAGGAAAAACCCACAAAGGAAGGGGGGTTAAAATACCTGCGAAGGATAATAGAAACTAGCTAAACAAACTACGATACACAACTAATTAACCAGCACCTGAAAATAAAGGAAGGGAATTACATAAAAAAAACCAATTCAGATGACCAAATTCAATGATGAACAATAATATAAAATAAAATAGATAAGTGCAAATAAAGTTGATCAATATTCCATTTGCCCAGCTCCTGAAAAGAAAGAAAGATGATTACTAAATATATCTATTCAGAACACTAAAAACTATAGTGAAAACTAAGTACATATAAAATAAATTACTGCAATTAAAGTAGATACGTATACATTTTAAAAACTTAGCAGAAATGCTGTGCATTCAAGCCTCTTCCAGACTAATGTTATCTATTCTATTTATACCTTTGCTGGCTAAATGCATTCAGGTAAATATTGAAAAACGCAATTCAACTGAGGAAGCACACCTGGAAATACAGAAAGATAATTACAAAATATGCCAAATCACAAGAACGAAAACTATAATGAAAACTAATAACACAAATATATATACGTACATTCAGGGTCAGTTACAGGGATAGGCGACCTAGGCAAGAACCTAGGTCTATGAGCAGAACACCTAATGGCACACATGGTCAGACATTGTAAGCTGTGAGCCTTGTAAACAACATTCGCCTTAGGCTCTCGCATTGTTTAATATGCAGAAAGACTTCCATAAGACAACGAAGGCACGTTAAAACATCGTCGAATTATTTCAAACATTAGCATGTTTTAAAATACGTAATTTACCGCATTTATCCATCCAATTTACGTAAATGAATATAGGTTTATATGAGCATATATATATATGGCTTGAAACAACAATGCCCGTTTCCAAGGCGATCATTGATGAAATTAACGATTTTTCTTACATCGGCGAGTTTAAAAGTAAAATTTTACCTTTAGGTGAGAAGAGACGAACAATTAAATTAAATTAAACGGCCCGTTCATTTTCCTTTAAAATGGTCCTAATTTGAAGGTCGTAGGTCAATTCTTTCTAATTTTAATTTCCAAAAGAGTAAAACTCTGCAGGCCGAAAATTAAATTTTAGCGTGTAAACTAATGGTCCGAGATATGAGATTCATATGGAATGTAAAACATCTCCTGGCGTCGAACCCGGGACTTATTTGAAAATTTATTATAGCATTCGCTTGCAGAACTAAACAAAACTATAAGGAAGTGCATCAAGGAAGATGCGAAAAAATATAATTATGAGCTAATCGAGAAAACCATAGAAAACAATAGAAGTTACAAGAAAATGAAGCAACATCTCTCGATCGGAAAGAGACAGCTGGTGGCCTGGATGCTAGAAGACGGCTCCATAACCCATAGTAGGAAACTAATCCTGAAACGGGTACAAGAATTTTACACCAAGCTGTATGAGGATCCTCTAGGAAATTATGAAGTAAATGATGATGGAAACATGACCACCGAAGAGGTCCCAGATATCCTTCCGGAAGAGGTGAGACACGCAATCAGAAGTATGAAGAATGGAAAAGCATCTGGAATTGATGGTATCACAGCGGAAGTATTCAAAGCAACGGGTAATCATACGGAAACAATTCTCGCTAAGATTTTTAATTCCTGTCTGAGGAAGAAAAAGATACCAGAAACATGGAACCACGCATGTATTATCCTTTTGCACAAGAAAGGTTCCAAAGAAGACTTGAATAACTACAGACCGATCAGCCTACCCCCAACAGTCTACAAAATATTCACCAAAATACTCACTATGCGCCTTCAAAACCATCTTGATTCTGCCCAACCCAGAGAGCAAGCTGGATTTCGCAGTGGGTATAGCACGATGGACCACATCCAAGTCGTGAGAGAGGTAATCAGTCGGACTAACGAGTACGAATTACCTCTATGTATGTGCTTTATCGACTACGAGAAAGCATTCGACTCTGTCCGAACTTCGTCGGTGTTACGTGCACTAAAGAAACAAGGAGTAGAAGAAACGTACATAACCTTGATCAAGAATATCTACGAAAATGTGACAACATCTGTCCAGCTGCATGAAGAGACGAGTGCCTTTAAGGCCGAAAAGTGAGTGAGACAAGGAGATACTATGTCCCCTAAGTTATTTACAGCAGCTCTAGAGGAAGTATTCAAAACGCTAGACTGGGAGAAAAAGACATGAATGCCAGAATGATACAGCGCCTGCAAACAACACAAAGAGGCATGTTAGGGATCACCCGAAGAGACCGCAAGAGGAACGACTGGGTAAGAAAGAAGACGGGAGTCTGTGACGTGATTAGAAGAGTGAAGGTGCTAAAATGGCAGTGGGAGGGTAACATTGCTAGAAGAAATGACCAGCGTTGGACGTCCAGTGTCATCGAATGGATCCCAAGAAACATCAAGAGACCAAAAAGAAGACCGAAAGACAGGTGGGACAGAGAGCTTGTTAAGTTCTTGGGGCAAACCTGGAGGAGGGAGGCAGTTGACAGGGAAAATTGGAAGAGTCTGGGGGAGGCCTTCATCCGTCAGTGACTGAAAAAGGCTGATGATGATGAGATATATATATATATTGAGAGAGGGGGAGAGAGAGAGAGGGGGAGAGAGAGAGAGGGGGAGAGAGAGAGGGGGGGAGAGAGAGAGGGGAGAGAGAGAGAGGGGGGAGAGAGAGAGGGGGGAGAGAGAGAGGGGGGAGAGAGGGGGGGATAGAGGGGGGGAGAGAGAGAGGGGGAGAGAGAGGGGGAGAGAGAGGGGGAGAGAGAGGGGGAGAGAGAGAGAGGGGGAGAGAGAGAGGGGGGGGAGGAGAGAGGGGGGAGGAGAGAGGGGGGGGGGGAGAGGGGGGAGAGGGGGGGTAGAGGGGAGAGGGAGGGAGAGAGGGGGGAGAGAGAGGGGGGGAGAGAGAGGGGGAGGGAGAGAGAGAGATGGGGAGAGAGAGGGGGAGAAAGAGAGATAGGGGGAGAGAGAGAGAGTGGGGGAGAGAGGGGGAGAGAGAGAGGGGGGGGGAGAGAGAGAGAGAGGGGGGAGAGAGACAGGGGGGGAGAGAGGGGGAGAGAGATTCTGTTTCAATGCTTCATTTCATATATCGTGCAAGCTTTAAATTCATGAAATTCCTGTAATAGTGATTTTGATAGAAAATGAACCTTCAATGTTCAAATCTGATGCTTAAGCAGATTTGAGAAAGCCGCTGTATGACGTCACGTTAAGAGCGACGCTATTGCCATCTGGTGTGAGCCTACCGCTATACTTCTGAACAGCCGTTTCTAAGGGAGTTTCAGAGTCCTGGTTATACCGCGGTATACCGCTGTTACCCACCCCTCTGAAACTTCGCTCAAAAATGGTGACGGAAAAGTTTGGTAGGCTCACGCTAAGCCTACTGGCGCTAGTGTTGAGTAAAAAGGTGAAAGAGAAGGAACGGAATCAAACGGATCTCTGTTTGATCCCTGTCATCTTTTTCACCTTTTAAAACGGACATATTGTGAGAATTTGTGTTCCGGCTCTGTTTTAGATGTGATTTAAATTTTCACGGAAAAATGCCGATTATTATAAGGTGTTCAGTCGTTGGTTGTGGGAATACACGGGAAAGTCCTGGCATCAAGTTTTTTACTTTCCCGAATGACAGGAAGTTGTAAGTTATTTTCGATTTCGACGATTACTATAAACCTCGTAGTCAAACTCCATTTGGTATCTAAAATATTTCAATTTGCTATTTTTTTGAAGATAAGAAGTAATTACCCGTTATATATGTGATTTAGAGGCCATCATCATAAAAGCTTTTAACAAATTTGGCTCATCTACGAAGAAATTGTTGCATTAAAAAATTTTTCAAAGGGTTAGAAAATGGTCTGAAATGCTTTAACCAGCCTAGACATACGCCAATGCATAGACTTATGCATGTCTTACCAGCAATTATCATTTCCTTTGTTGCTAACTTGGTGCGCAGAATTACTTCTGTAGGGCAGCGGGTCCCAATTTTATTTTGCTACGGAACCCTTGCAACTCGAAAGAGAAATTGCGGAACCCCAAACAGTTATTTTGTTTATAAGGTGAAAATCAAAGCACAAGTAAGTACTGATAATAATAAAAATAGGTCATGTGATCAACATTTTGTATATTTCCATATATTTAAAGATAAAAATCGTTTATATGAACGGCATGTAGTCGATTTCTGTATTTTGTTGTGTATTTCGAGAACCCAGTTTCGCATAAGTACGTCTGAATATTCATGATATAAGCTGCCCCAAAATGTAATCAGAGAAACTTCTTTAAAAGTTTGTATTAAATGGACATCTGAAGTGATTTCGATTAAATTTTCATAATCTAGTGCAGATAATCCTTCTGGTTTCTCGGTTGTACAGAATGGATTTCAAATCCAGTTATTGTTGTCATTGATGTTTGGAAAATACTTCCTGATGTTGATGTATAAATTGCGAAGATGATCTACAATGTGACTCTGAATTTCTTCTTCAAGTTTGCATTTGTTTTCTTCAAGGAAATCATTGAATGTTACGATGCTTTATTTGATGAGTAACGTAAGCAAAATTTATATTTTTCTTGTGTAACTTTACATTTCTAATGTGTTATGATCGGAATACAGTGAAGTAGTTGTCAAGCATCTTCCTATCAAGGTGGCAGTTGGATAAGATGTCGCCTATGCAGCTCCAGGAAAGCAGAAAAAAGAACAAAATATACTTGTTCTTCAAGTGTAGTACCACTTTGTCCACACCCATGATTTTCTAAATTTCATGGAAAGTAAACTGCATTTTGTAATTATAAAATTTTGTTTGTTTTTGTGTTTTGTATTGTGTACTGCATGCACAAAATGTGTTGCTGTATCTTCATGCGTAAATTAAGAGGACTCTTCCTGGTACCATGTTTGTTAAAATATTTTGCTATGTAAATGTGTAATTTAGATGTGTGTTCCAAGTTTTGGTAACTTTTAGATAAAATAATTATTTTTTCAATTTTATTACTTTTGTAAGATATGTGCGGCATAGAGTTTTAGTATCATTGTGTGAAAAAATAAGAGGAACTCTCTTCCTGGTACCATGTTTGTACCCATATTTAGCTATGTAAATAAGGTGTGCTTCTAAGTTTAGGGAAACTTTGGATGAAATAAGTTTTTTCAATTATATTATTTTTGTAAAAAGGCATGTGTGTGTGTTTATTGGGATATATAGTTCCTGCATAATTTTCTTTTTAGTTAGGCAAATAAAAAATATTTTTGTTGTAAATATCCCTTCCTTTGTCAGTATTACAGACAAAAATCACCATTTTATTAAAAAATTCTAAGTTTTCATAATTTAAACTGGAAAGGGTTCAAGCTCACAAAGTAAATTTTTATTAAAGTTTTTGGAAGCTAATGAATGTTATCTAATAATGTGTTGTATATTAAAAGTTATAAAATGTTTGCTTGGTATTAATAAAAATTCTAGATTATGTAAATGTTATGAGTTTTACCTCCTGTGAACCTAAAAGTGTGTGCAAGATATGTGTGTATGTGATTTGATCAAAAGTTTAAATAAATATAGTCATATTTCCATTGAATGCATTGTATATTAAAAGTTATAAAATTTTTGCTTGGTATTGATAAAAATTCTACATTATGTAAATGTTATGATTTTTACATCCTGTGAACCTAAAAGCATGTGATTTCACCAAAATTTTAAATAAATAAATTTATTTATATATCCATTGTATTATATTCATTGTTTATAATGAATTCCCTCGGATTTATTTTTTGTATATTTCATTGACTCTAATGATAGTCTCTGGAGAATTATTACAAACTAAAAAATAAAATTTCCGATTGTTATAAATTTTAAAATTTCTCGTTTTTATGCAGTTAAAATATTTAAGCGAATTCGACATGAATTCATATTGTTTTCAAAAATAATTATTTTCACTCATTTTTCTGTTTAATACTTCAAGTCCGGACTTCGTATAATAATTTTAAGTAATCTTAAAAAGAAATAAAAAATATCTTGCACCGATTTCAACGCTTATGGGGTAATAAATGGTTACTTAGTAACGGTAATCAACAAAGTATACATACCTAAGCGTTATATATAGATTCTGTATCAATGCTTCATCCCATATATTGTATAAGCTTGAAATTCCTGTAATAGTGATTTTGATAGAAAATGAACCTTCAATGTTCAAATCTGATGCTTAAGCAGATTTGAGAAAGCCGCTGTATGACGTCACGTTAAGAGCGACGCTATTGCCATCTGGTGTGAGCCTACCGCTAAACTTCTGAACAGCCGTTTCTAAGGGAATTTCAGAGACCTGACTGTTACCTATCGGTGCTATCGATCAATCGTTTTGTAGGGATCGTTCTCGGGGTTATAGGAGATGCTTATTGGTAACCATTTAAATCGGTTTTTTCATATGTGTCGTCGGTTTACGTTGGAGGAAGTGGCTAATATTATTTGCTCTTACTCGGAATATTGTAAATATTTTTTACGAATTGTCATATCTGAATGATAACTGACCAACAATGTCAAAGGAAAACGCCAGTTCTAAGACCGTCACAAATTTTTTGAATGAATTCGACGCATATATTTACCAACGAAGCCCTAGTATAGTAGCAAACTCACACGATTCTGATTTTAAGGTTATCGAGACCTCGCTCAAACGTAAAACTACTGACTCGTGTGAAGGGGCATATAAAGAGAGGAGATGTTCGCCCTCGCCTCAGAGAATGTCTGGCAAGTATCATTCGACCTCATGTTTTATCTATATTTTATTTTCTTTGCATTCTAAAATAATTCAGTATGAACTTTTTCTTAGTGTTGTAAATGAAAAATTATTGATTAAAATTAAGCTGGGACAATGTATGCAATGGATAATTTATTGTTGGGTATTGTGTGAATTATGTTTTGTATTATTGTTAATTTTAGTGATCGTATATAAAGAGTGAGTAATGTAGTGTTAGCAGCAGAGTCTACTCAGAGTTTGTTCTTTTCAGTTGAACAATCAAGTTTGTAAGCTATGTGTGATGAATTACGTCTTTCAATTCTCAAAGCTGCCTCAACCCAACACTTAGAACATACATTTAGTTATTTTTCACCCCATTCAGTTTTTATTTTGATATAAAATACCCGATTTTAACTTTAGATTGGGAATTTATCCGCATGAGAGAAGAGATTGCAAGCTATAAGGTGGAAATTTTGAAGCTGGAAAGTCGACTTCGCAAGCAAGGAGAGATGCGAGTGGAATCGGAGCTTGCCGCTGCCAAAGAAATTAAACGCCTTGAGATGGAGAGGGGAACGGATAGAGCTGAGGTAGCCAAAACTGCTATTGGTATATTTTCATATACATAACGAGAGCCATTGTTTAAATTATTTCACAATGTCGTTCTTTGATAACCTAACATTCACATTTGTTTTGAAGTGATAATGTTTTATTCTTAATGTTACCCAGCTAGATTGTTTGTATTTTAAAAATTTACTTTGCTATATTTTATTCAGTTGAGTACGCTAACGTTATTATTGATTTTATAATAACAATTATCAAGTTATGGGTATATTCTTGTTTTTACTATTTGTATCTATAATACTAGTGGGCAGTGCTTGCATTATGCAAACATTTCAGCCTACTTTCAAAAATGGAGTAAAAACTGCCCCTAAAAATTGGTACATATTTATATATTATCAGATTTTTTCCATCGGGTGAGAAAAAAATCTATAGCCTGGTCGCTTATCTAGAAGTGCCTTATTATTTATATCATCATATGGGGCAGAAATGGGGCAAAACAGCCCCAAAAAATAGGAATTTTTGCAATATTGCATATCTTCCATTAGCTATAGCTTAATATTAATGGCATTATAATATAGCCCTCTGATTCCCATTAAAATCTTACCCATATAAAAGCATTGAGCTCGTTGCCATGGTAGTCGACTGTTCAAGTCGCGAGTTCTAATCTTAACAGGAATTCATTTTAAAAAGCAAATAAAAAACTTCTTCGGCGATTTATGTGCTTTTCTTATGGGGCAATAATAGAACAAAAATAGCCCTTGTTTTTGAAGACAGAATTCAATTCCATGTAGAGCTCAGCTTAGAACTTAAGGGTCACCATCGATTGAAGCGTCACTTTCTGTCAGGTGGGAGAGTGACAAATTACGTCAATATTTCTAAGGAGCGTATTAATTTTCATGCAAAACGAGGTTGTTGTCACAAAGCTTGCAAACTTATTTGGCTTGCAGGCCTATTTTGCTTGCAAACAAGGGCTGAGGGATAGGTTCCATTTAAGGCATCCGTTATAACTTTCTCGCAAAACATAATTGTTCTAACAAAGCTTGCAAGCCTATTTATCTTGCAAAGCGGGACTGAGGGATAGGTTCCATTTAAGGCACCTGTTATAACTTTCATGCCAAACGTAATTGTGACGGTGCTATTGTCACATGTAAGGGTTTCAAAATAATGGTTGGGTTGTGGTGATCTTTGGACTTGGGAAATCTCATTCCACTGGGAATGAGAATGGAAAAAACATCGCTTGTGAGCGACTAATGCACATAGTGCCACGTCATGGCCAAAATAGGAAGTTCTAAGGAGGCAGACCAGCATGCAGAAGTGACATCTAGCGACTAAACATTGAACTAGGTAGTGCGAGCTGCTTACTCCATAAGTACCTAAAATTCTTTACTCCGCTCAGCTTCTTCTCTTTAGTTAAACTTTAAAAAATATTTTCTTCTCTCCTCTTTGCTTTCTCACCTTCTTTCTATCCCTCTGTAATTTAACTTTTATATAATCCTCAATCCTGACAAAAGGGTTAAATGGAAGAAGGGACTTCACAGTCTCAATTTCGCCCTAAATAATGTCGTTTGTCTGTCTGTCTGTCTCTCACCATCTCTCCTTCCCTCCTACCTTATGGGAAATAGAAATGCCTACCTTGGAGTCAAACCCAGGACTTTTTCCAAGATTTTTTTGTCGCCATCATACAATATATGAGTCGAGCATTCTTACTAAATTTAGAGTTTCTATCTTGATTCTTTATCGAGTTATTAGCAAATTAATATAGTAGAAAGAAGATAATTCATCTGTGGTAACACATTTCTTTATTTGACATGATGTCATAAGGGACACGAGAAGAAAACAATTACGCTTATTATTAATAACTTACACAAATTATCTACATTAAATCATTTAACACATTATTAAAAACGATGCATTGAATATTATTATTATCATTTACAATATTATCAAATACTGGGTTACGCCACTATGACGTCATAAGTTTACACCAAATGACAGCTGCTTTGAAAAATGCACCTTTTGTTCTTTCTTGAGCTTGAGATCTTCTGTGTTCATTAATTCCTTCTCTAAATTCCTGATAAAGTTCTCTTCTTTGCGCATTGATCCTATCACGATAATATGACTATTCGGCTCTTGAATTGGACATTTTAAAATTCCTTCGAAGGTATTTGCTCGACTAAAAAAATAATATAATTAATATTATTATTAATAATAAATATTGTGTACTAATCATATCTTCAAATAACTGACAAACTACTTTCAAGTTTTACTTAAATCCCGTGTTTGAGGTCATAAGAGGTTTTTAAAAATTTGGGAAAATGCGCAATTTCGATTCCTGAAAATTGAAAAATTCATAACTTTTTTCATTTTTATTGGATTTGCATAAAATTTTTTGGATATTTTAGTAGATCATAACATTTATAAACAGTTCCTTTTACATTATCTTACATTAAGCATAATCTTTACAGGAGAGAAGGGAAATACGTAAATCATCCCGATTGCCGACCAGTTAGTGCGCACCCGTGCTTTCATATATCCTTCAGTATTACGAAAACTATAAACGGCGTTGATATGAAGTCTTTTTCAAATAATATTTCAGCTTTTATTAAATTTCATTCGCTGGATGTACCTACCTAAACCAAATAGAAATAAAGTTTCTCGCAGGTCAACTTTTTCATGTCTTGACTTAAAATTTGAAATAAATTTTATGTTTCATATATTTTAAAAAGACATTTTATAAAGCTTATGAAGTTTTGATTTATACAGTAGTCATTATAGAATGTACATGGTGAAATTTGTCCTATTTCGTTCAGTAGAAATGGAGCTATGATGTTGTATGTATCAGAAACAATAATAAGAAAATTAGAAAAGTTAAAAGTTTTTTTTGAAGGCATTTGCTTTATCCCATTTACCATGAAAATTACAAGAAAATATAACTTCAGTGAGTCATCTATATTGAATTTTTTTTACTAGCATTCACTTCAGACTAACTTCTTGAGAGCGACACGAGAATGTTTCTCCTGTGAAGACACCCGAGCGTAAGGGTGTGACGCAATCGCTCGCTCCGAAACTTTCACATACTACGCATCATCAATGATTTATTTTTGTAAACAGAACTTGGACCCAAGAAGAGACGTTTCTTCATCTCTATCTCATACTATAATGGTCTCAAGAAATGCTGAAGCAAGCACATGGCCCGAAGAGAGCCGAACGATGGTTTTCGTTGTTCGGCTCTCCTCGTCTTATACCTCTCAACCTCTTGAGTCATAAGAAAAACCAAATTGAAAGCGAATTTTGTAAGCAGATGAGTAGTATAGATCTTGTTTCACTTTGTAGTAGCATTCGTGTCGAGATATGGTTCGTCTCAGCATTGGATAGGAGATTTTTAGAAGACGCAATTCCCCAATTCGCGAAAAATCAATTACAAAATTTAATTCACATTAAGTGTAATAAAAAAGACAAAAAGATCGCAGAATGACGATAAATAGGTAGGCCAAAGGTTCCTCTTTTAAAATATATAAAGGTTATCCATATTTAAGAAAATTTACTGTGTCAAAAAAATAGAGAAAGCTAGCGACCTCCGCGACGTACCCAGCACGTATGACAACCGCATGTGGAGTTTTCGTCCGATGTTCCCAGTACATATGACGACGCTGATCGGTTAAATTGCTGTTGTCGTCTATGATTCAAATTTCTTCGCTAGAATTCATCAATAACACAAACAAAGTTTCCATTGCTATGTGGAAATTTCTGTTGCTATGTGGAACGACGTTTACTATAATATTATAATAGATATGTGAACTATCCCCTATATTATTAGACAAGGTGAGGTAACGCTTTTTGCCAGGTGGAGTTCGTTCTCTAAGCTTCCGGTAGCATGTAGAGTACAGGTAGTTCCCCCTAATGCAGAGATTGAAAAATATTAGAAGCTACGTTATGCCTTGGGGATTGGAGTGAATATGTATATAATTCAGAATTTTTAATTATCAATGAAGTAAATATCAATTGAATTGCCTGCCATATGAATTGAAAGAAACCTTTATTGCAATAATGTTGTGAAAAAGGCAAAAAACTAATATAAATTCAAACTTCTTATTAAATTCGAAACTCAATTATAGATTGCATTGTTAACTACCGGATTAGAAAAAAGCAGACATTAGAAATGAAAAGGCTCGTAAGAGAAATAGTAATTTACAAACATTAATAAAGAGCTTTAATAGTAAATATAATACTTACATGCTGAGGTTGTATATGTTTTCGGGTTATCCCGCATAGATTTTTATATTAAAATGCCAACGTTTCTTCTCCTTCGCCGGAAACTTCTTCAGGGTAATCTGGCTGGGTGTCCTCAGATTGCCTCTATATATACTGTGGCAGCAGAGGTGGGGTGGGTAGTTTATAGGAAAGGGAAGGAGTGTTGGTGATGGGGTGAGTTTTGTTGTGGCAATTTTCTTATCATGTTGTTTACTATAACTGGGGTCCAAGTGTTGCTCAACTTATAGAAACTGTCTCTGTTGAAATTCTTTCTATGCTTTTTTATTTCTAATGCCTCCCGTATTACACGTTTTCCCTAAAGTTTTTCTTTTGCTAGAATTCTGGTGTTTTCGAAATCTATTTTGTGTCCTCCGGCATCGTGTTCTGCTACTGCTGATTTGTAGGCATGTTTGAGTCGAATGGCTCTTTTGTGTTCTTCTACTCGTGTCTTGAGTGGCAATAATATCATTATTTATCTAATTTCAGTTGAAACAGTTGCGCTACTTGGTTGAAAGGTTACGGCAGAATCTTGCAGAACAGGAAGAACAGTTGAGTGAAGCTTGTAAGACTGCTGAATTTGATAGAGGTCAAATGGAATCAAAGTTAAATGCTGCAGAGGCAGAAGTAATCAAGCTGAAAGAAATGCTTCATGAGGTAGGAATATCTTTCAGATATTTGTGAAGACTTCAGAAATAATAGAGTATTTTTTTGTAGAATAATAATAATTTTTATTCAATATTTCTCATTTACATATTTGCATTAAAAAAATTTTTACTTTACAGGTGGAGACCACAAAAGAGTCTTTGCTAGATCAACAAACTTCTCTGAAGTCAGATGCTGCCAAAGTAGCAGATGACCTTGAGGAGGAAAAGCTGAAGGTAGCAAAAATGGAATATGCAGTTCGTACAAAAGCACGTGATGCATTATACATTCAAAAGGATTTGGAAAAAAGGGCAATAAATGCAGAAAGAATGGTTCAGGTATGTGTTGTCATAATTCATATTGCTATTTTTTATCAGCAACATACATGTCATTTGAGTGCTAAAGTTATGCTTTTCATGAGGTAAAATTTATTTAACATGTTTATAAATAATATAAAAATATAAAAGTTTTGTTTGTTACAGCATAAGTTTTCACATACCTCTAGTATGCATGTATATTATTTTCCTTTTATTACTTTTAGGGCATATTGGAATTTTAGGAGGCATTTAAAAAGGGTGTACGAATCACTTTATTTAACACAAACAACTAGTCCAAGCAACATCCACAATTGCATATCGTGACTGCCGAAAACACCAATTTTAGCGGTAACATTCCTAATTAGATGTAAACAAAAAATTGCCCAAAGTGTTGATTTTAGTGGCAACATTCTGAATAGGGTGACCACATGTTCCATATTTTACAGGACGTCCCGTTTTTTGGCCAGTTTTTCCTTAAATGTACTGTATCTCGTGTGGAGTCAATACGGGACGCACTATGTCCCGTATTTTTTATTATAAGAAATATATTGACTTCAAAAATGTTCAGTGGAACATTCCATTGGTACTCAATCAATATCTACTTAAGAAAACAAATACATGGAGTGATAAATAAGTCTGATTTTGTTTTCACATTATGATTTTTTTCTATATTTCCTTCCTCTATAAGTCATTACAGTGAATCTTTTTGTATGCATACCTTGAAGACAATAAGATCACTTCAGACTCCACGTTGTATTTCATAAGCTATCGAGAACATGTATATGCGATGCAGTGTTATACATTGTTGTAATGTCATTGAAGATTCATACATTGTCGCATGAACATTATAACAGTCTGAGAGAGAGAGGTAGAGCAACAAGTGAAAATGTTTTTCTGGAAAAACTATGGCCGTTGGCGATCTTATCGATTTCTCTTATTATATGACATTTGAGGCAAATGTAACATTCTAGATTATCGTATCCTAAGAAATCGAGTTACATTCGTTAGTGCAACAGTCCGGCACTAACATCTACTGAGGAACCAGCACCATAAGGTTAAAAAAGTCCCGTAAAATTTTTAACAGTCCCGTTTTTTTGAAGTATCCGTCCCGTAAAATCGCCATATGTGGTCACCCTAATTCTGAACTAGATATAATATGAAATTTGGAATGTAGGTAGGTCTAGTGGCAAAATCGGCAAGAAAAATCTAAAATTTCAATATTGTTTATTTTTTACGCCGTTAAAAAATTCCAAAATTTTACAACAAATATTTCATTGATAGAAAGAATGATCTGAAGATCACTATGCAAGCAGGCATAAGCTGTTGTGATGAGCATGAGAAAACAGGAGAAAAAATCTGCCATGACCGGGAATCGAACCCGGGCCTTCCACTTGCCCAACGTAAGAATATATTCCCGCTCGGAACAGGAGAATTTAGTCTGCCACGGTAGTTCAGTGGTAGAATATCCGCCCGGCAAGTGGAAGGCCCGGGTTCGATTCCCGGTCATGGCATATTTTTTCTCCTGTTTTCTCAAATATTTCATTGTTTAGGTATTTCTAAATGGGCTACAATGCTGAAATTTTTTATAATAATAGAATTTGCTAAATAACCATAACAGGATTATAGAAATTGAAATTTGTTTATTCATTTCACCGTTAAAAATCCACAAAAGTTAAATAATTAGACAAATGTTTATGTATTTTTGGTTGAGCTAGGGAGCTGAAAAATTTCAATTTCAAACTTGGTGTTCCAGCGGAAATTAACATTGAAAATTACAATGACTTTTATTATTGTGGCCGTTAAAAATTCATAAATTTTAAACAATTAAATCAATATAAATGCATTTTTAAAGGTGCTACATCATTAAATTTTTGCAAAAATGTGTGGGATTTGAAACAAACATTGAAAAAAATATAAAATTCTGAATATTTTAATTTTTGGTCATTTTTTCACTCCATTGTCGCCCCATGCAAGGGCAAAAATTATGACTCACTTCCAGATGGCCTAGAGCAGTGTTTCTCAACCTTTTTTGGTGCCGTGGACCCCTTATGAAGTTCCCATATTTTGCGGACCCCCTCTTCTTATTAACACAAATTTTGTTTGAATAGACATTGAAGTATATATCAAAATGTAGAAATTTTAATATTAAATTGGTTTAAAATATATTATAAAAGGAAAGCTTAAATCTTATCATTCTGCCGTATTTCCACTTGAAGGACATGGAGCTAAAAACAACCCATATAAAAAGAGTAGCATATGGTTGTCCTGGTTGTAACTTCGCTGTCTTTAAATGTGGAAAACTATAAGCCATGAATTAACCTTTAAATGCTGAAAGGCACGCCGGTGTGCCGGCAAATTTCTGGGTAAGCCTGCCTTATGGCACACCCGTGGCCTGCTTAGCTCTGAGACCGCTCACAGATGTCGTTTTTGTCATAGAATCAAAATTTTTGGAGGAGAAGAAAGACGAGGCGTCCTTCTTTCCATCTGCTCTCTCAAGGCTGAAGGCCTTGCATATTGGGGAGGAGAGAGTAAACAAATAATCGAGAGTGCCTCACTCAAAGTGTATGCATCCGCCGAGGTGAGACCCTCTCTCGCAACCCAAAGAGATGCAATAAACTGAACCCCAGGACTAAGCCCTACCCCAACGGTCCCTTCCCTTTGTTATTTTCTTCTTCCTTTTCCGCATATATGTCTTATTACGTTTACATTCATTCATTTGCAGACCACGAAGTAGAGCAGATGTAGACTTGTGGTGCACAATATCTGTAGCTGTTCGTGTTTATTTTTTAGTGATTCCTTTATTACTTTCTCCATACATAGTATAGGGAAAGTATAGTGATCACGTAAAAAATCGACTTTGAGATTTCAACGGAAATACACGTTTTGAGGTCCCTAGAGCACGTTTAGACTATTTTCGGAATGATGTACCGTATATACCCGAATATAAGATGACCCCCCATTTTTAACTCCTAATGAAAGGAAAAAATTTATTATGCACACATTGACAAGAGGTTTATTATACCATTGAGTAATGAACATTGAACAAATTGAAATAAGCAGTTTTGATTGGAATTTTCAATTGAATATTTTGCAAAATATTTGGCACAAATGTTATTAACTGGTCCTCTAAATTTTTATGACGTCCTTCCTTAGGCCCACGAAATGCTTTCCGATTTGAACTTGCACACGTTAGCATTTCCTGCGATTTTTTCTACCGCCTCACATTTGCCTCAGTGACACCAAACCTTCTTTCTGCTGCACAATTGTTAGTTTCATCAGCATATTTTGCCACTAAAAGTTTAAAATTTGCATCATAACTATTATGCAATGATTTCGATATTTGTGAAGGTGTAGCATCTCTCTTCTCAACGTGGTCACCCATATTTTTACATAAAACTGGATAGTTAACAATCACAAAGACTTTAATTCACATGGAATTTACTACAGTCATAGATGGTTCACTTTGTCTGAGATCAACATACTATGATATTGTGACAGATTCAAATTACATATGTTGGTGCAAAATCTTTGCCCATTCAACCTACTACTACTACAGACAGTCCTCGACTTTCGTACATCCGCTGACGAACAAACATTTCGAGCTATCGCATAGTGGCACTATCTGTCAGCCAAGCCAACACTTTTAATAAATTACCAAATGAAGCAAAATGCATAAATATAATAAAATTCAAGAGATTATTTGTATTTGAATCGATTCATTTTCTACTACTACTTTTAATAATCGATTGTTTTGAATGATTTTAAGAATCAAATACAGGCAGACCTCATCTTTTGAGGGGGTTACGTTCCTGAAAACAGCACGAAAAACGAAATCGTGAAGGAGAAGTAATTAAGGCAATGGGAAATACAGGGTTTGGTTCCCATCCCAGCAAAAACAGATCATTTGTCCTTTGTATTGGTGACCCCAGAAAAATGGAGAAGGAGATGGAAAAATTAACCTCAATGAAAGTGAGACTTAAACAAGTTAAAAGAAGACGAAAAAAGTATCAGAAAATAAATTATTTCAGTTCCGTAGTATAATCGAGAAAAAAAATGAACGGAGGTTGCCTAACTTGCAGGGACTAATTCTCCAAATATGGCATACCGCGTCTTTCTTGGGGGTTACATTCCTGAAAAACTCCGCGAAACTCCACCAATAATAAATGATGCGCAAAACGCAAAGCTTAAGCATTTGAACTATGTCAAACCTCAGCAAATAACCCAATGATCCTGAATCGGAAGGGCTAAGAGATGTGTTTCCCTTCGGGACTTCCCTGTCGTAATAAAGACAGAAGGCTCCTGAACAGTGATGCCAGCTTATATTCTGCAACTTTTCACGTGCGAAGGGACACAAAAGTGTGGGAGGATTGCATCCTAAAAATATTTAAAAGTATATATAAGACACGTACACGTGTCTTATATATATCTACTTTAAAAATAGATACACGTATCTATTTTTACTTTCTCCATACGTAGTAATGGGAAAATATTTTCACGAAAAAAATCGACTTCGAGATTTCTATGGAAATACACGTTTTGAGGTCCCTAGAAAACCTTTAGACTATTTTCGGAATGATATCTGTGTGTGTGTATGTGATTGTGGGCACTCTAACTCAAAAAGTACTTGCCATATCATTACCAAACTTCATATATAACACTTTAACATGAGCACAAAGAACTGATTAGTTTTTGGACAATAACGGTTAACCGGAAGTCGAGGTTTATTCGAAACCCGATTCGGTTTTTGCGATATTTCTCCGTTAAAACATCATTACTGTATATATAATTCTATACAATGGTTATAGAGAATGTAATTTCCTACAACTTTCATTTGAAACAATTTTCCATAGCAGTTATTGTTTAGGAATTATTTATAAATAATCAGTTTGTCGGTTTCCGTCAAATATCTCCTTAAAAATTCATTAGTGGTAATCTTTGAAAGGACCAAAGTTGTAGAGAATAATATTTCTTCCAAGTTTTGTGTGAAACAAATTTTCGTAGAACCATCCATTTCGGAGAAATTTTGCTTATTCGTAAATTTTCAGTGTACAGCACCACCACCATTTAGTGGTGAATTCTGTAAACATATTCAAAATATATCTAATTTACGGTAATAAGGATGACTGTATTCTTTTACGATTCGAAATAATAATTTTGCCTTATAATGCTATTCATAATAATTTAAATATCTATACCCCAAATATGGAGAAAGTCATGTGTTGGCCACATCAGATTTTTTAAAATTACGTAAATACTTTTATGTATCAGAATAACATAACAATATTTTTCAGGCCTGACTATGGGAGAAAATGTTAGGAAAACGTGATTCATTCCATATATAGAAAATTTCGCGCAGCCTTTTCCATGATTTTTTCTGCGAAAGAGCGAAACATAAGACCGCGAAAGACAAAACTGGTCGCAAATGCAGAACCGCAAAAGATCAAAACATGCGAATGATAAAGCCGCGAAAGACAAGGTCTGCCTTTATTTCGATTATAGCTATTCGATTCTTCCCATCTGTACCTATCTTTGCCTTCTGCTCCTCTGTCAGTCAAGCTATTATGCACCTCGCGATTATAAGTTGACTAGCGATTTTTCGGTCATTAAAATTGGAACAAAACCTGGTCTTATATTCAGGTATATACAGTATGTGTATGGATATATGTAAGTGATTATGGGCGCTCTAACTCAAAAAGTACTTGCCATATCTATACCAAATTTCATATATAACACTTTAGCATGAGCACAAAGAACTGATTAGTTTTTGGACAATACTGGTTAAGCGGAAGTCGAGGTTTATTCGAAACTCGATTCGGGTTTTGCAATATTTCTCCGATAATACATCATTATTGTATGCATTGACCATTACAAAAAATGTAGAAAATATAATTTTCTATATCTTTTATTTCAAACAATATTCCATAGGTTATTTTTTAGGAATTATTTGTAAATAATCGGTTTTTTTCGGTTTCTATCAAATATCTCCTTAAAAATGTCGTTATTGGTAATATTCGTGAGGACTATAGTTTTAGAGAATAATATTTCTTCCATGTTTTGTTTGGAACAAATTTTCGTAGAACCTTCCATTTCGGAGATATTTAACTTTTCGTAATATCCAGTATACAGCACCACCACCAAGTAGTATGGAATTCTGTAAACATATTCAAAATATAATTTATGGCAATAAGGAAGACTGTATTCTTTTACGATACAAAATAATAATTTTGCCTTATAATGCTATTCATAATAATTTAAATATCTATAACCCAAATATGGAGAGTCATGTGTTGGCCACATCAGATTTTTTTTATATAATTAGTTGAGATAGGATGGCTAACAGCTACACCATCGGTCACCGCACTTGACAATGGACAAAGAAATTATTTTTTCATTTAGTCGATCTAACTATCATCAATAGTTGGATCCTTCTTTCCTCATGCGATGGCACATTTTCACATCGGCAATTCCGACTTTCCCTTGTGCAGTAATCTGTTGAAGAGGGCTCTAGGGCTCTTCCTTCCCAGACTCTCAAGGGGGCAACCTAGTGCTAGTGGAATGCAAATAAAGCGCTTAAGAGGCCAAGGACAATAAGCATTGGCCCATTTCGGGGACCCGTATCTGTTGCCATGTGTGTTCCTCAAGGAGCAAATACTCGAGGACGAAATATAGGTACAAGGTGTGTGATGTGGGACTGTGTTGAGCCCTGCTTCGAGGAATACCGCACTAGCTCGACTCTATAGGGAAGTGTACATACTGGGGTTGTGTCAGCTGCAGACTGAGCAGGAACCACATTGCCAAAAAGTGACTAAATGCAGTATTTTTGCACTTTATTTTGATTTATATCAACAATAAGTTATTTCGGCATCATAATTTAGTCTATTAGGGTTATTTCGCTCTGTTTATTTCTACAAATAGGCAGAACCATGTAATTCTTTGATAGTTGGACCACAAAATGCTTTTTATATGAACATTTTATCACCAATAGTTCATGAGATATGTGATTTTTGCAAAAGACGTACACAAAATATTTAAATGTCCAAAATTAAATCCAGCAGCGGGACCCCGCCAGAGGGTATTTAAATCCAGCAGATAAAGGTTAACAACTAGTAACTTCAAAACTTTATTCGAAATAGTTGAAAATAAAAAAGAAACATTAAATAAAATTGAAGTAACTGATATTTTATTAGCAAAATTGTTGAATAAAACATTTTATATTCTATTATAAATTGTTGTATATAATAAATTACATGAATAGTGTTTTTCTTCTTTAATATGTAAAAATATAAAGACATTGAAATTACAGGTCGAGCACCCTTTATCCGACATCCTCGGGAAAGACAGTATTTCGGAATTGGGAAAATTTTGGTTTTTGGATATTACACATTGTTAGTATGCATAGAGTTATTGTGTAAGTGTATCCTGTACATTATTCTACGAGCACTACACAACTCACGCTACCTTTTACCAGCTTGAATACATATGAACAATTATTAAATACCGTATTTACTCATGTGCACCACGCACATTTTTTCCGGGGAAAAAAGAGGGTGCGCGTCTTCCACGGGGATTTCTGAACAGGATATAAAAATTGTATCGACAGTAAATTCTCTGCAATATGCTTTTGTCTACGTTTATATTTTTACAAGACGTTGAATTCTACAAAGTATAAGCGTATTTATGTGACCAAGCAAACGTGTAAGTTACGCCCATGCTGCAGGCAAAAACTCGAAAAAGTAGGCAGAAAAAATACTCCGACTAACTGGTAACTATAGTTCAATGACTACTGAGGGTTTGCTGGCTTGAGAATAGGTAGGTTCAAGTTGGGTACTTTTCCGTCATCCACTTCAAGGAATTCGGAGTGGTGAAATTTTTTTGTGAATGAAAGATTTCATCGTTCGAAAGGAAGATGGAAATCCACATCTCAAGTGTTTGGGCTCTTTGGTTCGTAACCTTCCAATATTTTACTCACCAGACGATACGCGAAAAAACTCCCCATCCACCTAAGGATGTTCCCGTTCATAGATGAACAAATAGTTCGTGAATCTCAACATCTGTTCGTAATATTACGTCAAAAACAGAAGCGGGGGCAAAGTTGCATAATAATACAACAAAAACAGTTAAGGGATTAACAAAAGAGGAATATCGGTGACGAGATTTCTCCTTGCATCGTCATAAGGAGATCATCCAATAAATTGCATCATGTAGAAGGGAGAAGATGTTTAACTTGAGCGGAACTTGTTTCAGGGAGTGGGAATCGGTGACTTAAAAAAACCTTATTCTGGCTCAAATTAAGTTTTTCCCTCCGAACCGGTCCAAAAATAGGAGTTCGAGGGTTATATGAGTAAATACGGTATTAAACAAAACACCGCAAATATGTCATTGGAACTGATTACGTGCAAACAGCTTTCCTTTATTTTTTTAAGCAAACAAAAGCCAGCAAAAATGCACACCGTGAACAGTATTTTCACTTTGCAGTACGTACCATACATACAGTATTTATTTTATTAAAAAAAAAATATATACCACAGGATTCCAAGTGTGCTATATCGAAATTGCACTAAACAAACATGCGCTAAACGAGGCATGACTGTACTGTATGAGAAAAATCCACGTGCTTAAGAATAACATCATTTGAGAAGTAAAGAAGGAAATCATGGGAAAGTATATTTAATTTACCTCTTCCTCTAATCTTCTTAGCATGGTTGGGCTATGATATTTCTCTGGGTCATCATGAAACACGACCATCCCATCCTTCTGGTTAATTGTTGCAAATATTTCTCCATCTTCAATCTGACAAAAAATATCAATTAAATACAATGATATTTATCTATCCAATAGATACTCAAACTGGTGATGACAAGAGCACTTCTATTTTATAAATATGTATTTACTAAATAATTTTTTAAATTGTAACTAATTTTTTTCATTTATCTCCGTGTAAAATTATTAATGCAAAAAGAAGATTCAGCCATTAGTTGATACCCCCAATAATAGTTATTTCACCCTAACATACTACAACTAGGTGAAAAATATCAACAAGGGAGGGAAGGAATATGCAATGGGGTAGAGAGGCAATGCAATGGAGATATTGGAAGTGTGGAAAACAGGGAAATAGGAATGTGCGGGGTACATGAGTGAGCAGGTTACATGAGTAAATATGGCATGTTTTATTATAATATGCTATATTAAAATAAAAAATAAAAATGAACAATTACCGTAGAGCCATTCATTTCCACTTTATTAGATCTCCATAGTGAATTTTTACAGATTGGCTCACGGGATGGATGAGTTTTAGAATAACTGCTACAGTCAGTACACAATTCATGATACACAGTATGAATACACGGTGGTGATATCCAGGCCATAGTCTTCGCTTAATTGCTTCACAGGTCAAGTTTTTGCAATAACTCAACTTTCTTAGCGATTGATCATGAATTTCGCTTCCTTTTTATTTTCATACTGTTACCCATATAGTATGATGGTCTTTTTGACATGTTCACTATCACAAATACGATAAGTAACCACAAATATCTTATGGTAAGTTAGGAACCAACCACTACGATCCGCCATGATGAATGACGCAGTGAGGGCGCTGTCAGATGTCATGTTACATTGCAACTTAAGTTCGTCAACAAAGAATTCTTTGAGCATGTCAGACCCAGTGATGA
Source organism: Uropetala carovei (assembly GCA_036926305.1). Classification (NCBI taxonomy): domain Eukaryota; kingdom Metazoa; phylum Arthropoda; class Insecta; order Odonata; family Petaluridae; genus Uropetala; species Uropetala carovei. The sequence continues at coordinate 1,052,304 of JAXCHB010000188.1, read as the reverse complement.
CAATTTAGCTAATTTGTCACTAGATTTAGACTTAATTTTGTCTAGCAAATTTTTTTTTGCATTTAGCGACATGGTAAAAAATTTGAAGATTTAATTGTACTGTGATTTAATGATTTAAACGTGGTTAATAAGTAAGATAGAGTGAATTTCATTATTTATGTATTAGTTATTACAAGTATTATTTTGAAGTAGTTTTGCACTTACCTGGCGGTAGCAGCATTATAACGACATTCATTTGAGTATAGCACCGTTTTGAGAGCAGGCCATTTTTCCTAATCTTTGGTGTTGACAGAACAAAAAAATTTCGGATTTCGGTTTTTGGATTTACCGTATTTGACCGAATATAGCCCCCCTCCGAATATAGCCCCCCTACCCATTTTTCTCCCACAAATCTAGAAAATATTTTAATACCCTGAAAGGACATGATCATTTTTAGGACATTAATGTCATGAAACATGCTGTATAATTTAAATAAATATCAAACTTGCACTCATTTAATAAAAAAGTACCAATTAGCGAGTGATAAAACGCCATGCTAATTCGAATTTTAAGGTTTTCAGATTTGTACCTCAGAATTCAGAGGGTATACTAACGAAGGAGATATTTGACAAGGAAATGAACAAAAATATATTTTTTGGGAGTAAAAATAAACTTTAAAAAGTCGAAATAACATAATAATTAATGCAGCAATATTAGCAAGTCGAAATAACATACCAATTTATGCAGCAATATAAATTCGCACTTTGCTCATATTTCGATGCGCAATGCTAATCTATCTTTCGTTTGTGTAATTAACAATTCGAGCTTAGCCAGGCAATTAGTCCATTCTCGGGTAAGGTTAATTTTATTGGTATTACCGTATTTGCTTGTGTAAGCTGCGCATCTTTTTCCCCAAAACGCCGGTGGAAAAAAGGTGGTGCGTGTCTTACACGAATTCTTTTATTTGCCGCCCACCTTTTTTCCCAAAATGTCGTGTTGGTAAACAAATATACGTTAAGCTAGCACCCATGCCGCATCTATTATTCTATTTCTAAATTGCGGTGTATTTAGTCATTTTCATTCATTGTATAAAAATTTTAAATGAGTTTTAAGTTTATTAACGGGTGCTCCCCAAACTCGACGGCTTTCTGCTACAATTGTCACGGAGGCCACGGCGCATGCGCAACCAGTTTGGGTTGGTGGGGGTTTTGTTCTCACGGCAGACGACGCCTACCATGTTCAGATACGGCCTGCTTCCTTTATTCTATGATACGTCTATGAAAGTCATAGCCACCGTGGTGATCATTGAATGATCACTGATCATAATTTTAGTTCGCCAAAAAAATGACGACCGCTACGGTAGGGATCAGTGACCATATGGCTGGAAAATTATGTACAGCAGAATGATGGCTACCGGAGCGATTTCTGCCGAACATGACCAATATGACGACAAAAACAGTTAAGTGTTTAATAAAAGAGGACTACCGAGGAGATTTCTGCTAGTACCGATATAAAGAGATCACCCAATAAATTCGTCACGTAGGAGTGTGAAGATGCTTAACTTGAGCGTAGAATTTTTGAGAAATAGGAATTGGTGATTTAAAAAACCCTTTTTCGGTTCAAATAAATTTTTTTCCCTAGAGCTGGCCCAAAAACCGGGGTGCGCGGGATACACGGGGGCGCGGCTTACATGAGCAAATACGGTAAAACTTGCAATTTGACGATAATGAGAGCGATCAGGTAATTGAAAAATCCTTCCTATATGGTGACGTCAATCAGCCTTGCAAATAAATATTCGCAACCCGAGTAGTTTAGTCTTACAATGGATAGAAACACTTACTGACTCGAAAGAAATTCATCATTATTGAAGCTTTGCACACTTGTTTGTACCCACCTAATTTTTAGTGCCCGAAAATAACACCCCCCTCAACTTTTGCACTTCACTTTTGGCCAAAAACAGGGGGGCTATATTCGGTCAAATACGGTACTGATAAAGGGTGCTCGACCTGTATATGCTAAAAAAAACTAATGTGATTTTTGTTCTTGAACTCTTTTTATTAATGGCTCCAATCTGGGCTCAGTGGAGATTATTAAAAGAGTCAATCGCATACAAGCATCAAGACTGAGTCGTTTCTTTATTTTATTGATGTTATAGCTATAAATCCTGCTTCACATAAATATGTTGAAGTGAATGGTTGGAAAATCTTGAAAGCTTTTTCACGCAATATGCTATATTCATTCCTAATACTTATCCAAAATGCTGCATGCAACTTTTCCCTAAATCTTGTTTCCAAAGTACTGTCAGTGGCCAGTTCGATGAGTATGTCTTCTTCTAATGGTGTAAGTTGAAACCCAGATTGATGTGCAAAAGGGTCTTGTATCCATAGGCTACACTTACAAATTTCTTCAGATGTTGAGAAATTTTTTTACTGAGTGCATTCAGATGTGCTTTTATATAAGCATTAATATTTTCATCTAAAACAACATGCTTATTGTTTACTATTTGGCAGTACTGAAAAAACCTATCATAAATACCTAAGTCAACTCTTTTAAACAAAATTAATAACTTTTTCTACAAAGTTTTTATTTTGTCATTCATGACAAATATATTATTTAACCGGTCTTGCAGGGAGGGGTTAAGTTCATTGAGGATGCTGAATATGTCAATTAAATAGGCAAGTTTTGCAATCCAATTTCCATTATAAAGCATTCCTAAATCGGAGTTCCTCTCTTTCAAAAATATTATCACCTCTGTTTTTAGCTCCACTAGTCGTGTCAATACCTTCCCTCAAGAAAGCCAGTGGATATTGCTATGCATAAGAAGTGAAGTATGAGCAGAACCTATCACATTGCACAGTACAGAGAACAATCGTGAATTATTAGAACTTGCTTTATCAAAATTTATAATTTTAACTGCTTGTAAAAGTACTTTGCTGAGTTCTGGCACTATTTTTACTTTCTCATATGCAAGGTATATTGAGAAAGTATTGTAATCGCAAAAAAATTTGATCTCGAGATTTTGATGGAAATATACGTTTTAGGTGTCGCAGAGTCTGAAAAAGTGGTTTTCGCAATGCCATCTATCTGTCTGTCTGTTACTGGCTCTAGAGTCTAAACGGTAGAGCAAAAATGAATGAAATCTCGTACTTAGGCATTTTATCATACGGAGCAGAGGCTAGGAAGTAATGGTTGACATTGCTCAGTAATTAAGGGAAGTTTATTCTACACATTTTTAACGACAATTTGATTTTCTCAAAAACGGCACTAATGATTTTGATCAAATTTCATACAGTTACTTGAGTTTGTGTCTTCAATAATACTGTATAGTTCATATTTCACAAAAAATGAATATAAGGCTAGTTTATTCTAGGAAACTTTAACAATAATTTTATTTTCTCAAAAACGGCTTGAACGATTTTGATAAAATTTCGTACAGTTACTTGAGTATACGTCTGCATTAATACTACGTATTTCATTTTTCTCAATGAATGAATATAAGGCTGGTTTATTCTTGGGCAACTTTAACAAAAATAGGATTTTCTAAAAACCGACTGATACGATTTTCATTTTCTAAAGATAACTAAACGACGCATTAGTATATGAGAAAGTTTGTACAATGTATGTTGTACCGATTTTTTTAAGCTAGTTGTTCATGGTGTAAAAAACAGGGTTGCAATAATGTCTGTGTGAGCAGTTCTCTTAATTTGGGCTACAACCCCAGATTTACATCCAGTCATTGCTGCTGTTCCATCTGTACACACGCCAATGCAGCACTTCCACTTCCACTGCAAACCTTTCTTCTCAATAAATTCATTTTAAGCGTTAAAAATACATTCACTGGTGTAAAAGTTTTAGCTCTAAGCAGCAAAGCAGTTATTCCTTTATTTCCTCTTCGGAATAATCAATAAACTGTACCTAGACCAATAAAATGGCTTGGTTTCATATATCTATTGATTCATCCATTTAAATAGCAAACCAGCATGACATAATAACTTTATCAATTAGCTGTTCTTTAACATCATCCGACAACATCAGCATTCTTTGATTTATAGAATCATTAGACAGCGAAATGTCTTTAATTTTTTGCATAAGATTCCTCAAAAGTTTTGGCACACACATCTACCATACAAGACTTAATTAAATCTTCTGCAATAGTTAAAGGTTTCTTAGCTTTTGCAATGTGCAGCTCTACTAAAAACGATGATTTTACAAGGGAATTGTTCATCTCTAACGTAGATTTCAGTGCATCCTTCTGCTTTGTTAAAATCATGGAATGCCTTAAAAATAGTCAGCTGGTTTATTTTTCGATCCAGGATGTTTCGTTTTCAAGTGACGAAGGAACTTTGAAGGTTCCATTGCTTTATTTGATAATTTGTCGCCACAAAGTTTCATTGAGTTCAATGCAACTAAAACCATACTGAATCTATGTTGAATGATATTTTCGTTTTTTACACTCATTTGACACACTTGTGGAAGGCTGATCTATCTTCTTTTTACTTTCTCATACGAAGTATTGAGAAAGTATTGTTTTCGCTAAAAAATTCGACCTTGAGATTTTTGCGGAAATACATGTTTTAGGTGTTGCTGAATCCGAAAAAGTGGTTTTCGCAATGCCGTCTATCTGTCTGTTACTGGCTCTGGAGCCTAGATGGTAGAATGAAAACGAATGAAATCTTGTACTTAGGCATTTTATCATACTGAGCAGAGTATACATAGAAATGGTTGACATTGATCAATAATTAATAGTAGTTTATTCTACGCATTTTTAACAACAATCTGATTTTCTCGAAAACGGCTCTAACGATTTTGATCAAATTTCATACAGTTACTTGAGTTTACGTCTTCAATTATACTGTATAGTTCATATTTCTCAAAAAATGAATATAAGGCTAGTTTATTCTAGGCAACTTTAACAATAACTCGATTTTCTCAAAAACGGCTCTAACGATTTTGATCAAATTTCGTACAGTTACTTGAGTATACATTTACAATAATACTACCTATTTTATTTTTCTCAATGATTGAATATAAGGCTAGTTTATTCTTGGGCAACTTTAACAAAAATTGGATTTTCTAAAAACAGGCTCATACGATTTTCATTTTCTAAAGATAACTAAACAACGCATTAGTATATGAGAAAGTTTGTACAATGTATGTTGTACAGATTTTTTATATCTGCACTTGAGGTACATATTTCACTTGTTATTTATTTTACGGTTATAACCGTGTACTATCTTATTCTTATGATGTTTAGATGTTACACGGTCAAAGTTTTCAGAAATATACAATTTGTTTAGACATTTTGTGGATGTTTCATATTTTTTCCAGGCATTGCCAAGGCGGCCATAATTGTTACCTCTGATTCAGTTAGCTTCAATGAAGCCTTCAGATAGACAAAAGATTAGCGTTATTTGCTTTGCACTTCTGTTTAAGCAACAAAATGATCGATGTAGCAACGTCACTCTTTATACATGGCAACATAAATAGATACTGATAATTATTCAGGAAACTGCATGTGGGAAGCATTTATAACGATTGATGAAAACAATTGATTCTTCTTTCATCTATTAAATACTGGAATCTTACCTTTTTCATAAGTAAAATCATTATATTCTACATTTTAATGTTTATTAATGCAAATAGGCACATGCATCTAGTATACATTTACCAGGGTCATTGTTCAATCATGGAAAACTATTCATTGCCTTTTCACAGGTTTCTTGCTTACAAGACATAAAAGTAAACATTACTGAAAGGCATAATTACACAAGAAATGAAGCTGGATTTGACGAAAGGGATATGATAGGAAATAAAATTATCATAATATTTGAATGCAGTACTCTTGGAAACGGATTGTTTACAAATAAATTTTGTTAATTACATACATCCTAGAATTGACAGCGAAAGTAGATTCACTAAATCCGTTGAAATTCAATGGGCACTTACACTAGTATTAGAATAATGCAATTAAACATGTTGGATAGTTAAGTATTTGAGTTTTATTACTTCTTTGAAGTTAAAAGAAAATTCGACAGCAGTTTTGAGTAAAATTGTGTATAGATAAGCGATTCCAAGACTAGAGGATGATTCTGCATCTAACAAGAGGACCTTATGACATGTTCCTTGCCAATTTGGTTGAAACTTGGTGAGCATGTAGCACACTACTAATGATGAAAAATGCCAAAGTAAGAAGACGCACCTCTCAAGCATTCACGACATTTTTGCAATGAAATTTAGTGAACATACTAGGGGTCCAATTTATCTCCTAATATGAGTCTTAATAGGCAGCGTAGGTGGTGTCCCATTTGGTTAGGGGTCGGCTTCCCAAGATTTTGGGCACAAGTTCGATCCTAACACTCCCAATTTTTATTTTCAATTTTTATTATTTGATTGTATTGTCTTGTAATTTTTGGGATAAATTATTTGATGAAAGTTTACTGGATTTATAATTACTTTTTCACTAATTATGTAAAGCTAAAAACGTTTTTCGCAATAAAGTTGAAAAAGAATTGAATTTGAATTACCAGCAAAAATTAAATGGGAATAAGGGCCGTTTATCACACATATTCAACTCTTTTCTTTTACAGGGAGCTAATGCTTCATTGCAAATTATTATTGTACACATTTACTTATCGATTTTATTAGATGACATACAATGTTCCAGGTGGTAGTTACCAAAGAAACATGAAATGAAATGTTGTGTCATCTGCAAATACGTATCTACTGATAAACGAGACAACCATAAGTGTGTAGAGCTTAATAAGTGTATATTTGTTTCACAATCACTTCATCTTTGAATGTTCTTGTTGGTGCACTATGTACGGGTTAACCCCACTTAATGTGGGGGATGTGTTCCTGAGGTCTCCTCGTTAAGCGAAAATCCGCATTTGCTGCAGCACCATAACCTTTAGGTGCCCAGAGGGAAATAACTTCCCAAATGGTATTTTTTGACCCACATTCAATGTAAAAAATATTTCTACAAGACTTTTAGAATGTAATTTATTAAACAATCTATAAAATACCTAGTAAACAGTAAGGCAAAAAAGCTTTTTAGTGGTAAATGTACATAATTTTAAAATATTTCTCAGAACACCTACGAAGTTTTATTAAAAAATCGGTACAACATATTCTCTAGCCCCTGCAAAAAGATACGGTCGACTCGCAAAAAAATCGAGAATATATTCCTCAAGTGGAATTCCGATCAAATTTGGTACTGTCGTTACTCAAAGGTGATGCAAGAATGGAAAGAAATGAAGTGAGTGATGAAGATGCAAATAATGATTCAAAGGAAGATGATAAAAAGAGAAACGTCAATTTAGGACGACCTTCAAAAGGGAGTTGACTCGATAATGTCGGGTGCGATAATGTGGGCCATATTGTTATATCTAGCGATGGCAAAAAAATGGAAGAGGTGTAGATTATGTGGTTCCCAAACTATTTTTTTATGTAAAAAATGTACAATGCCTTTACATATGCATTGTTTCGATGCTTTTCATAATAAATAATGTTTAGACATGAAAAATGTAACGACAGCTGAGAAAAAAATTAATCATTAGACTTATGGGATAAATTTCTAAGTTCATGTAAGTGGAAAGTTGTAATTTTATAAAAAATGTTTTCCTTAAGATGCCTAATTGTTAAATAAGTATTATTTAAGCCACATAAAATGAAATTCATTGCCTGTATTTAAAAAATAAATGTTATGTAAAGATATAGAGATTGTTTTAATTTTTGCTAGTCCCTAACTCCCAACGTTGCGAAAACGCAACATTTTTCTATGCTGTAACTAAGCACAAAAAATTTCTTTATAGGTTAAACATCTATATTCAACCAAAAATTAAGTAAACTGTATAAAAATTATCAAAAAATATATTTTTTAATGGCTTGGGCAGAAATTGGTTAAAGGTTATTTAACTCCCCTAATCCGGAAAATTCCCTAATCTGGCTCTGGTCATTCTCCAAGCTCGCCAGATAGAGTTGTTTGACTGTATTTGACATTTCCAGTTAGTGTTGCTACAGAGGAAGGAATATTTTCCAAATTAAAACTATCTAGTCAAAAATTATTTAAGATCTCAATGGGTAATGAAAGACTATGTAGTTTGACATTGAACATGAGTTATGTAGGCATCCAGACACAAAAATTAATAAACAAAGTACATCTTATATAGTTAAATAAAAATGATGAAGACAACAATGGTAAAGAACCATTTTATTTAATAAAAATGTACAGGTTTTGTTATTAATAAACATGTTTTATTTCTGATAGTTAACTATTTTTTGGTCGATTCCCTAAGAGCGGCCCTGGACAAGATGTATTACTAATCTAATTTTGCAGCAAAAAACAAAAATCAGTAATTGTCATGGTTATTAACAATAAGATCACTATGCAAGCAGGCACATTATGAAGTTTTGGAAATATGGAAACAGGAGAAAAACCTCTGGAATGACTAGGAATTGAACCTGGGTTTTCCACCTGCCAGGTGGATATTGAACTACCATAGCAGACATTTTTAAATGAGAGAATTCGTTTGCTACAGTAGTTCAATATCTATCTGGCAAGTGGAACACCTGGGTTGATTCCTGGTGATAGCAGTTTTTCCCTCCTGTTTCCAAATATCCAATGGTAATTTACATAAAAAAGAAAAATACAATAAATATATAGCTTAGGATGATTGAAAAGTCTGACAACAGCTAGAGACGGAAAAAGAGACATTGTCTGAGTTAACTTGGGTGCATCAGAATTTTCATGACTTTGTTGCCTGAGTTAACTCCGGAGCGTCAGGGAAGTAGTTAAGATGAAGGGTATGGGTAGCCCAGATTTGGTAGTGTGTGTCTAAAACCTACCAGAAGGTAGAATTACTATGTATATACGTGAAAAACAGAAGGTCTGGTCACACTATTTTTCATAGATGTATTGTTATTGTTGGATTTCAGGAGCTGACCCACGAACGTGACTTTCTTTCTGAGTCTTTGAAAGAGGCAAGATCTACTGCCACATGGGTACTTAAGGAAGCTGAGTTGGAAAATGAGTTGAAAAAAGCAAAGTCTGAAGTGAAATCACTGAGGTAATTAATATTTAAATATACCATCTATTGCTGAAATAAATGTAAAGAATCCAGATATTAGTACAGGCGACTCCCGAGTCTCGTTGGGGATGCATTCCTGAAAATGTGTTCGAATCTCGAATATTCGAGTGTCGAACGCCATTTTTCCATATACTTGCATGTTATAATCGGGGGATATGTTCCCGCATCTCGGGAAAAAGTCTCCCCTCACATTCTATAAAGATAAAATAACATTACTAATATGTTAATACAACAACATTAAATTATGAATAAATTATATAATAAATATTTTAAATGTATAACCTATTTTTTGCACTAAAAAGGAAAAAATAAATTTTTGTTTCGAACTTCAAAGATAGATGTATGCAATATGCTGTACATACAGCCCGGTCCGGATTGCGTGAGTCGTTTGTTACAAACGACTCGCGCGAGCTGGATAACATACCTGCATACATCTATATATACATACAACTATTTATCGCAGCAAAATTAATATAAAAGTTATAAAAAAAGCACAAAATAACTTAAGAATAAAGAAACAATAAAATTAAAAATATTTTCATACCTTAAATCTTTTTCAACTGCGCTTACTGGACTTGGTTTATTAATTGAGAAGTTAAAAGATTTTAGTTGGAAGAAGAGGAGCTATTGGGTGGGGAACTGTTTATTGTTGTTATCAAATTACCTGAATTTATCACATTCTAGAATTTTTCCTTCTGTTTCACGTAAGTGCTAATAGTTGACATATTCCCAATGATAGTACGATTTAAGTATGGCTTTCAGTATGTGTTTCTAACACTGATCATCTACCCAAAGTTAAAAGTTTTTCCATTTTATGAATCACAACACCGCGCCTAGGACAGTTTATTGTTGTTATCAAATTACGTGAATTTATCACATCTTCTAGAATTTTCTCCTTCTGTTTCCATAAGTGCTAATAGTTGAAGGACACATTCCCAACGATCGTGCGATTTCAGCTTGGCTTTCACCTTTCTCAACACGCTTTAAAATTTCTAATTTCAATTCATAACTATGAATCTTATGCCCTCTTTTATTTGATTCCCTTACATTATCACTATTACATTTCCTTTTAGATGCCATGTCAAGTGTTAAATTTATAAATAAATCAATAAAATAAATAAATTTAAATAAAACATTAACAGAAAAAAGAGTGAAATCATCACAAATTCAAACAATAGAGCAGATATAACTACGTCTACACCAAAACTAAACCTTGCATTTGGTTGGAACCAATAACTACGCAAAGTTTATTCCGCATATATTATCGATCGGCGGGATCGAAATCTCGAATTAATCGAGACTCGAACAATCGAGACTCGGGAGTCGCCTGTATACCATTCAGTAAGATGTTTTTGACATTTTTAATTTTTCATTATGTTAATGTTTATGATATGAGATTTTTTGGCAAGGAAGGCCAAGGTTACAAGGCTTTTCTCTCCTCAGCTTGATCAGGATTAGTGTTTTGAGAAATAATTTATTACTAGAGAACAAGAGATAATAAATCAGTAAAGCATGCTTTAGAAGCATTCAAGCCTTGTCAGGATGTACTGGGTAAATATTTCATGCCTGGTCAACATGTGAGGCAATCTATGAGATAAAAGTACACACTTGGATCCATGGGCGTCTGTAGACTAAAGTTCAGGGGGAAGCAAGAAAAAATACTCATTTACCATAAAATATTGTTTATTATTTTGTGAAGTTAAATAAGAGTCTCCTTGGAGTTTGACCGTAAACATCTATTACACATTCAATAAAATCTATCTTTACATTCTTTTTTTCTTTGAACACTCAACATGCACAGTCCACTTAACCTGTCTTCACTCATTGTGGAATGAAGCCATGTTTTTTCTCTATGAAGGGTGCTAAACGACTGCTCAATGGTAGAAGTTGTCGCTGGTAAAGCCAGTGCAATTAACATTGCTGATCTAATAGCGGGAAAAAATCCATATATTTATCTTATATTTCATGTAGTGCTGCTGGGATATCTTTAAGCTGTTTTGTAGACCATGAATCATACCACATGTTAGCTTCAGTTACAAAATTATTTGATAAAAATTTTGAATTTCTTTAGTAATATCAATAAATTATTTCCTATTCATTAGTATCATTTCACAAGGATATAATTTAAATAAGTTGAATAGGTTTTTCTGTTCATCGGAAAGTCGGCTGCTCAACGAAGAAAGTAATGAGTCAATGTATGGAAGGAAAATGGCTCTACAATAATATTCTGCAGCCATATCACTAGAATAATTTGCTCTAAGAGTTTGTTTTTTTGATATGTCTCGGTAGAGAGATTTCACTGTTCACTTGAATGAGTCAATGTATGGAAGGAAAATGGCTCTACAATAATATTCTGCAGCCATATCACTAGAATAATCTGCTCTAAGAGTTTGTTTTTTTGATATGTCTCGGTAGAGAGATTTCACTGTTCACGTGATTTGCAATACTTTTTGCAACAGAAAGTATTTCGTAAAAAGTCGTTTCCATACTTTCTCTGTGCTGCTGAATTATATTAATTAGATCTTAAATGTGATTACGGGCTTTTAACAAATCTATCTGAACAGACTGTAAAGATTGAGTTACTGGTTCCAACATTGCAGAATAACTACTGATTGTTGCAATTGATATTATAAAAACTGTATTTCTGCACGCACAGGAAAGTTGGAATGCCGACTGTCATGTCTTAGAATCACCGGTTTCAGGAAGATTATCAAGTTCGTTGACTATTTTACCAAAATTTTTGGTGAAAATTCGAATACCTTTGTGATTTTGTATCTAACGAGTTTCACACAACATCGGAATATTTGCTACTTTAACCCTCCTATATGAACTTTCCTGAAATAAATTTAATACAGTAGTCTCGATTATCCGAGGTAAAGTGGACCAAGTTAACCTCGGATAATGATAAACTCGGATAAAACGGAAGGTTCATTTTTAGGTATTAAAAATAGGCCTATGTATATGTATGTTCAGAAAATTTATGTTATACATACGTAACTAAACTAAAAGAACAATTTATTGATATTACTTAAACAAAATAGTCTTCTAATGATTTCGGCCCAACTTTGGTCGATGGCTTTTTGGCTGCCATGTTACGCCGCCTCTGCCTCAGTTAATCTGGAACCTCGGATAAGTGGGCTCGGACAATCGAGACTCTACTGTAATGGCTTTAACACGTTTGCGACATTGGTGATTTTCACAGTTATAACTCAGGGACGTCATTGTGCACTTTGCATAATCATCAAGAAAATGTATTAAATTTAGTTCTGGAGATGTTTGGGTGATACTGCAACTGTAATTCCATCTTTCATTCTTATATTTGTGATTTGCCGCCATTGGTGCATGATTTCCGGAATTAACCCTTTGGTTACCATCGGAAATATTATGTCGTAAAACCAGTGCTCGGAATGAGCCGGAATGCACCGGAACAATTTTCCGGCTCGTCACGCACGCCGATGATACCGTTCCGTTTCGTCAGACACTAGAAGTATCTTCCCTTATAACAAGCATTCCGTTTCGTAAAAATTTCCATTCCACTTGCAGCGATTTTCCCCACAACTCCGCACTTAACGAAGCACTTGTCGAATAAACGCGACGAAAACGCAGAAAATCGCAGAATATCGCTGCTCTGTTATCGGTGTGTCTGTCATCGGTGAACAGAACACGGATGGCCTCACCGAATGGCCCGCCGAATGGCTGCTCCCACAGCAACGCGCTTTATATAGGGCGAATATTACCCCTATTTCCCATTCCCTCCTTTTCGTAGGGTTATATCACATAATCAGGAAATTAACCAATACGAAGTCGAGGAGTCGCCCATTTAAGCTACCCGCCGAACCCCCCCTCGAGCGGCGACACGAGACGAGAGTGGCCATCGAGAGAACGAAGGCAGACCACCGGGATATACGGAGAGCGAGGTGTCGCCGCGGTGGTCGAGAGTAAGAGAGAGAGAGACGAGGGACAGAGACAAGAGCGAGAAGAGTTGTTCCTCGCAAGGGAGAGTGTGAAAAGTTTCCTGTCGGACAGACGGTAACGATAAGTGACAGTTTCTGAAGTGGTTAGGTGTTGTTAATACTTTATTTTACTTTATTATGTGTACGATATAGCAGTTAGTTAGAGCCGTATGTGGCTTTGATTTTTGGTCGCCACATAAATGGAGGCACCGGGGAGATGTATTCTGTAACTCTAACTATAAGGTTGCTATATGTTCGGTTTATTTTGGGATCTACAATTTGTGGTATAGTTTTAGTTTGTTTAAGGGTATTTCTGGTTTTTGGTGGTATAGTTCTCCTGGTATTTGATTATATTGTGAATCATTCCCCTTTGTCATCTCATTCATTCCATCTCCTTTCGAGATCGCTGTTTGTTTAATATCCTGTTATTTCGTATTAAATATGTCTAAAGAACGCGGTAAAAGGGGCGTTGGATTGCTTCCTGAACCCGCAGAAGAGACCCCGTCGAACGGGGGTGAAAGGAAGCCTCATTTCTCGGATTGTGTAAAAGTCGCTAATCAGCTGTTGCTTGAAATTTCCCCTTTCCATGAACCCACGTCGGAGAATTGGTTTAAATTCATATCAGCGGTATACGATGTCTTGTCTTTGTCTTTGATCCCAGAACATTATTTGTTTACTCTGTTGCTGTCTAAACTTCCGGCTAATTGTCGCCAATTCTGGCTCGCGGTCGTTAACCAGAGACTTCCATGGGATAATATAATAACTAAAGTATGGGATACTTTCGTCTCAAAAAGGGAATACGAACGACTTCTAACAACCAAAGTCAAACGATTTCAGATACCGCACGAGTCCCCTCGCGACTTTTATTATTCCGTTCAAGTTGCCGCGAAAGCACTCGGAAAAACGTATTCTGATGAAGAATTTATAGAATTGGTATTGGAAGGGCTCAATCCTATGTCGCAGTCAACGTTGACCTTCGCTACCCGCCCCCAGACGCTCGGTCAGCTGGAGGGGTTGATGAGTCATGCAGCTAAGGGGCTCATGAATTGCCTCGAATATTCCGCGGCCCATGCGCCGTTAAACTTAGCAAACTCGCTTCCTTCTGCCAATTCACAGTCGGTTGCATTCCCCCATGTAAAAATTTGTTCCTTTTGTAATAATCGCGGACATTCTTTCCGCGACTGTCGGCGAAGAGCTAGTGAAAATCGCTCCGCGAGAAACCGCCCAGCCATTTCATTTTCCAATATAAATGACCAGCTTGAGATGCCTTTTGTAAATTGTGAGATTCATTCCGCAAAAATTCCAGCTTTACTAGATACCGGCTCCTCCTTGTCGATGCTTGACATTAATACTTGGCGTAAAATTCCCCGCACGGGACGAACCCAACAGTGTAACATTACGTGTCGGAATATCATTGCAGCTCGGATTATCTTGACACGATATGTTACACTGAGGGTCCGCATTCAAAACTTATTGTGGCGACATACATTCTATTTGTCCGATTTGCCTGTCCCAATGATATTGGGTCAGGATTTCATCAAAAGGACGCGAATCGTACTTTACCACGACGCGTTTTCCTTTGAAAACTGTCCAGATAAGAAATTCCCTTTCCACTTCAATTCCGACACTCCGTTAGCGTCGTCCGATTCGCCCCCGTCATCAATTGTTCATATGCAATGCCAAAATGCCCCACTTGCAAGCAAAACCCTTTCCAACAGGGAAAAGGTTTCCTTCGGCGGCGAAGATAAACTTAGTCGTCCAACAAAGGAAATAAAATGTCTCGTCGATGGCTATTCCGACGTAATCTCTTCACAATTAGGCCAAACCAACCTGATGTGTTATGAGATTGAATTGCTCGATTCAACTCCGGTCAGATCCCCTCCATATCAATGCTCACCGCCAAAATTGGCCATGATGAGGGCTCATGTCGATAAGTTACTCGCCGACGGTATTATCCAGCCTTCGTTATCAAACTGGAGTTCACCTGCCTTTCTCATCCCCAAGAGAGATGGCTCCGAAAGACTAGTGGTCGACTATCGTAAACTCAATAAGCAGGTCAAGGCCGATAATTTTCCTACGCCTTCGATAGAACACGCCCTACAATATTTGGGCTCGGCCAAATATTTCACCATTCTTGATTTAAATTCTGCCTTCCATCAAATTCCTTTGACACCGCCTTCAAAGGAGTACACCGCCTTCGTCACACCGTTTGGGCTGTATCAATATAATCGTCTTCCATTTGGTTTAACCACATCTCCTCAGGTCTTTTCGAGGTTGATTGACAAGGTGCTAGGTGATTTAAAATATTCTTGTGTGTATCCATATATTGATGATTTATGCATTTATTCCAAGAATTCCTCCACAAGCTCTGTCGGAGACGTTAACACAATCTGAAAGGCAGTCCCTATGGCAAGATGTGTTAAGAAATTTAAAAAGGACAAGACTTAGACAAGCAGTGGCATTTAATAGAAGTCATTCAGGGAATCCCTTTAAAACTGGTGATATGGTCTTGTATAAAAGGTTTCCTACTAGTTCAAAGGTGCTCCACCAAACCGCCAAACTCATACCACAATGGGTCGGTCCATTTTCGATTAAAAATTTTTTATCTCCTGTGACAGCTGTTCTGGAACTGTCACCCACTAAGGAGAGAATTGCCAATATATCGCATTTAAAATTATATCATAAATAATTCTGTTATTATAACTTGTATGTGCCGGCGTAGGGAATTAGCGACCCCATCGCCCAATGATACTGCATCATTGCAATCAGCCCCCAGATGAGAATCTGGAAAAACATATCCATTTTCGGCTTAAGCTATGCCTTTGTGAATACAAAGATGATGTTCGAGGCAGCATACAGGATGTTTAGACCTTTATGTTTGTCTCCATGGCTCTAAATTTTTATTATTTAAAGTAACCTAGCCATGCGTTTCTTATGTTTACTGGTAATACTGCCGCTATTACCACAATAGTTTTTGTGCACTCTCCCCAATTGGGATAGTGTACCTTAAAATGTTTATTACACTGTATGCTATTGTCAAAACGGCCGTGCATCTCAAACAGGGGAAATATATTAATTTAAAATTGTTTCACTAATCATAATTATCTGGACTATTCTAAATATTAACCAATGTTATAATAATTATCTGTACCACTGTGAAAATTTAAAATTGTTTCACTAATCATAATTATCTGAACTATTCTAAATATTAACCAATGTTATAATAATTATCTATACCACTGTGAAAATTAATTAATGTCATAACAATTATCTGTATCACTTACTAAGCTCAAAATGGTTAATGTCATACTGACTCGAGCCCTTGTCTTAGAAAATAACTGCTGGTAAGTGCCCAGCATAAAATACTGTTTACTTTACTTAATACTTTAAATTCAAAATAATCTTTTGTTAAATTTCGGTACTTCCCACTTGGAACTACCATGAACTCCTTTTTACTTATAATATCCATTGTCTTTTAATGTGCCCTTATTGTAAGCCTAAGGCAAGGAGTGGGCAATAAGTTTTGTATCTCAATTCACTGGTGCTATTCTGAAACCACACACCAGAACCTTTCATGATAATTAATATCTGTTATGGTAAAGACATAAGTGGGGCGATTGAATTTCCATCCGAGAAGACATCTCACTGCAGTGCTTAGTGAACACTTTCCAAACCTGCCTTCAAGGAGTGTACTAAACCCGAACAGTGTTGATCAGTGGTGAATGTTTTTCCGTTTCCCCTAAGAACTTCCACAGGAACAGGGGCGCAGACTCGGATTTTCAGAACAAAATAACATTTCCAGTGAATTATTCCCAATATGTTTGAATTATTCCAATGACAGTAAATAAATTATATTAACAATACTAAAGAGAATTCGTGTGTGTGATCTAATCTAAAGAGTGATTAAAGAAGTGCTACAGATAAAGGGTGTGGACCATTGGGGGAAGAGATGGTCTAAGGAATCTCCCCCCACCCTTCAAAACTTTATTTTTTTCTTTTTTCTGAGGGAGGAGTCAGCGATTTTCCCCACAACTCCGCACTTAACGAAGCACTTGTCGAATAAACGCGACGAAAATGCAGAATATCGCTGCTCTGTTATCGGTGTCTCTGTCATTGGTGAACAGAACACGGATGGCCTCACCGAATGGCCCGCCGAATGGCTGCTCCCACAGCAACGCGCTTTATATAGGGCGAATATTACCCCTATTTCCCATTCCCTCCTTTTCGTAGGGTTATATCACATAATCAGGAAATTAACCAATACGAAGTCGAGGAGTCGCCCATTTAAGCTACCCGCCGAACCCCCCCTCGAGCGGCGACACGAGACGAGAGTGGCCATCGAGAGAACGAAGGCAGACCACCGGGATATACGGAGAGCGAGGTGTCGCCGCGGTGGTCGAGAGTAAGAGAGAGAGAGACGAGGGACAGAGACAAAAGCGAGAAGAGTTGTTCCTCGCAAGGGAGAGTGTGAAAAGTTTCCTGTCGGACAGACGGTAACGATAAGTGACAGTTTCTGAAGTGGTTAGGTGTTGTTAATACTTTATTTTACTTTATTATGTGTACGATATAGCAGTTAGTTAGAGCCGTATGTGGCTTTGATTTTTGGTCGCCACACACTACCAATTCCAGCATCCTGTTACGTAATGTTTTCCATCGAGCACTGCCTAAAACACATTCATAAGTAGAAGACCAAATTGAAAGATATATAAAAATTTACAAAAAGTGTTATAATATGAATCGGGTAATTGATGAGAAGAAGGGGTAAATATTTGCTCGATCGAAAGGATTAAAAGAATTAATTTCAGATGCTGTGCAATACATATGGTTCTCACTGCACCACTTGCTGACCAACATAAATAAAGAATTATGAAAACTTATCAAAAAATTCCCATGCTTTTACTCGATGATATTTATTTTTCGTAAAAATGGGTATATGTAAATTTGAATACAAAATTGTGGCTAGTAAGTGTACCGAGTATAAACCTTGCAAACAGCAAATAGCCCGAGTTAGAGTGGATTGAGGTTTATTGTGTTATATTTTGCCGACCGTTTTTCGCACTGGTTCTGTGTGTCCCAGGCCTACGGGATAATTGCCCCTTTTGGGTTGGGTCCAAGAACGTCCCTTAGACCTAGAGGATATTTGCCCCATGTGGCTCATTTATGTTTATTGCGGTATACAGCTTCGAAGATTTTTCTCCTTTCTTTCTCTCAGTTTAGTTTTCTCTGGTATTCTGAATGCGACACACCAAAAAAACTGCTCCGTATCATTTTTGTGTGAATACATTTATTCGCTCGTAAGCCATGGATTCCGGAAGCGCAGTTTCATTTTCCGAATTCTCGGATTCAAGTGACTCATACAAACCCTCTGATTTAGAAGAGGATAGTGAGTCAGTGTCTTCAGAGGATGAATCTCGTGAAGAAATTGGTGAAGATATTTATGGAGCTGCTAGTCGAGGATCGGAATTGTGGGGGCCATTTTCTCACATTGAACGTCGCTTTCTCTACAGTGGTCGCAGTGGTGTGCAGTGCAATTTGGATTTTTCAGATCCCTTATCCTTGTACAAACATTTTGTCAATAATGAAGTGTTAGACCTAATAGTGCGGGAAACTAATAGATTTGCTCAGCAAATCATTACCTCCCAACAGCTACCTCCTCGTTCGTGTATGCGTAAGAGGAAAGACACTGATAAAAGTGAAGTGCAAAAGTTTATAGCTGTCCTCCTCATCATGGGTATTAACCATCTCCCAAAAATGCATCTCTACTGGTCAAAAAAGGATATGTATCGTAATGAACTTATTTGTAGAACGTTGACGCGTGCACGTTTTGAAATTTTGCTCAAATGTTTTCATTTAAATGACAGTAATGAACCCTGTGTAAATGGAGACAGGTTATCAAAACTCAAACCTCTGTTAGAACTCATTTGTAACCAGTTCAGAACAACATTGATACCAGGTGAAGATTTAGTTATTGATGAATCAATGGTGCCGTGGAGAGGCAGGCTTATGTTTCGTCAGTATATCCCTGGGAAATCTCATAAATATGGTGTCAAATTATATAAGTTGCGTATACCTGAAGGGTATACGTATGACCTAAAGGTGTATACTGGAAAAAATCCCAGTTCTAGTAAATCTGGGCGTGGACACGGACACGAAATTGTGATGGAATTGGTTGATGAATTGTTGAATGAAGGAAGGACCACATATATGGCAATTATTATACAAGTGTCCCGTTATGTGAAGAACTGTTGAAAAGAAAAACGTATGCTTGTGGAAGTAATCGGCGTGGGAATCCATCAGCTGCTTGTAGTAGAAGACTGAAGAAGGGAGAGATCTTTGGCCAACAAAATAAAAATGGAGTAAGAGTAATAAAGTGGTATGACAAGAGACCTGTCATCATGATCACGACTAGACCCGAGCATGGAGACAATTTGATTCCTTCTGGAAAAAGGAATAGGAGTGGTGTGGCCGTAAAGAAGCCTCTTGCTGTCATCGCCTACAATAAAGCTAAGAAAGGAGTAGATTTATCTGATCAAATGTCGGCCTATTATACATGCCTTCGGAGAACAATGAAATGGTATAAAAAGGTTGCATTTGAAATTATTCTAAGGACAAGCATTGTGAATGCATGGGTTATTTATAATAACAACCGTCAGGAGAGAAAATGTTTGGGTATCTTGGAATTCCGAGAAAAAATTATAGATGGTTTATTGGAGAAGCCTGTCGATGAAGACATCGCAGTTGGTGTTTCTCCTGTTGCAGAACACCCTAAGCGAAGAAAACATGGCTTACCTACACATCATCTTGGCAAGCTTGAGGGAAAAGCACGTAAAATTCGTAAAAGATGCGTGTCTTGTTACGAAAAAATAAAGAATGAAAAAGGTTCGAAAGTAGCTAGACTAAAAGCAAAAAGGGTTTGCACCTATTGTAAAGAATGTAACGTACAACCAGCTATGTGTATTGAATGTTTCAATGAAAAGCATCAATAAAAAACTTTCTTTAGAACATTTTAGCTTCTTATTTTTGCATCGTTCTAATTAAAATATTTTATTTGTTAATTACATTGTGTATTATGTTATGGTATCATAGGTAAGGGATAATGCATTTGTTTCTCTCGTGTGATAACATTTTTGTTAATTTTAAGTATATTATATTTTACTTTTTTTACGTGAGTACTTTGAAATAATTTGCTGTAAATTTTACATGTATTGTAATTTTTGATTTATGCTATACTTTCCTTTTGCTACATAGAAATACTCTAAATCTTCATTATCTATGTCTCAAATTATTATGTTTTCATGTACTTCCTAACATTTCACGTTCTATTTTGAAAATGCATATTGTTTTTGCTTGCAAAATATACATTTCTGCCGAAGAATTGAGGATTATGCTGTTTATTTTACTGTTTTAAAAATTTGTTTACGTTCTAAAATATTGGCACGTTTTCACTCTTGCTGGTCTATGTTTATTGGAAAGGATGCGCCTTTTAGAATGGGTTGGGATTCTGCCGGCTTCTTTTTCCATTGGGTCGAGACATATGTTGGGCACGTGCCTTAGTGTCTTGGGACAATTAGGGTCGGCTGGTGCCTTCACCTCCTCCCACTACATGCAAAATCCTGCCCTTGGTATAAGAATCGCAAGGCAGCTTCTTTCATGTTTATTGCTATATACTGCTGTTTGCCAAACATTTTTGTTAAAAGTGAGGAGGACTGTAGGTCCTTGCTTTCCAATAATATTCTCGCATAGACTCAGGTCATATTGTGTGGCATTTATTTCTTCTATTTATTCAATGTCTTTGGAAAGCTACCTTTATTTTCGGATATTTCTTGCAAAACCGTGAAATCAAGAGAGGATAATGAAGATGGATTTTCTGGTAAAGATAAACAGGACAAAAGCAAAAGGAGTTTGAACATTTAGCAAAGAGCGCAACAGAGAAGTAACAATTTTTATGAAATGTTCCAGCGAAAACATAACTAAATAAATTCGTATGAATTAAAAACTAATGGAAACAATTACTTCTAATTATATTTTACGCATCATGCCATCTCATGTTCCACCGGTGGTACACGCATCCGAAAATATTTCCCGTGGCCGTATGCGTAATACGTAATATTATGTTATTTTCTAGGTAAAACATATCAAATAAGGTGTGGTTATAGTTTATCCAATAAAGATTCCCTCATACAGAAATTTAAAAAATCACACCCGCGCTCCACCGGTGGTACATGCTACCGAAAATATATTTCCCGTGGTCGTCTGCGTAATACGTAATATTATGTTATTTTCTAGGTAAAACATATCAAATAAGATGTGGTTATAGTTTATCAAATAAAGAATCCTTCATACAATACATTCCACGAGTGCTGATTTGAGAAGTGCAGCTGAAATTAAAAAAATCACGCTCGTGCTCCACCGGTGATACACGCATCCGAAAATGTATTTCTCGTGGCCGTTTGCGTAAAACGAAAGACTTCCAGCTTTCCGTTTAGGTTAGGGAAGGATATAAAAGGAAAAAATGGCTTGTACCACCAGTGGCGCATGATGTCGCGAACGTGTTAATGGTTCCAACTGTGTTACAGACTTCACTCAAGCAATTTAAGTCATGCACTGGGAGGTTAAGACGATGGGAAGAACAAAGGACAAACATTGCTTCTGGGTGCAAAGATCTCATTTTTGCTTGCACACCCCCTTCCTTTCCAGCCATTGCAGAACATCCATCATATCCCTGACCAACTAAATTTTCCATTTTCAATTTAAATTGAGAACACGCCTTTAATATCTCTCTGGATATTCCTTCTGCATTTCGATCTGATATAGGAAAAAAATCAAGAAATTCTTCGCGAATACAAGTTTGTCCACCGATACACTCTGGAAATCTAACCCCTAATGATAATTGGTCTATTCCCACAATATCAATCGTTTCATCGACCAAAATGGAAAACCCTTTGGAAGCATTTGCTGCAGCAACTATATCATTTCTCAGAATACAACCACACATTTCTATTACAGGCAACCCCCTACTTACGTACATTCATCTTTCGTACAACTCGCTCTTTCATACATTATACATTCTCACGCCTAAACTACCTTTCGTATGCTGAATTCGGACTTTCGTATGTCAGCTGACAATCAAACATTTCGAGCTATCTCATAGTCTGTCGGTCAGCCAAGCTAACACTTTTAATAAATTACCAAATGAAGTAAAATGCATAAATATAATAAAATTCAAAAGAGTAATGGCTTCATGGCTGAAATCTAAATCATTCTACTCAGTTGATGAGTTTCTAGAAAGTGATCTAGCAGATTTAAATTTCTGAAGACAAAACTAACCTTAAAGTATGCTGTGTAATAATATATGTAATGTAAGATTTGTGCGTAATGTTTTTTAATATTGTGCTGAAATTTAACAAGATTAACACCACTGTAAAGTTGGTTAATAATCAATAAATTATTATTATTATTCAGTCTCGGCAGCGTTACCATCTTTGTTTGTACATACAGCAGTGTTTCTTTGTTTGTGCATTTTACATCTATTATTTTATAAACATAAGTGAGAAACGGAAAACTGAAAGTGCTAATACATGTGAAAAGAAACGTAGGACTCATAAAGTGAATATGATTGAGACAAAGGTGGAAATAATTGGGCGTGCTGAAAGCAGCGAATCTTTAGCTTCAACCGGATGGTCATCGGACTTAAGCCGGTCGAGTGTGTTTTCAGTTGTGAAGGAGAAGAACAAATATAATAATACAATACGTACTGTGGTGTTCTGAATAAATGCCACATTTTTTTAAAGAGCAAGGAACCGATCTACACACGCTTTGATGACATTGGCGATATCCCGTTAGCAGACCACAAAACAATTTGAGACATGATGATTGTGCAGTTTCTTGGCTTACCATGAATGACAAGTGAACTCAGCGAGATTTTCTTGCGAGTTTGGGTCTCGATTCACAGGTTTAAAGCCTTCTCTGTCTTCTCTACATATGGATTCCTAGGTACGAAAGACACACTTGTACTCGTTGAAGTACCACTTGCAACACTAGCTCTAATCGCTTCTTCACTTTCCTTTTCGATTTTATTGTGGACTTGATCACACCAAGTAATTTACCAACTGACGAAGCCTATCTAAAACAGTGGTCCTCAGGCAGATCTACCTGCGACCCCCTCTGTGCGGATGTTTGGTCACCGTGACCCCCATGATTTTTTGTAATGTAAAAAAAAGGATTTCTCTGGAAATAGGAATTTAGGATAATATGCTAAAATTTTACGACTGAAATTACTTTATTAACATTTTTTTAATGCAAATACACATTTTCAGATATTTATCATTACCGAGACGTATATAGTTGTTATTTATTACATTGGATTAACATATGTATTTTAAAAATTGTATATATATAGGTTTAAAGAATTTTATTTATCTTTTAAACACAACTTGTCAATTCTGGGACACAGCTTACTTAGAACACAATGTAATTCGCCATCAACATCTATCAACTTGTTTCTAGCTTTACATTTAATTGTCAATAAACTAGAAAATCCAAGTTCATAAAGATAAGTAGTGGGAAAAACCACTAGGGCTTGTTCTGCTAAGCTGAAAATATTTTTATATTTTCCCTTCATCTTTAACCAAAACTTTATTAAGCTCACACCAGAATCTAGCAACATTTTGGCATCTCCATCTCGGCGTAAATCCAGTAGTTCTTCTTGAATATTGTCCTCTTCTACAGCATCTACTTGGCACAAAAAAGGATTATGAATGAGTGGAAAGAGTCGTTGAAAAGTCGGGATAACTGGAAAATAGTTCCATTTTTAGTGTCTGCAAATGTTTAAAAATAGAAACTTTAACCTTACTTGGATCAATCTCGGAGTCTTCTATAAACTT
Source organism: Uropetala carovei (assembly GCA_036926305.1). Classification (NCBI taxonomy): domain Eukaryota; kingdom Metazoa; phylum Arthropoda; class Insecta; order Odonata; family Petaluridae; genus Uropetala; species Uropetala carovei. The sequence continues at coordinate 1,028,403 of JAXCHB010000188.1, read as the reverse complement.
TGCCTGTGTGGGGAAAACAGCAAAATGTGACTTCTCTACTTTTACGATCTAATGATCAAGCTTGTCTTGGAATGCTTTAATTTTCTCTGTTGCTTCGATGATTGTTTGCTCTCATCCCTGCAACGTTTTATTCAGTACATTAAGTTTGCCAAAAATGTCAGCTAAATATGCCAATTCAGAGAGCCATGTTGAATTCTCTAAGTACGACAACAACTCAGTCTTCTTCTGTTGTCTCAGAAATATAGATACCTCAGATTGGAGCTTGAACATTCTTTCAAGAACCATTCCTCTCGATAGCCAATGTACTTCCTGATGAAAAAGAAGCATTTCATGTTCGGCATCCATATCCTGGCACAAAAGACGAAACAAACATGTTTTTAAAGAACTTCCTTTGATATAATTAGTAGTTGTCACAACTATTTCTAAAACTGACTTCAGATCATCCGGTATGGTTTTTGCGGCTTGAGCTTCTTGGTGTAAAATACAGCGGACCCCTGCCCTTACGACCTGATTGGTTCCTGAACAACGGTCGTAAGTCATGCCGTCGTAAGTCAGACCCTTATTTCCCATAGGCGAAAAGTTATAAAATGAGGTTCCATTCCTGGAATCTCATTTCATGTCACAAAATACCGAAATTGACCACTAAAATAAATGAAAATAAAATAAAACAACTATATGTAGTTTACACACAAAAATTTACTGTGTAAAAACAAACACTTAATACAGAAACAAAGCATATAAAATTATATTTAAAATTCCTAAACTTGTAAAGCACAAAATCATAAGAAAATCCTTATTAAAATTCCTTTAAATTCTTCAGCACTTAGAAAACATAAAATTATATTTAAAATTCCTAAACTTGTAAAGCACAAAATCATTAAAAAATCCTTATTAAAGTTTGTTTAAAATCTTCAGCACTTAGAAAGTTCCGGAGGATTGAAGAAAATCAAAAACTGGGTCATCGGAATCTTCAAAATTAAAACTTCTGATAATAGTTTTGGGAGGAGCAGATTACGGAGACTCTGTTGAGACTTGGGCTTTGGGTTGAGCGTTGACTGGCTGAGGCTTCTTAAAATAACAATCCAGTGACTTTTGCCTTCTTTTTCTCATTATAAATCTCCCTGTAGCATGCATAGTAATTCTTTATTGCTGCAAGGACCTTTGAACTCCATTCAAAATTTGGGTCATCTTCCTCGAAAATTTTCATTGCTGCTTCGATGTTCCCAAATGCCTCCGAAAGCCTTTGCATTGTAAGTGCAGGTAGAGTGACAGCTTCTTCTTCTTCTTGAATGACTCCTTGCTCTACCATTTCAATGAGATCCTCATTGGTAGGACTTTCTTCATTAGCGTTCAACAATTCAGTCACGTCTTCAGGAGAATCTTCTAGATGCAGTCGATTGGCGATCTCAACCACAGTTTCAATCGCACTTTCTACAGGATTTTCAAAGCATTCAAAATCCTGAAGAAATTGAGGGCAGAGTTTCTTCAGTGACTTCATTCCAGGCATCTTTGATGGTTTTCACACAATCCAAAATGCTAAATTTTTTCCAAAATTCTCTGATTGTTAGTCCATCTTTTTTGTCGACTGCTTCAATCAGTTTTTCAAATGTTCGACGAAGATAGTAGGCCTTGAAGGATGCAATGAATCCTTGATCCATCGGTTGAAGAAGTGAAGTCGTTTTGGGGGGCAAGAAAATGATCTTGATATTAGGATGGTGGTGTTGAAGAATTGCAGGATGGCCTGGTGCATTGTCCATAAGCAGCATTGCTTTAAAAGGAAGATCATTGTCGGCACAATATTTCTTAACCTCTGGAACAAAGTGATGCACAAACCAGTCTTCAAACATTGTTGCAGTCATCCAAGCTCTAGCATTGGATTTCCAAATCACTGGAAGAGTTGTCTTGGCTAAACCCTTGAGTGCTCTTGGATTCTCGGCACGATAGATTAGCAGGGGTTTTAATTTGCAGTCTCCTGCTGCATTGGACCCCAACAATAAAGTCACTCGATCCTTTGCAACTTTGAAGCCAGGCATTGATTTTTCTTCTTTAGCAATGTAGCTTCGTGAAGGCATTCGTTTCCACAAAAGACCTGTTTCATCAACGTTAAACACCTGTTGTGAACAGTATCCTTCCTCTTTAATAGTTTCAGCCAATTTGTCTGGAAAATCTTTCGCAGCTTCAGTGTTGGCACTTGCAACTTCACCTTGAACTCTTATGTTATGCCAACCAGTTCTCTTCCTGAAGCGGTCAAACCATCCTTTGCTTGCATTAAATGTTTCATATTTTGCTGTCTCACCGTGTTGCTTCTTAAGAGTTTCAAAGACAGACAACGCCTTCACCAAAATCATTGCTTGGTTTAGAGGCATATGAACAGTTTGTGTCTGATGATTAATCCATGCAATTAAAACTTTTTCGACTTCAGGAATAAGGCCTTCTCTTTTTCTGATCATCGTTGACTGCAATGGCCTAGCGCTCGTCACCTCATTGAAATATTTTTCCTTATCCTTCAAAACTATACTCACAGTTGAATGCGACAATTTGAACATGGATGCGAGCTCATTCACCTTCATTCCTGACTCGTGTTGATTCAATATTTCATGTTTAACTTCCAATGTTAAGGCTTTCCTGACTTTTTGGATAAGCTAGTATTCTGGTCTTCACTTTTTCTCTTTCCAGGCATTGTGGAAGGCCTAAAAATTTCGAAGTTTGAAGAAAACTCAAAAAATTAAAGAGCTTTGCAAAAGATGAGCGTTCGTTTCAGGCATAGGCTGCGGACTGAGTCAGCTCAGACTGGGCGTTCGCTCAGTGTTTTTCAGTCGCTGATGCCCTGCAACCAGCATGGAAAGGAATAGCCATACTTTCTATTCTCTCAGGAATGGAAAGAGTTAAATTGTATGGGCGGTTCACAACCTTTGAATTGAGGAACCATCTATGTAGTTATAATGTTTGGAACTTGTCAGTGTCGTAATAACACAGACTAGGAAAAAATAATAATAAATTTCTTTGTCATAGCGATCATACAATATGTTATGTCATAAAATGTAATAAGACTTACTTGGAAAAATGGAATGTGTACACAGGGATTTAGGGGATCATAAATACGAGTTTGGACATAAGTATGTGGACCTTAATTAATTAAGAGAGGACGCATGAGCGGGGGGTCGTAAGTCGGGATCTGCTGTACAATGAAGTCCAATAATGTTTGGAGCAATATCGTGCATTAAAACTTGAACCCCTGATGTGACCCCTATCATAGCTGCGGCACCATCCGTCATTATTCCATAGAGTTTATGCCAGGGCAAATTATGTTGATTACCAAAATCTCGCAATTTACGAAATATATCAACTGCACAGATGCGCTCCTCAAAGGGCCAAGCAAAATAGATAATCTTCTTTAAATGTATTGTCATGCATATATCTCACAAATGCCATTATTTGTGCAGTGCTCGTAATGTCTGTGCTCTCGTCAATCTGGATACTCCATGCTTCGGTTGTTTGTAGCTCTCCAATCAGTTGTTCCTTAATATCCTCTGCCATATCAAAAATTCATCGTTTCACTGTGGAACTACTTAGCTGGATCTGGTCCAATAATCGAGCTTCCTCCTTACCAATCATGCTGTGAACCATTAATTTTGCTGCTGGAACTATGAGCGCTTCAGCAATGGTGTGTGGTTTCTTTTTCTGCACAATAAGTAAAGAAACCTCGTAACTTGCCTTCAGCGCTGAATGATGAGCCCTGTGTGAAACGCCATAGGCGTCCAGCCTTTGCCGCTTAACGTTCTCTTCTTTTAGCTTGAAGTAATCAACGTCCTTTTTCGAAAGTTCAGGATTATGTCTCTTAAGATGCCGTTCTAGCTTGCTAGGTTTCAACGATTCCGGTGATAGGACCGGCATGCAGACAACACACTGAGGCTTTGTCTTCCCTTTTTCAAGAATACTAATGAATCCAAACTTGATGAAGGCTTCATTGTAATTCCTGTTTTTGCTCATGATGATTACAAAGGGTTTTGCTGAAAACGAAAATAATACGCAATTTTTTTATATTAAGACGTTTCAAAAATGATAAGTGTATAAAATTAGCTTCGCTTCAATTAAAGTTAACAAGTTAAGTAACACTTACCCCAATTAAAACTAGATTATACTTGATTATGTTGGACTTATAGAATTCACGTACAATAAAATCAGATATGTTTACCGACCAAGGCGAAAAGCACGACGAATGCTAAGGACTGACTACATGGAATTACACAATGTGAAAATATACAGTGTGAAAATATACGTCTCTTAGAAATTTTATTGGAGAAATTTAATGTCTTGGCTCTTAACAATAACTCGTTCCACACAGCTAGACAAAATGAGGCTGACGTAGTTGCACACATAATTACTAAGTTAAAAAAACTGTTCCAGATATCTATTCAAGCGTTCACCTAAATGTTTACATTGTATAGTTTTTGAATTGACTGTTCCACTACACTGTAGTCAAGGATTGAGAGAATGAGCAAAAAAATGGCTGTACTAGCAAAGACTGCTCGCGACCCCCACAAATTTGTCTCGTGACCCCCAATAGGGGTTGCGACCCTATGTTTGAGGACCACTGATCTAAAACTTCAATTTTTTTCTCCAAACTCATCACTTTTTTTGCCCTTTTTACCAACTTTTCTTTCATTTCAATCATCACTCTCTTTGGGGCCTTGATTAGGCAATATTACAAAAAAATATGAAAATAGCAAAATGCTTTAATGAAAAAACTCGCACTTTCATATGTTATACATTGACACCCCTAAACCGCCTTCCGTACACCGAATTCGGACTTTCGTGCATCAGCAAAATGACGAATGAATATTTCGAGTGCTGCTGGTTGCCAGCCACCAGGCTACCAGTGTCTGCCATGTCGGCATCTTTGTCTGTACAGTAGTGTTTATTTGTGCAATTATTATTATACTTTATTGTGTTTTGCCCTATCTCTCTATATTATAAAATCGACGATTGTGTCTAAAAGGCCCCTGCTCAAAAAACTAAACATACCATAATTAGAGATTTTATAATATTTTTTGGCTCTCTGGGAACAGAACCCCCCCTATAACATGTAAATCTATGTTCGACATATGTACATTTGACTTCCGTACATGTTTTCAGGAACGTATGTGTACAAATGTAGGGGGCTGCCTGTATTTCATTTTGAGTTCTAACAGATGTGTATTTTGCATTTGCATTGCAACTTACTAAATGTTTTTTAAAAATATTTTGTCACCTTCTTCAATCTGAAAGTCTAACAGGGTTTGAAAATTTCCTGAATTGTAAGTTTTACCTCATAATGAAATGTCATTTGCACCACACAAAACAATACTTGACACTATTGAGTACAGTATTGCCTTATTTTCCTCTACTACAGCTGATTTGTTTAGCAACATTTGTATTGAAGGACTTTTGCCTTTCATAATTGAAACAAAGTGATTGGCTTCTATTTGTGAAGTTTTATGCCAGTGGGTTTTGGCATGGGCATTTGCAGCTTCATGAAAATTTTTGTATTTTTTAAACGTGTTAATGAAAGAACCTTGAAATCCTCTCTTCATCCTTTGAGGAAAAAGTATACAAACTTTACATAAAGCATCCTTAAAATATGATAACCAAGGAATATATTGAGTAAGTCACGGATGGAAAACTCTACTGTTTTCACTAGCATGCTTAAAGCCATAGGTCGGTGAAGGTGTCCAGCAATTACCGTATATACTCGTGTATAGTACGAGTTTTTACGACCAAATTTTTATTGCAAAAATTGGGAATCGTACTATACACGAGTAATGCATTTGAGGATTTAAAATTCATGTATCTTCACGGGCATTTTCGGTGAAGTTATGCCACCGGCACGCATTCTAATGGTAGGCTAACCTTAACAGTGAGGCCCTTTATCGTTGTTATGTTGCTTCGTGAAGAGTAGAATCTTTTTCATATATACAACTTCAAATTCACAAATACTAGATATAAGTGAAGATTTACAAGCACTTCCTTTCTTGAATTTTATGTATGTACATCTTTGTTTGCGTCTTTTTACAAGGGATGCATTGGAACGAGTTGGACTAAAAGTATCGTAGACGGCGTAACTTTATGGAATTTCGACATCTTAGAAAAAAGAAATTACTTTGTAATATTCAACAGTCTTTATTGTTTCTTCAATCACACACCGATCGGTTTCCACTACAAAGTCATTCTAAAGGTGTTAAGTCGGTTAGTAACACCATTAAAATGATTTTGTAGTGGAAACCGGTCGGTGTGTGATTGAAGAAACAATAAAGACTGTGGAATATTACAAAGTAAATTCTTTTTATCCGTTATCCCTACCTATTAAGTAGATAAGCGAGTGGAACCATTACGTACGCGGATCGTAATCCAGACGTACTAGAATTGAAACGATTTTATTTCATCTTGTCAAACATGATTCATATCACTTTTTATTAACTGTTTTAGGAGTAAGATACTTAACTTATCCGAATTTTAGTGTACTCGCAAGAAATACTATTTACGACATTTACGGTCTATTCTATGGTGGTGTGGAAAATCAAGGTCGTTCGATATATCTCGCTCGTAACCATCGAGCTATCGAAATGAAACATATCGACACAGGCGGAAAGCTGGGGTCGTACTATAAATGAGATATATGAAAAAATCAGGTTTGTTCACCAAAAAATCAGGGGTCGTACTATACATGGAGTCGGCATATACACGGGTTTATACGGTAGTTAATATTTCATATTTAAATTCACTAGACATGCTTTGTGGTGTTTTAGCTATATACAATCCAACATCAAAATGTTCACTAACTTCTGATGTGACATCAAAGGACATACTAGGTGAAGTGGATTTGTTTGTATCTTTTTCTGACTGTGGCGATGAAGACTCCAATGCATTTCTGACTGTCTGAGAGGTATTTACCCCAGATTTCTCAAGTTGATCATCCACTTCATCAATTCCTGGATCCAATTTTGGTTTTTTGAAATAATTTGTTATATACATGGGATTATATTGCTGTTATTGAAAAAATAATATTTTATTCATGTGATTAATATATCAGATAATAAATATGTCTAAAAATTACCTTACCTTCTTACTGAATTTAATTAGTGTTGATATTTTTCCAACCGAAAGATGTTTAGTTAAATATGTATATGAGTACTTTTCTTCTTTCAAGCTAATATTTAAAATAGCGATTGGAGGGCTGCAAAGATAACGCTTTTCTTATTCACACAAACCTGCTCCTGCAGGCTCTTTATTTTTATCAAATATCCATGTACCTTTTCAAAATTAAAGAGTTTACAACCTAACTAGAAAATATAAAATACTAGTATAAGTGCCTGTCAGAAATGATGGGGATGATTGATTATTCTGAAATAAAATTGAGACAGTCTTCTTTGACCTAAAATCATACCTCCTGTTGAGAGGGTTGCCTTCAATCCGAGCAAAGGTTCGAAACTCTTACTGTGAGTATATATGGTGCTTCAAAAGCTGACCTTAGTCCCCTCTTGTCAGGTATATTTCTATTTTTTCCAGAGCGTGACAGAGGGAGTGACAAAAGGACAAATGGACAGAATAAGGCTTTTATATATTACCGATACATTAAAATGTTTTGTTATTATATCATAATGCTATCCTGAAAATTTCCTCAAATTTGGTTCAGTCATTTTCGAGATATTAAGCTTCAAAAAGCATTACATGACAAAGGGTCAAAGAGACAAAAGGACAAAGGGACAAAGTGATACTGTCTTTTATATATGTTTTATGATTATTTAACTCAAATTACATACCTCCGATATTTATGTTGGAAATTTAGCGTTGATTATAGTAAAACAATCACAAAACACAACATTCACAGTAGATGACAAATTAAACCTGATTTTTAGCAAAAAATGCCATCACAAATTCACTTTCCACACTAGGTGTTACTTGGACAGATCTCAGAGCAGAACTGATATGTAGATCCTTTTTAAAGGAATATTACAAAGGCTTAAATTGTCTACAATGTGGGCTGAATTGGAACATATGTAAGAGTGTATTACATTGTTGTGACAAGCTGACACGAGGGAGCAGGTCCCAGGCAATCCGGAGTACAGAAGTAATTTTATGTTGCATTTTTGCCATCCCTGGTAGATGAGATGTTTGTGTGTCTGACTCCTAACTCCACGGTCGCGGGTTCGAATCCTGCTCTGGGCATGAATGTATGTGCTCACCAAAAACAGAAATAACTGAATATTGAGAATAGTCGCTAATAACCTTAGCTGTTGACGCGACTATAAACAACGTGTAAAAAATGTTGCATTTTTAAAGGGTTTCATGGCGACCATTCCTTTTCTTAGCTAGGACCTCCAGTGTCTCTTCATTCTGAACGCAGTCAGGCATTGACCGTATGCCACCGAGATTTCCAAATTTCTAATTTCCAAGTGAAAGTTTTCAGTAGGATAAAGTGTGTTTTGTGCAGAAGAGCGGTGTAAGAGGCTGCTTCGGTTCTTGGTCAGAACCCCTCGAATTTAAAATTAAACTCTATGTGTGGCAGGCATAAATAAAGTAAAATTTAAGGAATAAAGCAGGAATACTAAGCACAAAGTTTCCTGTTATGACATGTCAATTTTTTACAGATTCCTATCACACGAAAAAAAATAAAAAAATTGGTATTCTCTGATCGGTGCACGTAAGGCGATGGCATTTCCAGGGGGGGGGGGCACTCGCCCCCCCTGCTGATGCCCATGCTCAGATCATAAAAGTGATCTCTAGAAGCTGCAACTGCCAATCTATTGAGACTTCTTAAGTTATCTTTAACTATCTCATCATATCCCTTTCACGTTATCTTTCAGGATACAAAACTATTTTAGTTGTTTCAGTATCAGTTTGCTGATGTATGACATATGCATCATAATTGATTTCCATCCACTTCTCAGTCTCATCTTCTTCCAAACTTTCTGCGACAACATTACCTGTCGTTCCTGTAGCTAACTCCACAGGTTCAGATATCAGTCTCTTTCATTACTGACATGAAAACGTATAAATGTAGACAATCTAGCAACAGTTCATCATGTTCCTTAAGTATACTTGCAGGTCCAGTTATGGCAAGTGATTTTCAATGTTGCTGTTATTACATCAGTGCACACACGAACTAGAATACAAATCACATCCTTGATGCATTAACACCTTGACCTCTGTAGCAATCAACAAGCAATATCAGCATCTACTGGCTACTCTGCACCTAATTGGTGGGTGGCAGGGAGAGCAATTAACTGAAACCTACCTAAAAGTTATCTCTTGCAGGTTAAACTTACCTATTGTGATCTCGTATTGTCCTCAGAAAGAATGAGCCTTGATAACGTTCTGTCCTATAATCGATCTCGGGTATTTTATCATCATGATCATTTCTACCTGTGTGTGTTGGTACTTTGATTATTCTTAAAACCTTCTCTTTTAAATGTTCCGACCTATATTTCTCTAAAAACGTTGAGTTCTATGTTTCTTTATAATTTTAATATGCAACTAAATATCTTGCGATGTATATCAGGTGTCACTATTTAATATTTTTTATTTACGTATATTCTTCAAGATATTATTGAGAAAACCTATGTGAATAGGTGCATTGGCAACATGTAACCTTTAAACACTGAGCGGACCATATTTATATATTTGTATTTTATTTACAAATGTGAACGCTACAATTAGGCCCATGTCCAGGTGGCAACGTATTACAATATAAAGATAATAACAGTGAAACAAGCAACACATTAAATATGTATAAAATACCCTGCACCCTCAGAGCCAAAATTTTCGAGGTTCATGGTAGGCCTTTTCCGGCTACCGTAGCATTCCCGTGGCCCACGAAGTCTCCACTGTACTTCACCCTACCAAACATTCACTCTGTTTCCTCTGGCTCCTTCGTCTCCCTTCAAAAAACATTTACATTTTTTTCTAAATTGTTTAACAGATATAGAAAAGGGCTTCACCCTTCAATGCCGTCCTCTGTGCATGGTACGGACTTGTGATTTCTCACCCTATCGCCGGCCTCTGTGCATGGTATGGACCCATGCTGCGCTAGTTTTAATTCGCTATATTCTAATAAGTTTTTAATTTTTATTCGATTAGTTTTCACATTATTGAAGAGAAAGGTTTTGTCTTAAGAAAAAGTGGAATAGGATATTTTAAAAAAATGTTTTAGTTAGGAAAAATTAATTTCCCTCTGCTGCAACGACGTCTACTCCACTGGTTGACACGAGTAAAAATGATTTGCTTTATTTTTTCAAACTCGATCTCAATCAATTCCTAACCATTTATTTACATCTCTAAATCACTTTTAGAAATCATTAATTTCTTTATGTAAGATTTTTTGCTATTTATTCTAAGAAAGTACCGTAATTTTCCGATTATAATAGGCATTTTTTTCTCGAAATAGTTGACAAAAAGTTAGGGTGCTTATTATATATGGTTATAAATACATACAACTTTTTTCAGTACGGAAATAATTTATATATTCGAACATGTTTTTACCAATAAATCGTAGATGTCAATGCATTTCGATAACGAACATGTTTTTACAAATAAATCATACATTACAATGCATTTTGATAACATTCCTTTAAATATTGTTTTTCAAAACAAAAATAAGAATATTTATTTATTTACTTTAGCTGTCAGAATCACTAAAGCCTAGGAATTCATTACCACTCTCCCAGTGTTGAATCCAGACGTTCTTCCCCGGGGGGAAACTGCATGGGTCGGGGGGGTATATAATATATTGCTAGAAAATTAATAGGAGTTGTCTTTTTTGTTACTGTTTAAATAATTAAGTTAAATAAAATTCGATTTATTTATATTTTATTTATTTATTGCAGATTAACAAATAATTTGTAATATAATTTTATACATCACCATTTAATGACAAAATTAACTATAATTTATTTATTTTAGTTATTTATTTATTTCTATTTATTTATTACAAATTTATTTATCACAAACTTTTTTTGGCTGTCACACTTATCTAGAAAAATACACCAAGATATTTTGAACTCATTAGAATGGAAATGAAATCTTCCAATTCCAGTGATAACATGGTTATACAATTACTTTGATAATTTGATTGGAATGATTAATCCGGTGGCAAAATACATTATTTTCTCAAGTTGAAAAACAATAATTTTCAGACACACTCAGAACTTAACATTTTCAGCTCACACATAAATAAGTTATTTATTCAGTTAGCTAAATTTAACTAGAATTAATGAATAACCAACAAGTCATTTTCTCTTCTCTTTAATCCTAATTTGGCAAACCACATTTTCAAATAAATATTAAATAAAAATATTGACCATTAGCCACCTGGATATTGTTCGTTGATTATACTTTTCATGATAAATTATTATAATAATTCACTGAAACATGTATATTTCACTGAAACATGTATATATCTTCTGCTAATATCTACAAACTTATAATATACATAGACGTTTTTCATTTCTAGTTGTTTTGCATGCATTCATTTTATACATAAAAACATTAAAAATGTTGAATGCTGCACAGCAAATTACACAGGTTAGTAACAGCAAATACATGATTGGAAATAATGTTATGGTTTTTATGGAACACAGAATTTAAAAACCTGTAATGTTGCTCTTATGAGGCTGAATAAAAATGACAAATGACAAAAAGTAATATAAAATAAACAAGCGTTTTGGTCCCGCTAAGTCCAAAACAAGGACTTGTCAGACGGTGCCATGTAATGATATATTTATCTTAATGCGGTATTGAAGTATCACATATATCTCAAAACTAACTAAATTTAATAGATATTTGGAATAATCATAGAAAATTTGATTAGATATGTAACAAACGCTTTAATAAACCTTAGTCTTCATAAGTAATATAATTATAAAACACTAAATATATATTTATTGAAAAGAATAAATAAATGTGTATTCATCAGTACTCAGGAAGATCAAAAAAAAGCAAAAACTAAAACATACGAAATTATACCTATTTACGCATCTAGTACTTTTAAATAGACATAATGTAACAAAAAATTTTATTTCACAAAAACTGACAAATTCCTTAATAAAAAATAACTATGAATTTATGGTTTAATCTCAAGACACTATATAAGGAACTTAAACAATTTAAATTAACCTCAGTCTTCTTTGTTTCTTCTTAGCATATGTGTCAATAACATCGTCTAACTAAGTATTTGGTAACTCATCAGGTCCTTCGATAGCGATTTTCATGAGGTTTCTTGTCCCAATCTATTTCTTAATTTCGTCATCAGCCTATTCATTGTACTAAAAGACCGTTCAGCACTTGCGGTGGACACTGGAATGCAACATAGTTTTACGCATAAACTCTTAAGTTCATCATATCCAATATTGGATTTCAATATTAATTTCAAAATATTATTCTGACTGTCTTCGGATTGGACAGCATACATAAAGGAACGAATATCGTTCCACAATGCATCGAAATTTAAATGCAGCAAACCAGATAAATGCCTAGCATCCTGTTCAGTCACAGTACGAAATGATTCTGCTGATTCCAACTTCTAGGTAATTTTGATCAACAGTATAGCCCTGTCGTTGAATCGATAACTCATCTGGTTAATCATTTCATTGACGAATTTACTAGCTGTTTTAAAACTTATTTCAAGTTTTTCGTTTTCCTTTACGGGGTGTATATTTTCAAGATCATTAACCATGGACGTGTAGTTTTTCCAGATTGTGCTTTCTTCATTATTTTCAAAGCAATCATGTGATATAGTTTTAAGGTGTTTAATAGTAGAATTAATAAGTCTGGGTAAAGCGGATAAACATAAATCTTCTTTTTGTAAAATCTTACTTAGATTTGAAACAGCGAGTAGTGCTTCATGTAAAACACAGAGGTTTATTAAAAAACTGGATTTTTCCATTTCTAACAAAATGCCTCCAGCTAAAGAAGCAAGATCCGCACCATCCTTATGTATATGTTCACAAGTCATCATTATGGAACTGTAACAAAGCCTGACAGCGTCAATGGATCTAAAATTACTTAGCCAGCGAGCTTCTATGGTTTCTGGAATTTTTAATAGTGGTTCCTCAAGAATGGATTGAACATTGTGTAACATTCTTTCCCGTCTAGATGATCTATGAAACAGTTTGTAAATATCCTTAACAACATGCAGCACTCGTTTAATCGCTGGATATTTGTTTCTAGCACTTGTCAAAGCTAAGGATAATACGTGCGCTCTGCAATGTATGTAAGGTATTTCTCGTCCAACTTTTTCTGATAGTCTCTTTTGTACACCGGAAATATTTCCTGAGAAAGTAGCAGCTCCATCAAATGAACATGACACTAAATATTTTACATCTATTTTCCGTTGTTTTAGCTGACATAAAATGGTTTGCGTTATAGTTTCTGCATCCACATTATCTAATTTAATTAAACAGAGGAACATTTCTCGAATATTATTGTTATCTACGAAACGTAATAATATCGTAAGTTCTGACATATTATTAATATTTGTGGACTCATTAACCATTAACGAAAAGTACTTATTTTTCACAACGATGCTGGAATCATGTTTATCTAATACCTCTCCAATGCAAGAAATAAATTCTGACCCAGTCGCTTTGCTAATATAAGTAGAGCGGCTGCTTTGGCCTTTTAACCAAGTATTGAGGATATCGTTGCGTTTAATAAGAATTTTATTAACTAATGCTTCATATTTGGTTGTATGAGGTATTTCTTCTTTAGCTAGAAAATATAGGGCTTCTATAAGAGCATGCATTGACCAACGATTTTGGCCTTTCTGTGTTTCACTCTCGTTAATCAATATGCTATGTACTGGTTTCTGCATTCCCTGGAGACGCAACGTTTCCATAGAAACACTACATGCATGCTTTTTGGAATTTGCATGTTTTTCTAGTTTACCAGTTTTTCCTGCGGCTTTTCTATAATTAGTAAAAGGTACATTGATAAAAATACCACCAGATTTTTATATCGCTTCTAAATCGTTTTTCAAAAATATCTCACAAAATTTGCAAAATGCTCCTCCGCGAATACTATCGAAATAAAGCCATTCGTATTTTGATTCCCACTTTTTATTATATTTGGATTTAGTTTTCTTGCTGATATCACTGCTCTTACCTATATCTTCAATTTCCAGTGTTTTCCCATCTTCAATCCATTCATCTTCTTTTCTGCAACTACTACAGTGACTCTCCTCTTCTTTTTTCTCACAATCACTATTCACTTCATTCTCTAATTCCGTATTTAGTTTTTCTTTTTTTTTCCTTTTGAAAGAATGCCAGAAGAGATTTTTGCGAATCCGAAGTCTTACGCTTCTTTGCATTAGACATTATTTTGGGGTATGGTATAAAATTTGTAGAAAGTAACTGAAAAAAAATATTTTCACTTAAGTAAATAACAGTAAGTAACAATTGAAATTAAATATTCATATAAAGTAAATTAATTTAGCTGTTATTGATTTTGAGATTTTTTGTATAGATTTGTGTTCCAATTCATTCCAATGTACTGAACAAAACTTACCAATTGTTAATAAAATTTAATTTTCACTTCAGTGGAAACTGCAGCTTACTGCACGACAAAATCAGTCATAAATATGAAGTCCCGTCTCCTGTCGATGAAGCAGAGGGGAATGGGGATGGAAGTATTCAGGAACAGAGAAAGAGAAATTCTTCTATCTGTCGAGATGTTCCAGGCAGTCTGTGTTAGAATGGCGAGAAGATACTATGTGGCTAATTTTAATAGAGAGTATCAAAACATTGTTTCGAATCACAAACTTGAAGCATGAGTCTGCTTCCCTTGCGACGGCACGATCTTTTTTTCTGTACGCTGCACGTGCAACAAACTATCGATGCTTGCAACAAATATCGACGCTTCAGAATACAGTCAATATTTAAAACACTATTTTAGTTAAACGTGCTTAGTAGAAAATAGAATTAAAATACATATTGTTAAAGTTGCGTAAACTCACTAAAATCCTGTAAAAAACTGAATTGAACATTTTCTCCGGGGGGGATTTTCCCCCCGGGTACCCCCCTGGATTCAACACTGCACTCTCCTCACTGTCCTCAAACAATTCCTCGGCGATGTTGTGTTCCCTTTCATCATCTACGTAAATTGCGTCGCCGAGAACATTTTACACACTTCAGTCGGCTTGTATGAACGATGTCGCTGGGCAGCAAAGGACGAACTGTTATTCCAACCAACCAGGTTAATACAAAGGCAACATCGAGACTGAGGTTTTTATACATTGTATCGATCTTTAATGGGAGTCGGAACGTAATGTGATATTTTCGTAAACTCTCGCACACATACATATCTAGTTTGGCAGCAAAGCGTGAACTCCTATTCCAACAGACCAGATTAATACAAAAGGCGACATTGAGACAAAATGTTTTTTATACAGCGTAGTGATCTTTAATGGGAGGGTCAGAACATAACGTGATATTCTTGTAAACTCTCTCACACGTTTCCAATTTGGTGGCAAGGCGAGAACTGTCCCGATACTACACATAGTCTAGTAAAATTACATTGATCTTATACAAAAAAATAGGTGCGTATTATACATAGTGATAAGTGAATTTTCACATTTCATCTGTGAAAACATGGGTGCTTATTATATAGGTTGCGTATTATAATCAGAAAATTACAGTAATGAGAAAATAAACTCGATTATCTTCATCAGAAAATCCTGTCATTAATAAGATTACACTCAATGATAGCACATCAATTCAAAACTGATCTCAAGATTTCATTAGCCTTTCAATTTGTAAACTAGAAAGATATGGTGACAGCTAAAGTTAATATTCTGACAATGAGCCTCTTGAGACTTTCCAGTGTAGCCCATTCCCTGACTGGTATATGTGAGCAAGAGAAGATGTGGAGTTGGTTCCGAAATTGATTAGATACAGAACACAAGGAGAGTGTTCTCAACCAATATGAATTAGTGGTCAACGTCACTAAGTGCATCCTTAGAAGATGTTTTCTTTGTCGAAAGAAGAGCTTACATTGCTAGAAATAAAAAGATTCAATCTTTTCCTTTGGTTTCTAGTCTCTGCCACGCATTGACCAAAAATTGTGGAGTTATTTTATTACATCTACAGAAATATACTTATTTGTCAATTGAATTTATATCCGTTCATTCAGTTCTAAGGATCTTACTCCGAATAAAATTTTACGAATCATTATCCCTCATTGTGCAGACATGGCTAGTAGGAGTATGCTGATCCAGCTGATTCCAAGATGAGTTTTACTTTGGGCAGCAGCTCTTCAGCATAAATCCGAAGACTTCCACTTTCAAGCCTCCTTTGGATGCGTCAAGAATTTTAAAAAGCAATACTGAATTCCTCAATGCAAAGTCACGAGGTACATAAAATCTAAAAGCTGCCTTTCGTTAACTGAAGTGTTAGAAGTAGCAGCCGCATTCCAAAGTCACACATCGAAGTTAATTGCAAAGTGCAATGGCGTAGCTATGATTTTTGGTGCCCGGGGCGAGTTATCCCAATGCTGCCCCCTTTTACTCTCAACGTCCGATATGTTGGACGTCAACCGCACACGTGAAAATCACCAACATCCAATCCGTTAGACGTCTGGAAATGTTGATTTATTTTTGGTAATATTCAATATAAATCGCTGAATCTTCGTAGAGGCATACAAAAATAATGTTTCCATATTAAGAAATTATAAACTATATAACTCTTAATATACTGTATCTGCCCAAATAGAAGCCAACCCTGGATTTAAGCCGACCCCCCAAAAATTTCCACAATTTTTTGGCAAAAACATAAATTTCGTAGATTTTATGCTGAAGTGTGCTGGGTGTTGGTTCTACAATAATTCGTCGCAGTCAATTCGTTGCAGGACGAAATCGTCGCATGTCAGTTTGTCGCAGGACAAACTCGTCACGCATTGCTGTCATGCGACGAATTGTCATGCGACGAATTGTCATGCGACGAATTGACTGCGACGAGTTGACGGTATACTGCCGGGCATTCATGCACGGCTTAGAATACATTATTCGAAATCGAAGAAACGAGTGGGAAATGGTTTAGTGGTTGACATTTTGAAATATTACTCCAATTAATAATTTTGTGTTGTTGAATAATGTTCCACATTCAGTGACAATAATTTCATTCATCTTCATTTTCACAAAAGGTCAAATATAGTAATAGCGATCTCGCCAAGATAATTTTTCATCCAAGTATATTTCCAATGAAATTAGCATTTACATTGCCTTAGGAAATTGCATTTCTATAATTATAGACGTTCCATATAAAGTTTTACCAAAATTCAAACAGTTGAGCATACAAAGCCGTCAACGCATTTTGCGTAATCGTCTGCATAGTCAGTCTACGCAGATAATGTGACCACTCAAATAATGTGAAAAACCCATGGTAACAAAGCACAGGTAGTGCTAAATTCAGTATTCTAGCCTTTATAATTTATTCATTAATATTCATCGTAGGGCAAATATTTACTTTACGAAAAATATAGTACAGGCAGACCTCATCTTTCACGGGGGTTACGTTCCTGAAAACACGGCAAAAGATGAAATTGCGAAAGAGAAGTAATTAAGGCAATGGGAAATACAGGGTTTGGTTCTCATCCCAGCAAAAATGGATCGTTTGTCCTCTGTATTGGTGACCGCAGAAAAATAGAGAAAAAGATGGAAAAATTAACTTCAGTGAAAGTGAGACTTAAACAAGTTAAAAGAAGACGAAAAAAGTATCAGAAAATAAATTATTTAAGTTCCGTAGTATAATCGAGAAAAAAATGAACGGAGGTTGCCTAACTTGCAGGGGCTAATTCCCAAAATACGGCATACGGCGTCTTTCTTGCGGGCTACATTCCTGAAAAACTCCACGAAACTCCACCAATAATAAATGATGCACAAAACTCAAAGCTTAAGCATTTGAACTAAGTCAAACCTGAGCAAATAACCCAATGATCCTGAATCGGAAGGGCCAAGAGTTGTGTTTCCCTGTCGTAATAAAGACAGAAGGCTCCTGAACAGTGATGCCAGCTTATATTCTGTAACTTTTCATGTACAAAGGGACACAAAAGTGTGGGAGGACTGCATCCAAAAAATATTTAAAAGTATATATAAGACACGTACACGTGTCTTATATATATACTTTAAAAATAGATACACGTATCTATTTTTTTAAATTACGTAAATACTTTTATGTATCAGAATAACGTAACAATATTTTTCAGGCCTGACTATGAGAGAAAATGTGAGGAAAACGCGATTCATTCCATATATAGAAAATTTTGCGCAGCCTTTTCCGTGATTTTTTCCGCGAAAGAGCAAAACATAAGACCGCGAAAGACAAATCTGGTCACAAATGCAGAACCTCGAAAGATTGAAACACGCGAAAGATAAAGCCTTGAAAAACGAGGTCAGCCCGTGCTATCATTTGAACGCGACGGCAATGAGAGACGTGCTGCCATCTATGGTCGACTACGAGATTTAACCATAACCCAAATTTTCTTCAGACTCGCATTTAAGCCGAGGGGTGATTTTTTCATGATAGATTTTGACAAAAAACATCGGCTTGTATTCGGGCAGATACAGTATGTATAAGTTACAAATTATAATTATGTAACTTATAATTACACCCATTTATATATTTTGTAAATTTATATAATTATATGTAATATTTTTTGTGGCAAAAGGTCACAATATGTTGCATATTAGTTACAAATAAAGTGTTGCTTATATTGATACTAATATATCACTAATAATAGAATTTGATCAAATTATGAAAAAAATCGATTTTAACTTACAAATTTTTAGATTTTTCTATCTTCTTAACTATAAAACATACACACAAATGTTTCCACTTTACCTTACACCACACTAAACCATAGTTACAGCAGATAACCCCGTGCATGCAAAATAACCTCAATGTAGCCTGGCATTTTGGGCATCCAAGTCCCATTATTGGACTGGTAGTGAAAGGGGTTTTAAATAGACACTATCATTTCTTTACATTTTTTTTAGTTGGTCACAGATTAATTATCATACATCGTTAAAACTAGGGCTGTCAATTTTTTTCGATTTTTTTCGAAAATCGGTAACTCGACCGTCGAAAATCAAAAAGTCGGTAAGTCAAAGTCGAAAACCGAAAAATCGAAATCGATTTTTACCGAAAAGTCGAAATCGATTTTTTTTACCGAAATGTCGAAATCGGTTTTTTTTACCGAAAAGCCGAAATCGATTTTTTTTACCGAAAAGTCGAAATCGATTTTTTTTACCGAAAAGTCGAAATCGATTTTTTTACTGAAATGTTGAAATAGATTTCTACTGAACTATTGAAGTCGGTCTTCTGGATGTCTACATCGATTTTCTCAAAAAAGCCTACAGTATGTGATCGTGGAACGAAGTGACACCGCATCGTGTCCGTTGTCTATGGTAACCCGATGTGCTACGGATCTGAAATTTGGAATGTAGGTAGAACTCCGGGTGAAACAAGTTCGAAAAATAAAATTCTGAAATTCATACTCCAGAACAGACATATAATGTAATGGTGACGGCTCACTTATAAATAAGGAGTCGAAATCGATTTTTTTTGTGAACTAGGGAAGTCAGTCTTTTGGATGTCTATGTCGTTTTTCTCGATTTAAAATGATTAAAAAACACTATTTTTTTCGATTTATAATAATTAAAAAACATACTGTTATGGAAATCATTCGATTATGGCAATCTCTACACAAAGGATGCATCGAGGTTTACATTTCTTCCATTTTCCTTTCTTTCATTTTCTCATTCCACAAAAACAATCAAGGCGGTGTGACTCTGATACCCCACTGCCATTTGGTCTGACAAATACCATTATAAATAAAAAATAAAGGATAATTAAAGCGGACAATTGCAGATGGACCCGTGGATATTCAAGGCTATTTCGGACCTTACCGTTTCCCAGCAGGCGACGTTTTCATCTTGGCGGTGAAAAAAGAAACGGAAAATTCTTCTAGGATTTGAAAAGGAAGCACTTTACAGTAATCCTTGTTCGTAAGCTGCATTTTATGATTACAGCAGTAATATTTTCATAATAGGATGAAAAACACAGAAGATGATTTACATTTACTGCTACAATCATACATATACATTACTTAATTTTACTTAATTATAACTTAATCATTACTTAATCTTACTCCAAATATAATAAAATAGTAGGAGCAGTATTTATAAGTGAGCCGTCACCATTACATTATATGTCTGTTCTGGAGTATGAATTTCAGAATTTTATTTTTCGAACTTGTTTCACCCGGAGTTCTACCTACATTCCAAATTTCAGATCCGTAGCACATCGAGTTACCATAGACAACGGACACGATGCGGTGTCACTTCGTTCCACGATCACATACTGTAGGCTTTTTTGAGAAAATCGATGTAGACATCCAGAAGACCGACTTCAATAGTTCAGTAGAAATCTATTTCAACATTTCAGTAAAAAAATCGATTTCGACTTTTCGGTAAAAAAATCGATTTCGACTTTTCGGTAAAAAAAATCGATTTCGGCTTTTCTGTAAAAAAAACCGATTTCGACATTTCGGTAAAAAAAATCGATTTCGACTTTTCGGTAAAAATCGATTTCGATTTTTCGGTTTTCGACTTTTAAAACGGCGGTCGTAAATCGGTAAGTAGAATCGGTTTTCGAAAATCGATTATTGACAGCTCTAGTTAAAACTCAAAACTGACACTTTCCTGACTTTATGGCTGCAAAATCTTTGATAATATCACTAAAATCTATGGTACCGGCTACACTATTTTCAATCGAAAGCATTGCAAGATTTGTCTTTCTTGTACCATTGTAGACTGCAAATATGATTTTATCAGCTTCATTTTACTGAACGTATGTTCACATGATGTTACTGAAACCGGCAATGTTAGTGGAATCTGAAGAGCTGTGGCCAAGGTCTTGTATGCCTCCAATCCCATTGATGAAATGTACTTGAGCAGCCCCTTTGGAGAAAAGTCCAGTTTTTCCCCATTCGGTTTTGCCCTATTGAGGGATGCAATGATGTCCTTGTAGTCGTCATACAGCTCTAGTTCATTCAAATCTTCTGTATACTGCCGTGATAGATTAGTACATTTATTTTGGAGGTCACTAAGCTGTTCTTGATTTTGAAGATCCAACTGATTTACAAAAAATTCAGCATTACAAAGAACGCCAAAACGATTCTCTAATCCAAAAATGAAAGTTGTTTTTCCTTTTTTTTCTCAAGAAGAAACTTTCATTTTTTGATTATTGTTGCTAAGTTCAGGAAGCAATCTCGAGATTTATTAGGATGCAACGCTCAGATACCTATTAGAAGTAAAGAGAAACTCGCAGTATTTTTTAGGTAAGCTAATTCATGTCCTAATGTACTAGTCAGTTATACTTTATACTACTACTACTTTATACTACCTATTACTCACTGGAATAAATGATGATTCACTCACCAGCCAATTCGTCTAAATCTATTATATATATATTTTGAAGGGTGTGTTTGTTGGTTTGTGTGTTTGTTCATGGAACTCCTCCTAAACGATAAAAGCTAGAGTAACCAAATTTGGTACGATTCTTCCTTACATCCTAACTTAGTGAATTGTCAACCTTTGGTCAACCCGGATTAATCAGTGCTGCCAATATAGGGGATTAACATTTTTCCATAAGATAACACGTATGAATCCATTTCTTGACTTGCAAGGTATTCTTCCTTCAAGCATCAAAATACATAAATATGGACCGATTTTTTTCATTTTTGCTTTATTCGACAAATAAACTCTATACTATCTTATTCCTGTGAAGTTTACATGTTAAACGGTGGAAGTTTTCAGAAATATGCTATTTGTTTAGAAATTTTGTGGATTTTTCGTACTCTTTCTGGGCGTTGCCAAGGCGGCCATCATTATTACCTCCGATTCAGTTAGCTTCAATGAAGCTTATAAATAGACGAAAGTTTAGCGTTATTCGTGTCGCACTTTTGTTTAAGCAACGAAACGATCAATATTTATGGATAGCAACGTAAATACAGTAAAACCTCTATCTAGTGAACCTCTGTTTATCGTAAACCTCCGTATTTCATAATATCTTTTGGGTCCCGCCAAAACTGTATGTTATGGTATAGGCAAACCTCTTAATATCGTACCTCCGTATTTTCGTAATTATCCGTATATCGTAATGGGAAAATGCACCCCTGATAAAAAACAACCTCCCTATAGTAAAATAATGTATTCCTGTTTACGGATAAAATAATTAAGCTAGTTTGCAATGAAAATTTGCATGTGAATAACCAAAAGAAATCAGTCGATGGTATATGCATACGTACGTACAAGGTTATCCCGTTGAAGCAACCACCGTAGTGGCCTTTCGAAAAAGTCACCAAAATATTATCATAATGCAACAAATATGCACAATTTAAGTTGAAGTTAGGTTGCGTAGTTTATTACCTATGCCAGACCCTACGAGTTCAACTCGCTCAGATTTACGGTCCCCTTCTAAAAGGAAACAACGGCAAGCACCAATAGTCAATTCTTCTGTGATTCTCAAGTTACACATCACTGCTACTTATGTACGTATCAATTTTAATCACTCGTGAAAAGTGTCATGAGAATATTATTACAATGTTGCAAAGATATATCATTTAAACGTAAATTAATTCTCGATCCTCAGCTAATACACCATTGCTACGTATTTATTAATTTTCACGGCCTTTGAAAAGAGCCCTGAAAATATTACTACAGTGTTGCAAAGGCATTTAATTGTCAATTCTTTCGTGATCCTCATGTTACTTTTACTGCCTCTGAAAAACCCACGAATATATAACTGTAACATTGCAAAGACAATATTTAAGTCAATTCTTTCGAGGTCCTGAGGTTAACAACGCACCACTGCTACGTACGTATCACTTTTTACCACGTCTGAAAAGAACCATGAATACATGACTATAATGTTACATAGACATAATATTTAAGATAGGTACTGCTTCTGCTGCGAAGATTTCTCGCCTGGTGAATCCCCTCACACGTCCTGGTTTATCCCCTCATGCAGGCGTCCAGCTATAAGGGTGGCCGGTTCTAAATAGCCGGATAGCACAGCTTTTACTGTATGTGTATACGTGTTATATGGGATGTATAGGCCAAAAACCATGTTTCTCGTATATAACGTAGTCATGCTTATAACGAAGCAATGAGTCGGTCCCCTCAAATATGTATTAAACGAGTTTTACTGTATTTGAAGTTTTCATGGAGATGATTGACATAAATGAGCAACAATATGGGATCCAAAACACTCCTCCGAGGGACTCCCGAAGTGGCAGGTATTTCATCTGAATAGGCTTGTCCTACTCTGACCTTTTTTGTCCTCCCAATTAGAGATTCTTTTATTAATTAATCAATTTATTACCCTTTTATCTATACTTAGTTTCCCTACTTCCTCATATATACGTGCCGCTTAGTTCCGAGACTGCTTATGATAGTTGTATTTGACAGGGAGTCATGAGGCTTGGATGAGAACATTCCAGAAGAATTACGGCATACAGAGGCAAGGGTGCCCAAAATCAAAGGCTTAGTGAAGGGTAGACCTAAGACAAACAGTAAACAGATACTTATCTATAAATATCTATAAAGCAAAGTGTTTGGATGT
Source organism: Uropetala carovei (assembly GCA_036926305.1). Lineage (NCBI taxonomy): Eukaryota > Metazoa > Arthropoda > Insecta > Odonata > Petaluridae > Uropetala > Uropetala carovei. The sequence continues at coordinate 1,004,752 of JAXCHB010000188.1, read as the reverse complement.
ATGTATGTGTGCTATTCTATAACTCAGCAACTGCAGCTCGTAGAATCAACAGGAAGGTGTTATTTTAAGTGTAGTAAAGAGTTAAGTGATGTAGTCTGGCTTTTAAACTGATTTGATTCACCTTTCTAATTTTAAAAAATTATTAACAACTTTTATATTAACTTACCGTGATATGTGTTTATATGTAGGTAAGTTTTAAGACACAAATAATATTTAATAACTCGAGAACAGCTGCATGTATTTTAGTCATTCTTTCAATTTTAAAGAGTGCCACACATAAAGACGTGTAATCACCGTGCAACATAACGACCTGAGTTTGATTCCAGGGACGTTTAATTCCCCCAATAGGATAACATGAGCAGAACCTTCTCGAATTTTTATCTCCTAAACTATAAGTTGTAATTATATGCTCTTGCAGACTTTTTTGTTGCAAGTGTTGTTCTCTATACAACTAAATTTATTAATCAATACCTTACAGATCATAAAAGGGCAAGGGAGAGTAAAATATGGATTTCTCATTGTTGGCTTCACGGAAATGGCATCTCTTGACCGTGGCGCCATAAATGGCAATGGCCACATACCTAATTACATTCTACGTATGTATGTCTGACTCTTGAAGAATTTATGTGAATGTTTGAAGACGAAGAAAAGACAGTAAAATTTTCAATTGACAGTAAAATCATTGAAACAAACTGTTGGGTTGGTGTTTCATCTTTAGTCTATACACTTTCTAAAAGTTGTTTAAATTAAAAAGTTTTTTTTTATATATACTTGTTCATTTTCTCCATTTGAATAACATAGGGATGAGTGCAGCTTATTTTTCCTTTGAATTTTGAAATTACAGTAGAATCTCGACTATCCGAGCCTGCTTATCCGAGGTTCCGGGTTAACCGATGCGGTGGCAGCGTAACATGGCGGCCAGAAAGCGATTGACCAAAGTTGGGCAGAAATCATTAAAAGATTTTGTTTAAGTAATATATACTACCATGACATCTCTCATTGTCACCGAAGTTGAGAGTCCAATGCATTTATATGGAAAAAATTTTAACGTAATATCATTTTTCATTTTGTGTGCAATTTAACTTTGTTTACATGGCAACCAAATATTTGTTGATTTGAATTAAAATATTACTTATAAATGGTTTTTAATGATATTTTTGTGTGACGTAGAGTTCTCCAAAACAAAGTCTTTTTAAAACTACATAAGTAACTTAAATAATTAGACAGATTTTCCACAAATTGTGATTGTTTCATTGTGTTGATGTAATTAATTTTCTCATAACACAACTCATTGATGAGAGAATGGAGCCAAGAATCAGAGGGTAATACTCACTCTGTGATTTTTAAATGTTCTCAATTTACTTTTTTATCTTTTGTTAAATTAATTCATTTCATTTGTTACTTTGTTTTTCTATTTTTTGTTGATTATTGTGTTCTTGTTGTTTTTGCTTACAGTTTTCGTTCTTGTCTTGTTCAGATGTTTGTTTTGTTTTGTATATTGGCTTGTACGAGGTGCTACTCAAAAGTTCCCAAAATGTATCTGAAAAAAAGTAGACTTGTCCAAAGTCCTAATCGCCACCGTCCCCTTCAAAGTAGTCCCCTTGGGAGCGTACACAATGATCCCAACGTTTCTGCGCTGCGTGACATTTAGGTATTACTATTTGATGTAAATGTGCTTTCATTGTGTTTTTAGGACACATTTTGCTTTATTCTTTGTCGCATGAGTATTCTGACACAAAATATGATAGTACTTTGCAATACTTATATAATCATAATTTTTAATACGAGTAAAATTTCATTTCTAAAATTTTTTTAAGGTTGAGGTACTCAATAACATTATACAAAATTTTTGTCGTATTATATCCATCAGTGTAAATTTTATAAAAATAAGTTTCCATTATTTACAAACAGTTTTTACTAACAACTTTTGAGTGATCATTACAAACATTTAGCTCACAAGAACTACATGTCTGGTGAATTTGCCTTTTCACTTTACATAGGAGACACTGAGAGCGTTTCTTTTTCTTTCTGGTTGGTTCATCATCTGTTTCGTTTACAGTCCCTTGAAACACAGACATGCACTGCCTTAAATCTTTGGAATGTGCATTCTGCAGTCTTCTCATTATAAGGGTTTCACTAATTCCTCCGCTAAAATTTCTAGGAAATTACGGCGTCTCTCCAACTTTTTATTATTCCAATTGGGATACAAATTTGTGAATAACACAAAACCAGCAATTCCACTAATATCCAACATATTCATGAAAAATGTAAATGGCCACCGATTCGTTTTTCTTTGACAGCTATAGGAATGCACCATTTGGTCCATGAAATCTGTGCCACCTTTTGTGGCATTATAATACAATATGATTTCAGGTTTTCTCTGCCTTTATTCGCTTATGCTATTGTCATGATGCATCGACAATAGTAAAATTACCGCTTTCCCTTTTTTTTGGGACGTAAGACACTAACGTCAGACTTTTTGTGAAGCCAAACACAGAAGAAAGCTCCGGACAAGAGCGATTTAGAAAGAAGTTTGCTGGAATATATGGTTTATGTTTTCTAAGTGTTCCCACGAGTGTAAGCCCACAATTTTTCAAATTCAAACCTAGTTGCATGGTCATAAAAAAATTATCACATGTAACATTACTGTTGGTCTCGAAATACGGAGTGCAAAGTTGTTCCACGATACGTTCTCCAATATTCGGCATAGCTCTCACACCGTTCTTTTTCCCCAAGTAAGGAAGCCCCCCTAGTGGATAACCAGTTGAGGAATTGTTCACCCAAAATATATTTATTCCATATTTGTCCGGTTTTTAAGACTGTTTAAATATCTAAGGCACCGCAGTGGTGCAGTGAATCCATATGAGTGTTAAACCAGTTGTAGGTTTGTGTCTGACCCAAAGCATCATCACCAAATGCTTGTTTAAGCATTTTGTGTGTTTCCGCCGCACTCTGCCATGTTTGAAGCAAAACTTGATGCACACACGCTGCTCCTTCACGTCTACCATTTCAACGAAAAAAAAATCGCAAAATGACACAAACACGACGTTATAAAAACGCGTAGAACAAAAGAATGTGTGCACTCAGCACAAAGCCACATTGCACACTGGTTCACAAAGGATACATGCAGTGCTACCGAGCACCACTAGTCCATACTACAACTGGTTCCTGCGCGACATTCAACTTTCGGGAACTTTTGGGTAGCACCTCGTATATATAAAAGTGAAATACTGTATTTAATCGATTGTAAGCCGACCCCCACTTTTCACAAGGCCAAGCAAGAAAAAAATTTGATTTTAACCCTCTCGCGACTGGACCGCCTGAGAATGCCCGTAAATTTTTATACTCCCGATCGCAGGACCACCCGAGACTCTCCGGAAAATACGCTTTCAAATTTACCTCTGAAAACGTTGACTGGATGGCTTCTCTCTCGGAAATGACGTAGTATACCATATAAACACGAGATTTAGATCGTATTTGGCAGATTTTTCTTAACTTTGTATACGAAGAATTTTTTAATAATATTCGATCGAAATTCGCTATTTTTTTGGACCCTGAACAATCTAATATGTCTCGCAGTGTTTCTTCTACTTCGGAGATTTTTCAAATATATATTTTTGGAGATTAATGTATAATTGTTTTATTTAATGTTTTCCATTTGGTGGCCAGCAGGTGCCCCACACCTCAGGACGTGAGAGGGTTAAAGTATTAACTAAAATTACAGTGACATAAAATACATTTTATTCACTTACCTATTCATAACAACTTCTACGAAAAAAGTAATTTGACCTTGTTATCCCCCAGGATCTTAATACAGTAATACTCTGGGAATAAATTATGTAAATAATACGTGGCGCATCAAAGTCTTAAAGAACGCAGCAATAGCGCTCGTATGCGTAAGGAGCTAACACAATGTTTCATTTTACTCATGAATTGAAGCATTTGCCCTCCCCTGCCCTCCCTCCTCCACCTATCATGTTTTAGTGTTAGCTCCTTACCCATACGAGCGCTATCACTGCGTTCTTTTACGACTTTGGCGTGCCACGTATTATTTACATAATTTATTTCTTCATAGGTATTCAGTCAATTTGATTCTTTTTTTGCATATATTTAAAGATCTCGCGTTATAATGTAACTACGGACATAAATTCATTGGATACTTTTTTTTGCCCCCGATTCTAAGCCGAGTGGCGATTTCTGAGATGGACGGGGTTGAAGGTAAGAACAACTTTTAAATATATAAAATAAATTTAAATAAAATAGCTATTAAACGAATTTAATATTTATTTATAATTAAGTTAAATTAATAGAAACACCAGTAAAACAGTACATTATAGTGTTTGTTACATAAATTTTGCAAAATAAACCAGGTTAACAGTTATTATTAATTGCCACGTCGTATTGGGTTGTTAGCAAAAAAGTCTTTTAGTTTTTCCCTCACTGCGTTTGCTTCTCGTGAGGCGTGATTGTTTCGTCGACATGGTCTCAAATCGATTAAATACGGTATTGTTTTTGTTTGTTCTTTATACAAATCCACACCTTTGAAAATATGGTCTTGAAACTTCTTGTTGGTATATAATTTTACCTTGTGGGTAACATAGACTATGTGATGATAAAAAATTTGGGGGAAGGGAGTGCTTCATTTAATAATTATTTTCCCATAAGTTCATATGTAATTTCCGATTGTGCAAGGTTTTTATCCTTCATTCATCAAAATACCTATATATGGACCGATTTTCTTCGTTCTTGCTTTATTCAACGGTTAAAACTGTGTACTGTCTTATTCTTGCAATGTTTACATGTTATGCAATCAATGTTTTAAATTCACTAAATCCATTGAAATTCAACGGGCACTTCCACTAGTCTAGCTCTAGGCCCAAGGACTCCTACCAGTCTTTACACTCAAGAATCAGTAAACATAACCCCAAGAGTGAGATCCAATCATGTAATGTTCTCCTGTTACTTACTTCTTCCATTTGGGCATTTGTGTTTTTTTCGGCCATCTTGCAAGTAGAGCGGCAGTAGACAAAGGCGAGTGAAATTTTGTGATAATGATATTTTACGAAACATTTTTTCAATTTGTTTCTTTCCTTCAAAACACACAACATGCAATTCTTCATTATTTTTTCTATAACAAGCTTTTTATTACTTTCTCCATATACATAGTATAGAGAAAGTATTGTTTTCACGAAAAAAATCGACTTTGTGATTTCAACAGAAATACATGTTTTGAGGTCCCTAGAACACGTTTAGACTATTTTCGGAATGATGTCTGTGTGTATGTGATTGTGGGTGCTCTAACCTCTAACTCGAAAAGTACTTGCCATATCATTAGCAAATTTCATATATAACACTTTGGTAAGAGCACAAGCAGCTGATTAGTTTTTGGACAATACTGGTTAACCGGAAGTTGAAGTTTATTCAAAACCCGATTCGGTTTTGGCGAAATATCTCCGTTAAAACATCATTATTGTATATAGGTACTACAATTCTATGCAAAGGTTATAGAGAATATAATTTCCTACAATTTTCCATAGCAGTTATTGTTTAGGAATTATAGAAAGCATAGAAAGTATTGTTTTCATGAAAAAAATCGACTTCGGGATTTCAATGGAAATACATGTTTTGAGGTCCCTAGAAAACGTTTAGACCAGTGGTCTTTTTCGATTAACCGCCCACTTTTACTATATTTTGTCATATTCAGGTATATACGGTATTAGCAAATGCCATTTTAGAAAAAAACATTTCTGAATGCATATCAGCAGTTTTTTCTATATTGGTTCATATAACGGAAGATGTATAAAAAATCGATCAGTTGAGCATCATTACGTAACACTTGAGTACAATGAATACCACAAAGCCTCGGCACTGAAAATTAACGAACACTTTATGGGTTCGTTGCATTTGAAAATTATTCTGCAGAAGGACTGATGAACATAATTGTTTCAAAATTATAGGAGATTTTACAATTAGGTGGATTGGAGAAGTTTTGTGGGCAATCTGATGATGGGACATCTGTAATGAGTGGTGTTTACAGTGGAGTACAAAGAAGAATACAGGATATTCAGCCAAACACCCTATACATACATTGCGCAAATCATGATTTTAATCTGGTTTTAAAACACGCTACGTCAGATACTGAAGAGGTGAACGACTTTTTTGATGTAGTTGATTCAGTTTATGTATTTTTAGTGACAGTGTGACAAGATGGAATTTAATTAACAAAACAAATTCTGAGGAACCTCTAAAATCACTTAAACGTGTATGTGATACACGTTTTTCTTCTAAAAAGACAGCTTGGAGGGTTTATGATACAGATTTGTTGATGTAATGAAATCCTTAAATGTGTTAAAAATATTACAAGTATTAAAGAAATGGCAGACATTCTTCTGATTGATAAGTGAACTAGCTCCTAGTTTTCCAGCTGTATGCTCCATATCATGCTTTTCGTAACATTGCCAGTAAGGAAACTGAAAATAATAAAAAGGTATTTACGAAGTACGAAATCAAAATGCATGAAGCAAACTAGTTTGCCTGATCTGTTTAAAAAAAATTCTCAGGATAATGTGTGATGAAAATACGCTTTATTTCACGTTCGTTATTTACTTTTTCATGGTTCTTATATAATTCCTTGTTTTAATGTATGTATAATCAGTAATCTTTATTGATAATGGGTTCCCTTTTAATTTTTATTCATTATTTGAATTATATAATCAGTTACCAAAAATGTACATTACTTAAGCATTTTTTTATAAATTTTCAAAACTTCGGCATTTTCAAATACCCAGCAAATGCTAGGCCCCAAGGTTGCCAGGTTTATGAGGTTCTACTGTATGAGTGAATTCGAATGAGATTGAATATTCAATGGTAAGAATAAGAATCCTCACTCATTTTGGCGTGTTTTAGCACAAATTTCGTGTTGATAACTTAATTTTAAGATATTTTATAGAGTAAAAGAATGAAAGCCTTCAAACCAAAAAGGTGATTTTTACATGTTATCTAATGGGAAACAACATTCATCCTTTGGAGTCGAACCCATGACCTTTTTCAAAATTTTTGTAGTCATAACGTAGAGATTCATCAACACTGAAATCCTGAGAAATTTCAGGCTTCTAAGTTTATTTCTAATGGAGTTATTCACAAAATTAGGGCGTTATGCATCATTACGATTTTATAATATAGAGAGATATGTTTTTAACCCCTTCATTAGTAGAAAAAATCTTGGAAGCTTCAGGATTCGAACCACCTTTCTTCGGATTCGTAGTTGAATGCCTTATCCATTGGGCTAACGATGTCGTAGGGGTTTGCTCTGATACTTATTAATTTAAATTACGTGAAAATTAATCTTTAAAAGAGATTTAGCTCTTACGTTTCTTTATTTCCTTAATAGGTTTTAGATCAGTTTCAACAATTATGCTGGATACTTTTGTGAATTTAAAACTTGAATATCATTTAGTTACTAATCTCATAATAATTAATTCGAATTTACAACAACAATGGAATTCTAATTTATTGATTTTAAATTAGTTTTCCATTGTTGAGCATTTGCATTTAACTCTTGTATTTCTACTACAAGTTTCTGTTGTGTTGGAGAGAAAAGTTCTGTTCTAAGATAAATAAAAGTTGGTTTTTAAAAATACATTTTTTATACTTTCAGCTTGTGTTTTATGATCTTAAGGTGGGAAAATCCTCTTTAGTTTTGTTGAGTATTTATAGAAATTGCAAGCTTGAAGGGTTTATGAATATAGAACCAACCTGGATGAATTTAATATTTGTAAAGTAGTAAGCATGAAAATACCATTACAGATTAATTTCATCTTGGTTATGGGGTGTTCCACTTATAAAATAGGGTGTGTTATTTTTCTTTTTAAAAATTTATTAACAGAGAGGCTGTTCAAGATAAGTTTCTGCTTGAAGAATGTAACCATGGTCTCCAGGAGAGAATAAGCAGTCTTGAAGGACTACTGAAAAACTCTGCTGAGTTGGAGGCTTCCAAAGATGAACTTTCACACAAACTGAGGGAGTGGCAAGCTCTTGCAGCTACAATATGTGATGCAGCTGGTATGATTAGGGATGGAAATGAAGTAGAAGGAAATGAAGCTGCATTTAGCCTCACAGCTGCCAGAAAGGCTGTTAGTAGGTTGCAAATTAAGGAAGCAGAGCTATCTTCTGAGTTACTTGAAGCTCAGTCTAGGTAAGTTTTTTTTAAATACACAGTTATTTGTTTTATATTACTCAGTCACTGTAAAAAATTTTTATCCCTAATAACTTAGATTTATGATTGGTTTAAGTTGTAGAGCAGACATTTTTTAATCTCTAATGAGCCCACACTTTTTCAAAAAATTGTATATAACTTAACACCACTAGTATGGTTATATATGTAAAACTCATTGTATTCCTAAAAATGATGTAAATTCCAACTTCATCTAAATAGATTACCAGAAATGCCTGTGTATAACACGCACTTGTTTCCAGAAAAATTTGGGCTAAAAATATTAGAGAAGGTTAGTGTACACAGTAACCAGTGAATTTTAATTATGGCCCTACATCAAAAGACGTGGACCCCAAAAGTCTTTTTACGTCAGCTTGATTTTAGGCTGATATTAAATGCTGCCAATGCACCTTTTCAGATAGGTTTTCTCAATGAAGAATATGCATAAATAAAATATAATGATACCTGATATACATTGCAAGATATTTAGTTTAATATGAAAATTACAAATGAACTTTTTATTTATCACAGAAGTCAAGAAATTCTTGGTCACGGTCTCATTCTTCTTCGCAGATATTTTTGGAGTCATTGTGTATACGGTAAAACCTTGTTATTTCGAAGTTCAAGGGACCAAAAAATTATGACTTTGAAGTATCCGGGTTCAAAATATACGAACTTTCTTACAATCCACTACTTGGACAGCAAAATCACAGTACAGAATCTTATCCATTGTACAAATGAATTGGCCTTACAAGTTAGTATATATGGCAAATTCGAATTGTTTCCATTGAATGGGTTTTTTTCCTGTCTGAACTTGGGACCTAGTTTATCAACTATCTAGTGCCAACCTGGAAGGGTTACTGCAATTGGTTGTGCTGAACAATCCTTAATGCATTCTCCCTCATATCATAGAGTCTTATGAGAAAAACTGCTTTGATTTACATCACACTCCTCAGGAACACATCCTAAATGTGAATTGGGGTATACAGTGTACCCTCGATTATCTGTGGCAGATTATCCATTTTGCAGGTTATCCGTGCATGATTATTTTGTATTTCCCACAAATTTTTATTTAGGAAAATTGAGCTTTGCGCTATCCATGTATTAATGTATGCAGGAGTCGCATAATACGTTTTTCTCATTTACTTATGCGAAGAAGACATATTGCATAAAAAAGATCCTACATAAGGTCTTTTTAAGGCAAAGTGACTGTAAAATGATATGATGCTCTTTTATTACCAATTATATTACATCATGTCTTTTACGGAGCATAGTGGACACATAAATTGTTTCATTGTGATTACATATTACCCACATATACGAAAATTCCCTTCCCCTCTGTAGTTGTTTATCAGTCCACTTTGTTGTAGTTCATTCAGAAAGTCATACACTCACACTGCCATACTCACTTGGAAGTAGGGTTACCACCTTATGATGGGTTAATTCCAGTAGATTTCCACCTTAGGAGGAGTCACTTCCGGGAGATTTTTCATGGCCGAAAAACAGCTAATCTGAGCAATAAAACTTTGGTTATTTATTTATTAGTAAACATATAATGAGGGTTCAACCTGAATGTTGTGATAATACTGTACGTCGGATTTCCACAATATAAATTGACAAACTAGTGTTGCCACATCAGGAATTGCAGATTCTTGGAGGTATCCACTGTGTCTACTCTCTTGGCATATTAAAAATAAAAGTTAGTCAATAGTAGCTAAACAGAATACTTACTGCGTAACATTTTATTTATGCTAAAATAGATATTGACTCGGTTTATGACACTGGAACGAGAAATACAACCTTTTGCTATGATTTCTCATGGAAAGCTACCTTCTAGTGGCCACACCCACAGCAAAAAAGAACACAATGCCTTCACAGGTACAGCTAGGTTAATTGCATTTTCTGCAAGATCTGTATAAGCAGGACATTCCCAAGCCAACCCGTTGTCTGACACAAGATAAAATGCGACTTTAATTTACAAAAAATATTTTATAATAAGCAGTCTGAAAAATTCTGCTGCATTGCTGGTACTCGCATAAAAGTGGTAACTCATGATAGAGATTAACAAGTTAGGAAAGTGTACAACGTATCACAAATGGGCGCGTTTCATGCAGTGGAGTATTAGAAAGAAATTATATACCTGTATGTGAGGGAAATAGCGTTTTAAAGTTCTTTTCTTCATCATAAATAATCTTTTTTCTTCCTATTTAAAAATATTTCTTGCACAAGTAAGGAAATTAAACGTTTGTTTGTGAGATTGTTTATGTTAGCAACAATGAAGAAGTAACCATGAAAGAAATTTTCTAAGTTCAGCTCGATTTAAGACATTCTCCGATTTTCTCGATAACGGCTACTCCTACAATAAAAATGTATAGGAAAGGAAATACTCTTCTTTACTAGTTCTCCAACTTTTATTTGAAAAATATTTTGATATAAGCAATACTTCACGAGATATGATGAAAATTTCATTTTTTGTCACCAGTAAAGTGGTACCCCTGATTGGAGTACGTGATTCATTTGTGCAATTTTCTTCTTATATTTGATTGTCCTTAATATCAAATTTCATGAAAATCTGTACAGTAGAAGCCGAGAGCAAACATGCAGACCAACAATAACAGACGCTCACGCTGGAAGCGAAACGCGCCTAAAAAGAAACTTCTCTTTATCATTGATTAAGAAGGATCAAGAGATAAAATAAATAAATATTTGTATGCAGGTTTAAATCTGGCACCCCTGTTGTGAGGCACCTGTGTTATCATCGATGCGATGCTGTGTAAAAGTATACATTCTTACATTATGTTTTCATTAATTTCAATCAAATTGATTGTCTAGACCAAAGTTTCAATACTCTAATTACGTAAATATAGGAATGAATCTAAAGATCACTAATTTCCGAGAGATTTCGGCCTCTCAGGCAAGGTCCATCGGGAAAGACGTATCTGCATATGCCTGCTTCCGGGAGAGGTGTCAACCCTACATCTCACTCTATTTTCACTCTGAAGCCTACACTGACTAAATTATGCCAAATGTTCCCCTGATTTTATGTCTAAAATATGTACAGTCATTTTAAAAAGTCTTTCCACAAAGTGCCACTGGTTGAAATCTAACTTCACCCAATGCATAGTCATTCCATGATTAAGGTACGGCCAGGCATTCTCTCAGTTTTTTACTAGAATCTTAAGCAAATCATTAGCTAATGAATAATTATTGAAAACTAAGGTGGAGTCGTGCATCGTTTTCACTTTAGGCCTTCACATTTCGTTTTTCAGATTTGTACGGCCCGTTTGAAAGCTACATTGTATCTCACCACAGATATTTAGTTACTGGCAACCGTTGTGATTTGTTGCAGTCATAATATTAGTGTTGAAATGGAATTATATCGCTGCTGGGCCGATCAAGTTCATTCTCAAATTATTTTGAGATGAAACTCAAGCACAAACATGTAAAACAGTAAAGTTATCGAGAATTTGGTTCGACGGACTCCAGTGGCTCTCGTGGCAGAGTGGTTTTGGAGTCTGGGTTCATACATAGTCATCCTGTCGTGTCGAGGTTCGATTTCTGGGGGTACCCAATTTTTTTATTTGCTTGGTTATCACACGTACTTCCTACTTATTTTATTTTATGAATCGAATCATCAAAATTCAAAAATCAATGTATTCTTGGAATTTTCCACGAAGAACTAGTGAAGAAAATTCCGAGAATGTTCATGCAGTCGTAATAAGAAAGACTTAAGTGCCAGATTAAATTTAAAAGACTATGCAACTCCAAATAAAAATGCAGAATCGGAGAATCACAATATTTTTATATGAATAGTTGTTTTAATAATTAGTTCACCAGCTGACGTCATTCGTTTCTTCTGCTATGAATTTCTTAAAAAACCATATTAGTGACTTCTAACGATCTAAGATATTTTTTGTTCTTGCTATTATCAATCGCACTTAGTTTGCAAAAAATTGGAGCAACATAAATTTTCTAGCGCAGACCAAAAGGTAATCACATCGAATAATTTTAAATAACATGATCTGGTATATGATAACTTCAATTTCAAGCAAAAAATTTCGAGGAATGACACAAAATTCAAGTCATGGGAAAGAAAACACACATATCTAATAAAAACACTTTTAATATTTTGTTGCATCTCCATTGCTTTCCAATACAGCTTCAAGCCTCGATCTCATTGACCCTACCAAATTTTCAGTAAACCTGGGACGCCGGCCTAAGGTTGCCCAAACATCCCTGATGTGGGCTTCTAATGACTCCTAGTTCCTTTCTCTCACAGATTCTCAATAGGATTGAGGTCGGATGAGTGCGATGGCCAGGGTAAGAGGGTTATTTGAGGAATACGCTCGAAAAAGCGTTTCGTTATATTTGCCTTGTGTATTGGGCAATTGATCTGTACGAAAACTACTTCCTCGCCATCAGGAACTATTTCATTGATGTATGGCAGCAGGTTAGTCCTTAGTATTTCCGCATACTCTGCAGCTTTCATTCTCGTGGGCATACTCACCAGTGGCCCTGATCCTGCAGCAGACATGGCCCCCCAAAAAGTCATACTTACCGTATTCACCTGAATCTGAGACGACGTTTTTTTTTCCAAATTTTCAGCTGTAAATATCAAGAGTCGTCTTACATTCGAATACGAAGTATATTTAAGCATTTAATCAATGGTTTTTACAACAAATGGTATATTAGAGTAAACAATTCACAACAGCAAATTGAAGTACGTACATAAAGAAGTGAAATAAACAAATAGTAATAACAATAAGAAAAACATGACGGGAATAATAATTATTTAGACTAATAATCATCATCGACGATCATAACACAGACGACGTACTTTCATCTTTCACGTAATGTCAACCGCAATGTCAAAACAAATGAGAGCGGAAATTATTGGGATTCCCCTTTTAAACGACGCACCGCGATTCACTAAGTGTGACAGTAATTTTGAGTTGTGCATTCTTGATTTAAATGCACAACCCTTAAGTTAAAATGACAGATCATGTTGAAGTACGTGGCACGAGTGCAAAGGGGAAGTTAACAAAGGAATTAGACGGAGCTAAGATACAAATTTTAAGCTGATCGTGATAAATTACGCCGAAAAAACTAATAACTGTGATGCGAGTAGAAAGTTCGGTGTATCTGAGGCAAATGTGCGTCGATGGTAACTCTCAAAACAGGAACTAGAAAAAGCCAAAGCCACAAGGAAGTCGCTCAGTGGTCCAAAATTAGGCCGATTTCATGGCATTGAAGAAGAAGTAGTCAAGTTTGTGCGCACCATGAGGAAGAACGGTATGCCTGTTTCGACTGAAAGTATTATACTTAAAGCTAATGAAATTACTAGAGGACTTAATATATCATTGTAAGAATTCAAGGCCAGCAGAAGTTGGTGCGTGAGAATGATGCGGCGAAATAATTTTTCTTTACGGCGACGAACTTCGTCAGAAATTGTCAGAAGACTATGTTGAAAAACTTCTCGCGTACCAGAAATACGTAATTGGACTTAGAAAAACCAATAATTACCTTTTGAGCCAAATAGGAAATACCGATGAAACTCCGGTTTTCTTCTACATGCCATCTAATTATACTGTGAACGAAAAAGGTGCGAAGTCCGTCCTAATTAAAACTACAGGCAACGAAAAAATGCGAGTCACGGTAATGTTGGCGGTTTTAGCAGATGGGACTAAATTACCACCATATGTGATTCTAAAGCGGAAAACAATGCCTAAGAAACATTTGCCAAGTGGAATAATAGGTGTCAAGAAAAGGGGTGGATGACTAAAGAACTAATGAGAGATTGGTTACATGTGGTGTGGAATAGACGGCCAGGAGCTTTACTGAAACAAAGAGCAATGCTTTCACTGGATGCATTCAAGGACACTTATCTCCTGAAATTAAAAACATAATGAGTGCGATGAATATTGATCTTATTGTAATACCTGGAGGAATGACATCGCAACTTCAAGTTTTAGATGTTGCTGTCAATAAGTGTTTTAAAAATAATTTAAAGGTTATTTTAGTTGAAAGAAATATATGTACATGGTAGGTACTTTTATTCACTTTTCAGAATGAATGAATTCTAGGTTAACATTGCATATTATAAAAGGATTTTCTTTGGAATAAGAAGTTTGTTATGTGGTTATTTTAACTGAATTCAATCAAGTTCTTTTCTAAGTTTGAAATCCATTTAAAACTGGTGAAAGTGGTTGTTTCGGAAAATGAGAAGGCAAGAGTGCTGAGCAGACGATAAACGACATTGAAGTACATTATATTCCAAAATCTATTTAAAGTATTATCAGAGGCAATTGAAGATTGAACCAATTTTTTGGAACCGGAATTCTGCTTATTTAAAGAAATTGAAATCCTATTGCTATAATCAATTTAAAACTAATAACAATGGCTATTTTAGTAGAAAGGAAGGTACTATTTTATTCACAAGGAATTTCTGTGAGATTTTAGTTAATTAATTAAAACAGACTTATAATATAGAAATATTCGATGGTTAAAACAGTGCACAATTTTATTCTTGCAATTTTTACATGTTGCATTGACAAAAATTTAGATTCATTAAACCCGTTGAAATTCAACGGGCACTTATGCTAGTATATAATATTCACTATTGTAAATGAATATAACGCGAGAAAATACTTTTTTATTAGTGAAAAGAGAACAGAAAATACCGAAGTTTTCGCAGAAATGATTTTTCCCGAGGTACTCGTAGCCTCTTTTTGGTCTTGGAATGTGGCCCTCACAAAAAAACGCGTTTCGATAAAATGTCGATAAGAATTAAGAATAACTAATAAAAGGAAGCGGCAGTGATGTAAATGATGTAAATTTTTAATGGAATGAAGTGACCTAATTCATTACGAGCTTGTGCTTGAAACTGCATCTGGGGAGAGGAGTCGGGGAGAGTCTGGAGATTTTTCGCTCTTGAAGAATTCATAGTTGAACCTCGAACAAAGATGTGTCAACAACAGCCCAACGACATGAGCTTCTATTCGCGCTACCGTAATAGTATCATTCAGCCAGTATCTCGAAGCTGTAATAGATACAATGTAGCTTTCAAACGGGCCGTACGAATCTGAAAAATGAAATGTGAAGGCCTAAAGTGAATTAAACACTTGAAAACGATGCACGACTCCACCTTAGTTTTCAATAATTATTCATTAGCTAATGATTTGCTTAAGATTCTAGTCAAAAACTGAGAGAATAGCCGGCCATAGATGCAGGGTTTTATCCGTGTGTTTTAACTGTCAAAGATCAAATCTGCCAGTCTAACCTCTTATGTGAGTGGGGACAGGCAGGTAAGTCCCGCACGCCAGTCTTTGCATGTACAGACTTGTCTCCTGCTTCCGCCCGTCATGTGCCCATACACGTGCAGTTTAAAACTGAAAGTTCTGGCATGAGAGTGTAAAATGATTGATCCGAGTGATTCTAGGTTTTTAAGCAAAGCATTTTTGACCATATTCATAGAAATTTATAAGGACAACCCCGCATTATGGAAAACCAAAAGTTCAGAATATACAAATAAACATTTAAAAAGAAAGGGTTACAACGCCCTTATCGAGCATTTCAAAACTATTAATCCAAGTGCAGATCGGGAATTTGTGTAAAAAAAATTCAAAATAAGCATGGATGTTTCCGAAAGGAACTGAAGAAAGTCGAGGCATCCCGAAGAAGCGGAGCAGGAGCGGATGGTGTATACGAGCCAAAACTTTGGTGTACACCAACTTTGGTTTACACCAACCGAATCCAACACGTTTAATATAACTTGACAGGTTTCAGGAATGATGCAACCTAATGTTTGAGCAGCAATTCCTACAGAAAATTTTAAATCTTCATAACATCTTCCTGTTGCAAGGAATCTGAGGGTAGCAGTAAGATGTTCTTCTGGGCTTATGGCCTCTCTCATTACTGTGTTCTGCTTTTTCAAACCATCAGATATTAAAGATAATAAATGGTCATAAGTTTTTTCATCCATCTGCAAATAGTTCTTAAAGTCATCAGGATCATTTTCCTTCAACATTTTTAATAAAGGAATATGACTTGTCTTTTCCTTATCAAGCAACCACCGTTTGGCCCACTTAGAACGATGTCTTTGGTCATTATTCATAATCATTACATACGCCACTGCACAAATGATTGCCCTATTATTCTTGCTTTTACACTTGTACATTGCAATTATTTGAAATAAAATTGATCTCACAAGGACATGCACAGTGTTCACACTTCCACTAACTGAGAGAGGTCGGTTCAAGATTTTAGTCGAGACGTAATTCCACAGTTCAGGTAAAGTCTGTGGAGAAATGCACGGTTTTCACCCATTACCGCACGGTTTTGTCTGTCACGGGTTCAAATTTGTAAGGTTTGTCTGCGGACTTGTGAAGTACATTAGTGGGCAACGGCAGTTTTGATCTGTGGCAGACTGAACCCACAGACTTATCTCTCGTGGTTTAAGCTTAAGAATTCTTCAGGGAGAGAATTCCATTCTTCTATCGTCCGATTCACAAATGGATATTTACATATATCTGTTTTTTGCTGCCTTGCTTTTATTTTATGATTAAGGTCGTTCTTGCCAACAAAGTTTGGTTTTTCAATCCTCTTACTAATATCTTCCCAGGCTGGTCTGAGAGTAATTGCTTTATAAAAACCCACTATTCTGTTTAGTCTTCTTCTATCTTCAAGAGTTTTCCACTTCAAACTTTTAATCATACTCGTAACACTATCACATTTCTTGTGCCTCGCTAAAACAAATCATGCAGCCTTTCTTTGAACCTTCTCTAGCTTCAGGATTTGCCCCTTTGCATAAGGTCCCCACACATTTGTTGCATATTCCAACCCAGGTCTTACTATTGTTTTATAGGCTAACTCTCTAGCTTCCTTAGTACTATTCCTTAAGTTTCGCATTACATAATGTAAATTTTGATATCCTTTAGTAACAATATCATTTATCTAATGCCCCCATCCTAAATTATTTGCTGGAATAATTCCCAAATATTTCATTTTTTTTTGTACAAGGTATTTTTTCATCCATAATACTATAACCATGAATTTTCTTTCTCGAAAAACATAAATAATTACATTTATTTACGTTTACCTTCATATTATTATCGTTAACCCACCGAGTAATTCTATCAACATCACTTTGTAGTAACAATCTGTCATTTGGGTCACTAATTCTTCGCTAAATCATACAGTCATCCGCAAACAGCTTAATTTCAGATTGAATACCTTGCAAAAGATCGTTGATAAATAATAAGAAAAGTAGGGGACCAACAACGCTTCCCTGGGGAACTCCAGAGGTGACTGATTTTTTCTGAAAGACTATCACCAACTTTGACCCTAGATTTCCTGCCTTGAAGAAAATCATTTACCCAATAAACTAATCTGTTATCAAAACCGCCTTTTATTATTTTTTCAATTAATTTCTGTGAGGGACCACATCAAAAGCTTTCGCAAAATCCAACGTTATTGCATCCACTGTTTCTCCCTCATCTAGTATCTCAGTTATATCCTGGCAAATTGTTATCAATTGCGTCTCGCAAGAATGACCTTTTCTAAAACCATGTTGAGCATTAACTAACCAATTGTGATTTTTCAAAAACTCGTGAATATAATCAACGATTATTATTTCCATAATTCTGCATATCACTGACGTTATGCTAACAGGTCTATAATTACTTGCATCATTTTTATTTCCCTTTTTATATATCGGTATTACGGTAGCTACTTTCCAATCCAATGGTATTTTTTGGTTATTTAGCGATACATTGAATAATACCCTTAAATACGGGACCATTGCTTCCAGACCAAATTTTAATGTTTCACTAGAACCCGACGTGAGAAAAACAAGTAGGGTGCACTCTCGTGAAGAGACTGCGCAATAAGGATATCAGCCACCTAGTGGCTAGAAAGAAAATTAAAAGTGGCGGAACGATTGAAAAAAGTTCCGTACGTGTCTTTGCGGTTTCGTAAGTATTTATAAAACTTGCTAGAATTTCCTGATTTTTAAATGTTAACTACATAATTATCATGTGCTCTACGTTTTTCTTCCTCAAGTTTCTTTCGCAAACTTTTATACTTTCTATTATACTCCTCCCCAATTTTTCTCTTCTTGTAAACTCTCCTAATTTTTTTTTCAAAATTCGGATTTTTTTATTGTAATATACAGGATCATCATTTGATTTCAGTGTCTTTTTTGGAGTATGCCTTTCCATTCCTTCATATATTAATAACTTAAAATTTTGCCAAAGGGTATCAGCAGAACCTCCTGAGTTTGCCCAGTCCGAAAATCTTTCTCTTAAAAATAACTGAAAACATTCTCTGTCACCTTTGCTATAACACCAGGTGATACTTTTATGGCATTTTTTTGTTTCCTTAACATTCATCCCATTCAATTCTAAAACCGCTGCGTTATGATCACTAATTCCTGGTAATATTTCAATAGAAAGGAAAAGACTAATTGGTCTTATTAAAAAGACATCCAACACATTTCCTCCCCAAGTAGGTAGGCTCTTCCGCCACCTGTGTAAATCCTCCCTCATAAATTAATTCATTTATCAGTCCTTGAGTCATCCCGCCTCCCACTGTATTTCCTTCCCATGTAACATATGGCAAATTCAAGTTGCCTACAATAACACAATTCTGGTATCCAGATTGTACGCAACATATATTATTTAATATCTCCAGCAAGTGTAAATCCTCACTTGGCTTTTTGTAAACTGCAATAATATCTAGTGTTTTACCATTATCTGTATGAAAAACTTTTACATTTAACATTTCACAATCGTCCCTTACCCATACCAATTCGCTAACAACACTTTTTCTTACACAAACAAATATACCTCCTCCCCTGCTATCTCCATCTCTACGATAAATTATATAACCACACGGAAAGATCTCCTTACTTTGAATATTATTACTTAGCCATAATTCAGTTCTCACAACCACATCTGACTTGCAAGAATCGACCAATACAGCAAGGGAATCCTTTTTGTTATACAAACTACGGCAATTCACTTGAAGAATCCTTAAACCCTTACCTTCTTGAATGAGATTTATCCTCTGCAAGGCATCCCCACTGTTGAAATCATCCGTCAATCCAGAAGTCCTTCTGAATCCCATCCATATGAACACAATGATAGACTTTCTTTCCAATTGTTACTATAATTATTACAAAAACCACTTGTATCAAAATTCTCTAACTCATAATTACTGGTTCTTTTCATCGTTACTCTGTTCGCTTATTCGAAATTTCTTGTATCACCTCCATAATCCCGCACTAGTTTCCCAATGCATACGACATTGATTAAATTTCCAAATTTAATTGAACCTGATCTATTTAAATGCAATCTGTCTCTACCTAAGTCACCTTGTTTAATCCAACAGTTCGGGTTCACATAATAAAGACCTTTCTTCTCTTTGATAGCTTCATTAATATAGTCAGTAACTCTGTCTGGCACGTCTCTTCTCCTCAATATTCCGCTTATGATAATTTTTGAAGAATGAAACTTTTTCCTGGCTGCAGTACACATGTCCCAAATCCACCCCACCACGTGGTCTTTTGTTTTAGCCCTCTTTAACGTCATTCGTACCTACGTGAATCAGCATCACTTCCTCCTTTTCCACACCCTTCCTTCCCCCTTCCTCCTTTCTTTCTATAATCCTTTCCATGTCCACTGTCTTCATGTCGGGAAAGCACTCGACCACATGACCGTTGTGCATCGGGATTTCTCCAGCGTGCCTCAGTAGGGAGTCTTCCATTATCTGTATCTTGACTCCATCTCCCTGTCCCACGCCAACCCTCAGAGTTTCTTTGATATTAAAGTTCTGGGAATTTCCATAGGTGGACTTTGCAGCACTTGGAAGGAGACATTCTTTGCTCTGTATCTTTACCTTCGCAGGTAGTCTTCCCCAGGCATTCTGGTTCACTAATGGAGAGGATAGCTGGATTTCACTTCCATTTTCAGCCTTTTCGCACAGCTCTGTCTTTTCTGCCTGTAAGAACCTGTTCAATTCACGTAATTTCACGTTTTCCTCTTCCAACTGCAAAATATTTTCTCTGGCGTTATGCAATTCTTTCTTTAAACTTTTGATCAGTTGCTCTTTTGCTTGGTATTCCTCAAGTTCCTTGGATGAAGCGCAGTCTGCACAGATCCATGAATCCTTCACGCAATCTTCCAAGTCGCTGCGTGAGCATTTGAAATGGAACCACTTACTGCAAACTCCACATCGCACTCCGTTCTTTAAAGTTTTTGTGCAGCGCACACACTTTACAACCACTGCTTCATCGATTTTGCCCTTCTGAGTCATTATGGCAACTTTCACCTCGGGAGCTACCTGAAAGACATCTTAACCCTTCGAGAGCTACCGACTGATTAGAAGGTGAGTTTAGTGTCTCATCTGGTTGACTGACCAGATTCAATCGAAGACATGATATTCGTGAAATTGCTATTCAGAGGGAATGCCTTAGTGCTGATACCCCTGCTGCTGACATAATTTATAGAGAATTTGAGAGATTTGTGCTTAAGGAAAACTTGACACCTAAACAAACTTACAATGCTGATGAGACCGGATTATATTGGAAAGGCTTACCTACAAGAACCCTTGCATTTGTATGAGAAAATCATGCTCCCGGCCATAAGTCATCTAAGGAACGTCTTACGGTCATGTGTTGTAGAAATGTATCTGGAAATCACAAAATGAAACTTGTGTTGATTGGAAAAGCAAAAAGACCATGGTGATTTACTGGTACCAAAGCTAATAGCTTCCCTGTTCATTATTATAGTCAGAAAGGAGAGTGGAGGGATCGAGAGATTTTGAAAATTGGTTCCAGAAAAAGTTTGTTCCCGAAGTTTGATCTTTTTTGAAAGAAAAGGGACTGCCTCAGAAAGCAGTGTTACTGATAGGCAGTGCATCTTTCTACCTGAATGAGAGAACACTGACTTTGGACGATGGTCTAATTGTTACTAAGTTTTTGCCTCCTAATGTCACTGCCATTATACAACTGATGGATCAAGGTATAATTGAGTAGATGAAAAGGCTTTACCAGCCTTCTCAGAACTCTCTCCAATGAAGATGACAAGTTAATGACATTTTGGAAAAAAATGACAATATTGGATGGTGTGTCTCATGCATGGTCTTCTGTGAAACCTATTACACTTGTTCATTGTCAGAAATTGAAGATTTTGAGGGTTTCTCTAATGTAGAGGTGAACAACTCTGAGTTGATTGATTTAATAAATGTTATGAATGGGCTTGAAAATGTTGATGAGGAGAACCTTGATGAGTGGCTTAAAAGTGACGATTGCGAGTCCAGCTTTCAGCACATGAGTGATAGAAACATGATGAATGCCACAGTGGTTCAAGGGGATGAGGATGGGAGTGAGAAGAGTGAGAGCAAAGAGGAAATAAACACGGAGTACATGAGTCACAGCCTGGCACTCCAGTATGTTGACAATTTACTTGATTACATATCATAGCTGCAAGGAAAATCCGAGCGATCGTGAAGAGAAACCTTAATGAATCAACAAAACAATCTTAAGATTATGGACTACTTACTAAAAGATAGGTAAAATGTGTTAAGTACGAAAATGGGTTGAATAACATGTAATACGAGAGAATGTGAAAAATAAGCAAAATTTTGGGTTATCTGTGTTTCCCGATTATTCATGCTTCTTCCCCATCATTAGCCCAGTTAATCGAGTGTGCACTGTATATACCTGTATCTCTATATATCCGGGGTGGGGAACCCTTGGCACGCCTGCCAAACGTGGCACGCCAACGACTTTTTTCCGGCACGCAACCCAGGGCTCACCTTAAAAAATAATTAAATAAATAAATATCCAACATCTTCGCTGGAATGATATATTTTAACTTAATAGAATACAATTGTATTAAGTAGAGCGATACCAAATAAAAATGCAATAAAGAAACAAACAATATCAACTGTTTTAGTAATAATAAGTAATAAGAAAATGAAACAAACATACTATTTCCAAGGTATCTATCTCCGCGATATACTGACGTACAAGTTTTGTCCCGTTCAGGTGTTGCATCATTCGCCAGGCAGCCAGACGTGGCGTGACTCCTTTACCATCATGTTGTATATTTTTTCGTGTTTCGTAAAGCATTTATCGGTTTTATAAAGTGTGTATATACGTGAATTGGGATTTAATTCAATTGTAATTAACTAAAATATGGATTGGAAGTATTTATTGTCAATTAATATGTTTAATTTATTAGATATAAATGCAAGTTTGCTTTACATTGCCATAAACGTAAGTTATTGTTAAAGCTATGTGAAATGTATTATCAATATTCAGGATTATGAAGTGTTATCTGCACGTAATTAGATGGCATGCGTACCCTTCTCTTTCATTTGCATGTGTGTAGGGAGGCTTATAATTGTACTGATATAAATTACCTGTCATCAGTGATGAAGCAGCAGAAGTCTCATTGATTTAAATAAATAAAATGTTCACAATTTTTCTTTCTCTAGTTTTGATTTGGTATTTTCTGCTAAAAAATTGTAAAGATTAACTTCTGTTTAATATATTATGTAGGTAAAATAACATTTTATTTTCTCTGTAATTTTTATGTTTTGCTCATAAGGGATTAAGAATTAATAAAAGAATATCTTTAATTTAATTTTCTTTTATTGTGTTTTAGTCAAGTAAAACGATTATGAGATTGGGTATTGTAATGTATTGGGAAAACTTGAAAAAACTTATGTCTGATTGATCTGTATAAAAAAAATTCAGAATTATTGTTTATTGTTTTGCTAATGTTAAAAATTGCATCCTTAAATTGTGTGGCTGTATATGGCAGCTAGAATTACACTTAAAGGTTAATAAAAATATCCACGCTATCAACAGGGTAGAAGGACTTTTAAGTAAAAATTCCGTCACTAATTTTTACATTCATTCAATCTTACATGACTTAAAATAATCACTCTTACAATATTCTTTGATTTTACTGCTCTAGTGTGATTTTTGAGTATTTGAAAAGGTTCTCATAATACTTAAAAGACACGAAATAATAATATGTTCCACAAAATTTCGGTTGGCACGTGAGAAAATTATGCATCAAAGATTTGGCGATTTTGGCACGCACACTTAAAAAGGTTGCCCACCCCTGCTATATATCAAACCTCTTGAGAAACAAAATCTGTTGAACACAATTGAAAATCATTCTGATATAGGTACTTGAAATTATAAGATTCAACTGAATTTTTCATTCATATCTTGGTATCCTGGAAACCTCAGGAATATGACACAGGTCAATAGTTGATTACTCTGCTTTCAGCATGTTAACCTACCTGTAACTGTAAATTTTTTATATTTTTTTCTTACATTTAAGTTCTTTAAGGTAAGCTAAATAGTAAAAAAAAAGTATAATCCTTCGAGACTTTTTTTAATTACTCTATTTTCATATTGTGTTAAATCAAAGAATGCAGCAGAAATTCATTTTTGTATTGATAATTTTTATTCACAATTGTACAGGTTGAACGAATTCCAATCAACACATTCTCAGTTATCCCTGGGGTCTGACACCTTAAAGTCACAAGTAAATGCTTTGACGAAGGAAAAATCTGATTTGATGTCTGTTTTACATATGACCCGGAGGAAGTTACAGCTTGTTTCTCAGGTATGTATATGACAGTGGCGGCTCGTCATATAATAAATAGGTGGTTGCACATTTTCAAAAATATGTTTCTAATACGTTTCGATAGCTGATTAGCGGAGAAACAAAGATACTCATTACCTAAACAAAATGAACTGTATAAATTTGTAGGTGTTGATTAAATCACCGAATCTATATTTCTAATAAACAAATTATGATACATTTAGTAATGCCGGGAAAAACCCAGCATCGATCACATAACATGGCTTGAATGAATGAATATGTTTATTCAAGTATCATCATTCCATAAATTTATTAACAATTACAACTAACAAAAACTCATTTCCACATTGAATACATTTAATTTGTTTATTTACCTTTTTATTAATTTAATAAAGGAAATCCTAAGCCTGTTGGAATAATTTAAGAAAAATAGACGCTTGTTACTTCCATTTTAATTTTTTTAAAGTTTTGAGTAATTGTTCAATTAAAATATTGACTTGGGTATGATCAATGGATAATTTTATAAAAATTAAATTTTTTAAATTACTTTCAGTTTGAACTTTGTTTTATTTAGTCAAGAAGTCTATTCTACACTCCTTACTTTGAGCAAATTTGTCAATAACTTTTCGATTAAAATTTGGAATATCCATAATAAAAAGTTTTTCTATAGATAGCATAGCTAGTGCAGCGAGTCTCTCTTGTAACATGGTATTTCTGTGGAAAGTTTTTATTCTTTTAAGCGTCGAGAAACAACATTCAGCTTCCGAAGTTGTCATGGGGATCGTAATTAACACTTTTAACAATGCCACACCATTCACTTAGAGTCTCTTGTAAATTGCTTTCCGTAATAAATTCCAGTAAACTGACTGCTCCTGACATTGACCTGAATTCTTTGGTGCTGTAAATTATAGAAAGCCCTGTCTTAAGCTTTTTTGAATCAAGAAATCGATACACTTCACAAGTTTCTTTCAATTTTTTCTCAGGGAAATTAGAATTGTATTGCTGAAAGTTTTCTGGCTGAAATAATGTTGCTGCAACAAGATGCCCTGTAAATTTAAACCTGTGTTTAACCTGACAAATTATAACATCACATACTTCTTTAGCTTCCCTTCTCAATTCTGAGCTGTCAACTTTTCTTCTTTTTATCTCTGGATTTTCTGATATTCCAAATACTTCGATGTTGGTATCCCTAATTTTGAGTATTTTTTCCTCAAAGGAATTTATGCACTTTCTTGCAAGACTTGGATTGATATCCTTTTTCTGCAGTTGACCAAAAAGTATTTCCACATGCGGCATTACTTTGTGGAAAAACGAAAGCCAAAATGTGAAGCTGCTACTTGTAAAAGTAGCAAGATGCCAGAGAAATTGTTTGAGTGTTGGTAATTTCATCTCCATCCAAAATAGCCTTCATGCATTGGTTTATTTCTTCTCTGTACTATTCCATCTAGTAGGAATAGAACGAGGTAATCGTTTTTTTACTACTTCATCCAGTATTGCTGTTTGTTGTGGGCTGGTCGAAAAAAAAATGTACAGAGGCATTGCAGGTCTGCAAAAAAAATATGCACATTCCTATTAACTGATGCAGCGTTCAACATGACCACAGCTGATGAGCGTGGCAGTGTACATATTCTGCGTGTGGATAACTTTCCTTTACTACTGCCTGCACACCACCAAAAGAGCCTCCCATAACGGCTGCTCCGTCATAAGTCTGTGCAATTAACTTCGGCTTATTTTTATTAATTCCAAGTCTTTCAAGTTCGATTAGAATACAAGAAGCTAAGGTTTTTGCATCATGTTTTTCAGGTGCAATGAATTTCCAAAATCTCTCTACTGGTTTACCTTTCACGATATATCTAAAAACGATAACCATTTGGAATTAGTTTGAGACATCACTAGTTTCGTCTGCAATTACAGATAAAAAAATCAGCTTCTTGAATTTCCTGTGCTATCTCTTCGCGGCCCGAGGTATTTTGGTACCCCAGGCGAGAAATGGTTCAGCCCCCCCCCCCCCTCCCCCCCCCCTCTGTAAATTTTTGTTACGATATTTTAAAAAGAGGTCGTTAATTTGTTCACTGCCTCGTAAAACGATTGATAATGAAAAATAAAAGGAATTTTATATAGATTCCCATCTGCCCCGCAATATAAATTTGTATCCATTATTCATCCACCTACAAGTAATGCAGAGATAGATGGTAGGGTTAGCGCCCCCAATACTTGGATGCCCCGGGCAGCCGCTCTGCTCACCGGTACCTCGGGCCATCCCTGCCTAAGCTAAACCATAAGCTGATTGACTCATTCGAATTTAATACCCCATAGAGTCCAAAAGAATTCGATAAAAAACACAAAAACCTCATCCCTTGACTCAAATTCATACTCATCTCGTTGCATATAAATTGATTACACAAATACATGAGCTCTTCCTGATTCAAAATTTTTATTTGCTTTCAAGTAAGTTAATTTATCGACTCATCGTAACACAGATACGTTTAAGAAATTTGATGACTGGATTCACTAGAAGGAGGGACTTTGAACAGTCTTATTATTGGGGGATTATAATTGAGAATGAGAAAAAGAGAGAAGAGAGATGGAAGATGGAGAGAGAGAGATGCAGGTTGTCGGGGCGAAACGAAGCCGTGTGAAAACAAGAAAATTAACTAAATATCAAATTATACAAGAACTATGAATGTAAATAGTGATACATTGTTTCTGAGTATTTGTGTTTGAGTATTGTTTAGAGAACTATCCATATAATATTGTCTTTCCAGGCGGCCTCTTGGCACCCCCAGTGCCTCGGCGCCCTAGGTGGCGGCCTGGCTCGCCTGTACCTTGGGCTGGCCCTGTTCGTGACATACCTCAAGCATAAATTGCAGAAGTTCATTTTGTATTGTTTTTGAAGTCCCCTTAAATACAGTTGCCTTTTCCAAACGACTTTTTAATGAAAGATCCAATTCTGCACTAAAATTAATTAATCCTCGGAAAACACCGGGATTCGATGATGAATGGGATTCGTCATGACCACGTAATGCTAACTCAAAAGCACCACATAATCGAATACAATTAATCATTATATTCAAAACATACCTATTGTGTTTCACCTGTTCATTAAGGGAAGCTATTCTTCGCCTATATTCTCTGTCCAATTGTGCTACATCGACTGTGCCAAAAAATGGTAGACTTAAGACATTTTTCATATGAGTTTTGGATGACTCATGCTTTTTCATTTTAACTACCAAATGATTAAGATTTGTCACTCCTGACTTTGTCCATAGAACTTCTCCACTAAACAGTAAGTATGGAAAACAGTACAATGCATTATTTGTGTCACAACCACACAACCAATTATGTTTCTCATACAAACTGATTAAAACTCTGCATAAATTGTCTGTTTTTACACTTCACCATTTGTACAATATTTAACTTTGGGGTAGACCTTCCAAGTTTTTTAATTTCTAATTTTTCTTCAGCAGAAAGTAGTGAAAAAGGTTTGAATTGTAAAGCAGCTACGGAATTCATTTTATACACTTCTAATAATGTCACTTTTCAAAATATAATAAACACAAAACCCTCTAAACACCGCCGCTGTTGCAGCTTGACTGCAACACCTTGCTAACAGGAATAACGGCGTGGAGGGAGTGAGAGGGAGGAGGAGGTGGGCGTGCATATGCTCATAGCTGCTTGGGTTTTCTTGGTGTGGTTGCAGAAAACGTGCAACCTCTCTGCGACGCGAACCAATTTCAGTCAGGACTCTTATCGCAAGCATTTCATAAAGGGCATTACTACGTAGAAATAAAACAAATTTACATTCTATGAGAGAAACAAAGAACTAAAATAAATACTGAAATAACTGGAGGTTGCGCAACCATGCAACACAGCCAAAAACCGCCCCTGGTTTATGATCATTTCCTGGAGGAAGTCCCTTTTGTGCTATTTTGCAACTTAACCACTATTGTTCTTTTCACCATTGAATATTTGACTGTTATGATCAAGATATTGTCAATACAGTAAGTCCTCGATTTACATCGAGGATACATTCCAGGAAAGTGCGACGTAAATCGAAAGAACGTAAATTGAACCCGAATTTTCGCGACACTAATTCATGTATATACCAAGGCAATAAGTTTTGAATACTGTTTTTCGCCATAATCCGACAAAAAACACATGAAAAACTTTTCCGATGAGATTAATCTACCATAAAGTTAAAATCATGATGAAGATATCAGTGATTTGATATGAATTTCCAACCTTATGACATTTTTCTGCATTAACTACATACTTGTATGCTAGTCTATCTGGGGTTACAGTCAAATTCGTCGAAAACAAATTCGTCGAAAGAAAATTTGTCGAACGATAAATTCTTTGGAAAGCAAGTTTGTCAAAAATGACGTGTTCGTCGAAAATCATTTTAAATGATGAATGATAATAATGAATGAAAATTTTAAAACTCACATTTTATATTTTACATAGTAAAAATATGTTAATGATACAGTCAAAGTAACAGAAGAAATAGGAAAAATATTAGGATTTGCGAAATATATAGAAACTATAATGATGTGTTATGGAACACAAATTAAATACAGTAATTGAGAATTGATATTATTGAATAATCATGAAACAGAGGTATAATAACTACTATTAGAATTGGAACTGTAAAATTCATAAAATAATTTGGTGAAATAATAATTTTAGTACTATTTTGAAAGGCATTTTACATTTACAATTGAGAGAGCGAGCTCTTATTTGACGGATAAATCTATGTATTATCTTATTCTTGCGATGCTTACATGTTACACAGTTGAAGTATTACATTAACTTAATCCGTTGAAATTCAATGGGCACTTCTGCTAGTATTCAATAATTTTCTTATATACCCACGCATAGCAAGCATTTGTTCCTAGAATTTGGTAATAGTCATTTAATATTTAATGGCTAAAATGTTGTGTTACTTGTTAATATCGTTACTAGAGCCCGGAAGTTCAGGCACTATAAAATTCAAAATAGGAAGGCAAAATGGCATAATAAAACAGGAAAATAGGCATTAAAGAAAGGCATTTATTTTAAGCAAATTTTTTTCATATATTGAGTTAAAATTGAGTAAGTAATAAACTTTACACAACAATATTGTTCTTAAGGTCATCATTTGCAATCACAAACACTTTATGGTCTAGAACTATTGCATGACACAGATGTTTTTTTTAATTGTTAAATAAAATTCCTGTCACTTAGTATATACATATTTTAAAAGAGAAAATGATCTCCCCACTTTCACGGAACTGTATTTAAAGGAAGCTATATCTGAAGGTCTTAAATCAATTTCAGCATTGCCTCCTTCAAGAAATTTTGAAATTTCTTTGATTTTGTCCAAATCTTCGTTAGTGCATAATGCTTCATATTTATTTTTTACTGCTAAACCCTTTTCACTTGGAATCCTGCACATTTCATATATGGTTTCTATGAACAAATTTACTAAAATTATCCAAGTCTCCCATTTTTCTAATAATGTAATAGTGTCCAGCAACTTTGAGAAGTAGGATGCAATGAACGCCAAATCTTGGATGACGGACTTTTTTCTAGGAGTTCCTTCACGATACCTACAGAGCAGGCATAAATGGCGCAAAAGCCTGTTGACCTGTGCACCCACCCCCCTCTTCTCAAACCCGTTCCAGTACCACCCGACAGAAAAACCACAACAGAATAGGCCACAATAGGCATTTTTGGATAAAAAAGGCAAAATCGAAAAAAAACGTGAAAATAGGCAGAAAAAGGCATTTATGGCATTTTGCCTGAACTTCCGGGCTCTAATCATTACGATATGATACATCTTATAAATAAAAGTGAATGTGTATGTATATGTATATCATCATTTTACAACTCGAAAACTAAAGATTGTAGAAGCAAGAGAAAGGTATCATTTTAACCAGAATAATGAGTACGGTGGTGTAGTATATTTTTAAACCGAATCCTTTTACAATTTAATTATAAAAAAATTATTTTCTTTTCCAATTTTTACCCATTTAAAAACACTGGTCTTTATGGTGTTTGTTTATCGTAGAAACAGTTTTGTTAACGTGTGATGTCGATTGAAAAGATGCGTTTGATTTAATTTACGTAGTTTAAATATGTTTACATTGATAAGTATATTTTACAAGTTATTTTTTCGTGTTTAAAAATTAATCGTAAAGGTAAAGTGTACATTTTATTACTGTGATATTTAAAAATAAGTTATTTTTTCTTTGTTTCGAAGTTGTAAATTGGTATACAATGTCTTTTCAATAATAATTAGATACTTTGTTGTGATATATACCGTATTCACCTGAATCTAAGACGACCTTTTTTTCCAAATTTTCAGCTGTAAATATCAAGAGTCGTCTTACATTCGAATACGAAGTATATTTAAGCATTTAATCAATGGTTTTTACAACAAATGGTATATTAGAGTAAACAATTCACAACAGCAAATTCAAGTACGTACATAAAGAAGTGAAATAAACAAATAGTAATAACAATAAGAAAAACATGACGGGAATAATAATTATTTAGACTAATAATCATCGTCGACGATCATAACACAGACGACGTTCTTTCATCTTGCACGTAATGGCAACCCAATGTCAAAACAAATGAGAGCGGAAATCATTGGGATTCCCCTTTCAAACGACGCACCGCGATTCACTAAGTGTGACAGTAATTTTGAGTTGTGCATTCTTGATTTAAATGCACAACCCTAAAGTTAAAATGACAGATCATGTTGAAGTACGTGGCACGAGTGCAAAGGGAAAGTTAACAAAGGAATTAGACGGAGCTAAGATACAAATTTTAAGCTGATCGTGATAAATTACGCCGAAAAAACTAATAACTGTGATGCGAGTAGAAAGTTCGGTGTATCTGAGGCAAATGTGCGTCGATGGAAACTCTCAAAACAGGAACTAGAAAAAGCCAAAGCTACAAGGAAGTCGCTCAGTGGTCCAAAATTAGGCCGATTTCATGGCATTGAAGAAGAAGTAGTCAAGTTTGTGCGCACCGTGAGGAAGAACGGTATGCCTGTTTCGACTGAAAGTATTATACTTAAAGCTAATGAAATTACTAGAGGACTTAATATATCATTGTAAGAATTCAAGGCCAGCAGAAGTTGGTGCGTGAGAATGATGCGGCGAAATAATTTTTCTTTACGGCGACGAACTTCGTCAGAAATTGTCAGAAGACTATGTTGAAAAACTTCTCGCGTACCAGAAATATGTAATTGGACTTAGAAAAACCAATAATTACCTTTTGAGCCAAATAGGAAATGCCGATGAAACTCCGGTTTTCTTCTACATGCCATCTAATTATACTGTGAACGAAAAAGGTGCGAAGTCCGTCCTAATTAAAACTACAGGCAACGAAAAAATGCGAGTCACGGTAATGTTGGCGGTTTTAGCAGATGGGACTAAGTTACCACCATATGTGATTCTAAAGCGGAAAACAATGCCTAAGAAACATTTGCCAAGTGGAATAATAGGTGTCAAGAAAAGGGGTGGATGACTAAAGAACTAATGAGAGATTGGTTACATGTGGTGTGGAATAGACGGCCAGGAGCTTTACTGAAACAAAGAGCAATGCTTTCACTGGATGCATTCAAGGACACTTATCTCCTGAAATTAAAAACATAATGAGTGCGATGAATACTGATCTTATTGTAATACCTGGAGGAATGACATCGCAACTTCAAGTTTTAGATGTTGCTGTCAATGTGATCTTATGATTTTAAAATGTTAAAAGACAATGACATTCAAGAAAAGTATAAGAGAAAATAAATATTTCACAAGATTTATAATTTTTGTAGTAATGAAGGTCAATTTGAGCTTTTTTCTCTTTTGGAATCATAAAAATGGGGGGTCGTCTTAGATTCAGGGTCGTCTTGGATTCGGGTGAATACGGTAGTATCGTTTTGAATGAAAGAGATTTATATCGATTGGAAATATGGTTCATTCTCGAATAATTATTAGTTGATTAGTACAAGAATTAATTTAAATTAACATCAAGCGTTGCACATATGTATTATTCTAACAGAGATAATGTATGTAATGAATCATTAATTAATACAATTAATACATTAATAATTAATTTTAATTATTTACAATACAATTAATTAATACAATTGTAAGCCAAACCTACTTATAATGGTAGAAGATGTCTGATTAGACAATCTGACCGTGTGTGTGCAACAACTACAAGTTGGATAAGATATCTGATCATATTTATTTGATCGTGTGTGGGGCCCTTTATACTGTCCTTGTAAAAATTCCTGGAAATCCCTGCGAATGTAGAGTTCGGTTGCTTTAACGACTTCCATCTCAGTTTAAAATTTTCTTGTGAGAGGAAGGGTCATGGCATTAAATTTTGTGAAGAGTGAAAAAGGAAGACCTAAGCTTCTCTTTGAAGGACAGTTATTTTACAAAGAGAAACAAATTGAAGAAAGAATTTACTGGAAGTGTGAGGGCTATCACAGTTTTAAGTGCAGTAGTCGATTAATTACTGAAGGGGAAAAGATAATAAGGGAAAAAAACAAACATAATCACGTAGGGGATGCTGCGAAAGCAGAAGCTCAAGATAAAGTTGCGGCTATGCGTGATTGTGCGGTGAACACTCGGGATACTCCTGACTATATCGTGTCTTCGGTTTCATTAGGAATAAGCCAAACTGAGGCAGCTAAACTTCCTTCTGTAGTTAACTTAATGCGAATGGTCAGATGTGCTTGGGCGAAAGAAACAGGTTGTTCCTGTTTTTTGTCGCGATATTGTTTTTACAGAAGAATACTGAAAATCAGGTAAAGGAGAGGAGTTTTTGCTCTACGACTTGGGCCCTGAAGACGATAGGTTGGTGATATTTTCCACAGAAATTAATCTGAAATTTCTTGGTCGTTCTGACCATTGGTATGGAGATGGCACCGTCAAGACTGTGCCACATCTGTTTAACCAGTTATATACTATTCATGGATTTGAAGGTAACATCTCTGTGCCCCTAGTGTATGCACTTCTTCCGATAAAAAGAAAGAAACCTATTCCCGACTGTTGAGAAAGGTGGAAGAGTTATGGTCTGTACCAAACTTAATGATCGCTGGGAGGCGGGGTTAAAATGTGTGGAAAGGGAACCTTGTTGCCGAATCAGTCCACAAACGTGGACCAATTATAGTGCTTCGCAAGTTGGCAGAGACGCTGGATGGATAAGACTCTTTGTAGGAGTGGGGTCAGACAGGCGAACATCAGTAAACGAAATTATAAAAATGTTGAAAACTTTAATATTTAAAGCTACATAAAATGAAATTACGAGTATTTACGTTTGGTAATATTATCGTAGTAACTACGAATATATTACTTCCCCCTTTGTCTTTCATAAGTAGATACAAAACATTTTCCACGTTATAGGGTACCTATTTTATATGATTGTCATTTAAACAATATAGAATATTCTCTGCTTATATGACAAATAAGAGAAAAGGATGTTATATTTTACATTTTTGAGAATACGTAGAAAAAAAGTTAGCAGGAAGATGAGACTATTTGGTATGCGAATGGCAAATGTCGGAGCAGGTAGTATAATAAACACAAGGAGGGAAGGACGAGGGAAAAGAATGGTGTGGGATTTCTAAGGGACCACATGTATAACCACAACATATGTTCCGTTCTCACAGTTATTTGCTTCTGCTTTCAAGCAGCTGTTAAGTATATAACGGTAGAACTGCGCAGAACCATCTCGTAACATTTCAGCCAGATGAAAATACTGCCATATTTTCCGTATCCTATCTCGTATTGCCGAAAATACAGAAATTTTAGCCATAGGTTGTAAAGACGCAGCATTCTAAAAGTTTAGGTCTTATTGAACTATTAATTTAAAAAAACCAAGTAGTACAATATGCATCATGAAAGGGAAGAGGGTGCGGAGTAGGAATAAATACACAATTGTCAGAAAACACTACACCACTCTCCAACTTCCTCCTCGGGGAGGCACACCCGAAATAACACAACACGTCCAAGGGACTCCAACTTTATTTAAACCCGAATTACACCAGCATTCTGCTCTCCAGCAGAAGCTCTCCCACGAGCCAACACACGGCCCACACTACCACGAGTCCCGTCACACACTCTTCTCTCTCGCGTCACGTGATCTCTTAGTACTCTCCTTCTCCGTCCCGCTTCTGGTAGCACTTCTCGTGGCGGTCGTCCTCGCTTGCGTAACAGTCGGCCTTTCCTGACATCGGGGCCGTCCTCGGTCCCGGTCCGGTCTGCCTCCGGTTGAACTGCTCCTCTGGCGCTCGCGCCGTTCTCCATCCGCTTCTCGTCTTCTTTCCCTCTGCTGTCCGCGGCCTGGTCGTCATCTCCTACTTCGCCTTGGGGGGGCTTACACCAGGGTTTCATTCGGTCTGCACTAAACACGGAATTGAACGCTCGCTGAGTCCTCTTTGCCCCTGGTATATCCATGAGAGAATACCTATCTCGCGCTAGCACTTCTGAGACAAGATACGGACCCTTAAATTTCGGAGCTAATTTTCGCGAACACCCTGTCGCTTGCGCTTCTCGTTCTACGATGACTAAATCTCCCTTTTGGTACACTCTCGGCACCTTATGTCTTTGATCGTAACGCTCCTTCTGTTTTTTCTGCGTCTCTGATATCTTTACTAACGCTTTTTCCCTTGCTTCGCCTAAGGTCTCTCTAGTCTCATCGAGTTCGCTTTCTTGCAACGCCAATATAACACGGTTTTGCAATGAATTCCTTGGGTTATAAGCAAACAATAGCTCATAAGCGCTCTTCTCAGTAGTTTTATTTGACATAGAATTCATGGCGAATTGGATGTTTCTCAAATTCGTGTCCCAGTCGCCTCCATCCTCTTGTGCATACATAGTGGATATGGCGTTTGTAATGGATGCGTTTGATCGCTCTACTTGTCCATTTGCTCGAGGGGTAGCAGTCGCATTCTTTATATGCTTTATCTGGTTTCTTTCGCATAATTCTTCAAATTCCTTCGCTGTAAATGCCGTACCTCGATCTGTAATTAAACGCTCAGGACACCCAAATAAGCTCGTAATCTCACTGATAGCTTCGCACACTGGTTTGGTTTTTGTGGTTTTCACTGCCTTTAGTAGGATGAACTTTGTAAAGTTGTCTTGATACACGAGAACATACTCGTTGCCCCTTTTACTCCTTGGGAATGGCCCTAAGTGGTCCACGTGAACTGTGTGAAATGGGATGGCTACACGCTCTAAACTGTGCAACTGCCCCTCTTTTTTACCTCCCGGTCTCTTATGATAAGCACACTCAATGCAAGCTGCAATATATTTCTTTACCCTTCTTCTCATCTTCGGAAACCAAAAATATCTCTTCACGTGTTCTAGGGTTTTCTCTTCTGCGTAATGTCCCATGTCATCATGACTTCCCTTTAGAATGCGCCAAATAGAGTTCGTAGGCACAACCCAACGGACCCCACCGTCTACCTTTCTACAGACACGGTTGTCTTTCAGCACATAGTCTGTGTGGATCTGCCTATCCTCATTGGCGACCTCAGGTTGCTGTAAGGTACGATGTATTTTCTGGATAGCTACATCCTGCAGCTGCATTGTTAGTAACCAATCATCCTGATTTATTCGCAACGTGAAGATTTTCAAGTCTGCTGTATCCGGTTCCTCGGAATCTCCCACGGGATTTCGACTGAGGGCATCAACGTGACTCATGTTGCGTCCTGGTCGGTACTCGATCGTGAAATCATACTCTTGTAATCGAAGCCACCACCTCGCTATCCGCGGTAACAATTCTTTCTTGGACATGGTGGTCTTTAAAGCATTACAGTCAGTAACAACTTTGAAGGGTCTGTTCAATAAATACATTCGAAATTTGTCTACGGCTTCAACTACTGCCAACGCTTCTAGCTCATAACTGTGATAGTTCTTCTCTAGATCTGTCGTCTGTCGGCTATAATATGCCACAGGTTTTTGAGATTCTCCTTCTCGGCGCTGTAAGATAATCCCCGCTAGTCCATTCTTACTGGCGTCAGTGTGAACTTCATGTTCGGCATTTACATCAAACAACGCAAGTGCCGGACGCTCGATTAATCTTTTCTTCAGCTCTTGAAATGCGTTTTCTTGTTTCTCTGTCCACTCGAATGCCGTATCTTTCTTCGTCAAGAGCGTTAACGGCTTGCTTAACGTAGCGAATCCTAATACAAATCTTCTAAAGAAGCTCGTCAAACCAATAAATTGTCGCACTTCGTGAACATTCTCCGGCCTTCGAAATTCTTTAACTGCCTGAATTTTTCTCTCGCCTGGTCGGATCCCATCTTTGGTTATTTCAAAGCCCAAATAGTCTACTTTAGTTTTGAAAAATTCACATTTTGATACTTTTAGCGCTAGCCCCAATTTCTTCAGTACTTGCAACAGTCTTTCTAATCTCTCTAACCCTTCCTTCACCGTTTTGCTGGGTATCAACAGATCATCCATATAGACTAGGACCTCTCCTGGTTTTGTCATTCGCACTACCCTTTTCATCACTTGATTAAACACTGCAGGTGCGTTTACTACTCCGAAAGGCATTTTTGTGAACTCGTACAGTCCACTTGAGGTGACAAAAGCTGTCAAGGGTCTCGTCTCTGGGGCTACAGGGATTTGATAGTATCCCGACGCCAAGTCTAAAATGGTAAAATAACTGTTTCCTGCAAGCGCGTCTAATTGTTCCTCAATGGCTGGCATGGGGAATTTTATTTTTTTCGTCTTCAAATTCAATGCTCTGTAATCGACGCACAGCCGGTCTTCTCCGTTAGCTTTCTTCACTAACAATGCTGGGCTTGCGTATTCTGATGTCGACTCCTGCACGATACTCATTTTCATTAACTCATCGACTGCCTTTTGCATCGTTGCTCTTTGGGCGTACGGTAGGCGATACGGTCTTAAATTCACAGGGTGGTTATCCAACAATTCTATCTCGAAACTGGCAGACTCTACTGTACCCAGTTCACTCAAATTTTTCGCAAAACATTCTCGATACTCATTCACCATTTCGTATACCGCATCCTTCTCCTCTTCAGACAGGTCGTTATTCAAATTTATTTCTTCCATTTCTATCCCGGCCCTCTCTTTGACATTTCGAACTTTGGCTTCGGAGTTACTTTCTTCCTCCTGCCCATCAGTCTCTCTCCTAATTACAAGTTTCTGATAGCTCTTCTCAACTCGAATCCCCGATTGGTCTAGGGCGCTTCGTCCTAGAATTATGGCATCGTCTTGCGAACAGTTTTGGGACCACAAGCACTTCTACCTCAATGCTTACGTCGTCCACAACAAGGATTAACTGTTTGGAGCCTATTACGTTACTTTTTCCACAGCCGAATCCAATCAGACTTTTTTGACTCGCAAAGTATTCTACACCTAGCTGTTCAGCGACATCTTGCCTCATGGTCACAACATCGCTCCCTAAATCAATGAACCCAACAACTTGTTCATCATTAACCTTTATCCATTTATAATATTCGTCTTTAATTTGGTCGTTCGGCACCGAAATTCTTTGGACTCGCCTTTTCATTTCCAAATTCTGTCTATTAACTTGGGTTCCCTGAGGGCATTCCTTCATCATGTGTCCCTCTTTATTGCATCGGAAACATCGCCTGCTCTGCTGTCGTTCTGGGCAATCCTTAGCCATGTGTCCCTGGCCGTTACAATTATAACACCTCGCCTGCGTTGTCTGCTTATTTCTCCTCACCACATTACCTTCGTTTGGCGGTTCAATTGGGACACTATAACGGTTAGATAAAAACTGTCTTTCACCTAATCTCGCTCTTTCTGTAATACTTTCATAGCGCTTTATCTTGAGCAGTAACCCTTCAACATCTTTGAACTCACACAAAGCCAGCGACCTTACTAATTCCTTGTCACCTAAGCCGTTCAAAATGTATTTAATCAAGGATTCTTTATCTATGTCACCTCGTCGCGCTATCGCTTTCATGGCATACACGTATGACTCATAGGTTTCGTCGCGCTGCTTCTTCCTCTTCGTGAGACTCATGTGGACATCGGCCTGATCAGCTGTTGATGGGAAGCTATAAAGTAACCTTTCTTTAAAAGTTTCCCAAGAATACACTTCTTCCGCGACACTATTTAACCACAATTTAGCTACTCCTCTCAGCTTATTCACCGCATGAGTAAGCAATACGGAATTGTCCCACGAATACGCGGAAGCGACTCCTTCCACTCGCCGCACCCACTGTTCGGCGGTAAATCCTAAGGTCGTCGACGCGTCAAACTCGGGCAACAATCTTTCCGCCATGTCTCGGTGAGCAACTACAGTTGTCGCCATCGTACTACAATGTCCCGCTTCCATTATTTCTCTTTCGCGGTCTAACAACGCGCGCTCTCTCTCCAGCAACTGTCTTTCTCGTCGTAGAATCTCACGTTCAATGTCGTTATCGCTCGCCCTAGGCGCTAAGTGGTTCTTTGGTCGGGTCACAGAGGGCGTCGACATCGCTCTCGGTAGCTCAGGAAAGCTCGCTGCTCGCGTCAAGAACGCCTCGCTTACTCCTGTTCCCGCCACTGGATACGTCATTTCCGGTTCCCCACTAAACGCCATGCGGTCGCTTTTTTTTCGCTAATTTCGCTTTTTTTAGGTCTTTCGACGCTCACAACCCTAGTTATACTTGGGGTATTGTTCACTCGGGAATCACTTTTCTTTCACGTACTTACGGAGGGGTACAGTCTTCATCGGCAAACAGTCGGCTCTCTCACGACGTGCTCCTTTCCGAAAACTGGTTTTTGATCTTCTTATCCTTATCTGATCCCGATCCCGCCGCTGCTCTGTCAGAACACACTACACCACTCTCCAACTTCCTCCTCGGGGAGGCACACCCGAAATAACACAACACGTCCAAGGGACTCCAACTTTATTTAAACCCGAATTACACCAGCATTCTGCTCTCCAGCAGAAGCTCTCCCACGAGCCAACACACGGCCCACACTACCACGAGTCCCGTCACACACTCTTCTCTCTCGCGTCACGTGATCTCTTAGTACTCTCCTTCTCCGTCCCGCTTCTGGTAGCACTTCTCGTGGCGGTCGTCCTCGCTTGCGTAACACAATATTTAATTTCATCTATTTATTTTTATTATTAACAATCAACTCTATATAATTGCAAATAGTTAATAGATCACATCAAGAAGAAGAGCAAAATATTCTTAAAGGTAACAGTTGGATTACGGAAGAATTACATTTCGAGTACTTTCTTACTTCTATTGTTACTAATATTTTAAATATAACAAATGCATTACACGGATTAAAGCAAACACATAAGTTAATAATTATCATATTATTAGGAAATCATGATTGGATAAAAGAATAAAAATAACGCTTCTCATTGAGTAGGTACTTTTACTTATTCCAAAGACAATAAACCATTACATATTATATACACTGTGATTCAGAGTAAACGTTTGCATGAATATGGGAATATTAAAGAAATTCAAAGTAGTAAAATTACTTAATATATTTAAAACTGCACACAAATTGAACATTTTTACAGGGAAAAACCAGTAAGGCAAAAACCCCATTTGCAGAAAAACGGCCACAAGAAGAGACGTGAAAAAACTGCGAAACCTACTGAGGTAAACTAAGATATAGAGAGCTGTAAAAGAAGCAATGATTAGAAAACATAACAATAAACACGATTAAATTGTGCACATAAATAGTAAGATCAACACTAGAATAAAATAACCGTTTTTGTCAGCATATTATTATTACTGAATTTCATAAAAAGAAGTAAGTAATATAACTTCCTGAAAACCAAAACTTTATTATGAACAAACTGGGTTAAAACATTTACTGTCGTCATTACATTAGGATGAAAAGTATTTCAAATCCCAGATCATTCAAAATAAATTATTGGTTTCTCAAAAGTTATGAAATTATCTCTTTTTCAAATATTCTATTATTAAATTTATCCTGAGAAAACATATGACATTAGATTAATCATAGCCACATCAATGTCACTATTGAAATATAATGATAGGTACAGAGACAGAGTGAATTAAAAATAGAGTAGCTACATATAAAATTTAGGTTATTTGTAAATAGATGAAGTAAAAATAAGAGAAGCAATTTTAGGATATAAAATAAACAGAAATGGAATTATATACTAAGCATGAACAGTAAGTAATAAAGTGGAAATGTATAATAATGAGAAAAGTTAAGACAAAAATACTTTTGAAATAATCACTTATCTTCACCTGCCTTCAAGTTATTTAAATCCGTCATTATCATGTACACACAGGCGCTGACACTGACACTATACAAATAGATTGCAATTTAAACTTTAATAAGCTAAGTCATAAAGAAGAAGAAGCACTTACATGCTCTGAGCATGAAATATAAAAACTATAGCACTAAAAAGGGAAAAGCACTGTGGGATAGAGGGAGAAACACATTCACACTTCAGGGATTTCAAGTAGACACTGACCCTATACAAATAAATTACAATTTACACTTTAATTAGGATAATAGGGAGAACCACATTTGGTAGAAAAGGCACTGAATAAGTTAACCATTATAAAGAATATCCAAAGCTGAAGCACACGATTTAAGCGTGAAATGGCAAGACTATAGCACTAAAAATGGGAGTAAAAGCACTGTGGGATAGATGGATGAACACACACTACAGGGATTTTAAGTAAGCACTGACACATGAAAATAGATTGATGCACATTTGAAGCGTAGGGATTACAGCAAGCCATGGAAGAATTTAAAACTGCACCTAAGAGATAACTAAGGAATGTAACAGAATCATATACTTTTCTTGCAGAAAAGAATGAAAATTTTTTAAAAAATGAAAGGCTTTTCACCATATAAAATTAATTGATGAAGGTTTTAGTTATATCATTACAGATTATTTTTATTATTAGCATTGCCTTAACTTATAACTTATGAATTAATACTTATAATCAAACTTAAGTATGAACATTGGTTGGAATTAACTGGTTCTGCAAAAAAGAGAGGAATAGCATAATGAATTTCAAAACACTCATTCAATAGTGTGGTAATGTAATACTCCAATATACTTATCTTGTGGAAATTAATTAGCAGCTGGAAATTTGGGCAAAGGCACCATGGAGGAACTGATCAACTTGGCATAGACTGAAAATTTAACTTGTTAATAAATAGTCAAGAGGAAATTATACCTCATCATTCACCTCACCTTCTTACCTAGTAAAACATTAAGATATTTAAATCAGGAGACAAATTGTTGACTGATTGACAGTGTTCAATTGAAGCTGTTCAAAAAAAGAGAGATATTTGTATGAGTAAATGGCAAAACAATACAGCATATTAGTAATTATCTAATTTTACACTTAATTTTTTAAACAAAGAGTAATTATTCAATCAATACCTACCTTCCTTAGTATTTAAACAGAATGAAACAAATATAAATAATTTCTATAATTACCTTCTACAAAGGTGAAACTCCTAATTCTTCCAGTTCAACGTTATCTTCGCTAATATTGACATCACTGCTAGTATTCGAATCCGAACTTGAGGTCAATGCTATTATAATTTCTTGAATTCCCTCTTCCAATATTCCTTCTTTAATCCAAGCCTCCTCGATAACTTTCTTTGTGTGTTCTACTACGGTTTTCCTGAGGATACTTCTCGTTGGTTATTCTTCTGACTGTAGCCGTTCCCAAGTTAAGGGCAACAGCTGATCTTTTTACAACCTTCGAAATAGCAAGTAATGATCCACCATTACTTTTCTCCCTCTCGAAGTAATTTCGTACACTTAAAACTAAATTCCGCGCGGAACTCTGAAGAACACGTCTCACAGATTTTTGCTCAGACATCTTTCACACAATACTCATCCGCTGCAAGCAAAAGACGCTACGCATCTGCTGTGTGTGAGAGAGAGAGAACGGTAAAGTCCCCTGATTGTGAGAGAGAGAGAGAGAGAGAGAGAGAGAGAGAGCGCGGTATTCCCTGAGTAAGAAACAAACAGACGGCAACGCCGGATGCCTCTGATTTGTTGACGAAGGGAACGCCCTAATTTTTGGAGGCCTGGCCAGCGATCATTAAGTTTGGTACGTAGTATAGTTGGTGTATGCAATCCTAAATCTTTTATGACTGATTTCAAAATGGCTATGATAAAGTCGATCCATGCAGAGTTTCCGCTTGCTAAACACCGTGGTTATTTTTTTCATTTCTGCGAATGTATTTGGAGTAAAATCCAAGAAAATGGATTTAGGGTTCGCTATGAAAATGACTCCAACTTTGTGTTGAAGATTCGTATGCTTCCTGCAATAGCATTTGTCCATACTGCAGAAGTTGTTGCCAGCTTCGAATCTTTATGCAGAAGTGACATTTTCTCAGAAGAAATCCAACCCATCATAGATTATTTTGAAGACACGTGGATTGGGCGACCAGTTTGTCGTTTCGGCCGCCGTCCTCCAATTTATGATCATATGTGGAACTGCTACGAAAGTGTGCTTCAGGGACTGCCAAAACAAATAACAACCTTGAGGGGTGGCACCGAGGATTCCAGCAACATTTGGAAATTTCTTTCAGGAATCCAGAGGGAGCAGAGCCGAAGTGAGTTGACAATTGAACAGTACTTGAGTGGAGAGGGACCAACTAAAAAACGTAAAAAATACTGCGATAGTACAGAAAGGTTAAGGAGAGTTGTTGCTGGTTGGCAACAAAACCAAGACATCCTCGACTACCTGAGATCTATTGCCCATAACATTGGATTTTGATCTAGGTAATACATTTATTATTTATTTCATGATTTCATTATCACAGTTTTTAAAAATTAAGTAAAAAAAGATAGCTAAAGATTCAAAAATCATTTTACTTATTGTACTTCATTTATATTTTCAAGTAACACATTTCGAGATTTTATAATTTCTGATAATATTTTCCTGTTTAGTTATTTTTATTTAACTTTTAAATATTATTATTACTTTTCTCTTGCAGATGTCTACACCAGTCCATACAAATTTGCTCACCCTTTCTCTCGAAATTCCGCTAGTATGTCTTCTCTTCACAGTTAATGTGAAAACTCTTTGAAAATTGTACTGTGTAAAATTATTACAAATTTTACAAATTAGTTCATACATTTTTCTGCTTTCATTCTAATAACAGTTCTTATATTTCTGTTTATTTCTTATTTATCCGTCTTTATTGAAAGCATTTCCTTTTTTGTGTCTTCATAGGAAACCGTTGCTTTTTTTATATATTTCACATTTGTTGATATTTTTCTTTTGTGTTCCTTTTATTTTGTAACTGTTTAATGAAAGTGTTTTTACAATGTAAGGTGGTTTGTACGAAATTACAATTTTTATGGATCACAAAATTTTTATCACGCCTTTATGAATAATTTTCTATTTTCATTATTAATGTAATAATTTTATGCTTTTAATAAAGCTTATTAATAAAAAGAACCTATTGAAGCACAATGTAATAGTATAGTTTATTTATAGAAATTTAATTATCTTAAACGCATTTTGCAAGAGTATAAAATACAATTAATATCAACTTATTAAAAGTAAACAATTACTTAGTAATAATGTATTTTAATTTTTGATGGTGTCACCTCATTCCATGAAACTCCAATGTTGTCCATGACTTTGCTTATGTTATACCCTTTCCAAAATTTGCGAATCAAGGGCTTAGCATAACCATCAGTTTCTTTTATAAGCTGTCATCATGCGACGGACGTAATAAGCTTTAAACGTCACGATGACACCCTGGTCCATAGGCTGTATCAATGGA
This sequence comes from Uropetala carovei, assembly GCA_036926305.1. Classification (NCBI taxonomy): domain Eukaryota; kingdom Metazoa; phylum Arthropoda; class Insecta; order Odonata; family Petaluridae; genus Uropetala; species Uropetala carovei. The sequence continues at coordinate 961,157 of JAXCHB010000188.1, read as the reverse complement.
GTTGTATTTGGTGGAAGAAAGACAATTTGAATGTTGTCTGCAAAATCTTAAATATTTACTGGATGACCCGGCGCTTTGTCTATGATCAGTAGAGCTTTGTCCATAAGACCATTTTCTGTACAGTATTTTTTGACAAAAGGTGAAAAATACAGCTTTATCCATTCCTGAAAAAGCATAGCCATCATCCAAGCTTTGCGGCTTGAACTCCATATCACAGGAAGGTCGCCCTTTGAAGTTCCCTTCAAAGCCCTGGGATTTTCTGCATCATATATTAGCAAGGGTTTTAATTTTGCATCACCAGCAGTGTTTCCACCTGAGGAGGGTAATTCGGTCCTCGGCTGCTTTGAGTCCAGGAGTGGTCCTCTCCCCTTCTGTGATGTATGTCCATGCTGGCATTCTCTTCCAGTATAGACCCGTTTCGTCAATGTTAAATACTTGCTGCAGAGAATAATCGCCCTCTTCTATTATTTTATCTAGTTTTTCTTGGAATAGTTCTGCTGATGCAGTGTCCGCACTTGCCACCTCTCCCATAACTTTAATATTATGAAGACATGCTCGCCGTTTAAAACGTGCAAACCATCCACGACTTGCGTTGAAGGTGATCTCACTTGTTGCCTCATCCATACACTTCTCTCCTTTCTCCACACCCGCTCTTTCTCGCAAGTCCTTCCATACTGACTGTGCCTTTTCCTGAATCACACACAGGCTTATTGGTATAGATTGCTGATTGTGGTCTTTCATCCATATCCTGAGAAGGGACTCCATGTCCTCCATAATCTTACTTCTACTTTTCATTATTCGTGCAGAACTTCTTGGAATCACACTTTTTGCAGATTTTTACTTACTGTGAATTTGCACAAATTGTTCGCACAGTGGTAGACGGTAGATCTAACGTGCGTCCAATATCAGTAGCCCGCTCTCCAGCTTTGAAACAGCGTATTACTTCCAATTTCACATCTAAACTGATTGCTTTGCAATAGGTTTATCAGCCATATTTAAGGGTAGTTTGCAATTTAATGAATTTAAAAAATTGACTGTAATAATGTTGGAACACAGAACTTAGCTACGAAAAAGACTCAAAACTCTGTTGACCGAAAAACCGACTCAGGCGAGGAGAAAAAGCACACGATGTACTCAATTCACAATATTTGTTAAGATTTGTATGGTGCAATGACCGAAGAAATGCTTACAAAGTATTTCTTTATGATGAGAGATCCTCTTCTCTGTGATGTAAGAGAGTGGGAGATAATTGGATGTTTGTTGGCTCAAGCATCATCCCCTTCCTCCCTCTCTTGCCCTCTCTACCGCCTACTTCGCTTTTGCTGATTCAACTTTAAACGATGTAGCTTGCAGAAACATAACCAGTAATGCATCCAGCAACAGTGCCAAACTCTTGGCTAAACTTCTCTCTATGAGGTTTTCTCCCTCGGTGATGAACTAGATCTCTTCCTACCTCAATGGACGTTCTCAAAAGGTTATCTCTGATGAATCCTGCTCATCATGGTGTAATATATCACGAGGTGTTCCACAAGGTTCAATTATTGGTCCTCTTTTATTCTCATTATACATAAATGATTGTTCTTCATCACTTCGCTTCTCTAAGCATCATTTATACGCTGACGATCTTCAGATTTACTTAAATTCCTCCATTGAAAATTTGTCGAAATCCATAGATAATATCAATGATGATCTAGCACTTGTTAAGGAATGGAGCAACAATAATTTTCTAAATATCAACCCAAACAAGTCACAAGCAATTTTGATTGGATATCCCAAGATATTAGCGTCAGTTAACCAAAATCAGCTGCCCGAACTCTGCATTTCGAAAAAGATCATTCCATACTGCAAAGTGGTTAAAAATCTTGGTTTACTCATTGATGAAAATCTTTCTTGGTCCTCACATGTCTTAAAAAAATGTAAAACAGTAAACAAATCTCTTCATTCTCTCAGAAAACTTAAACATGTCATCCCCACTACCTTAAAGAAACAGTTAATATCCACCTTAGTTACTCCGCATTTCAATCTCTTCATTCTCTCAGAAAACTTAAACATGTCATCCCCACTACCTTAAAGAAACAGTTAATATCCACCTTAGTTACTCCGCATTTCAATTATGGAGATATTGCATACCAGGATCTGTCTCAGGAGTCATCACTAAAACTGCAGCGCAGCTTCAACAACTGCGTCAGGTTTATTTTTAACTTGAATAAATCAGATCATATTTCGGAATATTTAACCAAATTGTCCTGGATGACTCTGGAATCCCGAAGGAAATTACATCTCCTTTCATTATTCTATCAAGTGTTATCCCTCAACACTCCACAGTATCTTGCAAAAGAATTCAAAAGCCTTGACACCGTACACATGGTCAATACCAGAGGTAATAACAAACTGCTTATTCCCCATCATAGAACAATTGTATTTAATAAATCATTCACGGTCACTGCTTGCAGAGAGTGGAATGAACTACCTCCACCAACGAGAAATGCACCATCTCTTGCATCTTTCAAACGATTGATTCGCAAATCACTACTGGTACCGCAAACAGAACACTGACACTACCTAGTGATATTATAATTGTCGTGTCAGGTGTAATGTCTCACATTTATGCCCTCACACTGGGTTATGTTCATCTGTTTCATTTATAATTTATTTTAACTCTATGATTTTTACAAAGCATATAATTTTGCGGCTTTATTTAGGTTATAGAATTATGATATCATTGTGAAACCATGTCTTTTTTGCAAATGCCTATTTCTCTCTGATAGTATGTCTATTCTACCTGCTTGTAAATGTCCGCTGTTGTTATAGTCGATCCCACTTCGGAAGTCTCTTGGCCTACTTAGAGCAAGTAGCCAATCACGAACGTTTCCCCTTCCATCGCCCCTCTCAACTTTCGTGCGGGAGAGCAGATATCGGTGCGCGCTGCCAGCTCTTGCTCAGCTGATTTACTACGCAGTTTCTAAATAAAATACTTCCCATCCTTCTTTTTGATCCACAGCAAGGAAACGGCGGTAGAAACGGCAATGCAGTCCGATGCGATCTCTTCGAGAGCAGGAGTGAGACTGGTTTCCTCCCCACTACCTTCCCAAACAAACAGTCTCCTATTGGCTGCTGCTAACTCGTGTACGCCCCGTTTTCGAGGCCATAAGTCTTCCGATGTTGGATCGACTATAACTGACAAGGGGTTAGGTGGAAGAGGGGACTACAAAGTCTCAATCTCGCCCCAATAAAGATATCAATCAATCAATCAATCAATCATACTATAATGGTCTCAAGAAATGCTGAAGCAAGCACGTGGCCTGAAGAGAGCCGAACAATGGTTTTCGTTGTTCGGCTCTCCTCGTCTTATACCTCTCAACCTCTGAGTCATAAGAAAAACCAAATTGAAAGCGAATTTCTTCTTAGATCTTAGATCTTGTTTCACTTTGTAGTAACATTTGTGTCAAGATACGGTTCGTCTCAGCATTGGATAGGAGATTTTTAGAAGACGCGATTCCCCAGTTCGCAAAAAATCAATCACAAAATTTAATGCACATTAAGTGTAATAAAAAAGACAAAAAGATTGCAGAATGATGATAAATAGGTAGGCCAAAGTTCCTCTTTTAAAATATATAAAGGTTATCCATATTTAAGAAAAAAATAGAGAAAGCTAGCGACCTCCACGACGTTCCCAGTATGCATGACGACCGCATGTGGAGTTTTCGTCCGACGTTCCCAGTATGCATGACGACGCTGACGGGTTAAGAGCATCTTTTAAATGTAATTTTATGATAAATAATGAGATTAATATTCATTAGGGCAAGTGTGTATTAGAGCATTTGGGATTCGGGCATTTATTTTTAAGGGAAGTGAGTATTAGTGCATTTGGGATTTGGGTATTTATTTGTAGGGTATTCACGAATATGGCAAGTGAGTATTAAGGCAAGTGTGTATTAGGGCAAATGTGTAATAAGGCATCTGCTATCAGGGCAAGTTGATATTAGGGCAACTGGGTTATAGGGCATGTGGCATTAGGACTTATGGATTAGGGCAACTGGGGCTATGCCATCACAATTAAAGGTAGGGTTCAACCTCATTTTTACATTTAAAAAATAATATTTTAATGTTATAATTTTTTAATTTCTTTTTGTCAGTATTATTCTAACATATTCATCTGAAGTCAAAATGCCTTTTAAATGATCAAAATGTCTCCTTTTTGACTGCCTGGAACACATTCTGTAATTACAACATTGTTCCTATAGGAAAATCCATTTCAGTTTAAATGGTTTTGGATTTTGGTTTACGGACAGTTTTCAGGAGTTCATGGGCCACATAAACCACGGGAGTGGTGTAATTCTGAATCGTGCTTCAGCATCCAACCTCATCTCACTATCACACCCAATAAGACATCTTATCGTACATGACCATGAATTTTTTAAAAATTTTTGATTCAACATGCATTTATATAAAGATTTTTAGCAGATTTTTTGGCTGATTGATATCATTCCAAATGATTTAAACTCAATGTAGGTATTATTAATAATAATGTTCACTTTGGAAAGATCAGAATCCTCTGCTTGTAGCATTTTAGGTACTGCATTTAAAGAGTAAAGCGTTTTTGATTGTATCACATGAAATTCAAATATTTCCAATATTTTCTTGCTTCATCTAATTAACTGCTTCCCTGATCATTTCTTTTGGGAAATAGGATAAAAAAAGTCAAATGTTTTATTTTAGTTTCAGAAAAATCACAGAGACAATAAAAAAATTATTCGTTTTAACAATAAATTTTATTACAAAATTTATCATTCTCTGAAATATGTATGCTTTTTTCTGGCTTCCATGAATGAATTCCATACTGCTGTCAAGATGGTGGAAAAAAGTTTCCTTGTAATATTTATTCCACACTTGCGTGGGATAAGGTAATCTGCTAACTGATGGTCCACTCTATCAACCCCTCTCATCGTGTTATTATAGTCAGTGACAGTCTTAGTTTTTTTGCTTTCTGCCACTCTTTCCTTCCATTATCATCATTTCTTGAATGCAGAGGTAGATGGAGCCATTATGTCCCCCACATCTTTCCATCGAAGCACAATAACTTTTCCCTTATGATATGCCACATTTCTCCATTCCACAATGGTTTCTCCCTTAAGCCAACAGGCATTTCTTTTTGCATTGGACATACTTCCATAAATGTTTGTTGACCACAAAACCAATAAATCTGCTAATTGTGGTGATGTATAAAAATTGTATGTTAGAAAGTTACATTTGCCTAACAAGGGTTTCACTAGCATCATAACCACCTGTGATGTAATCAGAAATTTTGTAATTCATTGTCAAGAATAGTCTCTTTTTGCTAGTAAATCATACTTGACCACATAAAACCATTTTTTGCCTAACAAAGCATGAAAGTTTTAATCCCTTTTTTGCCATCCCATTCTTTTTTTCAATAACAAAAGGCTTTCATCAATTGTGACCTTGCAGTTTTTCTATATTTTATCACACAATATGATTAAAATTTTATTCAATTTATTGAAATATAAAAGGGTAATGTGGCACAGGTGAAAAAATCTGCTATGACCGAGAATCGAACCTGGGTCTTCCATTTGTTGGGCATATATTCTACCACTGAACTGCTGTAGCAGACAAATTCTCTTGTTCAGAATAGGAATATTTTCCATCAATCCAGCTTATGCCTGTCTCATAAGGATTTTCGGATCATCCATTCCATCAATTTATAATATAGACATACCATTTTAGAGGGTAGGGGTTTCCTTCGATGTACAGTAAAACTCATTTATTATGTATTTGAGGGGACCAACTCATTGCTTCGATATAAGTGTGACTTTGTTATATACGAGAAACATGGTTTTTGGCCTATACATCCCATATAACACGTAGAGACATATTTGCAGTGAGTATACTTCCATGCTGTACTTACATATGCAAAGAGATGCTTATCAACTTTGCAGGGTGTAAAATGTTCGATTGCTATTACATGCGATTTTTTTGCAGACTGTTCTCCTACAATGTCGTGTCGCTAGCATTCACACATACTTTGTCACAGTAAGGCGGTCTCTGTTCCCCTGACGGAATTTTCAAGGGCGGATTCGACCAGGCAACGAATTGTCTGGTTCCATGCCAGGTCGCTATCATTCTCACATATAATGTCATAAAAGAACATGAACCTCCAACTTTAACTTGACACCATTGACAATGTATAGGTGAACCTCGTCTCACTCGGTTTCAAGTTTAATTTGGAGGGGAGGAAGGGAGAAATGGAGGCGAAATGCAATATATACCTAGGGAGATGGTGTTGCGCTCGCTCCTGATTGATCCGAGCCGGTGACGTGGTACCAGCCGGTCACAATAGGCAGATGTTCAAACGTCAGTTCACAGAAAATCGTCAACAGCACGTATTGCAGTGAGGTGTAACTAGGGAATGTTGGTGTTCGTGAGTGACAGTGACCATGTCTTCAATTGAGGCAGCAGGCGCGAAGAAGACAAAAATACTAAAGAGAAAGTCACTTAGTGTAGCAAACAAGATTAACATTCTGAATGATGTGGACAGGAATCCGAATATTCCCAAAAAGGACATTGTGCATAAATATGAGATCTCTCCTTCTACCCTCTCAACTATACTGGCTCAGTGAGAAACCATTGAAAAGGCTGCAGTATGGGGTAGTGCTAAGAGCAAGAAACTGAAAACTGCAAGGAACGAGGACCTAGAGAACGTGCTCGCAGAGTGGTTTTATCAGGCGATAGCACAGGACATCCCCCTAAGTGGGCATAATAATAATAATAATCATTTATTTAACACAAACAGGTTCCCCCAATTACATGTGTTGTAATACATTTCTATGAAAAGCACAAATGACCATGCCCTTGGCAGGATTCGAACCCGCAACCCTTGCAGTGGGAGTTAGACATGCTAACCACCCCTCTACCAAGACTTCTTAAAGAAGAAGCGGCGAAGATAGCTCAGCAGAGCAATATTCAAGGATGTTTTTAGGATAATTCATCGCCTTGAAAACACGGCCTATGCAGCATCCACAGGGCCATAAAAGTATAGAACAGGGATCGACAACGTTTTTCTTCCACTTGCCACTCATATCAATAGTTTAAAGTCCATGACTCTCCTCACGTGCCATCATTTTTTTTCAATATAAGATTAAAACATTGTTTTTGTATGTGAAGGAAGATTACTAATATATAAGTTTATCATAATAAATTTATTTTAATTGCCAATTAATATTATTATTATTATTATGGCCATTAATCTAACTATATATTAATTTTATGTTGACGTCTGTAGAAATTTGTGTACAATTTATATCGGCGTATTTCTCGAGAACCGTTAGTGGTAAAGATATGCGGTAAACGGCGTTTTGTTTCTACTGGCTATGAAGCCCCTGGAAAAATATTTTCATTTTCAAAAGTGTCCCGGGTTCGAATCCAAGAGACAATTTTATTTTCCCATAAGTTTACACGGGATTTTCGATTTTTCAGAGTGCAAGGTTTTTTTCCTTCATTCATTGAAACATGTCAATATGGACCGATTTTCTTCGTTTTTGTCTTATTCGATGGCTAAAACTCTATACTATCTTATTCTTGTGACGTTTACATGTTACACGGTCGAATCATTCAGAAATATGCAATTGTTATTGAAATTTTGTGGATATTTTGTACTCTTTCCGGAAGTTGTGCAGGCGACCATAATTGTTGCCTCCCATTCAATTAATGCCAATTAAACCTTCAAATAGGTGAGAGAATAGCGTTATTCACTTCGAACTGTTGTTTGAACATCGAAATTAATGAAGCATAGCAACGTAAATATTTACGGATAATTATTCTGTGAACTGCATATGGCGGCGTATGGGAAGCGTTTCTAGATGTGTCAATAACATGTGTATAACAAACAAGCTCCGGAAAGAGTAGGAAATATCCGCAAAATTTCGTATTTCTGAATGATTCGACCATGTAACATGTAAACATCGCATGAATAAGATAGTATAGAGTTTTAGCCGTCGAATAAAGCAAAAACAAAGAAAATCGGTCCATATTTACATGTTTTAATGAATGAAGGAAAAAAACCTTGCACTCTGAAAAATTGAAAATCCCATGTAAACTTATGGGAAAATAAAATTGTCTCTTGGATTCGAACCCGGGTTGATTTTGGAAATCCCGGGTACCCTATGTTACTCGTAGAGTCATATGAAGTCAATTTGCAAAGTTTGGTCCCGATAGCTCAAAGGGCATGGGAATGCATAAGGAACAGACGGACAGATGGACAGACTTTCAATTTTATTATATAAGATTGTGCAATCAATTTGTTTTTTGTTTTGTTTCATCGTTTGAATGCTGGAATCTTACCTTTTTGTAAGTAGAACCATCATATTACACATCTGTAATCCTTATTAAGGCAAATAGAGTCACGCATCAATTAAAAATTAGATGAGAATGGGGATGCACGTTATTTTGTAAACACATTATATGTTTATCTTCTCTTCATTGATAATCTAAATAAACGGTTGCATTGACGTCGTCTTTATAGTAGGTCCTGCAAAAAGTTAAAAGCAGTCGTTGATAGAGACTTGAAGTAAAGCAATTGTTTGTGAGTTCGTCTATAATGGTGAAACGATAATCATTGGAACTAAGGAAAGGTAGCCCAGCTACAGCTGCCAGAGAAAGGAAGAGGAGCCAGATATCAAAGGAAGAGTATTGTAGGAAAGAGAGAGAAAGAGATGTGGAAGCTCGTAGGATTGTCCGTGTAGATGAGGAGCGGAGAGTACAAGAAAGACAAAGAAATAGGGTGACATGTCAAATGAATAGAGAACAAAGAAGATATAACCTAGGGCTGAACTATTTAGATGGTTCCATGTCATTTCACCCAGAGCAATTCGCCCATGGGATGTTTCACCCAAAGACGATTCACCCATGGGACGTTTGACCCAAAGACGATTCACCCACGAGAGTTTTCACCCAAGGGTTTTTCGCCCACAATCCAGTTCACCCACATACTGTTTCACCCAATGATATTTCCCCCGTAAGTTCTTTTAAAACATCTGACCTTTTCACCCTTTCTCCATCTGTGTGTGATCAATAAATATCTAGGTAACTGTTTAAGCTACGGCTGCCATATTTTCAGGGTTGATTTAGGGGCTTAACATACACATTCCCAATTATATTTTTAAAACTATATATAATTGACAATGTTTTGATTTTAAAATGTAATAAATGCAGATACATTTATTTCTTTAAATCGAAATCATTACATTGGTTTTAACAGTTTAGATGCGCTTATAAACAGACTTGGTCCATATATCTTAAGTTAACTCTTTCTAATTCTAATCAGAGAAAGAATTAAAGTTACATGTCAAAAAGTCTGTTTTTACATGTTATCTTATGTGAAAGGAGAGCGATTGTGGCAGTATTTCAAACACCTAAGATGCAGTAGTTAATTTGAAATACCTTAAAAAGATATATAATTCAGAGTTCATTATGTTGGAATATGAACATTTCTTTCGTTTTCCCTTTTCCAATTCATTTATAAATTAAATAAATGGGATAAAATTTAATAAATATTATTTGAAAATTTTTCTCGACTTCCACTGATTTAACAGTTTTGAAGATTACAATCTGATACAGAGGGAGGTCAGATGTTTTAAAAGAACTTACGGGGGAAATATCATTGGGTGAAACAGTATGTGGGTGAACTGGATTGTGGGCGAAAAACCCTTGGGTGAAAAGACCTGGGTGAAAACTCTCGTGGGTGAATCGTCTTTGGGTCAAACGTCTTTGGGTCAAACGTCCCATTGGTGAATTGCCTTTGGGTGAAACGTCCCATGGGCGAATCACTCTGGGTGAATCATCTGGAGACGATGTAGATTATTAGATTATTTGCATTTCATTTATTTCATTAATTGTTCAATACAAATTATTTCACTAAACCTTCAGTTTATTTAAATCGCGTTGAGGATCGGAGATCCGGGGCTGGCCTACTAGTTTACATAAAAATTTCACATTTTTAATATCAATTTCAAAACAAAGGGAGCATGGAAATTGGTATGGAAGGGGTAGAGGGAGGAAGGGGAGGAGGTCGGCATGTTTTCCGGACCTCTCTACCAACGAGTGTGTGGTAAAAAGGGGTGGAAACTATTCATTACTTATCGCTCCGCTTGCCAACATTCATTATATATGGGACATTATTTTGCCATGAGACCAAACGTTTGTTACAGCCAAGAATTTGTAAAATGTGTGTTCGTTATATCTGAGAAATTTAACCAATGCCCTTATGGAGAAGTCCAAGGGACCGAGACATTTCTTCGTTATAGCTGAGATTTCATTTTAGGCATGATCATTATAAACGAGTTTTACTGTATCTCCTTGAGGACATCCGTTTGGGCTGATTGATACTGGCTTAGCTAGCCAGGTGCCAACCTAAGAAAATATTCTTGTTCTGAAACAAGAGAATTTGTCTGCTACAGTAGTTTAGTAGTAGAATATCTGCTTAGCAAGTGGAAGACCTGGGTTTGATTCCTGGTCATAGCAGAGTTTTTCACCTGTTTCCACATTACCCATCAATCCAGCTTATGCCTTTCACATAAGGATCTTCAGATCAATCATTCCCATCAATTTATAAAATATAAAAGCATAAGCAAAATCCAAGCAGTCAATATGGTTGACTGTATATTTCGACAGTCCTCCAGAGTACAGTGTATGTCTCAGTGGGCAATATGTACAGATATGCTGTATCATTATATGATATGTTAGAGGATGTACATCAAGCAAATGTATTCTGACCAGACATATGTTCAATGGAATAACTACTGCCTCAGAAAATTATTGCCATCTCCCCAGAAATTAATAATAAGGTTTCACGTTGGCGAAAAATCCCGTTCCTTGGCAATTTGACATATAAACTGTCAAAATTGTTTCCTAAATATGGGAGTGAGAGTAAGGTGCAACGAACATAAACGGTGCTTTGCATTGAAAAATCCATCGTCACATTTTGCCAAGCATCTTATGGAGGACTGACACAACAGTGATTTCATCCCGAAAGTGCACCATGTGGAAACGAAGGGGTTCAGGTTGGATGCTCTGGAGCAATTGGAAATTGTAAATTTTGAGTCAAAAAGTTTACTTACTAATGAGTTTCTTTTTCAAAATCCCTCCCCCTTATTGTGTTTCCAGATTGACTCATTTGTAACACTTTGTAAATACTTTGTTCATCCTCTTCCACTTATCACCTGCTTCCTTCGCCACCATTGGTTGCTCTATTACATTGTCCTAATCAGTGACCACCCATTACCCTGTTTGGTTTCCCCCCCCCCCTCCTTTGCTTTCCATCCCTCTGTCAAACAGTATATAAAGGATATTTTGAGCACTTTTCTCACCTGATAATGCGAAACCGGCCGTAAAATAAAAAAATTGTGGAATTTAACCAAATGTTTTTTGTTAATATGATCAATTACCACAAAGTTCAGCCATATTCCGTGGATTTTATTTTAGTTATTTGTACTTCCTACAAACTTTACAGGAAGGCTAAGATAGTAGCATAAATAAACTCAAGAGAAGAACTTACGTGAGAAACAACCAAAGACCAGATCTTTTCATTACTTTATTTTATTTTTACTTTCTCATATACGAAGTATATTGAGAAAGTATTGTAATCACGAAAAACTCGATCTCGAGACTTTGGTGGAAATATGCATTATACGCACAGTTAAACAGCAATACAATATAAAATGTCTTCTGATTATTACGAAAGTGTAAACAAAGTAAACAAAGGTATGTATGTACATATTTTTAATTTTTTAAATGAACAAGCTCAAATTAACAAATTTTTATATCAAACCTGAGTGCTAGGAAAACAGTAAATATTGCAGTTTTTTCTGCCATTGTTGTTTACTATTTGAGTTGTATAATAAATACAACGTTAGATTCCGTATCTAATATTATTCTTAAAAGTATCAGTATATATAAATTCCCAAGTGTCCGTCTGTCTATCTGTTAGGGTACTTTTGGACATTTCACAGTGGAAGTAAGATCTGAAACTTTCAAAACTATTAAACCTGCATGAGGTGGTGCCTAGAAAAATCAAACATCCCTGATAAAGTCCTGGATTCGACTCCTGAAGACGAATATATTTTCCCATAAGTTTACACAATTTTCGATTTTTCAGTGTGCAAGGTTTTTTTCCTTCATTCATCAAAATAGCTAAATATGGACCGATTTTTTTCGTTTTTGTTTCATTCAATGGACAAAACTGTAAACTATCATATTCTTGCAATGTTTACATGCTATACAGTCGAAGCTTTCAGAAATATGCAATTGTTTTCAAAATTTTGCAGATATTTCGTACTCATTCTGGGTGTTGCCAAGGCAATGATCATTGTTGCCTCCGATTCAATTAGTGTCAATTAAACCTTCAAATAGGTGAAAGAGTAGCGTTATTCACTTTGTTTAGGCATCGAAATTATTGCTTTAGCAATGTCAAACTTTATACATAGCAATATAAATATTTACGGATAATTATTCAGTTAATGGCTTATTGGAAGCATTTCTAATGGTTGATCAAAGCAGTTGATTCTTTATTTCATCGTTAGAATGCTGGAAACTTACCTTTTTGTAAATAGAATAATTATATTGTACATCTACTAGCGTAATTGCCCATCAGATATGACGGGTGTGGGTGAATTAAATATCTAGTTAAAATAAAATAAAAATTAATGACACCAATTTTTATGTACACTAAAACGTAAAATGTAAAATAACAATTGGCCAGCATTTTGAATCAGGGGAACAGATGAACACTAAAACACCGCATTGACCTTCTACTTATTTCCCCTACAATCATGTCAAATTTGGTTGGAATTGGTTGATAAATGTGAATGTTTTTCGTACATCAAATTGCTAGATACACATTTGGCATCTGTCAAATAACTCTATACAGTTGTTTTCATTTTGTTGCCAAATTAGACTATCTAAACCATGATTCTGTTAGGGCACAATGGTCACCTTGGTCTGCAGAAGCTCCAAGCAATTGCTAGCTTTTAAATTGAGGACAATTTATGCCTTCTAACCAAAGCCCAGCCTTGTAGTATTTGTATCTCATTTTGTATCACTTGATACAGGTTTTATTTATTCATATACATACTGTTATGCTGATTTTCCCTTTCATTTGTGGAAGAATAATAATGTGATAATAATGAAAGCGTATCAATAAAAAGATGAGTAATTCATCTGTGAACACAGATACACACAAGCATCACTCTGTAAAGCGACTTATGTGTCATTCTGTATATGGAGGATTTTCCACATTTAGGGAGTCTCAAAAGGGATTTCTGCTCTCTGTGTCTGTCTCTTTTTTAACCCCAAACATGGATTTGATGAATTGTAATTGCAGTTGAAATTTTTAATGTTTTGTTTCAATCAAGTTTAATTCATCGTGATTACAGGAAAGAGATACTTATCGGCAGCTTCTCGATTCTATGGAGCAAGAAATGACATTGTCTGGGAGCATGTTTCACTCGGCAACTGCTAGCGGATCACTTCAGAAACGCTCCGCTGCTGGTGTTGTTGTAGGAGCTAAAGGGAATGCCAGAGTAGAGGAACTTGAGCGTCTTATTGAAAGATATCAGAAGAACACTGAAATATTGGAGGGAGAATTAGCAGAAGAGAAGAAACAAAGAAAGGTAAGTTTGGAACAAGAAGGATATTTTTTCCCTATCTTCAGATTTATCTTGACCAGGAGTAGGGTTTGGATCACATATATAATTGCATTTTCTTCTTAAGGCAACATCAGGTTACATTCATACATGAAAATGATATCTATACATTTTTGTATAACAAATTTGTATGAAGATTTTCCTGCCTCTAACGTCTGTAACAAAATATATTCTAATAATAAGTTTATACAGAGTGTCCTCGATTAGCATCGTTAATTCGTTATTGAAATTCATGGCATTGAACGAAACAACGTTAAACGAATCAACAGTTCTCATAAGAACCCATATTGTACACTATAATCCGTTCTAAAATCTCTTAATCAACACCCCTCGAAAAACAAAAAGATGTAAACGGTAGCAGATTCCAATTCCCTCCTCCCTTCTTTCCCCTTTTCACCTCTATCCTTCTCATGGTTGCACCGGAAGAAAGAAGAAATGCTGACATGGGAATAGCGTTTCCCATTACTAGTGGGATCTGTTAGATCATCAGGATGGACGCTTCCTGGGGTTGGGGAAGTGGAGAGAGAGGAGAGGGGAATCGCATGCAGGACGCCGCGGGTTCGTGGCGGTAAGCCGAAGACGGAGTGGGGAGTCGGGGGAGAGAGTCAGAGAAGGAAGGTTGTTGCAAGGAGTGGTCACTCATGGGTTTTGGTTAAATAAATGTAGCTTTGGAAAACTATTCTTCTTGTCTTTTATCTGACGCACCCCTTACCTGGATCGCCTACCATGGCTCAGACGAGCCCGAAGTTTACAAAGATATAACATACAAATGTGAAGATAGAATAAATAAAATATTTACAGGCAGACAGCGTCTTTCACAGGGGTTACGTTCCTGAAAACGCCGCAAATGATGAAATTGCAAATGAGAAGTAATTAAGGCAATAGGAATACAGGTGACTCCTGAGATTCGACAGGGATGCGTTCCTGTAAATGTGGTCGAATCTTGAATTGTTGAATGTGGAACGCCGTTTTTCCATAGGGGATACATTCCTGCATCTCGGCTCGCGTGAGTCGTTTGTTACAAACGACTCGCACGAGCCAGACCGGGCTGTCTGCAGCACATCCCTGCATACATCTATCTATACATACTATATATCGCAGTGAAATTAATATAAACGTTATTAAAAAGCACAAAATAACCTGCAGCCTTGCCAGTTAATTTAAGGTTATGCAAACCTGCCCTTCTCTTAACACTAGAAGGTTGGAAGGGGTCATTTTTGACCCCTTTCGATTTTCGCGTTTTGCCGTTTCTTTAGCGCTGCATAAATCTTGCTAGAAATTTATGACTTTTAATCATTTAAGGTCATCTTCAGTCTGTATTAGTTTTGTCTGATTTCTCTTAGCAGTTAGGCCCCTGTGTACTCTTTACCCTAGAAGGAGGGAAATGGGTCATAATTGACCCCTTGTACTTTTTATTGCACAACCTCACTGAGAATGCAGTATTCCCTTTCTGTAAATTCTCAGCAGTTCAGTGGTGACTCATCATCGCCTGACGCAATCGAGCTGGCAACTAAACCCACCTCCCCTCCACTCCCACTACCAATCACTCCTTGCCTCACAGACGAACAAGTCATAGCACGCTTTTGCACGAGCACAGTGAGGTGTTGCAGGGCTGAATGCGATGCAGTTTTTTATACTGTGATACTGTGGCGAATAATTCTTGATCATGGCTAGGCAGGGTTTGACTCCTCAGGAACTAATTGCCGCTCTGCAAGAGATATCAGAAGACGAATCTGGAGATTCTGGCAGAGATGAAAGTGGTGATGAGTCAGAGGACGAGAATTTCACTCTGGTTAGCAGTCAGAGTACATCTGATTCAGACCCAGATGAACCATCGCCCATCAGTGAAACTATTCCTGTGGAAATGGCAGAATCTAACAGAGCTAGAGGTAAAAAAGATTTTATTATTCTTTGTGAATAAAGTACATATTTGACATTTGACTAAGTATTACATTCTATTATTCATGATAGGAACATGCGGGCGAGGACGAATAATCCGTGCTGGCTGTCGTGGAGGGGCAGCCTGTACTACAGAGAGGGTGACAGCTCCAGCGAATCCAGCGCCGCCTCAAGCAGGTCCGAAATGTGGATCCAAGCATCGTGCTGGAAGGAGGGGTGGCACCAATGATCCTCCGAGGTCCCTTGAAGCAAGCGAAGCCGCAGCTGGTGATGATCGAGATGACGATGGTGGAGAAAACTCAAGTAACCAAGGAGAGACCCCTGCCACTTCTAGTGATGCCGCGGCTAACACCACCCCTTCCCGACGTGGTCGGCACCAATTTACAGGTGATATGCAATGCCCAGCATTTGTTGTTGGGTTCACGATTGATGCTCCGGACGGAACTGCATGGAAAGTGGTGTTACATTGAAGTGCCAACACTGGTAGACGCGCTCAGCAAAATATTCTAAGAGAGAAGCCAGGACCAACGGCGTATGCCAAAAGATACATAGCCGATGGAAATGTGTCGAGCACTTGGAGACTCATAATAGATGACAGTATTTTGAAACATAAAGAAGTGCACTGAGGCGGAGGCATGCACACAGCTAAATGATGACACCTGGTCTATGTCTCTTGATGAACTTGATGCTTTTCTGGGGATTTGGTACGTTCGTAGAGCCACAGGGGCCAAGAGCCTAGATCTCAAATCGTTATGGTCCGTAAAGTGGGATCTACCCCTTTGTAAAGATGCAATGTCACGAGCTAGGTTTCTGGAAATAAAGCGATACTTAAGGTTAGACATGAAGTCCTCAAGGAGAGAATGCTTGAAAATTGATAAGTTCACACTTATGTCAGAGGTATGGCACAGATTCATTTCTAATTCTCAAACTGGTTTCATTCCTGGGCCATACATCTCCATTGACAAGCAGCTCTTCCCATCTAAAGCTTGTTGCCATTTTGTTCAGTTCATGAAATCAAAGCCAGATAAATACGGCCAGAAATTCTGGATGGCTTGTTGACAAGGACAAGAAATATATAATAAATGCATTTCCATACCTGGGAAAGGATGACTTGAGACCTAATGGTGAACGTCTATCTGACTATGTCGTGGAAAAATTGATGTCTCCTTTCATGAACAAGGGTAGAAATGCCACATGTGACAATTTCTTTACCTCTTGAAAGCTGACTAAAAAACTAAAGTCCCAAGGCACAAGCTTGCTGGGCATGGTAAATCGAGCGAGGAGGGAAGTCCTGACCGAGCTCATTTATATGACACACTGATCCTGAAAAAGGATGACATTACCCTGACAGTATACCAAGGGAAAGTTAACAAGAACGTAATTGTTATGAGCTCCCTCCATCCTGATGTTGTTGTAGGAACGGATGCAAAGAAAAAGCCTGACACAATTACGTGCTACAATGAAACAAAATACGGAGTTGTTGTGGTTGATCAAATGGCCAGGAAATACTCTGTAAAGCCAGCCGCACGAAGGTGGCTCTTGCCCACTTTCAGTAATATACTGGATCTCGGAGCAGTCAATGCATGGATATTGTATAGAGAAGTTATAAACATCAAGATATCGCGGCGCAACTTCCTACTGAAGCTGTCAGAGGAACTAACTGAGGCAAACATTGTGGTGCATAGAGCAGATGCAGGAAACGCTGAAGGAATTGAATATGAGACAGAGAAGATAAGAAAAAAGTGTCAAGAGCGCATGAAATGCAAAAAGGACACAAAGAGCACTAAGAAATGCAATGCATGTAATAAGGTTGTGTGTAAGAGATGCACAGGCAAGGAGGAAAATGTTCTGACTTGCTTAAATTGTATGTAAATTGTCAATGTTACTGCACCTACCTTGTATATAACTTTAGTGGCTAATTTCACAAGAGTAAGTGACATGATTATGTTGCTCCTGTAGATACATTGTGTTATTTCATTGAATTTGCATTTTTTGCCTAAATATAAAACACCAAATCGATATTCGAATAAATATATGCAAAAATATGACTTCCAAGCAGGGGTCATTTTTGACCCCCTCCCGTCCATCTGGGGGGAGAGCCAAGTCCCATCCTTCTAGTGTTAAATCTGTCAAACCAGCCATCAAATTACGTGAATTTGTCACGTTCTAGAATTTTCTCCTTCTGTTTCACATAAGTGCTTATAGTTGAACGACACTCTTTTATTTGATTCACTTGCATTATCACTATTACATTTCCTTTTAGATGCCATGTCAAGTGGTAAATTTATAAATAAATCAATAAAATAAATAAATTTAAATAAAAGATTAACAGAAAAAAGAGTGAAATCAGCACAAATTCAAACAATTAGAGCAGAAATAACTATGTCTACACTGAAACTAAACCTTGCGTGGTTGGTCGGGATGAAAATTACTTTGCGTAAACTATCTCCCAATTCGATCGGCTGCGTTGAATTCTCGAATTTGTTGAATCTCGGGAGTCGCCTGTACAGCGATTGGTTACCATCCCAGCAAGAATGGATCATTTGTCCTCTGTATTGGTGACCGCAGAAAAATAGAGAAAGAGATGGAAAATGAAAGAGAAACTTAAACACGATAAAAGAATACGGAAAAAGTATCAGAAAATAAAATCTTATTTAAGTTCCATAGTAGAATCAAGAAAAATGAATGACAGTTGCCTAACGTGCAGGAGATAATTTCCCAAATACAGCAGACCTTGTCTTTCTTGGGGGTTACAGGGTCGTTCCATGGTAATTTAGCACATGGAGCAAGCTTACTGAAAAGGCACATTAACCCTTTAAGTCCTGAATTTTTTGGGGGTGCCGTGGCATAGTGGCGAGGGCAATTGGCCTGCTACGCCGAGCATACCTGGTGAAAATCCTGTAGAGTAGGATTTTTTCAGAGATTGTGTGGTCCCCTATTTGTGTGGTTAAGAGGAGAGCACTCAAATCAGCGCTCTGTCCTTCGGAAGAGATGCAAAGCTGTTGGTCCCCTTGGTGCTTCTCGATAAGAGTAGGCTATTACCGGCACTGGGTTTTGCTCCTCACTTGATTTTTTAAGAATGAGAATCCTACTAGTGCTGGTCATCATTTGAAGTCACAATGTCCTAATTCAACTGGAAAGGTGCAAATAGAGAGCTGCGCAACCTCAGAAAAAATCCTACTTTTGCAGGATCCATGACCCCACGCCTGGGACCTCTCCTTGTAAGTTATAAGCTATTAGAAGTTGAAGAAAAAGGTTATTAAATAAATATACAGACGGAAAAAATTAACCAAAACATAATTTGAATTTGTTAATCAAGTTACACATAACGATGCAGTTAAACCTCAATCTTTTGCCTTTTGCAATAATTTGTGGTTGGAACACTACGTATCGAGCTACACTTGAGCATACTCAGGGTCGATAAACATCGATACTCTTGTGCTTTGCTTCGAGGACTGATATCGAGATATCTCTGTATTATTTAATGTATACATTCCACTTGCTCTTAATTTTTGAATGATTATAAAATCACCTGCATAGCTTGATAAATAAAAGTTCCAACTGAAAATTCCAAATCTATATCGGCTCAACAATTCTCACTTGTGGAGGAAGACAAAAATGCATTCAGGCACTGAAAATACAATCGCGGCCATCTTTGCAAAGCGAGGTGGGTTGTGCCAAAATGTGATGCAAAAACTTTACCAAAGGACAAGCAAACCCAAACTCAAAATATCGAGTGCTACCGGTCCAACATGAAACGTGATATGAGGAGACAAATTGGGAGGATTTCGATGGAAACCTTTTGAGTCTATCTTGCAGAACATGTGTGCAGAAGCAAGCACCAGATAACCGAGGACTTGTTTCTTGTTTTTGTAAATGCCATTAGGTGTTTTTATCCTCACTTAGAAGAGTAGTGTGGTTAAGTTAATTTCACAAGGCTCTAAGCTTCAATACATTAACAAAGCTCTTTTCAGGCTGCTGAAGGTATTACTCTTTTAGTCATGCAATTTGATGTTTGAAATTACTCTGCAGTCAACAGTGTCCACTCCTTGTTTGCAGTCATGAAATTTGCTTGAAAAATGCTCAAATTGATGATTAAATTACTGTAACATGAACGAATTGTATTCCGTAAAATGTGTGATTTATGTTGGGGTAATTATTGCATAGTTGCAATTTAACCTGAATTGAAAAATATTAAAAATTAATAATGAAAATATAGCATCAATGAAAATTATTAAATTATAAAAAATCTGTAATATTAACTCATCAGTAATGAATCTGATAGTGACATTGAGATTGTTTTAACACGTTCAACACGGTGGACGTCAATTGACGTCCTCAGCCGTTCTATTGGGTGGTGGCAGATGTCAATTGACGTCCAAGGTCGCTTCCTTTTCCAAGGGACGTTTGAGACTCTACGCCATCTCCCACCGTCCTTTCTTTCAGCACAGTCATTGCTTAGCATCCTATCTTGGTACACATTTTTGCCGTTTCCAAATGGCGCTGTTAAGAATTTTTCCATGATTTTTTGAATATTTCGATTTTTTTGTTTTTTTTTTGTGGCTGTATGTTTAAATAAGAGAAGTACATACATTTTTGAGTAATCGAAGGCTTTTTTCTATAGTAGTAGGTTATATATTTATTCCAGTTAGATGAAAGTTTTGTGTGAATGTTTCGACCGTATTTCTTTCAATGGGTAATTTACATTATAATCAATTGAGTGTGTACGAGTGGTTTCATTTTACGACCTGCAGAGGAACAATAGAAAGCGATTACGTAAAAGTTGAAAAGGTAAATAAGATGTCTATATGTTATAACTATTATAGGAGACGCCAAAGGTTTAGAGCGTTCACCTCTCTCCTAAACCTTCAATCCCTTGGGATTCTCGGAAGCACACGAGCATTCTGGCCATTTGGCCCTATACATTGTATGTACAATAAAAATAAAGGTTGTGTGTGGTAGCGCAGAAAGAACTGAGGTGTTTCATTTCTCTCGGTCAACCCCGCAACCAACCCACGCTATATTTGTAAATGGGTAAATAAATAAGTCATTCATAAATTACTTCGTTCAATTCATTCAATAATTAGTATTCACTCTTACTCTATTCTGTCGTTGAATGTATGGCAAACCGGGTGTAGTAAATAAATTTTTATATAGCATCTGAAATATATATAAGTACTGAATATACACCTATATATACACCTGATACTGTATATATTATAGGTGAATATACAGTACTTAGTAAGCAAACAACAGTACGTGAAAAGCATTTCTTTTCCTAAAAACAAGGAATTTTTTGAAAAATTTCCTATTCTATTATTATTACTTGACAAAAAAATAATTGAAACTTACGACTACGACCTATAGAATTCGTAAATATTCATAGGTAAGAAAAAGTTATGTTATGCAAAACAACTAAAAGAGTAATATATGGTGACGGCCAAGCAGTAAAAGATAAGCCACTGTGCGTCTTCATGCTAATTGGACCACCGGTGGCGGCAGACGTCAATTGACGTCCAAGTTAATTATTACGTTTATGAATATTTATCTTATTAATAAATTGAAAAGTATTGCAAAAGGCCATTATATAGGCCAGGGGTGTCCAACCCAAATTAATAGTGGGCCGGATTCAAGATTAAATCTGACTTCGCGGGCCAAGGTAGAAAAAAATAAAAGTTTTCCATCTTTTACCTTATATTTATCAAAGAAATTAAAGAAAATAAAATTACAAATAAAATTGTTGCGCAATATAAATATTAATGGGACACTTGAGAATTTTTCTGTTTACATAAAAAGTCAATATCAGGTGAAACGTTCGATGTACCAATTCGTAATACACCAGTCGGATGTTCATCTGTTAAGCCTGGTCGGTTCTTTGTTTTAACATTTTTCATCCTGGAAAAGAACTGTTCACAAGTATATGTGCTGCCAAATAAAGACTTGTTGAAGGGCCAGCTTTGTAAGGTTGGGATAATGTTCAACTTTAACATATTTTTTATAAAACGTTAAGAGATCATTTTCAACGTAGGCCGTTTTCAGGGAACTATTACATTGCAGATCAATTAGTTCTAATTGGAATTTTTCATCAACATTTTCAACATCAATAGAAAAGGGATTACTAAACACTTTCATAAGTGGCTCCTTGTTTCTATAATCGGTAAATCTTTCTTCAAATTCATTTTTTAAATTTACTAGTGAGAGTGAATATTTTTCAATATTTATTGTTGTCTTTTCCCTCGTCGATAATGTTTTGAAATGAACAAAATTCTTATTAACCAATTGATTTTGTAGCAGATTCAACTTTTTAACAAATGCTTGAATAGACTGATTAACAAGCTGGTCTTTCCCTTGGAAGTTTCAAATTTACGTCAGCAAGATATTTTGTCATGTCTACAAAAAATGCCAAATCATTTATCCACTCGGATTCTTCCAAATAACTAACATCCTTTCCCTTGCTTTTCATGAATGTTTTTATTTCTCCTACAAGTGACCAGAATTGTTCCAATGTCGCCGCTCTGCTGAGCCAGCGAACGTGACTATAATAAATTACATCATTGCGTTCTGATCCAACCTCAGAAAGAAAGTTTTTGAACTGTCTCTGGTTGAGGCCTTTTGATAGTATGAAATTTACGATTTTAACAACTTTTTCCATTATATGTTTCATTCCTAATATTTTTTAACACAGTTGCCCTTGGTGAATTATACAATGATGTTTAATGATTTCGTGTAAAATTTCATTGCTCATTAAGCTCACAAAACCCTTTTGCTTTCCTGTCATCGCTGGGGCACCATCGGTTGTTAAACCATAGAGATTTTCATCTTTAAGTTTAATTTTTTTTCAAGTTTTACTGACTTCATCCAAAATATGCCGTTGTTGTACCTTGGTATTCTCATCTAGTCCTAAACTGTAAAATTTACACTCGTTCAATTTAGCCGTAAGCGTAATTTCTATGTTATTTGTCAATTCATCAACTCTCCTAGCAACTGTTTGGTGTGACAAACTCGTATTTTTCACCAATGTTTTTTTTCTGGACACACAACTGAAGTAAATATATCCAGGCAATCTTTTACAAATTCTCCATCAGAAAACGGTTTTCCTTTTTTTGCAATTGCTTCGGCTATCTGAAGACTGATTTTGGTTGCAGCCTCAGAATCTTCTTTTGGTATTTTAAAGAACGACTGCTGTCCAACAATATTTCTTCTTAATGAATTCACTCGATCGATTCTAGTTTGACCTTTCAATTTGCTATACTCTGTAGCGTGCTTTGCTAAATAATGTCGCTTGATATTATATTCCTTGGATACTGAAATTTTTTCTTGACATATAAGACTATGATGTTTGCATTTTGTTCAATCACAAAAATATCTTCAGTCCAACTGCCCTTGAACATGCGACATTCTGCGTCAATTTTACGTTTCTTTACAGCCATCATCATTAAGGGTTAATAGCTTCAATGTATCGATTCTGTAATTATAATTATAATTAACCGGGATAAAGACATCAGCAACAATGGGTAGTATTATATTAATAAAACCATACCCACGCGACATTCATGAAACTCTGACACTGTCAAACTGGCACTAAGGTCGATATATCGATATATATCGGTGATATATTTTTACTTCTTTATCAGACAAATATTAGTAGGTAGTTTGTTATTTTGAAATATATTTTTAAATTCATTTCAACAAAAATAAGAATATAAATAAGAGATTTTTTCTAGTGGCTAGTGGGCCGGATTGAACAGCTTCGCGGGCCGGATTGTGGCCCGCAGGCCATGTGTTGGACAGCCCTGATATAGACTGTTTCCATTATGATACGAAAAAAAATTTTTCAGCCACCGGTAAAAAATTTTATTTTTATTGCCGCATTGAACGTGTTAAACTTCATCCTCAGTAGTGAGAACTTCAATGTTCATATGATTTTCATTCAACTTCAGTGTATGTATAATTAAGTTGGATATATGCTTGGTATTGCGCCATTAATTTTAAGGCAACATAAGCGTATGATAACATCATAATCATAACTAACATGGTTTTTCTATATGAATAGTATACTGTAAAAACTGGAAGAAGACCAGTGCTGTATTATGTAAAATTTTCAAGAAATTTTTGATTTTGGCTATCGAAACAACATTATTATGTATTTCGAAAAGTTTTTCAAATTTTTTGTTTGATTATTAATCAATAACATGAGAATTGAATAATATCTTTGAATCTTTAAAGATGCATTTACTCTGCATGGATTGTTTCCTGTCAAAGAAATGGCCCTTAGCTAATAATCCCCAAATTTAAGTAAGAAATAATGTATACAATTAAGAATATAACTAGGGGTTCCACCCCTGGCTGTTCCACAGCCCAACCCCATGTGATTGGCAGCTGCACACCAATGGGGTAACTCTAGCATATTAGAGATGAAATTAATGCTACACAGTAATTGATCACAAACTTTTGTTTATAGCTTTCATTTTTTCTTTTTATTGAAATATGTCCTTTCTTTTTAATATAACAATCAATGCAAACATTTATTTAGATTATCTACGAAGAGAAGATAACCATGTAACTTTCAGTATGCTAAAAAAATAACGTACATCCCTATTCTCATCTAATTTTAAATTTATGCTTGAGCCTATTTGCGTTAGTAAGCATTGCAGATGTATAATATAATGGTTTTACTTACAAAAAGGTAAGATTCCAGCATTCAAATGATGAAATGAAGATTCAATTGCTTTAAGTCATTAGAAACGCTTCCCATACACAGTTAACTGAATAATTATCCATAAATATTTGCATTGCTGTCTATAAAGTTTGACGGTGCTACAGCAATAATTTCGATGTTTAAACAAAAGTGCAAAGCGAACAATACCATTCTTTCACCTACTTGAACGTTTAATTGACAGTAATTGAATTGCAGGCAACAATGGTAGTTGCCTTGTCAATGCCTGGAAAGAGTATGAAATATCCACAGAACTTTGAAAACAATTGCATATTTCTGAAAGCTTCGAACATGTAACATTTAAAGAATCACAAGAAAAAGATTGTGTACAATTTTATCCGTTGAATGAAGCGAATACGAAGAAAATCTGTCCATATTTAGGTATTTTGATGAATGAAGGAAAAAACCTTGCTCTCTGAGAAATCAAAAATCCCCTATAAACTTACGGGAAATTATAATTGTTTCATGGATTCGAACCCAGGACACTTTAGCAAATGAAAATAGTTTTACAGGGACCTCCTAACAAGTAGAAACAGAATGCTGTTTACTGCATGTATCCACAATGAATGGTTCTCGAGAATTATGCTGCCTATGACTATTAACAGCAGCAGCAGACGTTAGGGTAATATTATACGGATTGGATCTGTTGTGCATCACTTTTGTTAAACTATGAGTTCCAAGACAAATTTTGTATGTTACGTAATTATTTGTACAAACGGTCATAAACTGCTTTCAATACTATCTCGTTCCAAGAACTCTGAAGAAGTTGATATTCCTGGGCATCAAGATTAGGTGTGAGCGTAAATATCTTATATTTATTGTAGAATTACGTTTAAAAGGCGCTCTTAATCAGTGCATTTACCTGTATTTGATGCTTAATTCACTATCTCACTAACATAAGTTAACAACATAAAATAGTTTAAATTTTATTGCGAAAGAAGTGCTGAGCTAGTGCTACCCTGCAACAAGGGACAGGTACGTCAGCTCGGAATTGGGCCTGGAGGTCAAGGTTCAAGCTCCTAATACAAGTTAATGAGGGTCATGAGGTCTCTGGAATGGCCAGTATTGGACATGGTCCCAGCTATGCAACATAGGTCTAATCGTTTTTATAAAAAAATCTTATAAAGAAAATTTGTAGAACATTACATTTTCTACAAATTTAATAATTGCATATATTTACATAAATTGAATTTTAAAGAAAATATATGGAAAAATGACAATACTACAGGGTTATCGGTAATTATAAACACATTATCAACATTTATAAACAATATTGGTAATTATAAACACATTATCAACAATTATAAACAAACTCCAACCTTGACAATAATTATAAAATATTTTTATTTTCTTTTAGTCAAGTCTTTAAAAAGAAATTTATGTAGTAATTTATTATAAGATTTCTTCATTTTGTTATCATCAGTCCTTTTCCTATATCTGAAGAAATAGAAGAAATGTGCAATAAATGTGTATTTGAACAAAAAATTTCTTCAAAAACGAGCATTCCAGATTCGCTTGAGGCGATGGGACATAGGTACTTTTAAATCTTTAATTCCATTGATAGCAATAACAGCAATAAAACTAATGTTTACTCAGGTCATAGGAACTATTTCTGTAGCATCAATGTTTTTCGGAAAATATCTATAACTGTTGGTAATACATGTACACTCATTTCAAAAAGTCTAGCGACATGGCTCGGTCACGCCACACATAGGCCAGAGCTGAAAGTTCCAAGTATGTTGGTACCCATTGCTTGAGGGGAAGCAGGAGAGGGGAATGATAGGGAGGGGTGGAAGAGTGAGGAGGTGGGTCTCGAAGCCTGGGTAGGCTTGCAGGGAGAAACGAATGGAATCAGAGCCGATGAGACAACCCCCATTCAACAGTGCGAGGGCATCCAATCCAACTCGGAAAAAAGGACTCTCGGTGGTTGCCTTCGCATGCCAAGGGTAACAAGAAAACCTCCGAGAGAAGGAGGCGTGTAAACGGCTCAAAGTCCGCAGTGTTGGGTAAAAAATTCGAGATTTCTCTATTTTTTCAGCCTCACAGACAGGTTGGGAAATTTTTGAAAGGGCCGACACACATCACCGAAAACTAGAGCCGGGGAACTCTTAGTTCACGCAGTACAAAGGTTCAAAGGCATCTCACGTGGAAGTAAATCGGCTCTGAACATGGTAACCATGCCAACTTGGCATCCCAATATAGCTATGTTTGCATCCCCACAGAGAGGACTCGTTTGTACTGAGAGAACAAGCTGAACATCTATTTTCAACATCTGAAGAGAAAAACCATTTATTTTGGCTGCAACTGTAGTTTTACAGGGCGTCGAAAATCGGCTTGCTCAACTGCCACCGCTGGCGCTGGCCCCTGGAAGCTGACTACGCACCTGACATGCATCGTGCCACATATGACGGGGTCGGGGGAACAGTGAAGCGATGCACGCGGAAAACCATCTTACAGATACCCATCAATGACCAGATAGTAAATGTACATGATATGTACAAGTACTGTGCTCTTTGGGTTCAATCCGAAAGGAACGAAGCAATCTAATTTACAATTTTCTTGTTAACTGAATAAGCCTTTAATTGTTGCACTATTTTCGCATGGGAAACCATATTGAAGGCTTTCCTAAAGTCTAAAAATACTGTGTCTGCTCCTATTCCTTTGTCCGCTGCTTTCACAATATCATGTGTGTGTAGAGCTAGCTGTGTCTCACATTACCTGTCCCTCCGGAAACCATGCTGGTTGCTATTCAGAGCACCTTTTGATATGGAAAAAAAGCCCACGTTACACCTATACACAAAACGGGAAGTAAATTAAAAGTGGAGAACTACCGCCCTATATCATTGACTTCAATCTTCTGTAAGGTCTTTGCACACATTATCGGTAGCTAAATAATGCGATTCCTCAAAAGTAAAGGTGCTCTGAATAGAAGCCAACATGGAGCACAGTTGCGACGGATCTGGTGGAGAGGGAGGGCATCGTAGAGAGAAACCCTTGTGCATTTTGGGAAGGTAGTCAGATGTACTAATGATCCTGAAAATTTGGTTCGATTCGAAGGACCCATCACTTACCGAGTCTGGACATTTAGCATGGAATGACCCTAATGACAAAGAAATGTTAATGAAGATTAATCTCTTAAACATTACACTACACAACTTTTATATGCCCAAAACTGTTTTTACATCATAGAACATTCAATTATGTAAATTTTACATGATTTCATTAAAATTTATCTGTTTCAGTCAAAGATTAAGAACTTATTCCGACTTCACTGAAAATGTCCTCAAAGACCTTCAAAGATTCTGCAATTTCACACTCTATATCTGACTTCATTAAGACAATATTAATGAATAACTGAATATTTCTTTATTTTCATTACTTTTGTATTATTTATTGTAACCAAGGTATTGTGTAAATTTTGAAGCAGTGTCAAAAAATGTTGAATATGTAGACAGATGTGATGTGTAATTATAATCCCAGTCAATCATAAAAAATTACACGAAATCTACAACAATGCAAATCACTTTAACACCAAAAGATTTTCATGTAAAAATACAACAAATTCTTGTGTTAAAAACTAACTTGTGGACCATTTCAATTCAAACTCAAAAATCAGCAGCAGAAAAATTAACTTTATGCCTTCTCTCTTTCAAGTTCCAAATTGCTACTATGGTTCTAGGTAATTTTACCATGCTAATGACTAATATCCTACACTCACATCTGAGTTAATCAAATGGAAAAAATAAATGCTCCTGGAATCGAACCCTTGATCTTATGATTGAGAGGATGACCTGCCTAAAAGGTGGAGGAGGTAGACCTCAGTATATTGTAAAAATATTCTTGAAATCATAGAAACACTGTCTCAAGTTATTCCATTAAATGTCCTGCCAAATCCTTTCCAGAGAGGGGAGTGTTCCATGCAAACACCTAAACAAATAGATCTAGATTATTATATGAGAAGATGCTATAGTTTATTTATAATTGCATGTTGATCTTAGTGATAATGAAGTATCTTGTGTTTTCATTCAGGCTGCTGAAGAAGCAACTGCTTGTTCTTTACTTAGAAAATTCTCAGAGGAAGATATGTTAAATAAGGTGAAGGAAGCAGTAGGAGAAGAAAGACAGAGGTTGGAAAAGGAGCTGGAATTAGTTTGGAAGCAGAAAGAGACAGCAAGCAAAGAGGTTGAACAGTTGAAAGCTCGTGTTGATCAGCTAGAAGAAGAGATGGAACACAGAGCCCTCAAGGGTGACTTCAATATCAACAACACCAAGGTGGTACATTTCAAGTGAGTAGTGCTTAGACTGGAAGAAAAAGAGCCTTCTTTCATATTACTGTGGGCTCTACCCTTGCTCCCAGCCCTCTCTGACAGCTTTCTTTGCACTTCTGTTATTTTTAAACTGATTCAACATAAATTTAGTAATTGTTTAATTTAACTGCATCCCTGATGGTTTTTTTGGTCCAAAAAATCATTTTTAGGCATGTTTCGCTTCCAGCATAAGCACTTATTAGAGTCAGTCTGTCTGTCCATCTGCATGTTCGTTCTTGGCTTCTACTGTAGCGACTTTTCTCCTGTTATGCACTTATACAATAGCACGCCTCTCTCGTATATTGCTGATATTCGT
Source organism: Uropetala carovei (assembly GCA_036926305.1). Lineage (NCBI taxonomy): Eukaryota > Metazoa > Arthropoda > Insecta > Odonata > Petaluridae > Uropetala > Uropetala carovei. The sequence goes on along the minus strand of JAXCHB010000188.1, from coordinate 932,207 downwards.
CTTATCACCTAGCAGAATGGCAGTACATTCTCCTTCCTGTGCTTCTTTGCTGTGCTTTGGAAATTACCACCCTTCCTTATGTTCTTAGAATATCCCCCCTCTTTCCTAACTTTTCCTCTTTCTTTCCCTTACGTAATCTCCCAAAAGATTTAACCAATACACGGTTCTCTATAGAGCATTCCATCTTTAAGTTTCAGTATTAGGTAAATGGCGTGTGGTGTTGCCACATCTCACTACCCTAACGCCAGCAAAAGTCTGGTAATTTAAAATTTCCTTTATGTATTATTATTAAGTAAATGCTATTGTTACAATTTTTGCCTTAATACACGGTTTTCTAAACCGAAACAAAAATACTGCGTAATAAAATTTCTCTCACTACATACCGCAAGCATGTTGCACACGTGGCTGCTATAGTGCCCCAAACACTCCAGCGGTCCCAAAACCCTCATAAAAGTGAAAAAAGGAGCTTAAAAGAATAGTATCCCTTTGAAGTGCCCTTGTTTTCCTTATGCGCTCATATTTATTTTTTCTGTGCTAGCGTTCAATTGTCTAAGTCAATCTTAGGTAGTCCTTTATCTTGTGATGTAAAGTTACCTACCCTTACGAAAAGGTCAAAATGGTAGAAAAAATAAAAAATATTTTAAATGTTTTATAATCAGAAAAAACACTCATGATAAAAATTGATAATTTCTGAACAAATAATTAAAGAAAAAAATTGAAATTTTATAAATTTACAAATGGCATAAGTTCGTTAATATTGTAAAATATCCATTACCAACGTCACAGAACATCATATTGTAACAAATAGATCAAGAAAAAGTCAAATTCAAATTATTTGAAAGAAAGGAATAATTCCCCACCAGCAGAAGAAAAATTAATTCTTCAGTTAAGGGGTTAAATGTCCTTCCACCTGTGGGATTAGTTTGATTTAAATGTCTTCGTGATTGAGGGGTTTATTATGTTAAATAACATTTCCTTAAGAACAGCAAGATATATTATGCCGTAAACTGCCTAAAAATTAAAAATATATTTTCCCAATCAAAAATTATTTCATTTGAAAGGCTATTGAAATCATAAATAAAAGTTTAAATAGTAAATATTTTTAAAAAATGCAGTTTACATTGTAAATGATAAATTAGCGTTGAAGTTGCCATTTGCAATTTTATGCATAACTCGACAAATATTTCGTTTAGAGAAAAATGTATAGAATAAAAGTTGTAGGGCATTTTAAAATAGATACTCATTTTATTTTCTAAGCTAATTCATGGAAAAAGCACCCAAACGATGTAAATTGGTATTTAACAAAATTGTAGCATAGTTAATTTAATAAATGCGAGTTCGAAGGTACACTGTGTTCACATCTTATTTTTGGATTAACATCCTCGCATATACCAAGTTTGGATGTAATGTGATCAGAGGAAAATAGTTAAGCATATTTGTACAAGAATAATTGCTTACAAAATCCCTAATTAAAAACAAGAATTGGATTATTTTATGCTGATCACTATGACTTACGGAAAATTCACTGACCACAATTCACCGAAAGACAATTCACCGACCACAATTCACCGATTCACAATTCACCGAAACCACAATTCACCGAATCGCAATTCACCGAATCACAATTCACCGAAAGGTAAATTCACCGAAAGGTAAATTCACCGACCCACAATTGATCGAATGTAGTATTTATCGAAATTTCCAGTTCACTTTATGAAGACGGGGAAGAGCGGAAGTAATACAAATGGAATGTTGGCAACAATGACACGTAAAAAAAACCGTTAACGTTTAAGGAGGAGTGGGTATGGGGATGAGAGAAGGAAGATGGAATAGTATGACAAAATGAAATAATGGCATCATGGATATCCTTCCATTGCAAATAACTCGTACACGATTAATAAATAAACAAATTATGCTCACGGGAGTAGGGGGAGGAGAAGGGGAAGGTTAAACATTAAAAAACAGAATAGTAGCACCATGGGTGTCATTCGATTGCAAATAACTCGTAGATGAATAATTAACAATAAATACACAAATTATGCACTCAAGGCTTATGGTAGGAGGGGGAAAGGGGAAGGTTAAACATTTAAAAACAGAATACTAGCACCACGGGTGTCATTCGATTGCAACTAACTCGTAGATGAATAATTAACAATAAATAAACAAATTACGCACTCAAGGCTTATGGTAGGAGGGGGAAAGGGGAAGGTTAAACATTTAAAAACGGAATACTTGCACCATGGGTGTCATTCGATTGCAAATAACTCGTAGATGAATAATTAACAATAAATAAACAAATTACGCACTCAAGGCTTACGGTATGGAGAGGAGAGGGGAATTTTTAAACATTTAAAAGTGGAATACTAGCACAATGGGTGTCATTCGATTGCAAATAACTCGTAGAGGAATAATAAACAATAAATAAGTAGATGACGCATTCCAGGCTTATGGTAGGGAAAGGAGAGTGGGAAGGCTAATCATTTAAAAACGGAATACTAGCATACTAGCACCGTGGGTGTCATTCGGTTGCAAATAACCCGTAGATGAATATAAACAATAAATATACAAATGACGAACTCAAGGCTTATGGTAGGGGGAGGAGAGGGGGAAGGTTAAACATTAGAAAACATAATACTGGCACCATGTGTGTCATTCGATTGAAAATAACTCGTAGATGAATAATAAATAAACAAATGACGCACTGAACGCTGATGGAAGGGGGGGGGGTTAGCGTAACTTACTATTTTTTATCGAAGAAGTTGATTCAAAGCCAATGTTCAATCCTGGACAACATGGGCGTCAGTAGAAAATTTTTCAGGGATGGGCAAAACACAAAAATGCCTATTACCCACGTCCGGACGCAATTTTTCCCAACCCGGCAAAATTTTACTTAACCGGCCCCCAACTGGCCACAAATCCACACCACTGAATCACTATGAATTATATCATCACAGTGTTGAATATTCTCTTGAAATTAACTCAAATTATATTTTAAATGGCTAATTTATTTCCCTTAAAGCAGCTTAGAATCAGATCTCGGAATGAGCCGGAACGCCGCTCCTGCTCGTCACATGCGCCGATGATACCGTTCTCTTTCGACAGACACATAGAAATACCGTCCCTTATAACAAGCGTCCCGTTTCATAAAAATTCCCTTCCACAACCAATACAAGCGTTCCGTTTCGTAACATTTTCCATTTCGAGCACTGGTTAAAATCCACTCCGATCTGCTAAATACTTGGACACAAATAGCCTATCTCCCTACACCCGATCTTTCTTCCCCTCACTTTCCTCTTCCCGTCTACATCTCGTTGATATTCAACCTTTTTGATCAATGTGCCCCTTGGAAAACTATTAAGATGTGCATACCCACTGGTATTATCACGTAATACGAACAAATCCACAGAAAATCTTTAAATGATTAGAATTAATTTTGGTCGACTAAATTTGTATTCACTGTACCTAATCGTAAAGGTTATGAAAAATGAATCTTTTGCGTATCCCGAGAAAACCTCCCGTATTTCCTGTTGAATACCAATATTTATCTCCTTCCTCCTCGCCATCCTCCCTCTACATCTCTTTCGAGCGCATATAGACACCGCATTGACACTTTTGCATTACACACATGAAATGATACAACAATTGGCATGGTTAGTTAAAAACGCGGAATTTCGCCCAAATTCGAGCGAATCTGAATAGAAGGATAAATTGACTTTCAAAATAAGAAATGTTCCTTTTTCTTTAAAATATTCTTGGTCTGTAGAACGCATGTCAACTTTTCCAATTTTCATTTGCAATAGGAACAAGGGTTGCTGAGCGGAATTTTAAATATTACATATTATCTTACGAGAAATGAAAATAATTCCTAGAGGTCGATCTCGTGACATTTTTAGAGATATATTACGCCGTTACCTTCATATATCCCATTTAAATATCCTGTCAAATTTTCGATCATCTGTGTACACCATTTAACGAATTGTCCGAATATCTATACAGCGTGACACACGGACCAAACAAACAACCAGTCAGAGGACAAACCAATTAATACTGCCTTTTATTATAATTGGAATCTTGCACATGGGCAGACGGATGAATATGGTGAAAATAGAAGTTTAAAAAATAACACGAAATAAATCCAAAATCTAAGAAATCGGAATTACAAGGTGGTCATAGGTTAAGTATGTATGTACTTCGATTTTCAAAGATGCAGACATAAATGATAACTCTCTCTTCTTAAATTTGAAAGAACAAGGCAAACTTCATTTATGACATTCAATAATCATAATAAAATTCGATGTATAAATTGTACATTGAGAAGAATACCTTTAATGGTTTATGTCTCAGATATGGGGCCTTGTTTTGGAAGACTACCTGCTCTTCCATTTCGACCCTCATTAGAGAGGATTAGCGACCCTCACTCTATCCTCACAGCGGGTGGGGAAATTACAGATCTATCATTGCAAAATTGCAATACTTTTTGCAAATAAGACGATTGAAAGTTACATCATTGCATTGCGGTGAAAATCCTGATTATTGGCGATTTTTAAACGAAATTCTACGATATATATTAACGGAGTTAGGATTCTTTTCATGATTACAATACTATCTCTATACATACGATATACTACATATATAGGAAAGTAAAAAATCAATTCATAATTTCAATACGTTACGTATAACGTTTTTTTTAGCACTTTGCTGTACGAGCAAACGAACTTATACATGACGCACTTGGTCGATTCGTGAATGTGAATCTGATTTTTTTTGGGTTTTGCTTCGCCCCCTGGATTCTCCACTGATTTCTATATGAGAAAGTTTGTACAATGTACATTATACCGCAGTTTTAAAAACTGTTTACTTATGGAGAACTCTATTCAACATGTAAATATCATTAAAACTATTTATTATTAATACTAGCACTGCAATCATTTTTAAAATTTAGAATTTTTGCAATTTCGTATTATTCCAAACGGTTTTATCCAAAACCATATAACCGTTACAAATTTCAAGCTCAGCTGAAAGTGCCTTATAATTTTTGTCCTCGTATGGGACAATAATATCATTAGAAGCCTTTTATTAGTAATACTTCAAGAAATCAGCATATATTTGGTTTCCGTGTAAACAAAGCAAAATTAAAAAATCTGTACAACATACTTTGTACAAACTTTCTCATATATGGGTACTAATGCGTCGTTTAGTTATCTTTAGAAAATGAAAATCGTATTAGCCTGTTTTTAGAAAATCCGATTTTTGTTAAAGTTGCCCAAGAATAAACTAGCCTTATATTGATTCATTGAGAAAAATGAAATACGTAGTATTATTGTAGATGTATACTCAAGTAACTGTACGAAATTTGATCGAAATCGTTAGAGCCATTTTTTAGAAAATCCAATTGTTGTTAAAGTTGCCTAGAATAAACTAGCCTTATATTTTTTTTGAGAAATATGAACTATACAGTATTATTGAAGACGTAAACTCAAGTAACTGAATTAAATTTGATCAAAATCGTTAGAGCCGTTTTTGAGAAAATCGGATTGTTGTTAAAAATGCATGGAATAAACTACTCTTAATTATTGAGCAATGTCAACCATTTCTACGTATACTCTGCTCAGTATGATAAAAAGCCTAAGTACGAGATTTCATTCATTTTTGCTCTACCGTTTAGGCTCCAGAGCCAGTAACAGACAGACAGACGGCATTGCAAAAAGCACTTTTTCGGATTCAGCGACACCTAAAACGTATATTTCCATAAAAATCTCGAGCTGGAATTTTTTCGCGATAATAATACTTTCTCGATACTTCGTATGAGAAAGTAAAAACGATATTACTTACGTTAAATGTTTTCCCACTTTTAATGCATTGGATTCAAATCCGGCGGCAATGGGAGTTGTCATGGCTGCTTTTAATTGGTATTGTCATAAAACTAATAACATCGCATATTTTTCTGATTCTAAAAGTATTTTTACTATAATTCGATCAGGATTCGGATTCTGAACTATTAAGTTCAAGTTCGAACTATGTTTCTAAGTAATATTAAAATTCAAATGAAAAATAAGCTGCAGTCACCTCCATGTTATTCAAATGGGGAAAATTAAAAAAGAGAATATTTAAAAAAAATTAGAATGATCAATCAAATCGGTTTAAAACCCGACTACACCACTTAACTCTTTATTCTGGTTAAAATGATACCTTTTTCTTGCTTCTAAGTGCTGTAATTGCTGATTTATAGAAAAACACACACACAAACACTTTTCTTTATAGATATCTATAGACTATAGTTAGACTAGAGATAGGTAGATAGATGCAGATTACTATTTAACCACTAGCAAAATTGCCCGGTGTTGCTCGGGTTGATATGATATTTGGCACTTTCCAATGTTAAAAACTTAAATTTTCATGATTAAATACTACATTTTACCAGAAGTCGGCTTTGATGGGATTTATGTCTTTTAGAAATATAAAGTTGATTTTTTCAGATTAATATGTTTTTATCCCGAGTTCGTATATTCATTTTAAGAAATATAAATTTGCAAAAGAATAAAATTTTGCGAGTCAAGCAATCGATTTTTACTTGTTATCTTATGGAAAAATGTCAATGCCCTTTAATGGCAGCACTGACTAATCCCGAATGACCAAACCTTTACCATTCACTAATAAAGAAATCGCAACAAAATTTATTTTATAATCATTATAATTGTTATTTACATAATATATGTATCTTGCAGTATACAGTTTACAAGTGAAGTTCAAGTTTCCTGCTGTAAATAAGTGTATCGCGGAACCCTTGGATTTCCTCGGGTCACAGTTTTAAGACCTTTGTCGTAGAAAGCGTCGAAAGATTCTTCCAGGGATAAGTACATGAAGGAGCACGTCCCACGTCAGGAGGCAAAAGGAACGGTTAATGACCTTCTAGTTGGCCTTCCTCCACATCCTAACCACGCGGAGAGAGGGGGGGGGATACACTTCGAGGTTGAAAGGGTAGAAAGTGGAGCTTCCAATGACATATGGTCAGAATCGAGAATGTTCCTTCCCGCTGAAACAGAAACCTCAACGGAAAGGAAAAGATTTAAAATAGCCTCCTCACGGGTAACACTAATTTTTATTGAAGACAGAAACCGAATCTTGACCAAATTTGCAGAAAAATGCGTTTAGAACAAGGGTCTCAAATTTGCGGCCTGCACGTGGCCCACGTGTTCATTTTATGCGTCCTTCTCACTGGTCTTATTCTAATTATATAATTCTGCCCGGCTCATTTTCGAACAGTTTCCAATTTAAAAATATTTTTAGTCCTTTTGAAGTGTAAGTTTTTCATTTTTGGCCTGCGAACGATTTGCATTAGAGATCTCTGGTTTATAATCAGAAAAAGACGTGATTTTATCCATTTTATTACAACACCAAATATAAATTAACATGACAACTCCCATTGCAGCCAAAGTTGAATCCAATGCATTTAAATGAGAAAACATTTACCGTTAGTAATATCATCTTTCAATTTCTATGTGCGTTTTAGCTTTCTTTACATGGCAACCAAATAATTGTTGATATCTATTATATATAAAAGCTTCTTACATAAGATATAGGAGGAGAATACAAATTATGAGGCACTTTCCGATGTGCTAGAAACTTGATATTTGGCACGATTATAGGTTTTTGGTCACAACCGAAGGAAATAATCCAAAATCATTGAAATTCCAATGCTGAGGGTCTATTTTGGCCCCATTATTGCCCCATAATAAAAGCACATAAATCAGTGAAGAGGTGTTTATATTTGCTTTTTTAAATTATTTCCTGTCAAGATTCGAACTCGGTACTTCAAATATCGGAAAATATAGTATACTAGTATTAATAATAAATGGTTTTAGTGATATTTTCATGTTGAATAGAGTTCTCCATAAGCAAACAGTTTTTAAAACTGTGACAGTAAAGTAACTAATTAGACGTAGATTTTCCACAAATTGTGATTTCCACACCTTTGAAGATATCGTGACCACACTTCGCATAGATCTATAATTTTTCCCTGCGGGTAACATAGTCTATATGACGATAAAAAAATTTGGGGGCAGGGGGTGCTTGATTCAATAATTATTATAACATTTATTATTATAACTTATTTATTATTATAACGTGGCATTATTTTTCTGGTGAATAATTACAATTAATAAGGCTCAGCTTTTATTAGTTTAATTATAAAGCGGGTACCACAAAAAATGTTGAGTTGCTTTAGGTAACCTTGGTTTTTAAATAAGTTACGGAGGCCGAAGTTGAAAATATCGCTTCGGTCTATTTATCGGTCGGCGCAGACCGCGCTTTTGTTTATACACCCATATCATGAGAACTACAAAAGGCGTTGGATTGGTGCTTTTTCCAGAAGTAAATTTCAACATTTATGCACATTTTCTTCGCTTAATGTATCCCTCTAAATCAATTAGGAAAACAGTTTTCTGCAGACTGACTTTTTCATCTCTCAAGCAGAAATTTTGGTGAATGAGAAAACTTATTCCTTTTTCAAAGGCATTTGAGTAATAATATATGCTTTTGATTTCTGTCTTTGCTATAAATAATCTTTCATGAGGCACAAGAAATTGCCCTTTTTTGATCAATAGAAGCCGAGATAAGACGTTTTATGTTTAAAGAGAAATAAAAACGCAGATACCGGAAGGTTTTATAAGTAAGGTTAATAATTTTTCAAAGGCGTTTAATATAAAATATGTATTTTTGACCTCTATGGTTGTAATATGCAATCTTTCAAGAGGCACGATAAAAGTAATTGTCCATATTGGAGTAATAGAATCTGAGATATGACGTTTAATGTTTAAAGAAGTTTAAGTGCCCATTGAATTTCAACGGATTTTTTGAATTTAGTTTCGCTGTTAGTTCTAGGGCGTATGCAGAATATACGAAAACATCTTATTCTACTAAAAACCTGAAACCACCTATAAAGAATACTTTTTCACTTAGCTTTTCTTAACAATTGACCAAATTTATTTGTAAACAATCCGCTTCCAAGTGTGTTGCATTCAAATATAACGATAATTTCATTTCCTATTGTATCACTTTCGCCAAACCCAGCTTAATTTCTGGTGTAATTATGCCTTTCTGAAATGTTTACTTTTATGTTTCGTAAGCATGAAATTCGTGAATAGGTAACGTTGTCCATGATTGAACGCTGGCTTTGATTCAACTTTTTCCGATAATAACTAACAATTTACGCTAAATCTTAAATGTTACCTGCAAGGTAAAATTATATGCAAAGTTTCGTGACGATTTCTTCAAAACGAAAACTGTAAGTAAAACCAGCAAGACCGCAATAATTATCAAAAAATAAATCAACAAAGGAACTTACATAATGATTTAATTTAACGAAAGACAAAAAAGTAAATAGAGAACGTTTAAGAAAAAGAGTGAATATTACCCTCAGACCATTAGCTTGATTCTCTCATCCACGAGTTCTCTAACAAGAAAATTGTTTACATCAACAATACTTTGGAAACAATGAAACGATTTATCCAATCACAATTTGTGGAAAATCTACGTCCAATTATTTAAGTTACTTACTCAGTTTTAAAAACATCTTGCTTTGGAGAACTCTATGCCACACATAAACGTCATTAAAAACTGTTTATTAGTAACTAGCAGAAATTCCTGTTGAATTTCAAGGAATTTAGTGAACGTACTACAGCACACCATACAAACTCGTTAAAATACCTATATAGTAGATACTTTTAAAATTACAATTAGCTTTTCTTAACAGTTAATCATATTTGCTTGTAACAATCCGTTTCCAAGCCATGACATTCAAATATAACGATAATTTTATTTTCTATAATATTACTTGTATAATTATGCCTCGCTGAAATAGTTCCTTTTATGGCTTGAAAAAGCAACGTACAGTTATCCATGATTGAACACACTGGTAAATGTACACCAGATACGTGAGCTTATTAACGTTAATAAACATTATAATGTAGAATATAATGATTTTACTTACAAAAAATGTAAGATTCCAGTATTCAATAGACGAAAGAAGGTTCAATTACTTTCATCAATAAACGCTTCCTGAATAATAATCGGTATCTATTTACATTGCTATGCATAAACATTGATCGTTTGGTTGCTTAAACAAAAGTGCCAATCGAATAACGCTAAACTTTCATCTATTTATAAGCTTCACTGAAGCTAATTGAATCAGAGGTAACAATGACGGCCGCCATGGTTACGCCCGGAAAGACTACAAAAAATCCACATAATTTCAAAACAAAGCGTATTTCTCAAAACTTCGAGGGTATAACATGTAAACTTCGCAGGAATAACATAGTATAGAGTTTTATTAATCGAATAAAGCAAAAACGAAGGAAATCGGTCCGTATTTACGAATTTTAATGCTTGAAGTAAGAATACCTTGCAAGTCAAGAAATGGATTCATACGTGTTATCTTATGGAAAAATGTTAATCTCCTAGTCCCTATGTTATTCAAATGAAAAAATAAATTATTTTTTAAAATTTAGCAGATCAAATCGATATAAAAACCTTCCTACACACCCATAGTCGTTCTTCTGATTAAAATGATACCTTTCTCTTGTTTCTACGTGACGTAGTTACTGCACTATAAAATTACATACAAACACTTTATTTTATATATATATAGATTATTCATCTACTAGTTATTTGCAGTCAAATGACACCCGTGGTGCCGGTATTACGTTCTTTAATGTTTAACATTCCCCCTCTCCTGACCTTATCATAATCCTTGAGTGCATCATTTGTTTATTTATTGTTTATTATTCATCTATGAGTTATTTTCAGTCGAATTACACCCACGGTGCAAGTATTCCGTTTTTAAATGTTGGAACTTCCTCCTTTCCTCCCCTACCATAAGCCTTGAATGTGTGATTTGTTTATTTATTCTTTATTAATCATATACGAATTATTTGAAAATGAATGACACCCATAGTACCAGTATTAAGTTTTGTAATATTTTACTTTCCCTCTCTCCTCCCCACACCATAAGCCTTGAATGCGTCATTCCTTTATTTATTGTTAATTATTCATTTACGAGTTATTTGCAATGGAATGACACCCATGGTGCCAGTATTAAGTTTTGTGATGTTTAACCTACCCCCCTCCTCCCTCTACCATAAACCTTGAGTGCGTGATTTGTTTATTTATTCTTTATTAATCATATACGAATTATTTGAAAATGAATGACACCCATGGTGCCAGTATTTCGTTTTTTAATGTTTAACCTTCCCCCTCTCCTCCCCCTACCATAAGCCTTGAGTGCGTCATTTGTTTATTTATTATTCATCTACGAGTTATTTTCAATCGAATGACACACATGGTGCCAGTATTATGTTTTCTAATGTTTAACCTTCCCCCTCTCCTCCCCCTACCATAAGCCTTGAGTGCGTCATTTGTTTATTTATTATTCATCTACGAGTTATTTTCAATCGAATGACACACATGGTGCCAGTATTATGTTTTCTAATGTTTAACCTTCCCCCTCTCCTCCCCCTACCATAAGCCTTGAGTTCGTCATTTGTATATTTATTGTTTATATTCATCTACGGGTTATTTGCAACCGAATGACACCCACGGTGCTAGTATGCTAGTATTCCGTTTTTAAATGATTAGCCTTCCCACTCTCCTTTCCCTACCATAAGCCTGGAATGCGTCATCTACTTATTTATTGTTTATTATTCCTCTACGAGTTATTTGCAATCGAATGACACCCATTGTGCTAGTATTCCACTTTTAAATGTTTAAAAATTCCCCTCTCCTCTCCATACCGTAAGCCTTGAGTGCGTAATTTGTTTATTTATTGTTAATTATTCATCTACGAGTTATTTGCAATCGAATGACACCCATGGTGCAAGTATTCCGTTTTTAAATGTTTAACCTTCCCCTTTCCCCCTCCTACCATAAGCCTTGAGTGCGTAATTTGTTTATTTATTGTTAATTATTCATCTACGAGTTAGTTGCAATCGAATGACACCCGTGGTGCTAGTATTCTGTTTTTAAATGTTTAACCTTCCCCTTTCCCCCTCCTACCATAAGCCTTGAGTGCATAATTTGTGTATTTATTGTTAATTATTCATCTACGAGTTATTTGCAATCGAATGACACCCATGGTGCTACTATTCTGTTTTTTAATGTTTAACCTTCCCCTTCTCCTCCCCCTACTCCCGTGAGCATAATTTGTTTATTTATTAATCGTGTACGAGTTATTTGCAATGGAAGGATATCCATGATGCCATTATTTCATTTTGTCATACTATTCCATCTTCCTTCTCTCATCCCCATACCCACTCCTCCTTAAACGTTAACGGTTTTTTTTACGTGTCATTGTTGCCAACATTCCATTTGTATTACTTCCGCTCTTCCCCGTCTTCATAAAGTGAACTGGAAATTTCGATAAATACTACATTCGATCAATTGTGGGTCGGTGAATTTACCTTTCGGTGAATTGTGATTCGGTGAATTGCGATTCGGTGAATTGTGGTTTCGGTGAATTGTGAATCGGTGAATTGTGGTCGGTGAATTGTCTTTCGGTGAATTGTGGTCGGTGAATTGTCCTAGACCCGATCACTATTCATAACGGTAATTAAGTTGGAATTGAGAAAATTTTTACCTGCCCGACATTACAAATTTATTTGCTTCTTTTTTAATCTTGTAAATTGTCCTCTGAGACACACCACATAGCTTGCTCGTCCTACTAACAGCAGATGACATGCTTTCATTGGACTCATTGTAACATTCAATATTGTTTGTTTTTCCGAACTGACCTTACTTTCTTTTCTGTTGAGACGTCCATTCTCTCACAAAAACCACAATGTCAATATGAAAATATGTTTGGGGATAATCAACGTGTGATGTACAGTCATTTATAAAAGTCTGTGGGCAAGCTCGGTCGCGACGCTTATGGCCAAACAGTGAAGTTAAAATTTATGTTGGCACTACGTGAGTCGCAGCGAGAGAGGGGAAGGGTGGTGTGGGGTATATGTTTTGGAATTTCGAGCGAATGAGGGGAATCAAGAAATGGCCGTAGAATTGCAGGCTACCAGGGTCGAATGGAGACCGCTTCTCGCCCCGGTGGAAGAGACTCGAAGGAGAGATCCAAAGACGGGAAAGTGTTTTCCATGCTCATCCTCGAGGATATTCCATGTCTGAAACCAATGGATATGGATTTCCATTTACGCTGGACGAGCACTGTGGCTGCGTTGCCGTGATCGCTAGGGACTTGAACTGACAACATAGTAAAGGATGTGGATGGGTGCGTTAATACAAAATTTTTAATTTAAATTTTCATTTATTTAATGGAATTGAGATTGTATTTTTAAAGTTATTTTTTAATGAAAACCGAATCTGTTATTAGAATAAGTATTCCAGTTTACTGGAAGCAAACATTAAATCGACATTGGCACTCTTAAATACATAATTGACGAAAATTGCAGTATATTTTGTTGCATTATTAGAATTATGTTTCATTTAATCATATTTTTACCATTGCCAGAGAACTATGAGAAGTTCTTCTTTTCAAGAAATACATAAAATAGAATTCAGTTGTTTTATAAGCAAAATGCATTTCCATTGTGTTGTTTATCAGTATTAACTACTAAATGTCCTAAATTAGTGCGAGTATTTCGGAAGAATATGTATAATTCGGCATTGTAACAAATTTGTACCAGGCTTTCACTAATGCCAAAAATCGGCTCCCCCGAGGTTTCATGAAGATATTACGTTTTTTTGAATTTTGTCGCTCGGATTTTTTAATTTGGAATCACCCGCTACGCAATCCACCTCTCTGTTAAATTCCTATTTCTCCCTTAAATATGACCGCGCAAACATATGCATAAGGAAAATGTCATTTCTAGTTGAGAGAGGATGCTCTGCTACACGCTGCCGAATCGCCAAATGTTGATCTTGAGTTGTGCATCTGGGCGGGCCCGTTCGCGGTTTATTTTTGAGATCACGGTCCCCGTCATTGCTACGTTTGACACATCGGTACATGCAATTTCAGTGCACACCGAACTGCCTTGCTACTTCGGTGACCGAATGTTCAGCAGCCACCCTCCCCACAATCTCTCCTCTGACCGCAGGCGAAGTCTCAGCAAACGGAGCTCGATCCATTTCCTATGCCCAATGAATGCTAACTGCGAGTGTATAACTAGTGGCGAATTGGAAGTGGGAAACGGACCGGAAAAATGCCCGCTTCTGGCCAAGGTGGCACCACAGGTCCACAGACCATCGGCCCACCGGAATTTTGTCCAGTGTCCCGGTAGCCCAATCCACCCGTTTAAAAACCTACTTGTCAAAGGAAGTTAAAAACTGAGCAAAACAGTAGGTCTACTAAATCTTAATACTAAACCAAAATAGTAATTTGTTATAATAAAAACGTATTTAAACATATTAGAGAATTTAATAGCTTTCATTTTCATGAGGTTTCCAACTCCTTCTTTCCACATACAATCGGTGAGTTACACAAATTAAAGTGAAATTGAAGGATTAATATAATTCTTAATTTTACGTTATGCAGGTGGATGCTAAACAAGCCCTTGGTAAATTTCATTAACCTGATTTCCCATTATCCTCTTCCTTCACTCCCCTTTCCATTCCACACACTCGGTATATCGGCGAAAATGGAAAACCACCTCCTTGGTGAACCATATCAGAGACGTGGAATGTCTTTGAGGATTTGCGCTGAATCGTAGCCGGGTCTGGCATGAGCATGGAAAGGCTTTTCCGTCTCTGGGTCTCAATTTCGAGACCTTTCCTCAGAGGCGAGGCGCGGTCTCAATTCGACCCCGGTAGCCTGCAATTCTACGGCCATTTCTTGATTCCACTCATTCGCTCGAACTTCCATAACATATACCCCACACCACCCTTCCCCTCTCTCGCTGCAAATCACGTAGTGCCAACATAAATTTTAACTTCACTGTTTGGCCATGAGCGGCACGACCGAGCTTGCCCACCGACTTTTACAAATGACTGTACATACACAATATTTTTAAAAGGGGGACACTATAAACATAAAACCTGCAAACACAACGTATCTCTACATTTGAACCATATTACACTCTTCAGTTTGAAAATGTTTTGAAGAATTGTTAAAACAACTAATTTGCAATACACAATAAAACTGGCAAAATTTATAAGTACTTGCTCGCAAACTTATGAGCAGACAAAATGACGGAAGCACCTAAAATAACTTCAAACATTTACCTACAACTTTCTTGCTTAGACCATGAAAGTATCTTTAAAAATAAAAAAGTTTCTCACAGACAAACTTTTTCAAGTCAGGCTGGAACAAGCAAAAGGAACTTTTATAATTAAATGCAGAAAACAAATATTTAAAATCAATTTATTTAACATTCAGTAGCACCATTACGATCCTTAAAAATTCCTGAACCTAATGTAAAAAACTGCATTACATTATTTTAAAACAGAATGTATATATCATCGATTGAAACAAACGTGACCATAAAATATCCATTTTAGGTCAAATATTGCTTATCGCATTTTGTATAGAATGTAATTTTTAGTTTTCATTTAAAAGTATATCATCAGATTCTGCATTAAAAATAGCGCAATTAGAAATTTTGAATTTTTATTTTAATGCAACTTTAAATTATTAGTGAGATTTGACAATCCCGGTGTCGTAGAGAAGGAGGGGGCTATTGGATTTTTAAGTCTGCAGAAGAGGGGAAAAACGATGCCGTTTGAAACCATACTGAAACTTAAGGTGGAATGCTGTATAGATACCTTTTCAAAAAGCCCGCCTGATGTCATTTCCCTCTCCTCTGCTAACTGCCCTTCCTTTCCGACGTCATGTGACCCACATGTTCTGGGCAGTGTGCTTCCGCTGAAAGAGAGAGACGGCTGAGAGAACTTGTTTCAACATGCGGTTCCCTGGCAGCACATGAATAGCCAATTATTGGCTAGCTCAAGCACGGTGTTTCGCATGTGCTGTGAAGTACGAAGCAGATTGAAGAGTTTATTGTAACTATACCTTATGTAATATTAACTGACTTTTAACACAAGACAAGATTCCATCTCATATTGTTAAAATTGTAGTTGCTTATTGTCTTAATCTATGTAAAATGTATACGGGAAGTGGTGTATGGCTTTAATTCCATAATACCCTTAGCACAGGGCTGCCACCAATTTTTTTCTAAATCCTGTAACATGTAATGTCTTGGTTTTTTGATGCAAAGTGTACAAATTTATGCTTTCAGTATTTTCAGCAACTGCATCAAATGTTTTATGTAAAATTATATACAACTGTTTATGCATAGCCCTGTAACTTAAATGTAATCGTGCTTTTTTATTTTAAATTTATCCTGCATTACAAATCAACTGTATTGGCATAGAAAGTTTAAAAAAAATGTATTCAAGTTTTAAATATACAGTAAATAATGCAAATGCAATGAAAACATTAAGTAACCATAGGCCTAGTTTACAGGACAGGCCTTAGATTAGGAAATCTGTTAAAAATAATAATTTTCACTTTTAATGATATCAATACAATGACTCAACAAAATTTGACAAAATTTTAAAATTCCTACACGTGATCAACAATTAGAAAATTTTATCATAACTATAGAAACAAGTGACGTATTTAACATAAATTTAGACGAAAAATCAAAATATCTCGTAAACTATCGGTTTTATAAAAAAATGTTTCAAACAAAACTTGTAGAAAATTACATTGTCTACAACTTTAATAATAACAAATATTTACGTAAATTTAGTTTTAAAGGAGATATTCAGAATAAAACGGAAAACTACAAGAATAAACCACTTCCGGTTGATCTATTTCAGCCAAATCCTTTTCAGATCTTCATTTGCTAATAAAAATATTGTTTTGTACTGATCTGATTAATAGTTTTTGAGTTTGAGAACCCACAAAATTTTGTCTCACACACACAGACATTGCAAAAATAATGAAAACATACTCAGAGGACCTCAAAACGTTGAAATCTGGAATTCAATTGTCTCATGAATACAATACTTTCTCTTATGCAGAAAGCAAAAATATAAATATGCTGTAG
Source organism: Uropetala carovei (assembly GCA_036926305.1). Classification (NCBI taxonomy): domain Eukaryota; kingdom Metazoa; phylum Arthropoda; class Insecta; order Odonata; family Petaluridae; genus Uropetala; species Uropetala carovei. Next base: position 915,159 of record JAXCHB010000188.1, on the reverse strand, counting down.
GTTGCCGATCCAGTTCAACAGCTAGTTTTTGTGTTCAGTCTCACAATAAGTAACGAGTTTTCGCGCTTCACCCAAAGTATATTAAGATACCTATGTACTTATGGAACAATTTCATCGAATGTATATATTTTACAGGATTTGTATTATTCATATAGAAATAATAATCTCTGAATTTCTTAGTGTTCTACTAATTTTTTACGCGAACATCTCAGATAACTTCTGAATTTTTCCTTATAAATATCCGTGAATCGCGGAAATGTCTGTTTTTCATTAAAAGATATCCGTGAAAACAGATAAAATCTGTGAAAACGGCAGCCCTGCCTTAGCATATAGTATATCAGCTGGAGTTCGTGCATCGAAAATTAGGGTTCGTTTCACTGCCAAATGGATTTTCATGAAATAGGATATTAAGGAATTTCAATCAAAGATAATAAGGAAATCGCAAAAATTAATCACGTAAAACAATCAGGGGTACCACTTTACTGATGATAAAAAGTGAACTTTCCATTACAGCTTGTAAAGTATCGGTCATATCAAAATCGTTTTCAAATAAAACTTGTAGAACTAGTAAAGTAGAGTATTTCTTTTCCATAACTTTTTTACTGTAGGAGTCCCTGTTATCAAGAAAATCAAACAAATGTCTTATTTCAAGCTGAACTTAGAAAATTTCATGCATAGTTACTTCATCATTGTTGCTAACATAAACAATCTCACAGGAGTATGTTTAATATCCTTACGTGTGTATGCAATATTTTTAAATAGGAAGGAAATGGATTATTTATGACGAAGAAAAGAATTATAAATGCTCTTGCAGTTATTTACACGTATCTCATTTCTTTCAAATACTCCATTGCACAACATATCACATTGTGATACATTGCACACTTTCCTAACTCGTTTATTTTAATTTCGGAAATATCACAGAGTGACAAAGAAAAATCCATTCATTTTTTACTTTCCCCATACGTAGTACAGTAGAGTCTCGATTATCCAAGCCCGCTTATCTGAGGTTCTGGGTTAACCGACGCGGCCCCCTCTAAAAAATTTTGGAAACTGAAAGTGAAATTGAAGAAGAACCTGAACTAGACAACTTGTTTGACTTGGCTCGAAATCTTCCACTATCGGAACCACTAAATGAAGGAGACATTGCAGATTGGATGGCTGCAGATAGCGAACAGGTGTTGACGGAAGACATGATAGTCAACATGGTGAACGAAGGAGAACAGAGTGAGAAAGAAGATGATACCCCGAAAATTAATTAATTGTACCGGGGAACATGCTGTACTGGAGAAAGCGCTCCAATATGTGGAACAACAAGAAGAATCAACACCAGCTGATCTTTTATTGCTAAAAAGGTGGCATAACATGGCGACCAAAAAGCCATCGACCAAAGTTGGGCAGAAATCATTAAAAGACTATTTTGTTTAAGTAATATCAATAAATTGTTCTTTTAGTTTAGTTACGTATGTATAAAATAAATTTTCTGAACATACATATTCGAGGTGCTAGCCAAAAGTTACCGAAATGTATCTGAAAAGAAAGTAGACTTGTCCATAGTCCTAATCGCCACCGTCCCCTTGGGAGCATACACAACGATCCCAACGATTCTGCCACGATCGGAAGCTGTCCTGGAAGTCCTTTTGTGACAGCATCTTCAGCACCTCCTGCGATTCGGCCTGGATCTCCTCTACGGTGTCAAATCTTTGCCCCTTCAACTTGATTTTCATCTTGGGGAAGAGGAAGAAGTCACAGAGGGCTAAATCAGGCATGTAAGGGGAGTGGGGGATGGCCGCCATGTTTTTGGAGGCCAAAAAATGCTGCACAGCCAGAGCGGTGTGCACGGATTGTCGTGATGGAGCACCCAGTTGTTCCTGGGACATTTCTCTGGCCGCTTTCGCCTCATGTCCTCCCTAAGCCGCCTCAGGATGTCGCAGTAGAACTTCGCATTGACGATCGGACCTGGAGGGTGGAATTCGTTATGGATAATCCCGTCAATGTCGAAAAAGCAGATCAGCATTGGAATAACACTGCTTTTGATTTGCCGTGCTTTCTTCGGTCGGGGTGAAGATGGACTCTTCCACTGGGACGATTGCTGTTTTGTTTCAGGGTCGTACCCATAAACCCAACTTTTGTCACCTGTTACGACCTTAGAAAGGAAGTCTGGGTCATTTCTGACCTGCTCCTGAAGTTCCACGCAGACTTCCAGCCAATGTTGCTTCTGGTCGTCAGACAGCAGTCTTGGCATGAATTTTGCAGCAATCCACCTCATTGAGTTCGTCCGACAAAATGTGCTGGCATATCCCGTATGACTGTCCTACAATGTTGCAAACGTCAAGGTAAGTTCGCCTACGGTCCTCAAGGATAGCCTCACGCACTTTTTCAACATTTTCCGGCGTTGTGCCGGTTGAAGGTTGTCCAGAACATGTGTCATCATCAACTGACGTTTGGCCATTAAACTGGTCAAACCAGTCGTAGGTTTGTGTCTGACCCAAAGCGTCATCACAGAATCCTTGTTTAAGCATTTTGTGAGTTTCCGCCGCACTGTTGCCAAGTTTGAAGCAAAACTTGATGCACACACACTGCTCCTTCACGTCCACCATTTCAATGAAAAAAAATTGCAAAATGACACAAACACGATGTTATAAAAACGTGTCGAACAAAAGAATGCGTGCACTCAGCGCGAAGCCACGTCGCCCACTGGTTCACAAAGGATACATGCAGCACTACCGAGCGCCACTAGTCCGTACTACAACTGGTTCCAGTGTGACGTTCAACTTTCAGGAACTTTTGGGTAGCACCTCGTACATAGGCCTATTTTTAATACCTAAGAATGAACCTTCCTTTATTTCCGAATTTATCATTATCCGAGGTTAGCTTGGTCCACTTTACCTCAGATGTATATGGAAAGTATTGTTTTCATGAAAAAATCAATTTTGAGATTTCAACAGAAGTGCACGTTTTGAGTTCCCCTGAGATTATGTTTTCACTATTTTTGTGATGATGTCTGTGTGTGTTTGTATCTGTATGTGATAGGAATTTTGTGGGTGCCATAACTCGAAAAGTGTTTTCCATTTCAGTACCAACTTTCAAATATAATATCTTCATCATAGGGACAAGATTAGTTTTTGGACAATGTAGGTTAACTGGAAGAGGAAGCTTATTCCTGTCATTCTCCTTTTTTACACTCTTTTACTTACTTCCCTTAATATTTATTTGTCACACGTCAACACTTGCTTGCTATAAAAATGCGAACAACTCTAGAAGGAATAGAGATAGAAACTCTAAATTTGGTAGGATTACTTGATTCACATATATTATGTTGATGGCAAAAAAATCTAAAATGTCCTGGGTTCAACTCCAAGGAAGACATTTCCATTTCCCATAAAATAGCATGTAAAACTCTATTTCTCAATGTGCAGGATTTCATTTTTTTTATATTACATTTCGAAAGAATTAACCTACAATCTTCGGATATGAACCATTTTGAAGAAAACATTATAAACTTTCTAATTCTGTTCATCTTTTTCCACCTTCAGTTTGAAATCACTCAATGTGTTTAATTCACACAGTTTGAGGAAATCTTGCCATTTTAACGTGATGCTGCCTTGCCTACCAATTCCATTGTTAGACCTCAATATCATATTGTTATTTCAATCCTTATGAGTATAAACGTGCTTTGAATGCTTTTAATACGAGAGAGGGAGAGAGAAGGAAGGCGAGGGATATTATTTTCATAGCCATTAAAGTAATCAACATTCGTAAATTATTATCTATGTTCTATGTTTCCTGCATACCTCCAAGACTGTAAGACCTAGGGGCCTGAAACTTCGCATGCGTACTAAGGGTATGCACATCGGGCTTATTTTTTTAAATTTTGTCTTGGAAAGGGTGGAGGTAAAAAGAAATAAACGGTCTTAAATACTAAAGAACTGAAACTTCACATTGGGAATGAGTGCAGCATTTTAAAATTACTTAGAATCATCGTACGAAATTGGGACTTGGACGAAAGAATGCTTAAAAGAATAAAAATTCATTTTTTGTTGTTTTTTAAATGCACGTCAAATATGTCCATAAATTAGTTTTGAACACGAACATTTAACATGTTAGGTGAAAATTTATCGTTGGGATGGAACTGTATTGTTGTTAAATAGGATTGTTGCTCATTGGATTTGAGACGTCTTGAAATTCCTCTTCCTGTCACCCCCTGGCACTAATTGTCCTATCTCAGTGAAATTTGTTATCGAATTCTCAGTTGCTAATCAAAACCTTCATGAGTTTAATATATAATAAGATATAAAGTTTTGGTCTGTCTGTTTGTATGTCCACTTGGAACGCGAGAACAACTACATATACATATAGAGCCACCAAATTTAAATGAAGGAAGTTTAAACTTAGAGCCAGGTGTTCGTCAATGTTTGCTTAACTGGGTTTAGTCAGTGCTGCCAGTATAAGGGATTGACATTTTTCCATAATTATTATGCCCACCCAAACTATAACACCTAGAACCTAGAACAGTAAAACCTTGTTAATTCGAAGTTCAAGGGACCAAAAAATTACGACTTCGAAATATCCCTATTCGAAATAAACAAACTTTCTAAAAATCAAACTTTTTAACGATCAGCTACTTGGGCAGCAACACCGCAATACAGAACCTTATCTATCCATTGTACAAATGAATTGGCCTTACAAGTTAGTATACACGGTGAATTCGAACAGAGCTGAAGTGAACACTTAGTTTGCGATTCACAAAGACCACCACGTGTGAAAAAAGGCTCCAGAGAATATCCCGAGTTTCTGAGTACATTTCAAGTTATTCTTTTATGCCGCAAAGAAAAGACGTTCAACCACGTGCCGAAAGATTATCACTCATCTGTACTCCATACTGCTGCATAAATATTACATTGTGCTGTTCTTGTATGGTATTATGGTAAAACCAGTGATGAGCTGAAGCTGGCTCCTGCTGACTCACACAAGTTGGTTGTTAAATTTTTAGAAAATTTATTGATTTTGTCCTTTCAAGTATATTTTTCCCTATCTGAAAGTCAATTACCGACAGTGTATGAAATGGAGTATATTGCAAACCGAACGCTTCTTAAGCTAGCAGAATGTTATTACTAAACTAGAGCTATCTGGTGCCCCTGGCATGTAAGCATCCTGACACCCTTATCCAAATTTCCTTACGACTTTTTTTTTAGAGTGCCGGTTCTTAATATTTTTTCCAGCTCATCACTGGGTAAAACCACTAGGTTTTTGTTTTTGGCTTATCACTTATTCTCAGATAAAACAAAGGCATGATCTTTTTAGAAACGACATTTGGTATAACTTTGTGCAACGTTATTTAAAGATTGGTTCAATAACAGAAATTAATATTACACAGTCTTTTCTGGAGCATATCACTTTCTCATGAGAAAAACTTTGCCCAGGTTTGGGAGAGCTTAAGGATTGAGATAATAGGGGTTCCTTCAACATCTGTTCATTTCAGCTTGGTTCAATGGTTCTCGAATTTCGCTATCCGATTGAGAATGTGAGCATTCACAGTGATGCCAGGATAAGCTGATTCATTTATTTGAATCATTTACAACTTCTGTTTCACGTTGATTATTAAATAGGGTGACCTTATTCCAACGAAGTGAAAATGGGACATTTCCCGTCATTGTAAGAAAAAATCTGATGTTGCCAACACATGACTTTCTCCATATTTGGGGTATAGATATTTAAATTATTATGAATAATATTATGAGGCAAAATTATTATTTCGTATGGTAAAAGAAGACACGTCCTTGTTGCCGAAAATTACGTATATTTTGAATGTTTACAGAATTCACCGCTACATGGTGTTGGCGCTGTACACTGGTATTAAGATAAAGCGAAATATATCCGAAATGGATGGTTCTACGAAAATTAGTTTCAAACAAAACTTGGAAGAAATAATATTCTCTACAACTTTGGTCCTTACGAAGATTACCAATAACGATGTTTTTAAGGAGATATTTAACGGAAACCGAAAAACCGGTTATTTATAAATAACTCCTAAACAATAACACCTATGGAAAATTGTTTCAAATGAAAACTGTAGGAAATTACATTCTCTATAAACTTTGTATAGAATTGCATATACAATAATGATGTTTTAACGAAGAAATATCGCAAAAACCGAATCGGGTTTCGAATAAACCTTGATTTCCGGTTAACCGTTATTTTCCAAAAACTAATCAGTTCTTTGTGCTAATGTTAAAGTGTTATATATGAAGTTTGATAACGATATGGCATGTACTTTTTGAGTTAGAGCGCCCACAATAACATACACACACACAGACATCATTCCGAAAATAGTCTAGACGTGTTCTAGGGACCTCAAAACGTATTTCCGTTGAATCTCGAAGTCGATTTTTTTCATGTATACAATACTTTCCCATTACTACGTATGGAGAAGGTAAAAATGGGATAAAATTTTCACAATAACGGATAACCGGAAGTCGAGGTTTATTCGAAACCCGATTCTGTTTTTGCGATATTTCTTCGTTAACTCATCATTATTGTATATACAATTCTAAACAAAAGTTATAGAGAATGTAATTTCCTACAGTTTTCATTTGAAACAATTATCTATAGGAGTTATTGTTTAGGAGTTATTTATAAATAACAGGTTTTTCGGTTTCCGTTAAATATCTCCTTAACAACATCGTTATTGGCAATCTTTGTAAGGACTAAAGTTGTAGAGAATAATATTTCTTCCAAGTTTTGTTTGAAACTAATTTTCGTAGAACCATCCATTTCGGATATATTTCGCTTTATCTTAATACCAGTGTACAGCGCCAACACCATGTAGCGGTGAATTCTGAAAACATTCAAAATATACGTAATTTACGGCAACGACGTGTCTTCTTTTACGATATGAAATAATAATTTTGCCTTATAATGCTACTCATAATAATTTAAATATCTATATCCCAAATATGGAGAAAGTCATGTGTTGGCCACATCAGATTTTTTTAATGGTGGAACTGTAACAATCATTGTCTATTGTGAAAAAGGTAAATACTAACTTTTCTTACAGTTTGGAGAAAGAGCAAGCCAGACTAGGACAAAGCTCACAATCAAAGGAGAATTATCAAAACTCAAAGGGAATAGGTTAGGTTAAACCCAGGCAAGATATTATATGTGGAGACCTCAAATTTATCAATGACACTGATATTTTCTAACCTGACAACTGCGACTGTAATTAACATTTGTTGTTCATTTGATAACCTCCATGTTTCTGAGAATCCTACATTTCTACTAGGAATATCGTCTATACTTTCAAATAATCTAAATTTTGTGCGATGGGCTTCAGAATGGTACAAAATGGCTTTTTTGTTAAAAAAAACGGGACTGTCCTGGCAAAAATGGGATGTTTGGTCATCCTACTATTAAATAAATAAAAGGGAGTCACCTGTTTGGGGCACTATATGAATTTCATGTGCGAGAAATGGGGAACAAAAATGTGATGTCATGGCATGTGCGCAAACCTTCTGCTCAGACAGGATCGGGATTTCGAATTAAACGAACTTTTCGTGTGTCACCGTACCAGATCATTATTTAGAATTTCATTGTAGGCATATTTTGAATAATCCATACCAAGAAGTATGGAAAATCCTATGGTGTTGGCTGGGGACTGATCTTAGCTTCAAATTAAACCATACTTTGAATTATCCGGGGTTGAAATAACGGGGTTTTACTGTATAACCAAATTTGTTACGGTTCTTACTTACAACTTAACTTAGTGTGTGGTCAATATTTGGTCAACCAGGAATGATGTCTGTGTGTGTGTGTGTGTGCGTGCGCGCGCGTGTGCGTGTGTGTGTATGTTAGTGTGGGCGCTCTAACTCAAAATGTACGTGCCATATCGTTACCAAACTTCATATATAACACTTTAACATGAGCATAAAGAACTGATTAGTTTTTCGACAATAACGGGTAACCGGAAGTCGATGTTTATTCGAAAACCGATTCGGTTTTTGCGATATTTCTTCGTTAACACATCATTATTGTATATACAATTCTAAACAAAAGTTATAGAGAATGTAATTTCCTACAGTTTTCATTTGAAACAATTTTCTATAGGATTTATTGTTTAGGAGTTATTTATAAATAACCGGTTTTTCGATTTCCGTTAAATATCTCCTTAAAAACATCGTTATTGGTAATCTTCGTAAGGACCAAAGTTGTGGAGAATAATATTTCTTCCAAGTTTTGTTTGAAACTAATTTTCGTAGAACCATCCATTTCGGATATATTTCGCTATATCTTAATACCAGTGTACAGCGCCAACACCATGTAGCGGTGAATTCTGAAAACATTCAAAATATACGTAATTTACGGCAACGACGTGTCTTCTTTTACGATACGAAATAATAATTTTGCCTTATAATGCTACTCATAATAATTTAAATATCTATACCCCAAATATGGAGAAACTCGTGTTGGCCACATCAGATTTTTACTTATTTATTGTTGTGATCACAAAAAAAATCGACTTCGAGATTTCATCGGAAATACACGTTTTGAGCTCCCTAGTACACGTTTACACTATTTTCAGAATGTGTGTGTGTGTGTGTGTGTGTGGATGTATGCCATTGTGGGCGCTGTAACTCAAAAATTACTTGCCATATTAACACAAAATTACATATATAACACTTTGGTATGAGTACGAAGAGCTGATTAGTTTCTGGACAATAACGGTTAACTGGAAGTCGAGGTTTATTCGTAACCTGATTCAGTTTTGACGAAACATCTCCATTAAAACATCATTATTGTATATACGATTCTATACAAAGATTATAGAGAATGTAATTTACTACAACTTTCAGTTGAAACAATTTTTCATAGCTGTCATTGTTTAGGAATTATTTATGAATAATTGGTTTTTTCGGTTTCCGTCAAACATCTTAAAAACGTCGTTATTAGTAATCTTTGTAAGGACCAAAGTTGTAGAGAATAATATTTCTTCTAATATTTCTTATAATATATTATTATAATATTTCTTATAATATCTACTTTCGCCGTATTTCCCTAGCTTGTTTTTGGTGTTTGTATTTTATTGTTAACAAGAAGTGGAATTGCTAATACAATAAATCATTTGCACTTTCCAAAAAACCTGTAATTAGCTAATAGCAAGTTCTGAAGAAAGAAATGTTTTTCTGTTTAACTAACCAAATATCTCACCATCCAGCACATTTCGACGATTGCATGGTATCAACTTCCTGACAATTAAATGGATATTCTAGCAATCGCTAAGATTCGAATGATCCCAAAGAAACCCCAGCGATCGAGAGAGAAGATGATGTCGAGTAGAGACTCCTTGAGCTCGCAAAGAGGCCTTCAGAGCGCTTGCTTTACACGAATAACGTTATGACGTATTCATGTAGATGACAGTGTAGTCAAAGAATGGCGAAATTATTCGATTTCATATCATATTTCAAAATACAATACGGCCTCAAAGCAAACGAAGATTAGTAAATATGTCAAAAAACAGTGATATGAATTAAAATATTGATGGCTCATGTTTTATGTTAAAATCGCCATTCATTTTCCTGCGATACATTGTTTTTACGTTTTTAATACCTTTCCATCATATGAGGTATGTGTAATTACATGATGGAGCCTCTACGCATCGTGCGTCGAGTTTTGCGATTTGCCCAACCAAGCCCATCCTACATCAACCAGGCGACAACGATATCCAAAAACACGCAAGCGAACGAGGGTTTCAAATTTGGCGCCCATAAGAGCTCGCCTCCATGGCAGCATGTTATACCTGCTAATGTGACCAGAGAAGAGGGTAAATAATGCAATGAATGAATTGTATGTTGATATAAAAGAATTATAAAATGATGAAAACATGGTTCAACTAATTTCACTGCTACGTTGTAGATTGAGAAGTATCTAGAAGAAGATTAAATGGAATATTCAGAGATGTATTAGGTTAATTTACGCGGTCGCTTTAGCCGTATCGATCGATTAAGATAGCCTGAGGATATTACGGTAACAATAGAATGAGAAAATTTCTTTTGATATCCCAGCACATACGAAGAAGTATTGTGAAGGGATGTATACGTGAGTGAGTGAATGAGCGAAAACGACTGCCTGTAAATGCGAGAGAAAACAATGTGTTGGGTGAATGAGATGACGTTTGGGTGGTGTGTGTGTGTGAGGTTGTGTGTGAGTGTGAGGTTGTGTGTGTGTGTGAGGTTGTGTGTGGTGGTTGTGTGTGTGGAGGTTGTGTGTGTGTGTGAGGTGTGTGTGTGTGAGGTGTGTGTGTGTGGTTGTGTGTGAGTGTGCAGTTGTGTTTGTGTGTGTCTCCGGTTTTGTGTGTGTGTGTGTGGTTGTGTATGAGGTTGTGTGTGAGGTTGTGTATGTGTGGTTGTGTGTGTGTGAGGGAGTGCGTGTGTGTGTGCCATCAAAAATGCATCAAAAATCAGCTGGAATTTATGCCACCCAACTTGCACAAAAACCCCTAATTATTAGGGCCTAATATATATATGGCCATCAATCACTTATTTACCCCTTCGATATAGACCACCCAAAACACGAAATTCCCCCCTGATTTATGCCACCCAATTTGCATTGACTGCCGCTATAACATATTCCTCCCTAAATGTATCAAACTCCCCACGCTCTTCTGCAAGCGATATATACTCTACCGCACCAAACATACACCGAATTCCCCTATGCTTATATAGCTCACAACTTTATAGATGTTTTCCGGGATCTGTTGGTTGGTTTGTTTGTCGGATGTAACGCTAAACCCGCTCGCTAGAAAAAATGAGAATAATGATATTTTTATTTTGACATGACCTCGGCAGGATTCAAACCCACGACCATAACATTGCTAACCAACCCCTCTATCGATAACTCGAGAGAAAATAGAGATAGAAACTCTAAATTTGGCAAGAATGCTCGATTCCCATATGATAAAGTGGTGACGAAAAAAATCTCGTAAAAAGTGCTGTGTTCGATTCCAATGGAAGGCATTTACATCTCCCATTAAAATAACACAATAAAATTGACTGTATGCTTTCATTATTTTTACTTTCTCCATGTACGTAATATAGAGACAGTATTATTTTCATGAAAAAAATCAACTACGGAATTTCAATGAAAATACACGATTTGAGGTCCATAGAACACGTTTAGACTATTTTCGAAATGATGCGTTTGTATGTGATTGTGTGGCCTCTAACTATAAAAGTACTTGCCATATCGTTACCATATTTCAAATATGTTATGAGCATGAGGAGCTGAGTAGTTCTTAGACAATACCGGTTAACCGAAAGATTAGGTTTATTCGAAACCCGATATATATATATATATATATAGTATATATACAAAGGTCATAGATAATGTAATTTTCTACAACTTTCATTTGAAACAATTTTCCATAGTGGTTATTGTTTAAGAATTATTTATAAATAATCGGTTTTTTCGGTTTCCATCAAATATATCCTTAAAAACGTCGTTATTGGTAATCTTCGTGAGGACCAAAGTTGTAGAGAATAATATTTCTTCCAAGTTTTGTTTGAGACAAATTTTCGTAGAGCCATCGATTTCGGGGATATTTTGCTTTTTCTTAATTTGCAGTATACAGCGGCACCACCATGTAGCGGTGGATTATGTAAACATGTTCAAAATTTACGTAATTTAAGGCAATAAGGGTGACTCTATACTTTAACGATACGAAATAATAATTTTGCCTTATAATGCTATTCATAAAAAGAATTTAAATATCTATACCCCAAATATGGAGAAAGTCATGTGTTGGCCACATCAGATTTTATATTTTAGAGTAATCTTGCGTGATAACTTACAAAGGAAAGGTAATGGGTGAGCATTTCCACAGCTATTGAAGTTCTATGAAGCTATTATTAAATTCTTTTTAAATTTTGAGTTCCTATTTTTACTTTCTCATACGAAGTATCGAGAAAGTATTGTTATCGCAAAAAAATTCGACCTCGAGATTTTTATGGAAATATACGTTTTAGGTGTCACTGAATCTGAAAAAGTGGTTTTTGCAATGCCGTCTGCCTGTTACTGGCTGTGGAGCCTAGACGGTAGACCGAAAATGAATGAAATCTCGTACTTAGGCATTTTATCATACTGAGCAGAGGATACATAGAAATGGTTGACATTGATCAATAATTAAGAGTAGTTTATTCCACGCATTTTTAACAACAATCCAATTTTCTCAAAAACGGTTCTTAACGATTTTGATCAAATTTAATTCAGTTACTTGAGTTTACGTCTTCAATAATACTGTATAGTTCATATTTCTCAAAAAAAATATAAGGCTAGTTTATTCTAGGCAACTTTAACAACAATTGGATTTTCTAAAAAATGGCTCTAACGATTTCGATCAAATTTCGTACAGTTACTTGAGTATACATCTACAATAATACTACGTATTTCATTTTTCTCAATGAATGAATATAAGGCTAGTTTATTCTTGGGTAACTTTAACAAAAATCGGATTTTCTAAAAACAGGCTAATACGATTTTCATTTTCTAAAGATAACTAAACGACGCATTAGTACCCATATATGAGAAAGTTTGTACAATGTATGTTGTACCGATTTTTTATTGTTGATTTGGTAAATGGAATATCGAAATTATTAGTATCTAACTAAGATATCGAGCAAAATCGGAAAAATATTTACTACTTATCAACTTCTAAAATATTGAGCAATAATGTTTGTTTTCATTGTTAAATTATTCAGCTATATTGAGAATTGGTTAATTCAGTGTGAAAAAGTCATTGTAACTAAATGTCTGAAAATTGTGTAGAATATTGTATTCACTTGCAAAATGAAGTAATCTAACTTGTGAATTAGTGTCTTCTGCTTTAACTTTAGTTCTGTCATTAATGATGAAAGAAATCTTAAGATAAGTTACTGAAGTTATAACTGGTAATTAAAGTTAAAGTTTATTGCTGGTATTCACATAATGCTCATCGTAATGGGACGCTTTTCTACAAGAATGTCTGCATCTTGATTTATTGAAGAAGATTTACTTAAGAGATATAAGTGAAATATATTATACTTCATGTAAAATGGTTGGAAAAAAATGCTTTTGAAAATATGGAGATAGGGTATTGAGGGAAGAACATAAGTCAACTTACAAGGAGAGTAGGGAGGCTAGTACCCTCGGATTTTGTTCAAATTTCACATGGTGATAGCTGATGTGTTCCGATTTAACGTGTAACTTGCCGTTTGTGGTTGTCGAACTTCATTTACGTTCATAAAAACACTCCTTGTCGTCGTTAATTTTGACGCAAACCACGCATATTTAATCATGTCTTCGAAAATGGATGCACGCAACTGGTGATGAATGATGGAGTGAATTTTCAATGCGTCGTCTCTTGTATTAATCTGACTATTCTCTCGCAATAAATACATACTGTTTTAATTAATTAAATTAACGACGACAAGGAGTGTTTTTATGAACGTAAATGAAGTTTGTTTCCACGATAGCCTGCGTAAGAGGAAATGTGAATGCGAAAATGTTGCGTTTGTTGTGTGTTCCTGGTGCCAGATGCATTTGTGCTTTGTTTTTATGACAATTTTCATCCCCCACTTTGCCGGCACGCATGACAGATTTTTTTCAAAAGAAGAATCTGAATAATTAATTTATAAGGTATTGATGTATAATACAAAATAATGATGCAAATTATTTTGTAGCAATAAAAAGTGTAAGAATTTATTTAAAAAGATTGCTGAATCGCAACTATAAGATAAAAAATATATTTTTATAATCGAGAAAAATTTAAATTTTTACAGTCGTAATAAATTAATAATGGGAATTGTACATTTTTTCAGGATTAAAAAAGATAAAAATCAAAAAAGAAAAATTCCGCAACCGGGACTCGAACCCCGGACGTCTGGGTTACTAGCCCAACGCCTGACCAACTCAGCTACAGCCTACTCGTCCTAGCAACGACTTTCACGAGTCTTAATGCACACGCGGAAATCGGCCGAAATTCAAACTGCGATATCTCGACAACCAAGGCCTATTCACACAAACGGCAAGTTACACGTTAAATCGGAACACATCAGCTATCACCATGTGAAATTTGAACAAAATCCGAGGGTACTAGCCTCCCTACTCTCCTTGTTAGTTGTATTCTTTTGAGTTGTAACTGTTGTTTTACATATTTTTTATTTGTATACTAATAGGATTACAATAATACATGCCTAAAAGCTCACTTCTTTTATGTAATTGCTTAAACTTTTTCACATGTTATGTATAATAACTACATTAATTTTATAATATAAACATTTCATCAAGGAATTCCTTGCTTTTGTCCTTGCTTGGAAGTCGAAGACATATTTCTATATGAATTACAAAATGATTTAATCAAGAACATACTGCAATTACATACAGTGCAGTTAGTAAATATTAAAATAATGCAATTAAACATGTTGGATAGTTATACATATATTCCTTAACTAATGTTTAAAAAAATTCATAAAATTTATCGGCAGCTTGTTGGTCGGCCGATTTTTTATCACCCAAAACATCTAGACGTCTGATCTTAAAACGTGTTCGCCATCCATCTGAAAATGCGCACGGTTCACTAATCTCCATTTGTTCATAAAAATCTTTGGCCTTTTCAATCAACATTGGTCCACAAATAGGGGCTCCCTCAGAACGCTTTATTCCATTCATAAATACCAATAACCAATTTCTCAAGTTTCGGCTTATGAAGAGTGTGCCGATATTCAATTCTTCTAGGTGTCTCAGAAGACGTAACGAATTTCATTAACTGTGATTTCTGTGCCATAATGTCATAAATAGTTGAAGAACCGACATTGAACTCTTTCATTAAAAAATTGCGGTTCTCACTTTTCTGTAAATGTTTTATTATATCAAGTTTCTGGGTTAAGGTTAGCACAACCCTTTTCCTTTTATCACCTTTAGAGCATATTGGAGTTTTAGGAGACATTTAAAAAGGGTGTACGAAATATTTTATTTAACAAAAACACCAAGTTCAAGAAGCGTTCACAATAGCAAACTCCCAGTTATGCAACCAGAATTCTCAAGCAACCACAATCGCCTACCTCTCGATTTTTTATTACATCTATTTTGGAATGTCACTGCTAAAATTGGCACTTTCGACAATTTTTTGTTTGCATCTAATTCAGAATGTTACCGCTAAAATTTGTGCTGTCAGAGGTGCAATACACAATAATTGCTGACAGCACAAATTATAGCGGTAACATTCCGAATTAGATGCAAACAAAAAATTGTCGTAAGTGCCAATTTTAGCAGTGATATTCCAAAATAGATTTAATAAAAAATCGAGAGGTAGGCGATTGTGGTTGCTTGAGAATTCTGGTTGCATGAGTTCTGGATAACTGGGAGTTTGCTATAATAATATGGAACTTATACAGTAAACCTCTTTATAGGGAACCTCTATCAAAATTTCCCAAATCTGGTCCCTTTCTATAGATAGATTTTTACTTTCTCCATATACGTAGTAGTGGCAGTCTCCACTTATACGCCAGGTTACGTACCTGAAAAATGCAACGTAAAGCGAATTGACAAAAAGCGGATTGACGAAAAGCGGATCATTCTTTTCCATAGACACAACATTAAATTGAGGGATAAAATTCACTGATCCTGGGGTAACATTGTGAAATATTTCCATTTAAAAATATACCATGAAATTATAATTGTAATTTTCCACTTAAAACTTTTAATAATTTTACAGTGTGCATATCGAAGCAATGCATCATAATCAAATATAAAAAGCAAATTACACATCATTTTTACTTTCTCCATATACGTAGTATAAAGTATTGTTTTCATGAAAAAAATTGACTTTGAGATTTCAACGGAAATACATGTTTTGAGGTCCTTAGAACAAACACATTTAGACTATTTTCGGAATGATGTCTGTGTGTTTGTCATTGTGGGAGCACTAACTCAAAAAGTACTTACCATATCTTTACCAAATTTCATATACATATAACACTTTGGTATGAGCACAAAGAGCTGATTAGTTTTTGGACAATAACGGTTAACTGGAAGTCAAGGTTTATTTGAAACCCGATTTGGTTTTTGCAATATTTCTCCGTTAATACATCATTATTGTATATACATATCGATACAAAAGTTATAGAGAATGTAATTTCCTACATCTTTTATTTCAAACAATTTTTCATAGCAGTTATTGTTTAGGAATTATTTATAAATAATCAGTTTTTTCAGTTTCCGTCAAAGATCTCCTTAAAAACGTTGTTATTGGTAATCTTTGTGAGGACCAAAGTTGTAGAGAATAATATTTCTTCCAAGTTTTGTTTGAAATAAATTTTCGTAGAACCATCCATTTCGGAGATATTTAACTTATTCATAAATTTCCAGTATACAGTGCCACCAACATGTAGCGGTGAATTCTGTAAACATATTCAACATATAATTTACAGAAATAAGGACGACTATTCTTCTACGATACAAAATAATAATTTAGTCTTGTAATGCTATTCACAATAATTTAAATATCTATACCCTAAATATGGAGAATGTCATGTGTTGGCCACATCAGATTTTTTTATGACATCATCATCACGTCTTTTCCCTCCACTTGTAGCACCATTCAGTTTGATCTACGTACGTTGCACGTTTCACTTCATGTAAAATCCTGACTTTGTCTTTCATTATAATAGCTACAGTAGTACGAGGCAGTTGAAACTAATGGCCTATATCTGTAGTCAACATACCATCATCACAAAGTTTTATTATTTTGGAAATAATTTCCAAACACACAGGCTTTCTAGAGCACTTTTTGTCTAAAATAACACGTACACTATCATTTTCTCTTTTGTCTGCCATTATTACAGGGTTAAAATTCAAGAAAACTATAAAAGCACACAAAGAAACAGTAGGTCCCAGAGCAGATTGAGACGTGAACTGACAAGCCCAAACTATTAAATGATATCTGAAACAATAGAGTAATTTGGGCATACATAGTAAACATCCCAGGGATGGAAGAATGAAACAATGTTTTCATTTAGGCACTTTCATTTGAATCGTAACAAAAAAAATGGGAATGACGAAAAACATTAATGCGATGAATAAGTGGATCACAAGGACGGAAGAATGAATCAGTGGGGTCATATTGCACCTGACGTATGAGTGAAACAACAAAAAGTGGACCGACATAAAGCGGGAACTACCAGTATAGAAAGAGTATTGTTTTAATGAAAAAAAATCGATTTTGAGATTTCATCGGAAATAAATGTTTTGAGGTCCATAGAACTTGTTTTGACTATTTTCTCGTTGATGTCTGTGTGTGTCTGTTTTTGTTAGGAATTTTGTGGGCACTCTACCTCAAAAAGTATTAGTCATTTCAGTACCAAAGATAATATTTTCATAATGGTGGCAAGGGTTGATTAGTTTTTGGACACTATAGGTCATCTGGAAGTGGATGTAGATTCTTGTCGTTTTTCCATTTTTTCAAATATCTCCTTTAAAACTCAATTTTCATAAATAATTATCATTGTAAAAGTTGTAGAGAATGTAATTTTCTGCAGGTTTTGTTTGAAACACATTTTCTTAAAACCGATAGTTTATGAGATATTTTGATTTTTTCTAAACTTATGTTAAAAATGTCTTTAAGTGATACCATTGTTTCTACTGCTATGAAAAATTTTATAATTGTTGATAGCATTGCATATGCTGCCAAGGGTCATTTTAATTGTGCATCATCCATAGAAAAATCTAACAATTTTCTTTACTTGTTTTTTAAAATAAATACTACTGAAAATATTATAAAATGATTCATGAGTGTAATTGCTGATAATTATTCTCGAGAACACTAATGTCTAGAGCAATCATATTCATTGCTTGTATGGAGAAAGTCATGTGTTGGCCACATCAGATTTTTTTACTGTTCTTTCCACTGTTCCATGAAGATTCTTGTCTGATAGTTTTTGGGTATTATTGACTCAATTGTGGGTAAACTGTGCCTCATCAGTGAATAAAATGTAGTGGTGCAACTGGGAATGTGCATTAAACCAGTGACAGAATTCCATTCACCTAGCCTGATCCCCCAGGTTCAAGATGATGAATGTGGTATAGATACAGGCTTTAATTATTTAACGTTCCCCAAATTCTCATTTGCAGAACACGAAGGTGGGTGGAAATTCTTGGGGTACTGACACATGGACTGCGTTATGCCACTTGAGTAATTTTTCCCTCCACAAACATATTTTGTCTTACAGTATATTCAGCTGACAAAGAAACACTGGGAAATGAACCACTTTCTCACAAATATCAGTGAACATTGCAAAACACTTGTTAATCTGGAATTGTTGTTCTTGGAAATAATCACCAATATTCCTCAACTGCAGCATTTGCATTGCCATTATAAAAGCAGTAAACTAAGTGCATGTACACATATCATTTGAAAATGTAAAAGGCATATTCACAGTAACTTTAACTATCACGTAACACTCTGATACAATGCATAAGCATAAACTGAGTGGACTCTTTACTAGATCAACCACTACTGGTGTGCCTGCTCATGTATATGCACCTAAGCTGCATTTCAAAGTACCCATAGAGAGTCGTGTCCATATTTGTCATTTCTGACTGGGAATCCTCAGGAATATGCTCCTGAAGTGCTGATTTAAAGCCATGAATCTCCCTGTATATCAATAGATAAAACATATTCCTTGGTCACTGAAAGAACAATTAACATACATGCCCTGCAGTTTGTTGGTGAAAGCTTAAAATAATAGCATAATATAAAATTGAAATTGTGAATGTGCCAGAGATATAGTCTGACCATTTGGATTCTGTAGCATATCACATCTTTGAGATGATGTTAGAGCTCAAGGGGTTACAAAATACTTATTTGTACTTAATCTACCTTAGCGATGATATATCATTGTTGGTATTTCTCATTTGAGCAGCGAACAAGAAGGTTAAGGACCTCAGTTATTTTGCCCAAGGTCACTCCAATGTTTTCTCTGTAGTTCATTTTAATAAATATTTTAATGTCTGTTAACATTCTTGACAGCCTTTATAGTGTGTATTCTGGGAAGTGTTTTATGTGGAATTTATTTGACCTCGGTATTAACTTTGAATTATTATTTTGCGGTAATAAAAATTATTTGTGACATATTATAAGTATATCTTTCAAAAGACTTGTTAATAGTGTAAGTTCGTTATTCAGTTGAATTTCAGTCTTTCACATATATGTCTTTCTAACCTTAGACATTAAAAGGGAACTAGACCAATTTTTAATAATATTTAACAAAACCCACAGGATGAATCCTGTCTCAATAGCTGCAGAAAAATATGCTGATGAACTGCAGTCTTGCCAATCAGAATGTGAACGATTAAGGGAAAGAGTTAAAGTATTGGAAGAGAAACAGCAAATATTGCAGTCCCATGTTCAAATCGGTGAGATTCCAGGATCAGTATCAAGTATCAATGAAGATGAATTACTTCCAGGTGGAACTTCCATTGAAGTTACGAAAGTAGTGGAGCAAAGGTTACAAGTACAAGGCTCTAAGGAACTTCAAGGTAATTTATTATAAAGTCCGTTATTAGGAATTGTTTTGTATAACTTTTTGTATTAGTTTAATAATAATAGTATTTACTAGTCCTGAGATCATTACAATGAGATAGGATAAGTCAAATAGTAATACAGTAAAACCTCTTTATAACGAAAGATCACCATATTTGCACTTAATTATTATTATTATTAATTTATATCAACACTAAACATTTTGTAAAAGGATGTTTCCACTAAGTTTATTTTATCACAAAAACAATATAAATAATATGTATTTTGTCATTCCTGTGAGTCTGTGCTATAGAGCTATCCCTATTAATGATCTACACTTGGATAACTTTCTACTGACTTTACATATTTAAAATATTAGAATGGGCATGTGCATTAGAAACAATAGTACATCAATAAATACACAAATATTAGAAAACTAGTAATGCCCTAGTAATAATAAAGTAATAATGTTTTTAGGGTGGCTAGATTCCATCTGACTTTAAATTTTTTTAGCCATCCATTGGAGGCCTGGAAATTATCTATGCCCATTTTTATTAACAAATCTCTTGCGCGTTGCTGCAAAATCGGTCCTGGTATAGGGATATTTGAGGCTCTTGACTTCATTACCCATTCTTGGCCATGCATAAGATTAAACGTATGCTACAATGCATTTATTAAGCTACAAAATATTTTTATTTGAACGAAATCTGCCCAACAATTTATAAGTAAAGAACATTTGTTTGAAATCAAACATTTTTACTTTCTCCATACATACTATGCGGAAAGAATTGTGATCACGAAAAAAATCGACTTCAAGATTTCAATGGGAATACATGTTTTGAGGTCTCTAGAACATGTTTAGACTATTTTCGGAATGATATCTGTGTGTGTGTGTCTGTGTGTGTGGATGTATGTGATTGTGGGCGCTCTAACTCAAAAAGTACTTGCCATATCGTTACCAAATTTCATATATAACACTTTAGTATGAGCACAAAGAACTGATTAGTTTTTGGACAATACCGGTTAACCGGAAGTTGAGGTTTATTCTAAACCTGATTCGGTTTTTGTGATATTTCTCCGATAATATGTCATTATTGTATACATTGACCATTACAAAAAAGGAGAAAATATAATTTCCTACATCTTTTATTTGAAACAATTTTCCAAAGCAGTTATTGTTTAGGAATTATTTATAAATAATCGGTGTTTTTGGTTTCCATCAAATATCTCCTTAAAAACGTCGTTATTGGTAATCTTCGTAAGGACCAAAGTTGTAGAGAATAATATTTCTTCCAAGTTTTGTTTGAAATAAATTTTCGTAGAACCATCCATTTCGGAGATACTTTGCTTTTTCTTAATTTCCAGTATACAGCGCCACCACCATGTAGCAATGAATTCTGTAAACATATTCAAAATATACCTAATTTACGGCAATAAGGACGACTGTATTCTTTTACGATAGGAAATAATAATTTTGCCTTATAATGCTATTCATAATAATTTAAATATCTATACCCCCAAATATGGAGAAAGTCATGTGTTGGCCACATCAGATATTTTATTTAAATATCATACATTAAATCCAGCCATGAGCGTCCAACACGGGATTTAAATTCATTCGATAAAGGTTAAATACTCGAAAGGTATACGGTATGTTTTAGCATTTATAATTACCATATTTAATCGATTTTAAGCCGACCCCCACTTTTCACAAGGCCACGCAATGAAGAATTTTGATTTTAAAGTGCTTAGACAGCTGGGGTCATTTATTTCAAAATACCAACAACTATGAACGCCTCAGATTTTCAGTTCCTAATTAAATAAAGAGTATTAACTAAAGTTACAGCGACATAAAATATGTTTTATTCACTTATTCATAACAACTCCTACTAAAAGAGTAATTTGACCTCGTTATCCCCAGGGATCTTATTCTCGTAAGAAAATAGCCATTTCTTGTAAATCAGATGCAGACACCATATTACATAACATACGTTAGTACTACACGAGTATCACCTGGGCATTCCTTTTCACATTCATTCTTAAATTATTCTCCCAAGTTGGCTGCTATGCCGCTAATGCACGAGGAAGTGACTATTTGCTCGGGAAATTCCAATACGCACATGCTACACACACTGAAACAAGATATGTAGAGGAGGGAGGAGAGGGGGTAGGAAAGGCAAAAATTTCGATTCACGAGTAAAATGAATGATTGTGTACATACATTAGCGGATTTACAATAAGGCCAAAGTAAGCCATGGCCTAGGGGCGGTGGAATTTTGAGGCAGTAGGGATATGGGGCAGTCTGATTCAAGAATGAAAATTAAAACGGTATTTCATGACGGGGATGGAAAAGAGTATTAGTGTAACCTTAGATGGAAAAAATCATCGCAATTAACTATTCCGATTTGATAATCAATAATTCCAAAAATAATAGTTCGAGACAATTTCGATGGTACGACCTTCCTCCGACTCAGCCGCACGACTTGGAATTTCTTGTGTCAGTTTATTCTCTCAGCGTTGTCATGCAAACTTGGTACACGCCTCGGGAGCTTCATATGCGGGATATACGGATATTTATATTTTTTTACACGATACACAATCTTAAATCTGAAAAATCTTGATATATTTTAAAAGAGTGCCACTTCACCTTCCTCTTATGATTAATTCTATTATTTTTACCATTTTTCGTTTTTTCATACCTTAAATTTTGTTTGAATTTTCGTGCAGTTATTCGAATTGGGGAATTATGGCTTATAAAAATCACTATTCAGTGCTAAGACGAACTTTCACGAATGATATTGTGTAATGAAATTGTTTATATGATTTTAGTACAAAGGCTTTTTCCTCGTGTTGGCTCCATGATCCGTAGTTTTATCGGGATGTCCGAACGTTCGTCTGGAGAGATGATGACGTTTCGCCGACACTGCCGCCGGCTTCTTCAGGTCGAAGTCGAAGTTTATACGATTGCCTATTTTTTTAAAATTTAAGGAATTTTTTACGGATGAAGAATAGCGGATATCGAAATTTCTATAATCTCGTTCTAAGCATTTATTGTGTTTAACATATACGAAAAATTTCAGCCTCGTGGCTTTTCGGGAAATACATGAAATATGAAAATGTTGATAAAAGTTTGTTAACTGTTAATGTGCAAGTTATTAAGTTTTTTAGAGATTTTTGATTTTTATGGTCTGTTTTTGCATATTTCATTTAACTTTTGAAAAAGTTATATTTTAGAATAGATATTGAACAAGTATGTAATTTTTTTTTGTTATTATCAAATTAAACTTTTGTAATTTTCGAAATATTTATATATTCATTTTTTCGCTTTAAATATGACTCAAATAACCCACGATAAGTGGCCCGCAGGAATTTTTTATTTAGAAATCTGGCTTGCGACTGTCTTGGACTTACTGACAATTCTATAGGGATTTTCCCGGGGAAGAATCTGGGACATTTTCCACTTATCTGCAGTTCTCACTAGGCAACAGCCTTGTTAGCATACCGTAAAGAGACAGAGTGACAGTAAATGTAACCTACTTTCCTGGGCATGTTAACTAAAGGTGAGTCAAGTTTAAATTTTCTTACTTACACGCAGAAAATTTTTATACTCTGGAAAATTCCTGGGAACTGAGGGTACTATTACAAATTTCTTTTGGGCTTCAATGTGTTAATTCACCTCTTACGTCTAAGCGTCCAACAAGATCGTTGAGTCAGCCTGTGAATCACTGCATACCTTTAAGTCCCAAGAACTTTTGGCGAGTTCTTTCATATTTTTATGCTAAACTGTCAGAAATAGATGAATGTGTGTGCTTGGCACATGGTGGTTAATTGACCATGTGGAAAAGCTCATACGAGGTGCTACCCAAAAGTTCCCGAAAGTTGAATGTTGCGTGGGAACCGGTTGTAGTACGGACTAGTGGCGCTCGGTAGCGCTGCATGTATCCTTTGTGAACCAGTGTGCAACGTGGCTTCGCACTGAGTGCACTCATTCTTTTGTTCTACGCGTTTTCATAATGTCGTGTTTGTGTCGTTTTGCAATTTTTTCGTTGAAATGGTGGACGTGAAGGAGCAGCGTGTGTGCATCAAGTTTTGCTTCAAACATGGCAAGAGTGTGGCAGAAACTCATAAAATGTTTAAACAAGCATTTGGTGATGACGCTTTGGGTCAGACACAAACCTACGACTGGTTTAACCGGTTTAAAAATGGCCGAACGTCAGTTGATGATGACACACGTTCTGGACGACCTTCAACCGGCACAACGCCAGAAAATGTTGAAAAAGTGCGTGAGGCTATCCTTGAGGACCGTAGGCGAACTTACCTTGGCGTTTGCAACATTGTAGGACAGTCATACGGGATATGCCAGCACATTTTGTCGGACGAACTCAATGAGGTGGATTGCTGCAAAATTCATGCCGAGACTGCTGTCTGACGACCAGAAGCAACATCGGCTGAAAGTCTGCGTGGAACTTCAGGAGCAGGTCAGAAATGACCCAGACTTTCTTTCTAAGGTCGTAACAGGTGACAAAAGTTGGGTTTATGGGTACGACCCTGAAACAAAACAGCAATTGTCCCAGTGGAAGAGTCCATCTTCACCCTGACCGAAGAAAGCACGGCAAATCAAAAGCAGTGTTATTCCAATGCTGATCTGCTTTTTCGACATTGACGGGATTATCCATAACGAATTCGACCCTCCAGGTCCGATCGTCAATGCGAAGTTCTACTGCGACGTCCTGAGGCGGCTTAGGGAGGACATGAGGCGAAAGCGGCCAGAGAAATGTCCCAGGAACAACTGGGTGCTCCATCATGACAATGCGTCCGTGCACACCGCTCGGGCTGTGCAGCAGTTTTTGGCCTCCAAAAACATGGCGGCCATCCCCCACTCCCCTTATATGCCTGATTTAGCCCCCTGTGACTTCTTCCTCTTCCCCAAGATGAAAATCAAGTTGAAGGGGCAAAGATTTGACACCGTAGAGGAGATCCAGGCCGAATCGCAGGAGGTGCTGATGACGCTGACACAAAAGGACTTCCAGGACAGCTTCCGATCGTGGCAGAAGCGTTGGGATCGTGTGTATGTTCCCAAGGGGACTACTTTGAAAGGGGCAGTGGCGATTAGGACTTTAGACAAGTCTACTTTTTTTTCAGATACATTTCGGGAACTTTTGGGTAGCACCTCTTACATATCAGTTATGGCTCAGATTTGGAGATTAGTTAATTCTAGTTTTTAATTAAATTTTCTAAGTTGTATTGTATAATTAATTTAAATAATCCTTTTTTGTTTAAACCTTATGAACCATGAGTGAACGTAAAAGGAAAAGTGGTAATGAATACCGGAAAATTGCAAAACAGAAATCAGAAAACTTTCAGAAAATGCTCAGGACAAACCTAAAGATAGATTATTTTGTAACGAGAGCAAATTTTAATGTAGATTCTTTGAGCATAAATCAAGGTTCATCCGACGAAACAATTTTAAATAGCAAAATTAATATTAACCAAGTTGAGGTCTCATTATGTGCATGTGTTTCGAGTAGTCAAAGAGAATGTTCAAAGAATTCTAATGAAAAAGATGAAGGCATTAATTTCCCATTAGGCTGTAATCTAAATGAGGGCATATCCATCTACAATACTTTTCCCGAAAATGAATATGAATATATAAAACATGAAAACTCAGCTCAGTGTAAGCAACGTGAACTCATTTTTAATGAAAGAATAGTAAGGCAGCCCCGGATCTGTGATCCTTAACGCGATTTAAATAAACTGAAGATTTAGTGAAATAATTTTTATTGAATAATTAATGAAATAAATGAAATGCAAATAATCTAAATAGTGCAGCCCTACGTTAAATCTTCTTTTTTCCCTATTCATTTTACGTGTTTCCCTATTTCTTTGTCTTTCCTGTACTCTCCACTCCTCATCTTCATGGGCAATCCTATGAGCTTCCGCATCTCTTTCTCTCTCCTACGATTCTCTTCATTTGATCTCTGACTCCTCTTCCTTTCTCTGGCAGCTATAGCTGGGCTAATAGCTCTACCTTACCTTGGTTCCAATGATTATCGTTGCACCCTTATAGACGAACTCACAAGCAATTGCTTTACTTCATGGCTATCAACGACTGCTTTTAACTACTTACAGGTCCTACCATAAAGGCGACATCAGTGCAATCATTTATTTAGATTATCAATGAAGAGAAGATAACCATATAATGTGTTTACAAAGTAACGTGTGTCCCTATTCTCATCAAATTTTGAATTGATGCGTGAGCCTATTTGCGTTAATAAGGATTACAGATGTGTCATATGATGGTTCTACTTACAAAAAGGTAAGATTTCAGCATTCAAATGATGAAACAAAATAAAAAACAAATTAATTGCAAAATTTAAAATAAAACTCAATGCGCTGGGAGCTTGTTTGTTATCCACATGTTATTGACTGTTATTGACACAGAAACGCTTCCCATATGCAGTTATTATCCGTAAATATTTACGTTGCTATGCTTCATTAATTTCGATGCTCAGACAACAGTTCGAAGCGAATAACCTTTTTCTTTCGTCATTTTGAAGGATTAATTGGCATTAAATGAATTGGAGGCAACAATGAGAGTCTCCTTGACAACGCATGGAATGAGTACGAAAAATCCTAAAAAAAGGAAGAAAGCCAGAACTTCATTTCGACGGTGATGAAAACAGCATCGAGCAAACTGCCGAACAATATCTTAAAAGCAAAACATTTGATGTTGTAATGTCTTGTCTGTTGAAAGAATTGCATACTAGATTGAGTGCTTATGAAACCATTGTAGAAAAATTTGTTTTTTAAAATAAATTAATTAACTGTGTATTCCGTAGAACAAATAAGTGAAAGTGCTCAACGTCTTTGTGAATTTTATGATAATGATTTGGAAGTGTTTTGTTGAAGAATGTCTACATTTAAAATGTTATTTGAACTCTATCGGTGAAAATAATTCATCAATTTCTTTAATCCAGCTTTGCAACATTATTAGAGAGAAGAAATTGGAAAGTTTGTTTCCAAATGTTGATATTCCATTGAGAATGTTTTTGTGTATGCATATAACAAACTGTTGTGCTGAGCGTAGTTTCTCTTTATTGAAAAGATTAAAAAATTACTTGCGATCAAGAATGACTGAAGATCGTTTGAACGCATTAGCAATCTTGGCAATTGAATCTGAGTATACCAAAAATATTGATTTCTTTGATGTAATTGAAATGTATGCAGAAAAAAAAGCAAGACGAAAAATTTAGTCTTGTTTTTTTCTATTTTTCTATTATTTACACTATGCGATGCAAATTACTGCTTATAATGATAGTGTAAAAATTGAAAATTTTCCTGCGAATGAAAATAAAAAAATTTAAGCTAATTTAAAACTGAGGAAGAAAGGTTGAATTAAAAAATTATTAACAAAAAATAATATAGCTGCAAACCACCTAGTACATTAAACAGAAATGTTATTATGCATTTTTTTATTTTAATTTTAAGTACCACTGGTACTTAAAAAAGAATTGAATCAAAATGAGAATAAAAGGCTATTGTGGAAAAAAAGTGAAGTTTATTATTTAATTTATGCCATATAAAATAATTTTCCTTTGAATTTTAAAGTTTATTTAATTCATCAAAAGAAATTAAAACTTGCACAGAACGAATAAGAATAAGGTTCTTTTTATTGAGCCCAGTCTTCCAATATGGACCACATTTTCTCAAAATTAAACTTTTAAACACAAAGTTTCAAGTTTATTCTTATGAAATAAATTTTCTTTTCGTGGCAACCCAACGGTTGCCGATTTAACACAACATTAAGAATAATACTGCTCATATTGAATGTCGGGAGTAGACAAAAGACGCGATGTAGAACGAAGAAAATCACTTTGAAATCACGAGAGATCATTGGAACCAACCTATCGAAACTCATCACGGATCTAACCAAAAATACCGACAAAATAATATATTGTTTTTCTGGAATAATATTTAAATGAAATCAATTTATCGAAAAAATAGAGGGGGCAGGGAAAAAAATTTGGCCTAGGGACAGTAATTTCCAAAATCTGACAGTGTGTACATATGTAGCTTCTTACCCATACGAGCGCTATCGCTGCAGTTTTTATGACTTTGACGTGCCACGTATTATTTACATAATTTATTTCTTCGTAGGTGTTCAGTCATTTTGATTCTTTTTTGCATACATTTAAAGTAGATATTTTACTTCCACTTTAGTACACTTATATCTTGCGTTATAATGTAACTACGGACATAAATTCATTGACTACTTTTTTTTGCACCGATTCTAAGCTGAGTGGCAATTTCTGCGATGGTAAAAAGGTAAAAAAAGATCAGCTTAAAATCAATTAAATATGGTAATTTTCGTACTTAATCATACATATTTATACTTACGTGAAAAGAAAACGATTACAATCTGCAAAAACACAAGGACATGTATCATCAGCGTATCATGATCGTCAGTGAGACTGGTGAGTTCTAATAATGGTCGAAGTAGTACCTTTACCATGTAAATAGATGGCATTGATTACATATGGTAATGAGCCTCGGGTAATGAAAAAGATTATTAAAAAAAATTTTTTTTAAATTTCTCAATATAATCTCCCCTGAGATTAACGCACTTTTTACATTTTTCATACAATGATTTTATACCATTAAAAAAATATTCTCTGCAAAATGGTCCTCGACGGCCGACTTCATCTCGTTTTTGTCATTAAATCTCCATCCCCGTAAATCTTGTTTGAGATTTCTGAATAGGTAGTAAACGCTGGGGGCCAAATCGGGACTGTAAGACGCCTCGCCTAACTTTCCCCCTTCTCTTCTCCAGTATTACTTGGCGGACTTGGATGATCAAACCAGCATAATACTCGCCATTCATTGTTCTTCCTTTTGGCAAGTAATCTTTTAATAGAATCCCCTCGCAGTCCCAAAAAACGGTCGCCATCAGCTTCGAGGTCTTGAACTTCTTCGGAGCCCTTTCACCCTTTTTTATCCACTGCATCGACTGTTGTTTAGATTTGGGATCGTATTGATGGATCCATGTTTCATCAACGGTTACAATGCGATGGCAAATTTTATTCAAATCGCCCTCACACAACTCGAGAAATTCCTGAGAACATTTCATGCGTCACTGTCGGTCGAACAGTGTCAGCATTCTGGGAACCCAGCGCGCGCTCAGCTTTCTCATGTCCAAATGATTGTGGTGGATTTCGCTGACATGTTCCTTGCTAATCCCCAGAATCTCAGCTATCTGAACAAGCCGGATTCGTCGATCTTCGAGCACTAATTGTTCCACTTTTTTAATATTTTCTACGGTAACTGCCGTTTCGGGCCTCCCAGGTCGGTCGTCGTCTTCAATGGACTCTCGTCCTTGTTGGAAAAGACGGGTCCACCTTTTAACTGTCGCATATGATGGTGCAGACTCCCCGTATGTAGTTGACAATTCCTCGTGAATGTCTTTCGACGTTTTACCCTTTTTTACGAGGTATTTTATTACAGCACGGTACTCGAGTTTCACAATTGACTGCGACTTGCTTGACATGATGAAGCTTGTTCGGCGAGAGCTCAATAACTAACACAACAATTGTTACTAAACTTTGCACGTGTAATAATTAAACACGTGCACATGCGCAACAATACAAGAGATTTTTCCCAAACAAACCCTTATATGTGGGGCTCATTACTTATCAGCCCACCTCGTAAGTGCATAAAATCCATTAACATTTATTTTTATTTATAAATTTCGCTGTATAGAGGTTCATTTTTAGTGGAACGGGTGCAATTTATATTTCGTAAATGAGAGGTTTCATAATTATCGGAGGTTCATTAATTTAGAGATTTTCTGTATAGTTAAGGTAATGAAATTGTCCGGACCGGAGCTGCATTTCATTATACGGAGTTCTTCGTTCTAAGGGAGTTCGTAAGGAAGAGATTTTACTTTATAAAATAGCATATTGAAGCAAAAACAAGAAGAGGAAGCTATTCATATTATAATATACAATAACATATAAGTTACATTACAGTTCTTCAGTAAAGTACTCTTGTAGGTTGATGATATAAAAGTCTTGCAATTTTCTTGCTTCTGGTATTATTGACTGTGGTGTTTTTGATGCTAGTAATTGGTTTAAGAATTTGAATTTCTTCATTACAAGTTTGTAGGCTGTTGCTCTTTTGTTTAATTCTGAATGTAAACATTCAACTGTGACATCAAAAGTATTAGTTTTGAATATTTCTCATACGGCTTTTGCAATTGTTTCGCTGCATTTTTGTTTTCTTTTTTCTTCAAAGTTTTTATTTTCTGAAACTTGTTGACAGTTTTCACTAAGGGCGATATAAGCTTCCACACGACATGATCATCATGTTTCACTAAGTTGTTTTAAAGTTTTACCTCGATGTTTTAACGAATTCATAAATTGCTCCCAGCAAGTTTTGTACGAACATAAAAAATAAACTTGCATCTATGCAACTTTCTGCAGGAGTTGTACCAACAAAGGAATGCGCTGAGCAAGGTATGTACTCAGCAAATGGATTAACCATTTTTAGTCTAGCTTGCAAGCTGGAATATTCTTCAGACATGTTTTTTGCATTGTCATATGACTGACCACAACAATTTTTTATGGCGATACAATTTGTGTTCAAACATTAAAGTACACATTCTTCTGAGTCTTTAGATTTGTGCCCCACATTATCACTGAACTGAAGAAAATGTTCTTCTGGAGTCTCTTTGTTACTAACAAAATGAACAATAAATGCCAACTGATCAACATGTGCAATGCCTACGCCGATACAGTAATATTTGGTTTCTTTCATATTTCTTACTATTTCTTTTCTAAATTCACTAGTGTAATTGCCTGTCAAACATGACAGGTGTGCGTGAACTAACCCCCAAAGCACCATGAATTTGGAATCCGTGAAAAGAGAAGCAAAGGCCTTATGAGAAAATGGGGGTTAGGTTCACGGCTCTCCCTTATTTTGACAAAAATAAATGATGAAAAGGTATGCCAAAAGTGGTTTTGAACCAATACAATGTGGCATTTAAATCTACCATTGCCGTACAGTTTATCGCATATTGTCTGCTCACTGATGCCGCTCTCTGGCCACTAGCAAGTTTATTTAGCAACTCAATTTTCTCATTTAAAGTCATTGTCTTCTTTTTGCTTCTGCTTTCAGTATTATCACTTGCTTTCTCCTTGGTAGACATTTTCGGAAAACGGAGTCACAGCGGATGTGGAAATTCATTTGTTTAGTGCTTTTTCTCTTCACTTCAAAGATGACAGCAGTAGTCGAAAACCCCGCGAAACTGCAAAGCATGCAAATTTGAAAGCCACGAATTTGGGGTTTTACTGTATTATGTTAAAATATAATAAAATTTAATGACACCAACTTTTATGTACACTAAAACATAAAAAAATAATATAAAATCCACACAACCGAATGATCCAGCAAGTAATAATAGTCATGGACATATAAAAGTTGTTTAGCAAAGATATATTCGTTAAACATACTAAATAATTTATAAGAATTTTGTTACGAAAATATAAATAACCTAATCTTCAATGATCGCTATTCAGATTGTAATGAACTTTCATTTTCTTATTTTCTGGCATCTACAAATCTGTTGGTTGTCAATTGATTTACTGTTGCTTCTGGTGACTCATTAGTTCTATGCCTCACTTTTCGTTTTTTCTGGTCGTTCAGTCTTTTCTGTCTATCCTGTTACATTTTTCTTCTCCTAGCTTGAGCAATATTTCCATTTGGTGAGATCTCCAGCGAGTTTGTGCTCCTCTGCTAAGTTTTCTTTTCCTTTCATCTCGAGTTTAATTACTTTCCATGATTATCAACTCTATTAATTAAAGGATAACGGTAAAAAATACGTTATTGTTGTTCAGAATTGGTTTTATATAGTAGAATATCTGTGATTATATGTGCTTAACATTTAAAATTGTTAAGCCCATATATTGGCAGCACCTATGGAAGTATGCTATTGGCGTTGTAGATTTCTCGAGAAATGTCAATTTTTATAGGTATTCCTATGGACTCCCAGGGGTAGTTTCTTTTTGCCCAAAGGATAACTTGTATAAATCAACTTTTTTGACATGGGAACATTATTTCCTTAACATTTTAAAACATCTTAATAATACAATTTTGATGCGAAACTTGTGCAGTCATGTGGAGAAAATTATAAAGATTAATTTCCAAATCGTAGAAATTCAAATATCATCCGAAAATCTCCAAAAAGTTTGTTTTAATGCAATTTTTCCCAATTTTTATACATTTCTGATGCATTAAGATTGAGCCAACAATAGACTTTAACAATTGCAGTTGCCATGGCGATGAATTCAATAAATGCGTAAAAGTCATGTTTATGTATATATTGAAAAAGGGCAATTAGATTGATTTCATTAATGTGTACTAAAAGTTTTTGTTATAATGTTAAACATAACAAAAAATGAAATTTAGATTCGAGTATTGATGAATGATATATTTTTTTCACGTAACAAAAACATAACAAAACGTATTTTTTTCGTTTGCCATCACTGGTTGATAGTAGGGCATAGTTTGGTTTGTGGCCATTGCCATTTGTGGTGCCACAGTCAAAGAGATGCCATTAATCCAACTGTAATAAGAAATCAATATTTTACTCACCTTTCTCTTTATAAGGTATTGATTAATAAATTTAGTCAGATAGAGGATAACACTTTCAACAAAAAAGTCCATGAGAGCATATAATTATCCTATATATTATTACGGTAATGTCTGTTTGTGTCAGCATGATCTGCTGAACTACCGTATGGATTTCTTTAAAAAAATCAGTTTCAGAAAGCTTATGCTTCGGCATTGACGCGAATGTCCTTTTTTTATTTAATTATTCAAAGAATTGTTTTGAACATTTTAATTTTTCCAAAATTTCACATTTTTTTGTGTATTGTTTATGCTTTGCTAACAACAAACTGCAGTATTGTTCAGCTCTGAGATTTACATAGATTGATTTGAGGGAAATGAATGATCGGTTTAAAAGGGTACAGGATCAGTTAATGTATGCCTCGGCATCAATGCGAATGCCTTTTTATCTAATTTAACCCGTTTCAAATGATTGTTTTAACATTTTAGTTACCCCGGAGTTTCCTGTTTTCTTTATTATTCATACGTCAGTAAGAAGAAATTCGGGTTCTGTTGAGATTGGATATTCTGATGATTAGATAGAAATTCTTGGCATTCAACATTAGTAAGTACGATCTTTAATGGGTATTAACATTCTATAAACATCAATTATTACTAATTTTATTAATATGATTTAATTACAGTAAAACTCGTTTATAACGATCACGCCTAAAACGAAATCTCGGCTATAACAAAGAAATGTCTCGGTCCCTTGAACTTCTCCATAAGGGCATTGGTTAAATTTCTCAGATGTAACGAACACGCATTTTACGAATTCTCGGCTGTAACGAAGAAATGTTTGATCTCGTGGCAAAAAATGCCCCATTTATAACGAATTTTGGCTAGCAGAGCGATAAGTAATGAATAGTTTCCGCCTGTTTACCGTGCACTTGTTCGTAGAGGTCTCCTTCCTCCATCTACCCCTTCCATACGAATTTCCACACTCCCTTTGTTTTGAAATTGATATTAAAATGTGAAATGTTTATGTAAATTAATGACCATAATAATAATAATATTAATTGACCATTTAAAAAATCGTATGTAATAGCAGTCGAACATTTTACATGCCGCGAAGTTGATAAGCATCTCTTTGAATATTTAAGTACGGCATTGAAGTCGACTCACTGCAAATACAGTAAAAGCTGTGTTATCCGGCTATCTTGGAGATTGTGGAAAGTCGATTAGGAGAAATATCCAGTTAGGGGAGCGATTTTCGATTTTGACATCGCAAATTTAGCAATAACCAAACAAAATTGGGCTTATGTTCACTATCGTACTCCCCAAACGTAACTATGCATGGGGTTTACATTTTCCATTTTAATTCTTCCACACATAGTTAGATATATTACCCATTCTTATTTAATACGTTGCTACGCTTACATGCAAAACAAAAAGACTATTGAAAAGTTTAGGGCGTCCGGGAAGTTTGGGGATTACGGTAGTGAACCTGTTCCAAAAATTGAATTTATTGGATTATATCTTTCTTATTTATCTTTATTTACTCTATTAGAAAAGGACGAAATTATTTAATTCTTCTGAACATTTCTGTGAAAACCAGTCATATAATATTTTATACAGTTCCTCAATTTTTGGCTTATGAAGCGTATGATGTTTATTAATTGATTTACTCGTCTCAGAAGATGACACAAATTTCATTAATTTAGCCCTATGAGCCTTGATATTGTAGAGCGTGAAAGATCCGATGTTGAATTCTTTTGCTATGACTGCTCTATTTATTCCTTTTTCAATTCGTTTGATCA
This sequence comes from Uropetala carovei, assembly GCA_036926305.1. Taxonomy (NCBI): domain Eukaryota; kingdom Metazoa; phylum Arthropoda; class Insecta; order Odonata; family Petaluridae; genus Uropetala; species Uropetala carovei. The sequence continues at coordinate 881,190 of JAXCHB010000188.1, read as the reverse complement.
GCTTCAGCTTTTGTGTTAGCGTTAAACCAACCTTTTCTCTCCCGTTCCTTGCTTTTAGGTATTTATTTTGATGCCATATTCAATGGATGAGTAATTTTTTAAATAATAAAAAGCGATAAAACTGGAAATTGTAGAAGTACACCAAAACATCTAGACAATGCAAATGGCTTACGTAACCAAAAACGCCATACTTACTCGGCAGCCACAGAAGTATATGGAGTAAATACGTAATATATACATCTTATATTTTAAGAAATTTTAAAGTGGAAGTTGTGGTATTACACATATACAAATCACACAAAAATTCATAAAAAAAGAAAAATAAATGCAAAATGAATTGTATTTGTGTAATTGCTGGTATCTAAGGGTGGCCGGTTCTAAATAGCCGGATAGCACAGCTTTTACTGTATGTGTATACGTGTTATATGGGATGTATAGGCCAAAAACCATGTTTCTCGTATATAACCTAGTCACGCTTATAACGAAGCAATAAGTCGGTCCCCTCAAATATGTATTAAACGAGTTTTACTGTAATTAATTTTTTTAAGATAACAATGCCACCCAGGTGACCATTAACTGCCCAAAGGGAAGAAAGAAGAAGAAAAGAAAAACAATTGGAAAAGAGTGGAAGAGAACGTGAACGTAGACAAAGGGAATCAAAAGAACAGTGTTCATCGACTTTTCTCTCAACGAATAAGGACAGAGAGACGACGACAACTGGAAAGTAATGAACAGTGAATGGACCGACAAGAAGATGATAGAGTACGTCATGCGAATAACCGTAGTTTACGTCATGAGAATCTTCCACAGTCGTATAACATAGCAAGGTCAGTATGTACAGAAAATGAAGTGATATCATATACTGTAGGACAGATAAATAACCATTGTAGATACTGTAACGCGAAATTGTTTGCAACTGAAATAATGCCATAATGCCATAATGGAAAAATTCAACTGCCGCCTCTAGAAGGACCAGATTTACCAGAAGTACTCAAAAAATAACAAAAAATATCTGAATAAAGTTTGTTTATTAAATATTTTGTTTTTCTTTACGTGCGAATTATTCGCGTGGCTACAGCTAGTGACTTATAGTTTAGGAGATAAAAATTCGAGAAGGTCCCACACCCATGTTATCCTATTAGGGGAATTATAAAGGTCTCTGGAATCGAACTCGAGTCGTTATGTTGCACAGTGATTACACTTAAGAGTCTTTATGTGTGGCACTCTTTAAAATACATGCAGCTATTCTGGAGTTATTAGACATTATTTGTGGTAGAGTGTTACAATGGATGGACAGCGGACTGACTGATCAACAGAATAACGATATTATATGTATAATAATAAGATTAAAATTTGTTGTAAACTTTTATTATACAGGCGGTCCTCGACTTTCATACGTTTGACATTCGTACAACTCGCACTTTCGTACATTACACATTGATACCCGTGAACCGCCTTTCGTATGCCGAATTTGGACTTTCAAACGTCAGCGAAATGACGAATGAACATTTAGAGTTACCACATGGTGGTGATGCCTGCCAGCCAACAGTTTCGACAGTGTTGCCATCTTTGTCTGTACAGCAGTGTTTATTTGTGTAATTATTTAAATATTTTATTGCATTTTGCCCTATCTCTCTATATTATAAAATCCTAATGGTCATCATCATGGTCATGCGTAACGCTCTAATTTTGTGAATAACTAGATTAGAAATAAACTTAGAAGCCTGAAATTTCTCAGGATTTCAGTGCTAATGAATCTTTACATTATGACTAAAAATATTCCAAAATAGGTCATGGGTTTGACTCCAGAGGATGTTTTTTCCCATAAGATAACACGTAAAAATCACCTTTATGGTTTGAAGACTTTCATTCTTTTACTCTTTAAAATATCTTAAAAGTAACTTATCGACACGAAATTTGTGCTAAAACACACCAAAATGAATGAGGATTCTTATTCTTATGGTAGAATACTCAATCTCATTCGCTCATATTTTGAATTTATATATGTAAAGAACAAAATTAAAGAACATGCACGAAGTGCTGGAAATGTGGTGGAACCTGTTTAAGATGTTCTCGCTTAAGATGTTTTCCTGCCTAAGATGTTCAAATCTTTCGGTCCCGAAAGTTTCCTCATAAGAACTATGTAATTTTTTCCTGTTTAATATGTATCTGTTTAAAATGTTTTCCCACCTAAGATGGTCATAACGAACCTTAAAAAATGGAAATGTACCTGTTTTATATGTTTTTGACTACATTTTACATGACTCGTCAACCAAAATGTTTCAAGTGTACAGTCGCGAGCATAATAATGTCTAAGTCAGACTTTGCGATGGCGTCTGTTGACTTGACGATTCCGTAGTAGTAGTCCAGTTGGAGGGTGGGAAGAGGTGCGAGGGTCAGGTCATGGTATACTAGGAGGGAGGGAAGTGATGTGAGTAAGGCCAGGTTAAGCTATATCTAAATGCACACTTCAGTAGGTGGGAGGGAAGGTTGCTGAGGAATGTGCCTATCCTATGCGATGTCATACAGTAGAATGGAGCAAAGTAGGGAGAACTTATTAGCTAAGAGTAAAATGAAGATGTGTCTCTCACATGTTTACCTGGAGAAGTTCAAAGATGCAATAGGGAGGGGTAAGAGGGAGGGAAAGGAAAGAAAAAGAAAATGTTTAAATAGGTGATTCTCTCGTAGTTGTGGTATTTTCTTGGATTAAAATTATGTGTTTAAACGAAGCTTTCATTCCATTCTCGACAAATAGAACATCTTTTAGTTATGTATAATATGCATGTGAGATACTGAGAAACTCTTCTTGTTGTAATTAAAGCAAAAATAACTTGTCCCTCCAAATCTTAGAAAAAAATTTCCTTAGATGGTTTGATGAAATTATCTAACAATTAAAATTCTTCTTAGTTAATAAATTAATGAAAAACAGCCCAAATAACTTGCTTTAATGTGTTATTTGCAGTACAAAAATAAATCTTTTTCATTTTTGTTGAACAGAAAGCATTCTACTAATAGGATGTCCACCAACCATCATTATCAAGAACAGTATTCAGTCTTCTGTTCATTGAATTCATAATGGACTGGCAAATGCCAGACCTCCTCCTAATGCTGTCCCAAACTTCCCAAAAATGATTGGCTAAAGCCTCTGCTGATCTTTCCCGTCGAGGTTCCCAGTCACGCACCATCAGAGCCCATACATTCTCGATAGGATTGAGATCAGTAGATTTTGCAGACCAGTTGAAGACTGAAATCTCAGGATGGGTTTGAAACCAATCCTTAGTTCTTCGAGAAGTGTGCTCACTGCTATTGTCTTGTGCGAAATGTATTATAGGCATTTTGTTTTATGGGTAGATGGCATGGATGCTGGGTAGCATGCATTCATCTAGGACTTGGACATATTCTTCTGAGTCCAACCTAGTCGAGACCTGGACAAGTTCTCCGGGTCCAGCCGCTGATACCCAACCTCAGAAGGTGATGCTTATTCTACCACTCCTTGCAGCAGCAACAACATGCTTGTGGTCGTAGCGTGTGTTGTCGGGGTGCCAGAGATGGATTTGTCATCTTCATCCGATGAAAACACTTTCATCGGACCATTTCACCAAATTCCAAAAGGCTTCGGACATGGGGATATGCTGCAAAGCAAAGCCAATGCGAGAGGCCCGGTGTTCGGCCGTCATATTTACCTTTCTCACTTCCGTCCGATGGTGAAATCCCACAGCACGTAGACGTCTTCCCACTGTCGTGTGGTGCACTTCCAGGTTTAAAACTCGGCCAATTTTTGTGGCTGAAGCAAATGGTTCTTTCTTAGTAGCCTTGATAATTGCATCATCCACTTCAGTTGTCTTTTTGGGCGGTCCAGGTTTTTGGTGAGTTTTCAAGCTTTCCTATCGCTCCTCTTGAAATCGACGGACCCAGTATCTTACAACATGCTCTCCCCTTCTAATGGCATTAGAGATGTCAGATACGGGATGCCCAGCTTCCTACATCCCCACAATGCGACCTCGGGTAACCTCTGAAGTGTAGGCCATCATGGTGTAGCGCTGAAAGTTTGTTCTGTTTGGAACAACTGGACCTTCTTTGCATAATCATGGATAACATTACTTGACCTTCCTCAGCCACCTTCCCTCCCTAAGCAGGGTTACCACCTCTCCAGGTTTGACCCGAAGTCTCCGGGTTTTCGGACTTGCCTCTGGGCGAAAGAAAAAAATCTCCGGGTCAACGTGAATATTTTCAAAATTGGCATTAAAGGTTACGATTTATTTTTAACTTCTCTAAGAGAATAAAGATTTTATTCTAGAATGGCTGTGCCATGCAATTAACCTGGTAGAAGATACACAGGACCGGTCAAAGGGAGGGGAGGGGGGGGACAGCAGATGCGAGGTATCAGGGCTCCCGAATAAGCATTCGTTTACTTTCCCCAAAATTTAGAGATGTCAGTTATTTATTAAAGAATCTGCCGTAAATTTTGTGCAGACTTTTATTAAAAAATTACAATTTCTCCAAGTTCATAGAGAAAACGGCATTAAATAAGTCAACAACCATTGATCGAAATAATTATAGTTAGTATAACTCCTTTTTACTTTCTACATACGAAGTAATGGGAAAGTATTGTGATCACGAAAAGAATCGACTTCGAGATTTCAACGAAAATACACGTTTTGAGGTCCCTAGAACACGTTTAGACAATTTTCTCTATATTGTCTGTGTATGTGATAGGAGTAAGGAGTAAGGATGACTGTATTCTTTTACGGTACGAAATGATAATTTTGCCACATAATGCTATTCATAATAATTTAAATATCTAAACCCCAAATATGGAGAAAGTCATGTGTTGGCCACATCAGAGTTTTTTTGTTTACTATAGTGCTGTTTTAACATTATGATTATTTTAAATTTTAGGAATTAATAAATTTTTATTAAGAATTATATTTTTCGTCCTTTTTGTAACTTTTTCGTGTGTAGGAGGTGGATTAGGGCCCCCAAAATTATTTGTATCCGGGCCCCCATTAATGCTTGGCCGATCGCGAATATACATGAAAATATTTTTTTAAACAGTAATGCAGTACGGTGTATGAAGCAGCACAAGCTGCTCTTTGTTTTCCCACATTATATACTTTATGTAACAACATCAGGTATACGATCGAGAAGAAGATTCTATGGCAGAAATTAGAATTTCCATTCCGCGGAGAATAGCGAAAATCCATCGCTGATATAATTTTTCTTATGTATTTTAGTGTGGCTAGGGAAATAACCCTGCACGATGGGTTACATATTTCCCATTTAAATCAAAAGGAAAGGATAATTCATGGAATTGATCCCGTAACTTCAATTTTCGTCATAAAACCTATGCCCATGATCTTGGCCTCCGTAGAAAGAGTTCCTAACCAATTGTCATGAAAGTTGATTCATTGGTTCAAAATTTGATAGTGGGGACCGGCAAACAAAGATAGAATCATAGACAGTTACAACAAAGAAATCATAATCCTATTTTCATTCTGGAAGGGCAAAAAGTAAAAAAGTTGGCCTTTAAAAATCTCCGGGTTAAATAGGAAATTTCCGGGTCAGACCAGAGAAATCTCTGGGTCAGAATTGGAAATGTCCGGGTTGGTGACGACTTTGAGGTGGCAACCCTGTCCCTAAGCCACCTTCCCTCCCTCAGCCACCTTCCCTCCTGCCTAGCGAAGCATGCATGTAGATATAGCTTAACCTGGCCTTACACCGCTTCCCTCCCTCCTAGTATACCATGACCTGACCCTCACATCCCTTCTCACCCTCCAACTAGACTACTGTATGTTTACATTCAACTCCTACGGAATCATCAAGTCAAAAGACAACATCGCAAAGTCAGACGTAGATTACTTATGCCCCCGACTGTACATATGCCAGAAACTTTAATTTCATTTCTTACATAAACAAGTTAGGAAAGTGTACAACGTATTACAAATGGGCGCGTTTCGTGCAATGGAGCATTAGAAAGAAATTATATACCTGTACGTGAGGGAAATAGCATTTTAAAGTTCTTATATTCTTCAAAAATAATCCATTTTCTTCCTATTTAAAAATAGTGCATGCATGCGTAAGTAAATTAAATGTTTGTTTGTGAGATTGTTTATGTTAGCAACAATGAAGAAGTAACCATGTAAGTTAATTTGTAAGTTCAACTCGATTTAAGACATTCTTGTTCGATTTTCTAGATAACGGCAACTTCTACAATAAAAATGTATAGGGAAAAAAATACTCTTCTTTACTAGTTCTCCAACTTTTATTTGAAAAATATTTTGATATAAGCAATATTTTACGAGATATGACAGAAATTTACTTTTTTGTCTCCAGTAAAGTGGTACCCCTGATTGGAGTATGTGATTCATTTGTGCGATTTTCTTATTATATTTGATTGTAAGTCCTTAATATCAAATTTCATGAAAATCCGTTCAGTAGAAGCCGAGAACGAACATGCGGACGGACGCACCGACCAACCGATGATAATAGGCACTCATTTTGGAAGCGAAACGCGCCTAAAAATGAATGCGATTTGCACATTCCCATGTGCATTTTCCATATTAGTCCAAATGTAATTTTACTCTAAATATTTTTAAAACTTTCCTATAAAAAGAAATCTAATATCCCAGTCATTCATTCATTTTGGAATGGAACACCTTGCCACCTAATATTGTTTCTATGAAATAACATTACAATGAGCACGTTAATGCAAGTGATGGCACAGAACAGACGAAACAGCTGACAAACTCGAAGTGACAAGCGCAAGAGTCTAACTTACGTAGCGGTAAAATTTTAAAGAGGGAAATCGCTGGACGCGACGTTCCGAATAATTACCAAAAAACCATCGCCTTATATTCCGGTCAGTATTGTAATTCCCTATGTTATTGTAGTTTTCAGCTCTGAACATTCAGTTATGATAGCGTGTTTGAAGTATTCATAGTGTTCTGTGTGTTTGTGGCTGTGTCGTAGATTTCCTTTTTTAAATTCAGTTTATTAAGCCAAGTATATTATTTTTGAGTAGGGATGTCATCTAAAAAGAGAATTAAAAGAAAACCACTTTCACTAAATGAAAAACTGGAGATTATAAGTAAAGTGGATGCCAATTGAAACTCTACGCGTGTGAAGATGGCAAAATTACTTAATATTCCCGTATCTACGCTCAATAACATCATGGCTAATCGGGAAAAAATACTGAACGATTCCCTTGTTCAGCAACCAAGTCGAAAAAAGATGAAATCTGCAAAAAATAAATGAAATGGAGAAACTATGTAACATAGTTTCTCCATTTCTGAGGTCTGTTCTAGAAATTCAAATTTTGAAAAAAAATATGATCACCGGCCGTAGCAAGATCCATTAAGCCACTCATCATTCCTTTCTTACATCTCTTTTGAAATCAAATTTTTAAGCAAAGAAAATTGATTAAATAATAAACTTTCGTCAACTTGAAAACCCATGTCAATAACATTTTTACACATACTTTGCACTTCTTCCCAAACTGGGGAACTTTTTAATAGCATCCATTCCATATACTTCAATTTCAGAAAGGGTTCAACCCATCGAGAAAGTATTGTTTTCGTGAAAAAATTAGACCTTGAGAGTTTTACGGAAATATACGTTTTAGGTGTTGCTGAATCCGAAAAAGTGGTTTTCGCAGTGCTGTCTGTCTGTCTGTTACTGGTTCTGGAGCCTAGACGGTAGAACAAAAATGAATGAAATCTTGTACTTAGGCATTTTATCATACTGAGTAGAGGCTATAAAGAAATGGTTGACATTACACAATAATTAAGGGCAGTTTATTCTAGGCAATTTTAAGAGCAATTTGATTTTCTCAAAAACAGCTCCAACAATTTTGATCAAATTTCGTAGTTACTTGAGTTTACGTCTACAATAATACTACATAGTTCATATTTCTCAATAAATGAATGTCTAGTTTATTCTTGAACAACTTTAATAGCAATTGGATTTTCTAAAAAACAGCTCATACGATTTTCATCAAATTTTGCATAGTTATTTAAGTTGATGTTTATAATGGCTCTACACAGTTAATACTTTTCAAAAGATAACTAAATGATGCATTAGTATATGAGAAAGTTTGTACAATGTGTATTGTACCTATTTTTGATCATGAATTTAATTTTCTAACATGCTGTCTAAGTTTCCTTCCTTATTTTTCCATTGAATATAACTAATTTCGAATTGTTTATGCAAGGAAGAATTTTCATAGGCAATCAATCGAGGTGAAACATTCTCCAATCTTTAAAACCCTCTGTTGCAAAAACTGAAGATGCTCCAAATAAGTGACATGGGCCACAAAATCAAGTTCCTTTGCTTTCAGAATAAATTAAATATTTTTTTTGTGTTTCACCATTTTTTAAAAGTTCTGTAGAACATATTTTTAGATAAGTAGCTTGCTACACCATTATATACTTGTTTACTTTTTACAAAATCCAAATGTTTGTTTTGATTAAATCCTATTCTGACAAAATAGTCAATTGTATAATTATCATTTACCTTCCATTTTGCAGGATCATTGTTTATATCAAAATCTATTACATTTAGGCAGTGTACTGATTCACAAATTCTGGTTTCATGCTTTTCGTTATCAAAACTACAACTTGCTTCTCCTTCATGTACATTTTGGATTCCTTGAGTTTCACTATTTTTTTTTGTATCTTGAATGTCTGATTTTTGTCTATCTTGATTTTCACTGATGTCACAAACCTTTTCCTTTACATTTTCGTCGACATTTTCTTTAAGAGAATATGCAATATGTTGGTCACTGTTATATGTAGTTGACTCTTCTTTGTTACTGGTGAAGAATGTATCTAGTTTTTTTTGTTAACAACCATCACAAATTTTTCTTCTTTTTGTTTTGCCAATTTTCTATATTCATTACCGCTCTTCCTTTTTCTGTTACCCATCTGGAATAATATTTAAAATATTATTTACATTATTGTAAAATGTACAATAAATAAAAAGGAAAACAAATCTTACTTAATAACCGATGATAAGGCAAATAAATAGGCCCCTTTCTCACACACTATTAACCCTTAAGTAGGTGCGCTGGGTCTTTAAAGATCCCATGCCTTTTAAAAACGCTATATTTTTGTTGCAATTACTTGTATGAGGTAGATTTTTTCAGTAGCTTCCTAGAATAATTATCTCCTTTTGTTTGTGTAAAAATATTGGCAATATGTTATATGGCCTTCTCGTAAAAATTCAATTTTTAACGTTGGGGTCATTTAAGACCCCACGTGCCTACTTGCACGACTATTTCGAACTTATATATTTTTCTCTTAATCTCTCAGATAAACATACCTCTCTGTATTTCCTTTTATAAAATGAAGCATTTCCTTTTCGCCAGGGTTATGTGAAAGCCTTTACAAGGAATATAATGCCCTCCAAGAAAAACGACAGTAGTGGAACACTGGCAGCGTTGCTGTTACTCCATATTTTAGATTTCATCTCTTCCCTTGACTTGAGACCTCTGGAAATACCCTTCTGCATTCTGGTTTAGGAAAACAAGCAATTCTTTATCAGCACAGGGAAAACCCTTCGCCTGAACACAAACGGGGGATATGACCACCACAGTTCCTTTCCCAGAAGACTGCGGAAGGGGGGAGTGAGTGTACACTTGTCCTGAGCTCCTATCTTTTCACTGGTTTCCTCATTTTCCTCGTCAATGCTATTGTCAATTTCTTGCACTAATCCTTACGAAAGTCCATTTTATTATGCGAGAAATTTTGTTTCCACCACCTGTCTGTGTGTTTCAAGCTACTTAGTGTGTCTCCTGCATCTCATGCTGACACGTCTCCAAACGAGTACCTGTGAGTTTTGTCTTTTCGCAAAAGGGCAGCATCTAAGTACATATGTTCCAAGAACACTTTGCGAAAAAGCCGCCAAGTTAACGGGATCGCCACCATTGGAAAAACGCATTCATTTAGATCCCAATGTTCGAGCAAGGTGCGCTATTTGCCTGAGAAATGTGGAAAAAAAAATGAATCAGCATTGCAATTTCTGTACCAAGATGATGTGCTTAAATCACATGAAAATGGTATGCAGTGATTGCGTTGTTAAATTTCAAGAGGTTAAATAAACGTACATGTTTTTTATGCATCCAAAGTGGTTTCTAATTTATTGTTTTGACCCTCTAGTTCAGTAACACATCGAGTACTATAACCGTATATTTATTCTAAAAAAGTTGAGTATGAATGAGAGAAAAACAAATTCATGTATCCAAGTAAATGTTTATAAATTATTGTACATTTATTTGCAAATGTTATTCAAATTTCATTGCAAAAAACTAATAATGCACTCGAGTTTAGTGTAATCATATGCAAGGTTCTTTGGGAGGAAAAAGGGGTGCATATTAAAGGAAAGAATTCGCCCATTAAATAACATACTAAACAAATATACAATTATATAATATTTAAACAAAGTTTATAGAAGACCTTAGTGGAGATTAAATTAATTTGTTAACTCACTATGAACACAGAATATTATGCATTAATGTGCGAAAGCGGCACCCGAAAATAGCAGCTGACATAAACATTAGAAATAATTAAATGCCATTAACAATATGGAAAATCTGATGGATGCATGTTGTTATATAAGGTACTAGCTTTTCGTACCTGACTTTGCCCGGCTGCATTTCGGACTGAAATGTTTGGAAAGGGGATGTGTCCCAAGTAGTAGACTTTTTAGTGGTTCAGCTGGTTCCATTATCATTGATAACTTTACTTTACCATTAAAGCAACAAAGGCTGACACTTTTGTTTTCCACTTTTTAGCTGTGCAAAATTGGCAAACTTTGTCCATTTTGCCTAAAACCAATTCAGCATCATTTTTGTATTCTATTCGGGGACTATAGCGAAAAGCAGAACGAACTTTCGAGCTCCATCTTTCTACTTGGCTCTCAATCCTAGCTTGCCTTTCTGCACTCTCTTGGCTAGACAATTGAGCGCGCCGCCGAGATGAGCGTATGCGCTGGCTTTCAAGACGAACTTCCAGGGCATTTGTCGTTTCGCGTGCTCGATGCTCTCTCTGCCTCTCATTAATAAGGGACCTATCGGGACATTCTAATTGTTCTTGCCATAAAGAAGATCGCTCTCGTTCGTTTTCTAGATGATTTTGGTATGAAGTTGTAGATTCATTTTCTCTAAAACGATGACTTCGCCTTGCTGAACCGGAAAATTGCCCGATTCCGAACATTTTCTTAAAGGTATATGCATAAAATTTTATTAGTCAAAACAGTAATTTAAATTAAACTAGAAATTTTAGTAACATCAACGATGTATGGTAGGTATATCAGAAGAAAAGTTAGGCAAGTAAGAAGAATGTATTAAAAAGTGTTCACTCGTACGTAAACGTCTGAAATTCGTAGCTCAGTATGAGATGGTGCAGCCGCGCTCGAGAATGTATTAAAAAGTGTTCACTCGTACGTAAACACATGAAATTCGTAGTTCGCGAGAGGAGAGTGTGAGAGGGGAGGGCGGGGACAGGAGGAAGATCCTAGTTCCTAAGATCGCCACCGGGAAGAAGTAGATAGTGCAGTAGTGGCGCACGCCAACATTGCCTGGAGTTGCTTTTCTCGCTGACGGAAAATGGGTGTTCATGGAAAAATCACCATATCTTTGAAACGGCTTATGTTAGAAGAATAAAATTAAGCCTAAAACCTATGCGAGATACCGCTGAATCTTTCAGTAGAAGGTTCATGAAAATTGGCCCAGTAGATTCGGAGATCTCGCGTTGCAAACTTTCAAACTCATTTATCATTAAGCCTTTTATATATATAGTGATTAGACTTCTCATCTGAAATATTGTTACGAAAATCAATAACTCGGCATAGATATAAGCATTTTCTTTTAGGGTCTTTAACCATAGAACTACCAAGCAATGTTTACTACCATGGATTACCAAGGGAGGGGGGAGCCTCAGAGACCCACCATCTAAAATACTATAAGCCATAGTAATGTTTTGAATCAATTTTTATATATTTAGAAACATCTTAGGAATAATGCTATGTAATTTTAGTAAAATATTTGAAATTATGTGTACATTATCTACTATAAAGATATAAATTTTTGCATAAAAGCAATTTTTTTACATTTTTCCTCATAATGTTTTAAAGATCACATTAATTTTGCAGTAAGATTGTATTTACAGAAATAATAAATAGAAAAACAATTTAATCTGCTACATCTGACACAACAATTTAAATAAATAACATACTTCATACTGTGCTTTCTCCACACACATGGTGTTTGCACTGTGAGCATGTCATGGTGGATTTTCCAGGGTTACTCTACTTACATGTTTTGGAAAGGGATTCATTGTAACACATAACATCTCCTGCGAATGGGTTGTTGTGGTTGAGGTGGCAAATGTGTTTCTAATTTTCTATCAAGAATAGTCTCCATAGCTATTGTAATTGGTCCCTGGAATCCTGTCATATTTTTTGCTCGCTCCTCAACTTGAGATTTTATCAATTCTATTCCCAATTCCTTTAGAAATATGCAGCACTGTTTATTTTTATTCTCACACCAGTCTGGGAAGTTAAGAATAAAAATAGTATATGAATTGATCCCGACTATGCCAATAAAAGTATGGAACATCAAAAGCGGCCATCTCCTCGTGCCTCTCTTTGTGGCATATGAACTTCCTTGCCATCTGATCTATAGTGTCAATCCCTCCTTTCGTGGAATTATAATAAATATTTATCTAGGATTTTTTGGTATCCTATGGCATCTTCTGGCTCGCGACGAATTCTTTTGAAATGGAAAAAAGTACAAACGGGGAATACATTATGTTATCATGTTGTAAAATGCATTATTTTCACCCTCAAGGTCTGTGCCCTGGCTTGAGCCACTATTCATTTGGGAAGAGTCATTCTTTTCCTGGCTCCCTGAACCAGAGGTTTCACTAGACCGCAGATTTGACCGCCCCTTCTTTTTGCTGTCATACTGTCAAAAAATGACCACGATGCCATATTGCTTATCGGTACGGACCAGACTAACGTCACATTCATATTGAAAGAAAGAAAACGAAAATCCTCCCACATCCTTGCTTGCGTGTAAGGTTTTTCACGTCGATACATTGCTCTATGAGAAAACAAATGAACTACTAATAAGGAGGGTGTGGAAAAGAATGAAATGCAACATAATTTGACTATAAATAGCAATACTGGGAGGCGGGAGTTGCAAGAATAAAATTGATCAATCAGAAGGCACTCTATAATTTAGGCCACCCACTTGTCAAGGCATGCAGCCAATGATGAAATAATTTGCAGAAAATTGAAATATGCGTACATTGATGGGAAACTTCAAGTATCTATAAGTCTCTGCATAATGTAATTAAATATCAAGAGGTCACCTTTATTTTTAATAGAGATACAGACGAAAACAAAATTTGTGGGCCTTGGAGGGCCCCCCCCTCCTCCCCCTTGGTAGTTCTGGGGTTAATGCACCCACTTAAGTTATGAAAGGCCATGCACCTAATTAAGGGTTAACAGACTGAGTGCCACTCGCGTAATGTACTCTGCAAGTCACAGCATGTCTATCACTTCCCAGTCTATCCTAGAGACTCCTTACGAAAGCAAACGAATGATTATGCAAAAATTCACTAGTGTCAAATATGGTTTATTAGAGAATGTGTAACAACTAATGATTAAATACTTTTATTGATATGTACTTTTTTATTTAAGTAGTAATTAATTTAGTGCGGCCCCTAAAATGGTGCCACCCAAAGCAATTGCTTTTTTTGCTTTTATGGTAAACCCACCACAGTTTACATTAGTAATCAGTAAAAAAAATCAGGTTGTATGTAAAACAAAACAAGATAAAAATTATTACAATTGGTCAAATACTATTAATTTATTATTCAGGTATTTACTAGTTGAGTAAAATAATTTACTAAGTAGTAAGGCCTTTAATCTAGATTTGAATAATAATCCCTTTCAAGACCGGAGATGCCGCACGTTGTCTGACCCTAAAAATCTGGAGAAATTTAACATGGCCACCATATTTTGGAATACAAAAAAATTATAATTTCCTTTCTAAAGGTGTTTACTGGTAGTCCCCACTTTTCATCGGTCCGCTTTTCGTCGTTTCACTCATACGTCAGGTGAATATGACACCACTGATTAACTCTTCTGTCTTTGTGATCCGCTCATTCATTGCATTAATGTTTTCCGTCATTCCGATTTTTTTTATTACGATTCAAATGAAAGTGCCTAAATGAAAACATTGTTTCATTCTTCCATCCCTGGGATCTGTTTACTATGTATGCTTGTTAAAGTTACGTATTCAGTTGGTCATCAATGTTTACCACAAAGAGCTACTAACGAGAAATTATCTATAGAAAATTTATTTATAAAAAGAATTATATTTTATTACGTTTTTAATAAATTTTCATACTTAATTATACATAAAGGCAGATCTCGTCTTTTGCGGGGGTTACGTTCCTGAATACGAAAGACGAAATCATGAAAGAGAAGTAATTAAGAAAATGGGAAAAACAGGGTTTGGTCCCTTCCCAGCAAGAACAGATCATTTGTCCTCTGTGTTGGTGACTGCAGAAAAATAGAGAAAGAGACAGAAAAATAAACTTCAATGAAAGAGAGACTTAAACAAGATAAAAGAACACAAAAAAGTATCTGAAAATAAAATCTTATTTAACTTCAATAATAGAATCAAGAAAAAATGAACAGAGGTTGCCTAACCTGCGAGAGCTAATTTCCAAATTCAGCAGACCGCCTTTCTCGGGGTGTTACATTCCTGAAAAACTCCGTGAAACTCCACCAATAATAAATGATGCATAAAATGCAAAGCTTAAGCATTTGAACTATGTCAAACCTGAGCAAATACCCCAATGATCCTGAATAGGAAGGATCAAGAGTTGAGGGTTGAGTTTTTCCCCTTGGGACTTCCCTGTTGTCAAAAAGAAAGAAAGCTCCTGAACGGTGATACCAGCTTATATTTTGCAACTTTTCACGTGTGAAGAGGCACAAAAGTGTGGGAGGATTGCATCCTAAAAATATTTTAAAGTACATACATATAAAACACGTGTATCTAATTTTTAAATTACACATATATATTACATTAATGCACTTACGTTAATAGTTTTGCATATTAGAATAACGCAACAATATCTTTTCAGGCCTGAGTATGAGAGAAAATGTGAGAAAAAGGTGATTCATTTAACAGAAAAAATTTTGCTTAGCCTTTTCCGTGTTTTTACTCTACGAAATAGCGAAACGTAAGACCGTGGAAGATGAAACTGGTCGCAAATGCAGATCCGCGAATGATCGAAATATCCGAAAGGTAAAGCCACGAAATGCTTGAAATTACAACAAATACTACGCTTCGAATCATTCAGGTGAGGTTGTAATAACAGCGTTAACACCCGCATAGATGTCATTGATTTCTGGTTTACAACAGCACGTACAATATTCTTTTTTTTTTTAATTTCACGATATGGAGGTTTGTTTTTAGTGGAATGGGTGCGATTTTTATTTTGTAATTGGGAGGTTTTGTAATTACCGGAGGTTCGTAATATTGAGGTTTTCTATATAGTTTTATTTATGAATTTTTCGGGACCGGCGATAATTTTCGTTATATGGAGTTCTTCGTTCTAAGGGAGTTGGTAAGATAGAAACTTTTTCTTCTTAAATGCACGCCTACCACCAAAGACCAGGATACCACTGGTGCAGTTACGTAATTTCAAATACAAGAAGATTTGAAATCTCAAAGTTTCAAACTGCCAAATAGAAACCAGTTTCATTTAATTTGCATATTTATCTCATCATGACAGCTTTTTCTAAGTGATACAACATTTCAAAAGTGCGTCGGTATTCAAACATGCAGTTCGGTACACAGTACATCTGTTTCCTACAATTTATAAAGATTATTTGTCAAATTCACTAATACAGCTTATAATAACTTTGAATTATGCTGCATTAGTTATTTGGGGGTTATTTTAGTCTCTTAAAGATGTTATATGAACTTGTTTATGATCATCCGTAGATATTACAGTGACCAGATACAAAAGTCACAAGTTTTGCATTGTCCAACTGCCCTATTAGTTCTATCGATATTGAGTTCACTGTATTTAACTCTTAGTTGGTCGCATGAAAAGAAGTTACGTAATTAGTCACATGGAGTCAATATGACCCCAAAATGATTTGCACATTTTAGGAAGAAAATATTGTCTTTCACTGAATTTGTAGATAGTACATTTAAGAAAATTTACCTTGTCATTTCATTTTTAACATTTTGTTTATACAGTATGAAAACATTGGTGGTGGCAAGGTTAAAAAAATGAAATAATCTGATGTGGCCAACATATGACTTTCTCCATATTTGGGGTATAGATATTTAAATTATTATGAATAGCATAATGAGGCAAAATTATTATTTCTTATCATGAAAGAATACAGTCGTCCTTATTGCCGTAAATTATATTTTGATTATGTTTCCAGAATTCACCGCTACGTGGTTGTGGTGCTGTATACTGGATATTACGAAAAAAGTTGAATATCTCCTAAATTGATGGTTCTACAAAAATTTCTTTCAAACAAAACCTGGAAGAAATATTATTCTCTACAACTTTGGTCCTTACGAAGATTACCAATTACGACGTTTTTAAGGAGATATTTGATGGAAACCGAAAAACCGATTATTTATAAATAATTCCTAAACAATAACTGCTATGGAAAATTGTTTCAAATGAAAGTCGTAGGAAATTACATTCTCTATAACCTTTGTATACAATTGTATATACAATAATGATGTTTTAACGAAGACATATCGCAAAATCCGAATCGGGTTTTGAATAAACCTTGACTTCCGGTTAACCGGTATTGTCCAAAAACTAATCAGTTCTTTGTGCTCATGCTAAAGTGTTATATATGAAGTTTGGTAACGATATGGCAAGTACTTTTTGAGTTAGAGCGCCCACAATCACATACACACAGACACACACATAGACATCATTCCAAAAATAGTCTAAATGTGTTCTAGGGACCTCAAAACGTGTATTTCCGTTGAAATCTCAAAGTCGATTTTTTTCATGAACACAATACTTTCCCATTACTATGTATGGAGAAAGTAAAAAAGAAACAGCTAACGGCCACCTTTTTGTTCTTCAGCCATCGTTATAAGTGGCACAAAGCTGGTTGCATATATCGACTCCCCTTTTTGTTGTATTTTACGTTTTATTATTTTGGATTTTCGAGATTATGGTGCTTTCGTCAATTTTATCATCGTGATGTATGGTTGATATAAGTATCATGGATCTGTTTTCACTGGAAAATAGGAGACTATTGTGATATCTTCAGTGAAGTCGAAATGCAGTTTCTAACCTCCCTGTCTCATTTTGGATGAAAATCAGGTGGTATTTCTTTTTTATTTTACACAAAGTGCTAACAAATGTCAACTTGAACTCCGATAGAAGTGACTTATTGTTAGCTAAAGGCACGCTTGTGTACCAATTATCAATGGTAATGTTTCAGTTCGTTCCTTTTATTAGCTTAACTAAACATTTCAGAACTTGATCAGAGATACATAAATTGCAAAAACTTTCTGCTATATCTAGATTTATGATATATATAGTAATGACTACCCACTCTTACTATTCACCCACTAAATCCCATTTGAAAAAGTTGGGTGGCTGCCTACATTCAGGGGGAGAGATCTGCGGTAGCTGGGCAGAAAATTCATTATCTTAATGTCGCTGTACTCTCTATACCATATATACCTGAGTATAACACACTTTTTTCCCTAAAGATTTTTGGCTAAAAAGCAGGGTGCGTCTTATACGAGGGTTTTTATTTTCCAGGGTATTTATTATGATGGACCGAGGTTAGAAAATGTCCACGGTTTTACGTCTGCTTGATGTTGGGATGACATTAAATGTTATGATGGTATTCTCTTGTGTTTTCTCGGTAATAACTTGAACGAAAAACAGAAATTAAAGAACAAAAATGTCAGATTTATTAAATAATTATACTTGATGTACAATGGAGGATATTTCAAATGAACTAAAAATTATAAAGAAAAGTATTAAACATTGCAAAATCCAAGAAAATCTTGATCACTGCTTCATTTCATTTTACGTCTGCTTGATGTTGGGATGACATTAAATGTTATGATGGTATTCTCTTGTGTTTTCTCGGTAATAACTTGAACGAAAAACAGAAATTAAAGAACAAAAATGTCAGATTTATTAAATAATTATACTTGATGTACAATGGAGGATATTTCAAATGAACTAAAAATTATAAAGAAAAGTATTAAACATTGCAAAATCCAAGAAAATCTTGATCACTGCTTCATTCATCGGCGATGTTATCAGAATCATCTTCCGCGGAAGATAGCGTTGTGTTCTCTACGGTGGTGTTGTCGTCATCATCCCACCCAGATTCAGCTTATACTTTCTTTTGATAATTTGCTTGAAGATGCCTGTTAAAGCGCTCTTTCAATACTGAAACATGGCTTTCAAATGTAATATAAAGGAAAACATTTTATTGATACATTGTAATTTCCTCGTGATTACATTTACATTGGTGAATAACGTGTGAATGACGGTGTTGGCTATATAAAATAATGGTGCCAGTCGACCTCCACCGATGGGTCCAAAGTGCAGTTGAATTGCAATGATGTATTCTGCTTCGACTGATATTTAAAACTGTCGCCTTCACACTGGGAAACTGCTAAAGTACGTAACAGCCCTTTTCTAAAATAGCAATTTTTTATAACTGACTTGAGTGAAGTGCTGTCTTACCAGAGGCGCCCGCAGAAATTTTTCAGGGAGGGGCAAAATGCTTACCCATTAGCATTGGTTGCTCACCTCACACAAATATAGCAAAAAAACACATTTTTATATTGATTTTTTAAAGCAGGGCCTGCTTTTCATTTTAGGGGAGTAGTATTGCACACTGCAGATAAAATGTTGGTCTCTAAAATTCTCCATAAAGTATTACATCTAATGTTATTAGCAACACGAGTTAGTTGCCGTGATAGATATCGAAAGATTCCAAATTACTCAGCGATGTACGTTTTTCGTTATAGATAAAAGTAGATTTGCATACATTGGATCAGAACTATTCGTGTTCGTTTATATTTGTAATCAGGGCCAGCACATAAGAAATTGCCGCCTGAGGCGAGCACATTTTATGCCGCCCTTTGGTACAGTAACAGGAGGTACAGGTGGAGCAAGGAAACATTGTGGATATACAGCAATGAAATGACATAAATTAAAATGTTAGATTTAAGTTTTATTATACAAACAAAATTAAATTAAACTTTTCTTTAAATAACAATATAATTAAAAACAATAAAAATTAACTTAACTGTACTTTGCGCGCTTTTTCTTTAGCAAAATCGTCTATAACATCTTCGAAATTTACATTGGTTGAAATGTCACTTTCGATGGACAGTATTGCTGTTTCTGTCAACCTTTCCTATGCCATTGCAGAACGTAAATAGTTTTTAATTAATTTTAATTTCGAAAAAGATCGTTCTCCGCCAGGCGCGCACCCAGGATTTTCTCTTGGGGGGAGCTCAACTATAGGATTATTCCAACCCAACCCTACCCCACCCCCACCTCCTGGCAGCAGGGAGATATGAGCGGTTCCGAATGCGGCCGAAATCTCACTCGCCAAGTCATTTGAAAACGGGTATAATCCTGAAAAATTCTTTCTTTCCTCAAAAGGGCTTTTAAATTTCTTAGAAATATCTTTCCTCAAAATTCCCCCTTCGTGTCGTTCCCAGGCTATTGTCCCTTCCATCTGGAAACTATTACGGATCCAAGGTTGCTTCGTTTTATCCCTTAACATGGAGAACAAAGGAGGACTGAAGTGACATTTTTCTTATTCGGTGCAGGGTGCCTTCCGGTCACTATTCCGTTGGTTTACAGGACGACTGTAGTGAAGTGAGAATAAGGGGAGTGCAAGGAGAGAAAATAAAAAGACAAAAAGGTCATACTTCGACAAGGTGCGAAAGGAAAACAGATGAAAAACATTTACTCGATCACCGGCATTTATGACCGCCTTTCTGACGTGACTCTCACGCACGTGCTTGCAGTGCCCACAACGAATTGATACCATGGAATCGGTGGCCTTTGTTGAGCTCACTGTGGGCTTCTAAAATACACTGGGAGATTGCTTGTTGCTAGAGCCCGCCTTGATTCACGTGAATAAACCATACTGGTTGTATATTTTCCAAGGTTGTTTTTTTTCATTTTATAAGTAAAGATGGAACAAAATGGAAGAAGACACCTTGGAAAACATCACAGACACGGCCTCATAATATTTTGATAAACCTACCTGGTGTAATATGGCCTGCTAAGGATGCCAAAAACGAATTTGATTGGTGGAAACTTTTTTTTAGTGACAATATATTAGATTTTATTTTTGAAAACACCAATAAATATATAGACAGTGTGAAAGAAATATTTGAACGTGAAAGGGATAGTTGACCGACGGATCTCATTGAAATGAAAGCATTTTTTGGGTTATTATATCTTGCACGAGTTTTTCGAGGAGGACGCCAAAACATTCACGACTTTTGGACAACGGATGACCTTGGTATCAATATTTTTAGAATGACCATGTCGGAAAAACGTTTTCGGTTCCTGATAATATGCATTCGTTTTGACGATAAAACTTCAAGATGAGAACAACGAAAAACTGATAAGTTAGTGGCGGTAAGAGAAATGTTTACAATTTTTGTCAACAATTGCAAGGCATATTATTCTCTTGGTCACAATGTAACTATTGACGAACAGCTACCAGCTTTTCGCAGCTGCTGTGGATTTCACCAATACATACTGTCAAAGCCGAATAAATACGGTATAAAAATCTTCTGCATGAGCGATGCATAATTGTTTTATACTTCAAATATGGAGATATACTGTGGAGAGCAGCCAGAGGGACCCTATCGCCAGAGTAATTCCGCACAAGTTGTGTTGAGGTTCACCGAACCAATTCATGGATCAGGAAGAAATATTACAGCGGATATTGGTTCACTAGTTTGACGTTAGTGAAAGAACTAGCAAAAATGAAATTATCTTTTGTAGGGACGGTACAAAAGAACAAAAGAGAGCTACCGCCGAATTTCATTTCTGCAAAAGGCCATCAGCAATATGATAGCGTTTTTGGTTTTACCAAAAATGAAACTCGTTTCATATATTCCAAAAAAAGGCAAAATGGTTGTCCTGCTTTCAAGCCTCCATACATCATCAAATCAGGTGTCCGACTGCAGAAAAAAAACCCGAAATTATATTACACTGTAATGATACAAAGTCCGGAGTTGACGTAGTTGATAAACTGTGCGCCACATATAGTGTAGCCAGATCAACATGAAGATGGCCAATGGTAATTTTTTATCATCTTCTAAATACAGCTGGAATAAATTCAAGAGTAATTTTTTTGGGAAATAAGAACGAATACTCCGACAGACGTGAATATTTGAAAAAATTGGCTCTACATTTATTGTCTGAGCAACTGCAAAGGAGATTGCTAATAACAAGTCTATCGGACGAACTATAAAATATGTTAGGAAAATATAAACCCAAAGTACTTCCGGGGGATGATTCTGAAGATGTTCCTGGATCCAACAGCAGGAAAAAGAAATGATGCCAACCCTGCTATAAGGAAGCCAAAAAAGATTGTCATACCAAGTATGTTTGCAAAAAGTGCCACATTTTTTTGTTTAAACAAACATGCTAAGACAATATGCTAAAGTTGTCTTCACATGGATAATACGGAAGAACTGGTTAGTGATTATAAGTAATGTAAAAAGTTTTTATTGTTTTATTATTACTCTTTCTACTGTAACAACATATACTTTGTATTTTTATAAAAATTGTTCACTACTACTAATTAAATAATTTTTGTTATTCCGAGCGTTATTTTTGAGTAAACATTTACTGACACCCTTCTTTAATAGTAAAAATAAAATATTTTCTCTTAAAACTTCAAAATAATTTCCAAGACAATAAAAAAAGTAGTGTGGGTTCACCAGACACAGCGCGACTAACGGTATTCTGCAAACCTGCCTGCCTAACGGAGGGTTAAAAAACTCGATTCCATTTTTTTTAAAAGGATCTACGATTGGTGTATCTCTTCCCTCATACTCAAATTGTCTGTTTTTACATTGATTCTAATCGGAGATGCAAGTTCACATTCTGCTGTTATTTCCATTGTCAGAGCAATTTCTTTGCCAGAGTAGAGCATTTGTTAAAAACCATTAGTACGGTATTCTTCCAAAAATGAGCTAATGCTTTTAAAATTTTTAATGCTTTCTGATATTACCATGTGTGGTCTTTGTAATAATTTTGATGCAACATTAACTTTTGATAAAATGTCGTTCTAAACAACAACACTGCTAACAAATTTAAAGTTAGAAATTTTATCCGCCAACGAATTGCTTTTGTTTTCGATATCGCTCTCTCTCTGCACATCCAAAGAAATTTCCACCAGTGCATCATATATTTCTCCCAATTGGTACCTTAATGGCTTAATAGCATCCACACGATTTTCCCACCGCATAATACTAACACTTTTTAAATTCAAGGATGTTATATACTTTTTTAGTACAGTCCATCTTTTTGTCGAACTTGAAAAAAATACAAATATCTCGAACTAAAGAAAAAAATTAACAATTTCTGAAGATTTTGCTGCTGCATCATTAACCACAAGGTTAAGCGAATGACACGAGCAAGGTACAAAAAAGGCTTTAGGATTTTGATTTAAAATCAGTCTTTGGACGCCTGAATGGGTACCTTTCATATTTGCCCCGTTATCGTAACCCTGTCCATGCATGTTTTCAGTTTTGATGCCCAATGTATCCAGCTCTTGCAATATCAGTTCGGTCAATCCAGCTCCAGTGGTTAATTCAACAGGCAGAAATTTAATAAAATATTCTGTAGGAGAATATTCTGGCTGCTGTTCTTTTGTCACAATGCGAACTACAAACGACATTTGTTCAATCCTGCTATTGTCCAGAGTGCAATCTAATATTATGCTGTAATATTTTACTTCCTTAATTCTAGCAACAATAATACTACGCACTTTTTGTCCTAGAAGATAAATAAGATTATTTTGAATGTCTTTGCTCATATAATGGACACTGTGAGGATTTTTTGTCTCTTCTTAAATGCTCCCTTGTAACAGGATTGAACTTTGCTAATAACTTCATGATTTTTTAAAAAATACTGTTTTTATGGTCAAAGAGTTTATCTGAATTTCCCCTAAATGCCAACAGTTGTGAGACACATAATTGAATAACAGCTCCTTAAAATATCTCGCCAATGTTGTTGTTCGAGTTGTGAGATTCGTTGATGTTCTTTATCATTGGTCTTGCCAGTCTCCAACCATCTATATAAATAAAATTGTAACCTCTGTCTGTACATTTGTTTTTTTTTTGTCGGGATTTTACTTTTTTGTGTGTTTTGCATCATAAGAAGACGTTTGAACCGGTTTGCAGAATTGTTGTCTGTCTGTTTGTTTGTTACCGCATCACGCAAAAACTGCTGGTCGAATTTTTATGAAACTTGCAGCGTATGTTTAGACTGGTTCAGCTTAAAATATAGGCTATGTGGTGTATCTCAAAAAACATTTTAAGTGAGGGCTTGGGGGGGGGGCATCGATTTGGTTTTTCGATGATAACTCTCGATAAATTAACTTAGGAAGTTCAAATTTGATGTTTGTCACTTTCACTACAAGTATAAGATCAATCTCCCATACATTTATGAAAGTTTGTTTGTTTATACATCTATATATTTCCACACCGTTAAAGCTCGAGTAAACAAACTTTCAACAGATACTTTCTTCACAAATAGGAAGATCGAGGGCTACTTTTTAATCCCAAATTTTTTATATTAATTGTACAAAAAGTAAAATAACTTTGTATGCTAATGCTTCGCCATCTAGAGATGGGTCAGAAAGAATGGGACAGTTCTTTTCTATTCGAACTGTTCTGATGCCTAAACTGTTCAGTAAAATAACTGTTCTCATAAACTTCCTCTTCTCAAAGAACAGGTAACTCTACATCTTATTCACAGTGAGAAAGGTGGGAAACGACTACTTCCTTCTCAGTAATTGAACGGTGGGGACTGATTAAACGATGCCTATTTTTCCAAGTCCTACTATTGATTTGAATCAAATTTGGTACGATTGTGGAGGGCTTCCTGAAATAATTCATACACGGTTTTTGTTTCTCTCTGCCTGTTTTATTCAAAACGGCGGCCGAGTGAATTCTTAAATACCATGTATCATCTAGAATTCTGATCGGATTTGAACCAAATTTCCCCGGACAACGCCCGGTATTTCTGCTAGTTTTTAATATTTTGAAGCCATATTGATGCTAATAATAAATGATATGATGAAGAAAATGAAATAAATAAAATGGAATAGAAACTTACTTTTTTGCACGAAATTTACACTAGTTACACAGATTAATTATTTATTATTATAGCAACAGCAAGTACTAGGACTTCTATGAAATATTAACGCAAGGCGTTTGATCTAATAGACCTAAATTATCCAGTCTGCATCAATGCCTGCGCATGGTGAACTTGTCGCAAGGAGTGACGTTCAGTCAGGTTAAGTCCAACTGCTGTCATCGGAGCTGAAATTGGCTGAATACAGGGATTGCTAGTACTAGTACTGTAGTAGAATGAACAACTCGCTTAGCGCCATATTACAAAAGTAGCCGAATCTTCGTATGTGTGCCAATAAGAAAATATAGCAAGGGAAAGCCGCCATACATGCTGGTGTGTGGGAAAAGAAAAGAATAGCTACACAGGAATATACCTTAATCTGTCCACGGTTGCCTTTGTCGGTGGGCAACCCTTTTCTTTTTTGCAAATCCGCAATGGCGGTTGATTTTTGTCTCAATATGCACCTGAAAATGCCGCCTCAAGCTATGTGCCACCTGTGGCAGTCGCATCACCGCTGGTGCCGGCCCTGTTTGTAATATTCATTTATTTGTTATTCGCAGTCGCACAGTGGAAGTAAACCCCCCCCCTCCCCCTGGCTGTGCGCCTGCTTTCAGTACTGCCCTGCTAATGTTTCAAAGATTGATATCTCTGCTACTTTATATTCCAGCATAGGGCACTTGGATTAATGCCGGAGAGCAAATAATTACTTTAATTTGTTCCACCTTTTATTCTTCCGTTTTGCAAATGGGTTTCCGGGAAGCTTCTCAGCAAGTGCTTGGATTACTTGTTCCTTTACTATTGATTATACAGAATCCAAATGGCAACAAAAATGTTGGGAAAATTACATCCATTCATTTGCATTCCCTATATTTCTTACAATCAACATTTGGAGATACAGTTTCAACAGAAGGAGTATGGGAGTGTTACTGCACTCAAAACATTTACTTGCATCCACACTTCAGCAGATTTTCGCCCGCAAATAAAACAAATATTTTAAGATAGCACAGGGCCTGGTGCAGTCACACCGTTTGCACCCCGATCTGTCAGCTCTGCCTGTGCCAGCACAAACTTCAAAATGCCATATGTAAAATTTTTGGGAAATGGGGGGGGGGGGGGGGGGACAAGTGCCCTTGCCCCTTACTGCGGGCGCCCATGTGTCTTACGTATTGTTGGTGCGAACTGAAGTACGTGTATTTTTTATAAATTTACTTATCTCAATGATATTGACAATGTAATGAATAATTTTGCCATTGAATGATAAATATGTGATAGAAATCGAATTCTAGAAACGTGTGCGCTATATGTGGGTATATAAAAAATCGCAGAATATGGTGCCAAAAACCTTCCTGCGAGTTATACGTGGATATATATGGTAGATATTTTTTTAAATAAATTATTTGTCATATTGTTCATGATATGAAGCTGTACATAGAGATAGATTTGAATTGAAATCTCTCAAGCCATTTCTGAGAAAAATTTACTTTTTATGAAAATCGATAGAAATAAACTACCCTCAATTCTTGCTATATATGTTACATATCCAAATTATATATATCTTAGATCATGTTATACAAAAAACAAGATTTTATTATATTGTGTGCAACTGTTCATGCCCCAGAGCATGAAAAAGGTGACAGACAGATGATGTAGCACAAATGGCTTTTTCAGACATGGGAGTATGTAAAAACTGGATTTCCATCGAAATCATAAATTAAAATTCTTTTATTGTCTCAGTAATTGTTGTATGTATATTGTGCATCAAAAATTCAAAATTACACAAACAAATCCCAAAATAACAAAAATGCGAAAACACCATGAAGAAGGTTATTGGCAAAGGTAATGCAAGTTTGGTCTAGATAGGCAGTAAATTTCTTTTGATATCGATGAAAACCTTGCTTGCGGTCATATTGACCCCATGCAACTAATTAAGGAACAAAGGAATAATTTTATTTAAATAATTAAGAGGAAAACAGTCTTATACCTCAATAATATTATTTTAGCTATTCAGTAGCTCTCTTATAACTACGTTCCTTGTAAATACTCTTTCGTTTAACAGCAGTTGCCCTTGATTATCTTTATTCTTAACCCAAAATTTTAAATTATGTTTGTCACATGTTCTAGTAATGGCTACATACAGCTGTCCATGTGAAAAGCAATATTTAGTAAGTAATCACAATCAATCATTCAATTCCACTAAACAGCAGTTAAGAACAATCTCAATAGATATCTCAATACACACGCAATCAGCGCATATACCTTATTTATTTAGATAACAATGTAATCGTTGTTTGGTTGGTTATCCTATAATTGGATTGACGCGAATTAAAAATAAATCACGAAAAAAATTATTTTCATAATATCTGTTATATTCAGATAATGCGAAGGCACAGCGCAAACAACTGCCTTTAATATGCAGAAAGACCAATAAGACAACAAAGGCATGTTAAAACATCGTCGAATTATTTCAGACATTAGCATGTTTTAAAATACGTAATTTACCGCATTTATCCATCTGGTACTTATGTATTAATTGGGAGCCCGACTTAATATGTAAGTACCGAATGATTTCTATCAAGATATCTGTAGTCTACAAAGGAATTATATCTCGCTTGACTGTTGCGCCACAAATGGAGAGGATATTGGCGAGCTTGGCTCTCTTTGTTTTTATTTTAGTTGTCGTCTCCGGGCGCTACCATGCCCTTCGCCTTGCTGGAACCAAACTTTCCCTCCCCATTGTCCGGTGATCAGGATTGTAAATGTCGTGACAGGTCGTTCAGTCGAGACGCTTTTGATAGCATTTTCGAATAAATTGCTAAATATTGGCCACCAGAAATTAAAATGTGATTGTTTTTCTATTGTTATCTATAACAAAGCGATCAATCGAGAAGCTTTTGATACCATTTTAGAAGAAATTACTGAATATTGGCCACCAGAAATTAAAATGATTGTTTTTTAATTGTTATCTATAACAAATCATTTAAATGTTAATTGCTTTCTTTTAATGTTCTTAAAAATTAAAACGATTTAAATGGTATTTGTTCCGTATTTATATTTTTAAGTTGGGCTCCCTGTTAATATGTACGTAAGTACATACCATCCATCCAATTTACGTAAATGAATATAGGTGCGGCCGAAATTACTTATAGAAAGTGGCAGGAGGGTCAACACTAATGTACTGGCAAGTGCTGCCTTCTCCTGCTAGTTTGTATAACTAACTGATGAGACCGTCCAGACACACACCGACAAAGACATCAAGCATTTTATTATAGGAGATTGTGGTTGCCTGCATCAGTAGAAATTCCTTAGACCTGCGTTAGTTCTCTCTTTTACAACTTGCTTAACAGTGTGTGGGGCTAATACATTTTTAATGACGCTGGTTAACTTAGTTCTAGCACAAGAATACTTATTAGCAATCTTAGAATTGGAAAAGACAGCTGGACACAGTTTGCTCATATAATCCATAGAGTTAAAGGAGTGATGAAGTTTGATAGCATGGAAGACCTTAGAAACTTCAGCTACAATAACGTTGGCTTCTTCTTTGGAATCCTTTTTTAATAAATAACAATTATTTTGGAACATCCTGCCACAGATCCTATAGTAGATGCACTTCATTTATACCTGTTTGTAGCAATGTGGTGTAAAATATCTGACCTTCCTCTGTGAGCATTCCTAAAAAATCACCTGCAAAACTTGTATTCAGCATCGTTGTTCTGTTTCCCTTTCTTGATAAAATCCCACTCTTTAGAATATTCGTTACTAACTTTACACTTATGTTTTGGTATTTTAATTAAAAGGGGGTAATATAAATCTAACACAAAAGGAATATATAGAGAAAAACAAAGTAAAAGCAACAACTAACAGTCAACAACTGTAACCTCATATGGAGGCGAAGCGCTACGCGTCATTTATTTTTAACCAAAACTCAAAACAAAATGAATCAGTATGTGACTTTTGTTTGCTCCTGCAACTTTGTATAAAATCGTCCGGAACCTTTTTTTGATCCGACCAACAACATTCTATTTTCAGGGGGTTACTTTGGGATGTTTTTAATTTTTACTACTAAGTGATACAAGCAGGGAGAGGGTAAACTGTCAGGCATAATTTGTGAATGACACCATAAACTGAGTGGGTTACAATAAAATACAAAGTAACATGCCTTGATTACTTTTTTAAATTCAGTATGCTAGGGCGACGTAAATACGGGGATTTTCTATGTCCCGACAGACCTTTCCAGGACAACGCAATGAAATACGGGACAATCCTGTATAATATGGGATGTCTGGCACCCCTATCTTCTATTGTATATTGGTTTTTTATTTTCCCATATTTTGTTACAAAATTGGAAATCAATTATATCTTATACATCAATATAATTATCCTGAAAATAAGTATTTACCGTATTTACCTGAATATAAGATGACTCAGTATTTAAGAAACTATATTTAAACCAGTAATTTTGACAAATTTACTATCTTGATAGAAAGGATGATCCGAAGATCCTTATGCGACAGACATAAGCTGTTATGATGGGAAATGAAACAGGTGAAAAAATCTGCCATGACCGGGAATCGAACCCGGGCCTTCCACTTTCAGAACAGGAAACAGGCGAATTAGTCTGCCACGGTAGTTCAATGGTAGAATATCCGCCCGGCAAGTGGAAGGCCTGGGTTTTTTGGTGCATACTGCTGAGCGACCACACGGAGATCGTTTTTCCTGCTGCAGGATCTGGCTCCTGGCAGCACATAAGGGAATCAGTGACACCAAGTCATCCACGCCCGAGCATAAGCTTTATAGCATACCCTGCATTTCCCTCTCCTGTTTCTTTTATCGTTGTTATTTGTCATTAAATAAACTGCTATAGAAACCCAGCATCATTACTCATGCACCCACAGTAGGAGTGACATTTTTTGGTGCCGAAATGAATGTTTTTGTTTTCAACATGGACTGTTCTAATTAGCTTTCACTACACTATGCTACATTGTAGTGCATGAAGTATTAGGTTTCTAAACCCCAGCTTCCTTTGTGATAGGATAGAATTACATCTGCAGGCATCAAAACAAATATCATCCACTTTTATGACATACGAATATAAGACGACTCAAGATTCTTCAGGTGCTACAATTGGAAAAAACCTTGTCTTATATCCAGGTAAATATGGTATTCTCTTTTTTGAGAGGAAAGGGATGAGGGGACACTACTAATGGACTTTGCATCGAGGCACCACCATACCTAGAGCTGGCCCTGTATAACTCAACCCAAAACATGGTACACCTATGATGTATGGGATACAAGCTGTTTATATTATTTAGAGAAGAGAAATCATGCATCGCCACCTTGTTTCATTCATTCTATCATTCATTTCCCTTCAGCAGCATGGGTTTACTTTTGCTATTTTCTGTCTGAAAAATTTAATAGCTCTTTACCCTAATATAGGGTGTCCGAGGGTGCAAAACGGGGACATTTCCTATTTCGAGGATGAAAAATCCGGGACAACCGGGGTATAACCTGGACAATGCATTTTTAGCCATTTTCTGTAGATAGAAAGAATGATCTGAAGATCCTTATGCAAGCAGGCATAAGCTGTTATGATGAGCATGAGAAAACAGGAGAAAAAATCTGCCATGACCGGGAATCGAACCCGGGCCTTCCACTTGCCGGGCAGATATTCTACCACTGAACTACCGTGGCAGACTAAATTCTTCTGTTCCGAGCAGGAATATATTCTTATGTTGGGAACCAAGCTAGCGATGCTAGTATCAATCAGCGCCAACAGATGTCCTCAAGGAGATACACCAAAGAAAACCCCTTTACTCTCAGATAGTGAGAATGCCATGTAATAAATTGAAAGAAAGAATGATCTGAAGATCCTTATGCAAGCAGGCATAAGCTGTTATGATGAGCATGAGAAAACAGGAGAAAAAATCTGCCATGACCGGGAATCAAACCCAACG
Organism: Uropetala carovei; assembly: GCA_036926305.1. Taxonomy (NCBI): domain Eukaryota; kingdom Metazoa; phylum Arthropoda; class Insecta; order Odonata; family Petaluridae; genus Uropetala; species Uropetala carovei. The sequence continues at coordinate 850,799 of JAXCHB010000188.1, read as the reverse complement.
TAAAAATATATTCCCACTCGGAACAGGAGAATTTAGTCTGCCACGGTAGTTCAGTGGTAGAATATCCGCCCGGCAAGTGGAAGGCCCGGGTTCGATTCCCGGTCATGACAGATTTTTTCTCCTGTTTTCTCATGCTCACCATTTTCTGTAGTTCGAGGTTTTAAAATATTGTTTTAATGTATTTTTTTTCTGTTACTCTATTAATTAGAAAATAGGATGTTTAAACTTTTTTCTGTTATAAAGTTTTGCAATTTTTATTTATACTCTTAAAATTAAATACATAACATATTGTATTTTACACGTACGGAAATTGAAATCATGATCACATAAAGAAGTCAATTATCTAACAGATTGTTCAGAATGAGTGGTTACGACATACAAAATATTAACCCGTCAGCGTCATCATGCGTACTGGGAACGTCGCGGAGGTCGCTAGCTTTCTTTTTTTTTTGACACAGTAAATTTTCTTAAATATGGATAACCTTTATATATTTAAAAAGAGGAACCTTTGGCCTAACTATTTATCGTCATTCTGCAATCTTTTTGTCTTTTTTATTACACTTAATGTGCACTAAATTTTGTGATTGATTTTTTGCGAATTAGGGAATCGTGTCTTCTAAAAATCTCCTATCCAATGCTGAGAGGAACCGTATCTCGACACAAATGCTACTACAAAGTGAAACAAGATCTAGACTACTCATCTGCCCACAAACTTTCTTTTCTTTGGTTTTTCTTATGAGTCAGAGGTTGAGAGGTATAAGACGAGGGCAGCCGAACAACGAAAACCATTGTTTGGTTCTCTTCGGGCCATGTGCTAGCTTAAGCAATTCTTTCGACGCTTGAGACCATTACAGTATGAGAGAGAAGAAGTCTCTTCTTGGGTCCAAGGTCTGTTTACAAAAATAAATCAATGAAGATGCCTAGTAAGCGAATGTTTCGGAGCGAGCACTGCGTCATGTCCTTAATCTCGGGCCTTCGCAGGAGAAATATTCTTGTGTCGCTCTCAAGAAGTTAGTCTGAAGTGAATGGTAGTAAAAAAAATTCAGTGTAGATGATTCATTGAAGTTATATTTTCTTGTAAATTTCATGGTAAATGGGATAAAGCAAATGCCTTTAAAAAAAACTTTTAACTTTTCTAATTTTCTTATTACGCGTACATTATGATACATACATCATCTTAGCTCCGTTTCTACTGAACGAAATAGGACAAATTTCACCATGTTAATTCTATAATGACTATGAATGACTACTGTATAACTCAGAACTTCATAAGCTTTATGAAATGTCTTTTAAAAATATATGAAACAAAATTTATTTCAAATTTTTAGTCAAAACATGAAAATGTTGACCTGCGAGAAACTTTTTTCTCTTTGGTTTAGGTAGGTACATCCAGCAAATGAAATGTTAATAAAAGCTGAAATATTATTTTGAAAAAGACTGCGTATCAATGCCATTTATAGTTTTCGTAATATTGAATGATATATGAAAGCACGGGTACGCGCTAACTGGTCGGTATTTCCCTTCTCTCCTGTAAAGATTGTGCTTAATGTAAGATAATGTAAAAGAAACTGTTTATAAATGTTATGCTGTACTAAAATATTCAAAATATTTTATGCAAATCCAATAAAATGAAAAAGTTATGAATTTTTCAATTTTCAGGAATCGAAATCATGCATTTTTGCAAATTTTTAAAAAGCTCTTATGACCTCAAACACGGGATTTAAGTAAACGTCCTGCGCGCTTGAAGAGTTAATTATTTATACGAATGGAACAAAAATTGCACATGAATTGTGATTTATATCAGTGTGTTTCAACTGTCAGTCCGCGAAACTTTGGTGGGAAGTTTGTGGTAAATTTATACTTATTTTGACAGTTAAATATTTTAAAATTTATGTGACTTTGCTTTATTCTATCTTTTAATAAAATTTCAATGAAGAAAACAAAAATTATGTAGTTTGCTATATTTTACCGGTCCTAGGTGGAACGTTCACAACATTAACCAGTCCACGGCAGAATTTCCATTGAGAAACACTGATTTATAGTGTATTACCATTTGAAACACCCAAATTGTTATCGCAGACCATAATAACAAATTAAACAAATTGTATTGGATAAATCGTATTAACATAAAAATATTGATCGCTATTACTTTATAAACTCAAAATATGTGAATTGTAAGTCATTAAGCATGAAAAAGCACGATTATCACTAAACAAAAATCAATTTAAAGTTACATGAACGAAATAAATATCAAAAATTAAAATCTTTATTACAAAATTTAAAAAAATCAAATACTAGGTATATCACCTGATAAAACATTCATTATTAAATGAAGAAGAATTAATGAGTTACGAATTTTTAAAACAAAAAATTCCATTCATCAAATGAAAATCTTAAAATTTAATTTTACATTTATATTTGGCTGATCCTTGCGCAGCTTTCAATATTTCTTCATTTTCTTTTATGGAACTCATAAAATCTTCACAACTTAGATTTTTTAAATTAAAGACACATATGATTATTGTGTTATACTCTTTTAAAAATGACATTGGGGGTGGCTCTTCGGAGATACTCGGAACACGTCGTTCGCTTTCACTTCGAGGAGGTGGGGAGACGTGCTTGCGTGGGAGAATTCGGTACCGATGTTGTCAGATCTATTTCACATTGGGCTCTCTCTCTCTTTCTCTCTCTCTAGGCTAAGGGAACGAGAAAGTTATAGACGCTGAGGCGGACAAACTCTTCATCGTACGCGGACACAAAATACAAAAAGTATAAATAACAAAATTCACCAAATATTAAATGTATTTATGTATTTTAGTATTTCCTATTACAATTGCACAAAATATTTTATTGCAGCGGAGTGGCTAAATTTTCTTCTTCCTCGTTATCACTATCGTCTTCATCATAGCTGGACTCATCATCACTATCCATGAGATTAATCACGACAGGATCAATCATTTTCTCCCGATTTATGTCTTTTTTGAAGTCCTCTTCATGAAGATTTTCTGCATGACGAACGCACGCGGCCCAAGCCTCTTTTGTAATTCCATCGATAGCTTAAAAAAAAAATGGTTATACCTTCGGGTAATTGAGTGAAATGTATTTTTAAATTATGGAACTACATTCTTACCTCATGAGTAATGACTTCTAGGTCTTTTAATTTAAATGTTCTGTTTTCCTCTGCTATTTTTCTTTTAACTTGTGACCAGACAAGCTCGATTGGATTGTATTGGCAGTGATACGGTGGCAATCTCACCACTGTGTGCCCTGCAACAGCTGCCTTTCTATCCAAATCGTAACTTTTTATTGCAGGCTACATAACGTTGACCAAGGTTAATAATTCCGGTCTTGTCTGGTCAGGGGTACATGACACTCTTCTGGAATGGAGCCAGTCCAACATTTCCTGTTTCCTTGAATTGGATGAAGGCGGCTTATCGACCACCACCGAATGATAACTTGCGTTATCCATCACGATTATGGCATTTTTAATTTCTCGTTCTCTCAGCGCATCAAGAAATTTTTCAAACCTATTAGCAATTAAGATGTATTAATAGAAATAGAATCAGACAAGAAAGCATTCCTTTCAAATGGGAAAATAAATTATATGAAAAATATAAAAAATAATGAAAAAATATATATTACCATTCCGTAAATACAGCCGCATTCATATCTGTATGGTAGTCTGTATTCTTCTTGCCTTTTGACCGGAATACCAGTTTACATTCCGGCAAAAACCTAGTTTCCGCCGATCCTACATGGCAGATAATCAGTCTTGATCCCTTTCCGATCGGAACCTTCAATCCGCCTTCTTCTTTCGGTCCTATCCACGCAGCATTGAGGGAATAATTTTGATTGACCCATGTCTCATCAAGATAGAACACGGATCTTCCCCCAGCACTGCGTAGATCTCTCATCTTTCGAAGAAACATTGTCCTCGCTCCGACAATATCATTTCTTTCCATAAGGAATTTCCGTCCATCAACGGATCGCTTATATCTGAAGACCAAAGAGATACTATGCTTCCATTGAAGCACTCCTTCTCTATCATTCTTTGACGAATGTCCTTCAATTTTGGGAATTTACCTTCGTCATAGAATTCAAGGATAGTCCTCCTCAGTACGTCCTTCTTAAAACTGTCCATATTGGTGACTGTTTTGCATCGTGGTTTCCTCTCCTTAAACGAAGATCTAAACGAAGGCGAGCCTGATTCCTTACTACTCTCCCTCCCTATTAATAGATAAAATATTTATGTAAAAAGCAGTGATGACGTAGGAATGAATTTCTTACCATTATATTTGTTAAATCTATTGCTATAATAACAAATGTAGGAATGCATAATTAGAGTAACAACAATACCTTCACGAGAGATTGCCTGAATTTTCTTTACGGTAAGGCCACAAGCCTCAGCTGCCCTCTCTTGAACTTTCTCAAGCGAAATGAATGGCCTTCCTAATTCCTTCTCCTTTTGGAAGAACATTAATATGGAATGCACAACCCTTTTTGTTTGGCTATGCAGAACAGTGTACTGCCTCTTCCTTTCCATAGCTTGTTTAAATGTATAAAAAAGCTATACAAATAAGCAAGACGCCGAACAAAGAACGGGATGCAACACGAACGAAACGCTTAGCAACACGAATGAAACGCTTGGCAACACAGCACTCGCAGACACGATGTATGCACAACGGAGGTCTAAGAGACAATGAGCTCCGCCAGGTTAAGCCTCGCAAGAGCTGTCATCTATTGGTTCCCGGAAAATCACGTGAGCGAGAGCTCTCTACTTCTCTCTCTCTCTAAACCCCAATCTCATTTTTAAAGGAGTATAACTTTACTGATTTCTAATCTTCCGTTAATCAGTCCATTGAGCTTCTAATAAAGAAAAAACTTTCGCAGCCTGCATTGTGACCCGGAATTGCAAACAGATATGAACAAATTCTAATGAATTCAATTTTTTGATCGATAAATTCGATTTTCATAAAGATAGTCATCCACTTCTCGTTGCAATTCATCGTTTTCCAATTTACATTGTTTTCAGTTTCATCGCTAATCACTTTCTTCATAAATAAAAATTGTTCATACAGAATATTTTCCGTAAATTTAATTCCATTTCTTTCAAGCGATACACAAGAATATGCAACACCAATAGATTTTCAAGTCAGCCATTTCAAAAATGTATACTGTTTTAATGGTTCAGTCCAATTTAATAAATACTCCCTTGCTGTTGAATAAAATTCGATGACTTCATTGCTAAATTTATTTTTTCTTCAGGTTTACATAGTTGCAATACTTCTTTATTTTAATACGCAAAAATTTATCAGATATTCTACTAACAATCATTTCAGTTGTTTCTTCAACAATGTTTTCTTTAATATCTGGCCATTCATAAATTGCAAGAAGTTGTGTATGGTACACAAATATGCTTCTCCCAAAGTATTATTTAAAAAATTCAAAATGAAAATAGGAGCCTTTTCATCAGACATGAAATAACATTTTAAGCCTTCAAAAATTTTTAAAATTCGTTCAATTGCAGTACATAATGATAACCAATGAGCTGTCGAATGAGATAGCAACTTACTACATTCTACATCAACAAAATAACAGAAATCCTTTAAACGTTCCGTTTGAACAGTGAACGTGTGAAATTAAGAAAATATTTTAATCGCTATAAATTCCATGTCTAAATCTAATCTCCCTGCTGCAGTTTGAGCAGCATTGTGAAGAATGTGGGTCGGACAACCAATGCCTCTAATACTGGGATTTTGCACATTCTTCAATCTAGAAAGCATGTTGTTTTGACATTTTCTGTTTACCCCTCCAAAGTTTGCATTAGTATTATCAGCTCCAAATGAAATACACTTTTCTGCAGAAATTCCATATCCTTCCAAAGAATTCACAATGTAGTTGGTAACTGTCTCTGAAGTTTCATCGGGTAAGCAATCAACAATGAGGAGTTTTACCTGCATACCTTTTTCTTCATTGAAGTAATGAAGTAGTAGTGAAAATACCTTATCAGATTTTTGGCTGCAAGCATCTATCGAAACTCCAAAACACTCGACCTTATTTAAATCCTTTAAAACTTAATGTATTGAGTAAGGTTCCAGGACAATCTTTATGGCGCCGGCCAGGTTTTGTTTTTTGCCGTCGCCGCCGGAGAGATTCCTCCACTTGATAACCTGCTCACCTAGTGGATCATAGAGTTCAGGTTAATAGAATTTCTAGATGAGATCCCGTCCTTTGCTGTTACTGTATGAATTGAACAACATTATTACCCGGCCGGCACTGCACCATCCCATCGCCATGCCGTAGCCAGTGATGTGCGAATAGGCATTTATGTGGCGAAGGGAGCCACGATAGCACCCATACTGCAATGTTTATCGGCGAACACGCAATTAATTAATAAGAAAACGTATACATTGGAAATCTCGATCATTAAAAACAAGTACGGAGAGTGCTCCTATAAACCGGGACAATTGGGTGTCCCGAAAACATTTTTCGGGACACCAGGACAGATGACTAAAATCTAGGATAAATCCCGGAAAACCGGGACGTATGGACACCCTACCCTAATATTACCTGTGCACTTGAAGCTTCCTGAAACGTGATGTCTGCCGCCTTAATTTATCAAAAGGCACTATTGTAGTTGGGTACCCCCCCTCTCGCTCGGGAGTTTGGGGGCGGAGCCCCCATAAAATAAATAATGATAATAATTTTTAATTAGGACTATCTATATCTGATTGGCCGGTCTCAACATTTACAAACCCAATCACCCAACAACGGGGAGGGATACTTTGGTTCTGGGCGAGGCGAAGGGTGCGGTAGTGCTCAGAGATGACTGCCCATTAAAACAAAGTGAGCCGAAGGCTTGTCAATATATCCTTTGAATGTTATATCCTCTTGACTGTTGCACCGCAACGTTTTTATTTATCCTACACATTTACCTTGGGTAGCTCCCTTCTTGGTCGGGGGTTTGGGGGTGGTTACATTTACCTTGGAAATGCCAAGAGGGTGTACCCAACTACAAAAATACCTATCAAAATCTTTCGCTATTAGATCCAACACTTTTGCCACTCGCCATTGGTGGCAAATCGGCTGCAGGCAATTTAATGCTCTTTTTTTTAAAATTTTTTTTGGGCTTTAGGGTAAAGTTTCACCTCACCTCACATCACTGCCACATTGATAAACAATTACTCACTAAAGAATTTTACTTTTGATCATCAGGAATAATACAAAAATCATAATTTAGGACACATTAAGTGGAAAAGGAGAATAGAGATGCAATTCCCTCAATTTTGTTGGTATTTGATAAAAGGATATAGAATGAGGTGCACTTCAATCCTCAATCGAGTGTATATGCCTTTTGGCAGATTCATCTGAATGAAAAAAGATATGCTGACATGCCACATCCTGAAAATAATTGTGGTTGTGTGTAGATAGGCATAAGACCCTTCCATATTGACAAAAAGTCATGTAAGTAAATATGGAGAGCACAGTTATTAAAAAATAACAAAGAAAATTGACCTAAAATGAAGACATTTCTTATGGAACTCATATAATTCTGACCAAAATGCTTTATATGCACAAAAATATGACAAAACAAAATCCAGTGTGAATGTATCCTTGGTTGAAATTGTAGGATTACATAAGTGTTAACTAAATTTTCCCCATGTAGCAACACAATGTGCTGTAAGATATTTCAAGATGAAGCAACTGCAGTAGTGTAAAACATTTTAAAGCTATTGTGGGCTTAAGTTGATTCACTCAAGCAACAGTAAAAATTTTTTAAAAAATTATGCTTAAAAAAGTAATGTAATTTGGTACATGGATTTTATAAAATGCAGTTCCACAAAGTTTCGGCTTCCTCATTCAGTTTAATAAAGAATGTTAAATCAACTTAATTGAATGAAAAATACCTAACAAAAAATTGAAAATCTGAAAATCTAACAGCATGTTTGCCCCAAATATTCCAGGTTTGTGAAAATGCCCATATGATCAGGGGTGAGTTGCCAATCTGTTAACAATGGGCTCGCTATATGCAGGGTATGCTGCCAATCTCTCAACTACTATGTGATTGCTATATTTTAACAAGTTAGGAAAGTGTACAGTGTATCACAAATGGGCACATTTCATGCATTGCAGTATTAGAAAGAAATGATATACCTGTGCGTAAGGGAAATAGCATTTTAAAGTTCTTTTCTTCATCATAAATAATCCATTTTCTTCCTATTTAAAAATAATGCATGCACATGTAAGGAAATAAAATGTTTGTTTGTGAGATTGTTTATGATAGCAACAATGAAGACGTAACCATGCAAGAAATTTTCCAAGTTCAACTCAAATTAAGACATTTTGTATGATTTTCTCGATAACGGCTACTCCTATGATAAAAATGTATAGGGAAGGAAATACTCTTCTTTACCAATTCTGCAACTTTTATTTGAAAAATATTTTGATGAGAGCAATACTTTACGAGATATGACGAAAATTTCATTTTTTGTCACCAGTAAAGTGGTACCCCTGATTGGCGTACGTGATTCGTTTTTGCGATTTTCGTATTATATTTGATTGTATGTCCTTAATATGAAATTTCATGAAAATCCGTTAGATAGAAGCCGAGAACGAACATGCGGACGGACAGACCGATGATAACACTGTCCAACAAATGAAAAGTTTTTTTTTGTTTCCTCTGCTAAAATAGGTGTTTCTTATAGACATTTTTGTGCTGAATACTAATCTGTTTTTAAAAGTTTTGTATCACGTATACTTTTTGAGAAATGAACATAGTTGTGTTTACGATAAGAAAAGTGAAATATGCCTTCTCTTACCTAAAATATTTTGGCTGATGACTTCCTCTTGTAGGATGACTGTGGAATTTCTCGGATGAGACACCAACAATAATCAGCTAACATGTAAGAACTCCACTTTCATTTATATCGTTGTTCCATGGTGGAAATATCTTGGTGGAACCTTTCTCCATGTTCGTCACTGACCTCGCCCAAATTGGCAGGAAAAAAATGCAGATGGGAATCCAGATAATGTAATTTAAGGGACATATTACAACCTAAATTATGATATGCCTGTAACATTGCTGCCACAATATTTTCGTAATTTGAAAACTTCACTTTTCCCAAAATATTTTCTGTAACCTGCTTAAATCCAGTCCAGGCAGCACGTTCCTTCTGGTTTAAAGATTCTTCAAATTTTGTGTCTGAAAGTAGTTGCCTAATTGAGGGCCAACAAAAATGCCTTCTTCCAGTTTGGACTCGCTAATCTTCGGAAATTTACTATGGAGGTACGGAAAACCTGGACCATCACGATTCATTGCCTTCACGAAGTTTTTCATAAGCCCAAGCTTTATGTATAATGATGGCAAGTATACTTTTTGTGGGTTCACCAATGGTTTATTTTTAATATTTTTTTTCCTGGCGTTAAACATTCACGATCAGGTCACTGCTTAACCACGTAATGATCCTTTTTCGCTTTACTATCCCATTCACAGAGAAAACAACAGTATTTTGTATATCCACTTTGTAATCCAAGAAGAATTCCTATTACCTTAAGGTCACCACATATATTCCATTTATACTTATCATAATTATTTTTTTCTAAGAGGGACTTCATATCTTTATAAGTTTCTTTCATATTGACTGAATGTGCAAGTGGGATGGATGGCTTAGTGTTACCATTGTGAAGAAGTCCAGCTTTCAAGCTTATTTTTGATGATTCAATGAAAAGTCGCCATTCTTCTGGTTTAAGATCTTGTCCCAGGCATTTCATTAATCCATTTACATTGTTACAGAAAGTTAGTTCGCCGCATTCTGAGAAAAAGTTAATTTGGTGTTTTTGGCGCTTCCGAAAAGCAGTTACTTTGGTTTCCTTTTCAAGAAGATTCCATCCTTGAAGGCGAGAGGCTAAAAGCTCTGTCTGAATTTTTGATAGATTGAGATCTCTGACAAGATCGTTTAACTCTGATTGAGTAACTAAATGGGGGCTTTTTGAATCATCAGCTTCAAAATCTTTATCATAACTATTTTTTTCTACAAACATCAGCTCTTCATCTCTGCTCTCCAAATCTGAATTTGTTGGTGGTCAACAGAATGTGGAACTGGTCGAATAGCTTATGCAAGATTAGGCACAATTCACCATCATCACGGAGTAAATACTACTACTCTCATTTCTCGAAATCTATACGTGATACAAAAATTTTTAAAGTAAATTCGGATTCAGCATAAAAAAGCTCAGAATCACCTAAGATTTTTAAGGGAACAAAGATTGTGTTTAACAGTGTTATTTTTACGCGTCTGACATGGAAATATTTTTTGATTAAAAAAGCAAAGAAACAGTTGTGAACGCGACATCGCTGTTTTAATCAAAGTAAGATATATCGGTGTAAGATTATGATTCTACTAGAGAGATTTACCTTATTTTATTCTACGTAATAATATTGAAATATTTTCGATGTTGGAATATTAACCTTTATTATATTTTTATAGAATTGTCGTTATTGAACTCAATGATGCAGTTTATATAATTATCCTGGCAATAAATATATACCTATTACAACATTTCTTTGAAGAATAAAAATCTACTTTTGTTTTCAATGTGCAAAAATAATTTTAATACTTAAAAGAATATTTGATGAAGAATAATTTACTGGACAACAGAAAAACACTTACTTTTTATTATTTGTTGAAAAGTTATTGCATTTGATGCGGCGCAATGTGTGAGCTGAGAAGACTCTACGGATAGATTACGTCGCAGCCTAGCGGTGGTTATAGCGGCGACGAATCTAACCGTGGACTCTTCGAGCCATGCGCATCTCGGTGCTTCAAATGCTAATAACTTTTTAACAAATGATCGTAATTCAGTTCTTGAAAAAGTGACTTAAAGTAGGGAAAATAAGCTTCAAATATACGCTTTTGAAAATTTTTTACGATTTCTTTTTGGAGAGTTATGTCATTTTCAATTTCAAAAATTTCCGTTTTTTCCCATCTTTTCACAAAAATGTCAGTTTTGTGCTTGTGGCTTCTACAGTAATTTATTTTTGAACTGATGTATCTTTTTATTCATAGTAGCAACCTTTTGGAGTAATAAGCCGCAAATCAGATTGCGTTATCATTTTTTGTTGCCGTCTAAGAATTTTCTAGAAAAAATCGACTGAAAAAATAGCTTTTTGCAATTTAAAAAAAATGGAGGGTGATGGAAAAAAACGGATTGCGGATTTGTTTTCAGCGTGCCGAAATCATAAAGAATCACCCTTCAAAGTTCAGGAAACAAAAATGCTGTCGAACAGTGTAATGGGCGCTCACGCTGAAAACAAAACGCGCCTAAAAAGAGATGGATTAGAAATCAACTTTCATAGGTAAAAATGTTTTCAATCCATTGTTACAAGTATTTATTGAGGAAACATTTTGGTTTTCATCACAAAAATTATGAGGACTATGTGCAACAAATACGCAAGCAACCTAGAGGCCGGAAATGAGTTGATTACATCTGTGGTATGAAACATGTTAATATATTTACCAACTTGCTCATTGATTTCTGTTAATCTAAAGCCCAAATGCTCCTTTTTTATTTTGAGAAATTTTGCGTGTATGAAAATTATATATGGAAATGTTTGTTTTTTCCCATATCCCCAGGGGTTACGTGTCCCAGGTTGAATACAACTGATTTCCACTATTTAAAAGTTAGTACATTCTTCTTTTTAATACAATACTAAGATGTGAACTTATTGTATAAATAATATTGTGCCACATCGCAGAATCGATTATCTTTTTCTCGGAGAATGCGATCAGAACCTAGAAAAGGAGGAAGATAACATAGGGTATTTAATTTAGAGGATGGCCATATTTAACAGGGTTCGCTACAAGGTTGACCAATTATTATACTCTTTTTTCCGTCTTATGGCGCATGACCTTGAAAGAGTGAATGACCAATGAGAGGGTTTTCCCCTTCCACCACTGCTTGCAGCTCTCCGAACGACCCTAGCTACCGAACAGCGTTGCTACAAATGCATGCGGGTAGTTTTTGGACAGCGAGAAATTGCGGTCGCTATTTAGCCCTTTTCAGTGAGGTAAAATAGCTATCTGGCAACACGGTCGAGCGGAGTGAACACCACGGCAGTCCATGAGACACTGCCTTCTCCCCCCCCCCCGCCCTGCATTGCTTGTCACTGGTGTCTGATTGGCTGCAACAGTAGCACTTTCACCGGTGCACTCAAGGTCATGCGCCATAAGACGGGAAATATAGTATAATGGCTTTGATCGTTTTAAATATGGCAGTTTTTCTTCAAGGTTGAAAATATTGTGTGAAATAATTAGAAGAGTAGTGATTAGCGCCCTGTGATCGTCGAACAAAAGTGAAAAAGTGGTTAGTTTTTTGTATAATCACAAAAGAGGAAAATTTTAAATAAGTGAATATTGAACCAGCGATGCCACCTTTTCATTTCAGGAACTCAAACCTTCTTTTTGACCTTCAATTTTAATTTCGGAAACAAAAAGATGTAACTTGGCGATAAATCTGGGGAGTAAGGGGGCTGCGGAAGAACCGGAATTCCTTTGTTAGCCAAAAATTCACGAACTGAAAACGCGGAATGAGCAGGCGCGTTGTCGTGATGCAAGATCCAGTTTGCCGCAATTTCCGGACGAACTCGTTGCACACACTTCCGCATTCGCTCAAGAATGCCTCGGTAGTATAATCTTGGTTTACTGTTTGTACACTTGGTACGAATTCCTTGTGAACGATCCCGCGGGAATAAAAAAAATGATCGTCTTGATTTTCGATTTGGACATGCGAGATTTCTTCTGCTTTGGGGACGCTGGTGTGTACCATTCTTCGCTCTGCCTTTTTGTTTCAGGATCGTACTCAAGAAACGAACTTTCATCGCCTATTATGACCCGATCGAGGAAATTTGACTCGGTTTCTAACCGTTCTAACATTTCTTCGACGTTCTTTTTGTTCATCATTCAGGTTTTTTGGAACAATTTTGTCGCACACTTTTCTCATTTTCAAATCTTCTGTAAGAATTTTGTGCACAGCAAAACGATTCACATTCAGTTCTTCGGCTATCACCCGAACCGTCAGACGTCCATCTTGATGAATGAGAAGCTTCACTTGTTCGACGCTAGATAGTGTCTGTTCTCGTGGTGACTGGGCGTCCGGAACGTTCTTCATCTTCCACCATTTCTCGCCCCTCTTCGAACAGCTTGTGCCAACTAAACACCTGAGCACGGGATAAGGAATTATCGCCAAACACTTTTTTAATCTTTTCGTAGGTATCAGTGGCACTCTGTCCCAGTTTAACGCAGAACTTGATTGCGTAACGTTGTTCGATATTTTTCTTCTCCATAGTCGTTACGCGAGACAACAATATACAGTTACAATAACGACAACAAAACCACGCATTCATGCTAGTGAGTTTAAACCTGTACTGAATTTAGAGGAGGAATGTAACCATGGAGTTATATAAGGAGGCAAAACTCGCCGATTATTATGGGTCCAGCAACCTAGAATTTTAATGTGGTTTACATACTCACCACTGGCGGCGCTGTGATAGGTAGTCATAACAACAGAATCCCATTGACCAACACCACCTACAGTATGTCTATAGTATAGTATATCTATAGGTGGTGTTGCATTGACCCAACCTCATGCACGTACACATACATCATTAACAGGATGATAGGCGTAACAACGGGTCAGGAGGAACCCCCATTGCATAAAAATACGATTTAACACAAATTAAAAGAAAAAACAAACCAATAAATTTCCATGGAACGCAACATTATTAACAGTAAAAAAATTGGGGCATTACACCTATGCAATGGACTAGATCTGAAAATTTGTTCCTCTGGTAGTTAAATTTAATTAATTAGGTATATGTATTAATAACACAAGAAAAATTAATTCACGCTATATATGTTCGGAATATAACCAATGTCCAATATTAAGGGTATTTCGTTTAAGAAAAACAATATTTCTTTTTGAGGTTTTTATTTCCTGCAGGTAAACACCCACAAAGAAAGGGGGTGTAAAAACCTGCGAAGCCTACTGACAGCTAAAATGGATAAGTTACAACATCAAAAAAGTTAATTCCATTATGTAAATAGGTACAAAAGCATAATAATGAAGATCAAGACATTTATTATCAGAGCTTTGCAGATTTACGATGCAGCCTTCTCCTTTTGCAGATTGTCCTTAGCATTCACTGTTTGGCATGCAATCTTGTGGAAATGAAGTTCAGGAGAGCTTCTGTCAAGGCATGACAATGGCCATTTCCTCACCTTCGGTTTAAATCAGAGCTGCAAATCGAACCGAACCCATTTCGCTGAACCGCGAACCGAACCGAAACCACTGATTAATTTTTCAATGAACCGATAACCGAACCGTAATTTTTTGCAAAAGTGGTTCGGTTTGGGTTCGATCTCAATCCACAAAGTACGGACCAACGAAAAGTCCAAGAATTTCCATTGGAAAAATCAGCGGGTTTGCTTCAAAGGAAAGAGTGCCTCTTTCCTCTCTGATACTATTGTTATCCACATAAAAATCATATTAGGATTAAAAATATAAATAAATGAAGATGATGATGGGATTGTAATATATTTAAAATATAAAATTTTCCTTTCTTTAAATAAATTTTTTCATTTAAAATAATAATGACTGCTGATTGATTTACAGATTGATACTGTGTAATGTTTATATTGGATAAATTATTTCTGGATAGTATTTCAAATGATTAATTTAGTTGAACCGAATCGCAAACCGAACCGAACCACTTGTCAAAATTCCCGTCTGAACCGAACCGCGAACCGAACCACTTCCAAATTTTGAAGTGGTTTGCAGCTCTGGATTAAATGAACTGTTAATTCGTAATCCGAGGTTCTTGTTTTCCCGTTGCGTCTGGGGATAACCTCCTGAGACACTGCCAGGAACGAAGCACGACGAACAAGTCCTCGTATTTTCCCTCCGTTTCTCCATATTTCTTCGCGTGATCTAGTCGATTGCAATCGCTGCCAGTGGTTTTTCAATTGAGAACTTTGAGAGAACACGGCCAAATTTGCTATGACTAGTGATACCAGCACTGCGGAGATCCGAGAATAAATAAAATGCGAGGAAAAAGTTCCAAGTGACGATAGAGATTCGCTACAAGTTTCACCTCCTTATGTATCTCCATGAATGTAACTATCGAATCGCGTTGGCCGCGTCCTTACAATGGTGCCAACGTCAGTTACAAAATCTACTTTTATGCCACACCAAACCACACTGAATAATTCATTCATAGAAATTCTACCCTATCTTGGGGCTTCAGAGGGCTGGGTAAATCATGGTGAGAAGAATGGGACGTTCACTCCTGCAGCTCATTTCTGGATGGAGAATTTTTTTCAGTTCGGCTGTTGTGGCCCCGGTTCGAGTGCCTTTTTCATATTGCTGCCCTCTAGCAGATACTTAGAATTAATATGTTCCCTATCATATTACAAGTTGAACATCCCTGCAGTTATACGTACAGTATGCACATTTGATAAATTTCAACCTGGGTCCAGTGAGTGGGTTAAAATTTAACAATGGGCGTGCGTACAAGCCCTCTGCAGCTCACCCCTGCATATGTTTAATTGAATTTGAACTTTTTGGTGCTGTTTGCCATAGATCTTCGGGAGCAACTGAGGCTGTCCAAAATGCTTCCAGAGAGATTAAAAGAGGCTTTCAAGATCAAAATTCAAGATTTCAGGGATGCTTGCTACAATCTTTTTGGATATAAATTGAAACTTCTTGGCAAAGGTCATTGTAGCATTTCATCCATGTATGCTGAATCTCCTGATGATCACCTTCTTTTTGAGGTTTGTATGGATTACAGATAATTTGGCTTCAAGAGCAATTTGGGAAAGTTGTTTCACAAATAAAATTTTATAACTGGGTCACTTGGTATGACATCAAAACTATTTTGCTGTATTTACTGGTTAATGGAGGCATTTAATATTTTACTAATTTCATTTATACTATTCACAGTGTCATACTCATACTTCAAAGTAAATTGTTACTTCAAGTAATAATTTAATAATGGAAATGAGTTAAATTTAACGCAATTTGTTCAATCTTCTAGTTAGGGGATTGTAGTTCTTAAGCTTTTTATACAATTAGCGATGTGATTCTCGTAATATTAAGTTCATTAAACTGGTTAAATAAATTTGTTTTGCAGATCTCACCTTCAGGATTGCCATCTCTTCTGGAAACCCCTTTTTCTGCAACCCTAGGAGATCTCATTTCAATACATTTAATGCATCAGCACTCGATTCCAGCATTTCTATCAGCTGTGACTCTTGAGCTAGTCAATCGTCAAACAATTGCATAATGTCACAATTTACTTAAGTTGAATTGCATGGGAGGACATAAAGCTGACTTGACAAAGTATTTATTGATTTTGAGCAAGCATATTTTTTTGTCTATTCTGGTTTACTTTGTTATACCTTTGGTTTTTTATCTTATGGAGATATCGAAAAGAAAAAAACTGATTTTGGTAAACAATAACTAAGTTTGTGACCTTATATGATTAGCGTTTTATGAATTTTATTAAACGTTTCATTGACTTCTGTACAATTTTAATTGTTCCTGTAATTCTTCCTTGGTATTTATATGAAATTTATCCTCCTGATCTTGTAGCAATTTAAAGATTTCCGATAATTGTCTTGACTCGACCCTGAAAGCAAAAAGAACGTTAATTTATTTACAAATACAGAATTCCGTAGATAGCCTAATTTCACATTACTCTTTCTCTTGTGCAAGTTGCTCTTCTGTTAGCTCCTCCGTTAAAATTTTCTCAATCGCCTTTTGCTTGGCACGTTTCATTTGCGACATAACGTTGAATTCACTATTTTTTACGTGATCCTGAAACAATCAGTAATAGTGATGATATCATTGTATAGTCTTGACGGCTTTTACAATCGTTGAGGATAATTACTTTATCACATTTGGTAGAAAATCCACTTTTCTGTCTCATTGACTGAGCGTGGTTTGTAGTAGTAATTCTATCGTTGAAATACCACGTGAATATGACCATCGCTACAGACACTCCAACGCAACAAACATAAAATGGAGAAAAATGTTGAAGAATTGAATAAAGAGAAAAATTCTGCAACCATGAAGCCATTATATTCCTTAAATTTTTGTTTTATATCATCAACATAACCAACGACAGCTGCAAGCTGTATCGAGACGCTTTACGATCTTTTGTTGTTTCTAGTGTGAAAACGTTGAAATCACGCCAGAGCAACTCCCATCGTTTGTTTGGCTCGATTTTGAGGCCGTGGCGAAATAGTGAACTACCAGCGCTAGTTGCCACTACTCCCATCAAAAACCCGTCTGCTAGTGGTTTAGTACGTATAAATTTAGCCATTTCATCTCTAAAATCTAATAAACGTAAGAAACATTACATACATCTCGTAGTCATTTTATCTTACGTCATGACGTTTTTGGTACCAGAGAAAACATGAACCACACCCGAAACGTGGATGAGAAATTTTTAGGTAATGAATCAGCCCTCTGAAACTTCGGCTAAAAACTGTGACGGAAAAGTTCGGAAGGGTAATCCTAAGCCTACTGGCGCTAGTGTCGAATAAAAAGGTGAAAGGAACGGAACTCTGTATACTCCGTGTCATATTTTTCACCTTTTAAAGCGGACATCTTGTGAGAGTTTGTGGAATGGTAATGTATTAGCTGTGGTTGAAATTTTTACGGAAAAATGCCGGTTATTATAAGGTGTTCAGTCGTTGGTTGCGGGAATACACGGGAAAGTCCTGGCATCAAGTTTTTTACTTTCCCGATTGACAGGAAGTTGTAAGTAATTTCTATTTTTCGATTTCGGCGATTACGATAAATCTCGTAGTCAAACTCCCTTCTTTGGTATCTAAAATATTTCAATTTGCTATTTTTATGAAGATAGGTAGTAATTACACGTTATGTATGTGATTTAGAGGCCATCGTCATAGAAGCTTCTGACAGATTTATCTCATCTACGAAAAAATTGTTGCATTAAAATTTTTCAAGGGTCAGAAAATTGTCTGAAATGCTTTAACCAGCCTAGACATACTCCAATGCATAGACTTATGTATGTCTTACCTGCAATTATCATTTCCTTTGTTGGTAACTTGGTGCGCAGAATTATTTCTATAGGGCAGCGTTTCCCAATTTAATTTTGCTACGGAACCCTTGCAACTCGAAAGAGAAGTTGCGGAACCCCAAACAGTTATTTTGTTTATAAGGTGAAAATCGAAGCACAAGTAAGTACAGATAATAATAAAGATAGGTCATGTGATCAACATTTCGTCTATTTCCATATATTTAAAGATAAAAATCGTTTATATGAACGGCATGTAGTCGATTTCTGTATTTTGTTGTGTATTTCGAGAACCCAGTTTCGCATAAGTACGTGCTCGCGAATGGTAATAACTCTATAATTGCCCGTCTTGATTAGTCTGAATATTCATGATATAAGCTGCCACAAAATGTAATCAGAGAAACTTCTTTAAATGTTTGTATTAAATGGACATCTGAAGTGATTTCGATTAAAATTTCATAATCTAGTGCAGGTAATCCTTCTGGTTTCTCGGTTATACTGAATGGATTCCGAATCCAGTTATTGTTCTCATTGATGTTTGGAAAATATTTCCTGATGTTGGTGTATAAATTGCGAAGATGATCTACAATGTTGCTCTGAATTTCTTCTTCAAGTTTGCATTTGTTTTCTTCAAGGAAATCATTGAATGTTGGAAACCAATCCAAATTATTTTGTTATACAGACGAAATCCAAAACTAGCTTCCGGGAGAATGACAAAATTTTATCTTTCGCATTGAAAATAGTTACATTCTTTGTGCGGATGTATTTAAATCTGACCGCTCCAAATACTAATTCCAATACTTACTACCTAAAACAAGATCCCATCGAGCATAAATGCTTTGACAACGCCAATGTACCAAGTCACAAATGAAGCAATCAATTTCTTTGGCACAATTCAAGATGTGTGTAACTTTTTCTTTTCTGGCAGGTTGTGAAAAATCATGTAGACTTGACATTAAAACCTCTGTCTGACACTAGATGAGAAAGCAAGATTGAAGCAATTAAAACATCAAGATTTACCTTGCCAGAAAGTTACGATGCTTTATTTGATGAGTAAGGTAAGCAAAATTTATATTTTTCTTGTGTAACTTTACATTTCTAATGTGTTATGATTGGAATACAGTGAAGTAGTTGTCAAGCATCTTCCTATCAAGGTGGCAGTTGGAGAGGATGTCGCCTATGCTGCTCCAGGAAAGCAGAAAAAAGAACAAAATATCCTTGTTCTTTAAGTGTATTACCACTTTGTCCCCACCCATGATTTCTTAAATTTCATGGAAAGTAAACTGCATTTTGTAAATGTAAAATTTTGTCTGTTTTTGTATGTTTTGTATTGTGCACTGCATGTACAAAATGTGCATAAATTAAGAGGACTCTTCCTAGTACCATGTTTGTTAAAATATTTTGCTATGTAAATGTGTAATTTAGATGTGTGTTCCAAGTTTAGGTAACTTTTAGGTAAAATAATTACTTTTCAATTTCATTACTTTCGTAAAATATGTGCGGGATAGAGTTTTAGTATCATTGTGTGAAAAAATAAGAGGAACTCTCTTCCTGGTTTGTACCCATATTTAGCTATGTAAATAAGGTGTGTTTCCAAGTTTAGGGAAACTTTAGATGAAATAAGTTGTTTCAATTATATTACTTTTGTAAAAAGGCGTGTGTGTGTTTATTGGGATATATAGTTCCTGCATATTTTTCTTTTAAGTTAGGCAAATAAAAAATATTTTTGATGTAAATATCCCTTCCTTCGTCAGTGTTACAGCCAAAATCACCACTTTATTTAAAAAATTCTAAGTTTCTATAATTTAAACTGGAAAGTGTTCCAGCTCGCAAAGTAAATTTTTATTAAAGTTTCTGAAAACTAATGAATGTAATCTAATAATGCGTTGTATATTAAAAGTTATAAAATTTTTGCTTGGTATTAATAAAAATTCTAGATTATGTAAATGTTATGAGTTTTACCTTCTGTGAACCTAAAAGCGTGTGCAAGATATTTGTATATGTGATTTGATCGAACGTTTAAATAAATATATTCATATTTCCATTGAATGCATTGTATATTAAAAGTTATAAAATTTTTGCTTGGTATTGATAAAATTTCTACATTATGTGAATGTTATGATTTTTACCTCCTGTGAACCTAAAAGCGTGTGCAAGATATTTGTATATGTGATTTCACCAAATTTTTAAATAAATAAATTTATTCATATTTCCATTGTATTATACTCATTGTTTATAATGAATTCCCTCGGATTTATTTTTGTGTATATTTCATTGACTCTAATGATCGTCTCTGGAGAATTATTACAAAACTAAAAAATAAAATTTCCCATTATAAATTTCAAAACTTCTCGTTCTTATGCAGTTAAAATATTTAAGCAAATTCTGCATGAATTCGTATTGTTTTATAAAATAATTATTTTCACTCATTTTTCCGTTTAATACTTCAAGTCTGGACTTCGTATAATAATTTTAAAAAGAAATAAAAAATGCCTTGCACCGATTCCAATGCTTATGGGGTAATAAATGGTTACTTGGTAACGGTAATCAACAAAGCATACATACCTAAGCGTTATATATATATACTAGTTGATATGTGCTTGCATTCTGCAAGCATTTTCAAATTTTAGCATTTTACAAATTCAAATTATTCCCAAGCGATGTTGTACATAATGATATAACCATGTCAAATTTGGAGTTGTTGCTCATTTAGAAGTGCCTTATAATTTTAATCCTCGTATGGAGCAAAACAGCCCCTAACATTAAGAATTATTACACTCTCAGATTTTTTCCATCTGTTTTAACTAAAAACCCATAATTCTGCCAAATTTCAAGTTTTTATCTCATTACGAAGTGCCTTATAATTATCACACTCGTATGGGGCCGAAAAAGGGCAAAACCAAACATTAAAAATACGAATTTTTACAATTTTATCTTAGTTTGCCATGAAAATTCTATAATCGTGCCAAATTTCAAGTCTCTAGGTCCTATGCAGCTGCATCGCCTTTTTTGTTCTCGAATGGGGCAATAATGGGGCAAAACAGCCCCAAAAATGAGGATTATATCAACATCGGATTTCCTTCATTAGGTGTAGTTTGACATTAACAGCATTAAAATATAAGCCTCTGATTCCCATTGAAAGCTTACCCATATGAAAGGATTGAGCTTGTTACCAAGGAAACCTATTGTTAGACCCAGAAAAATTAGCAATTTTTTGCGATAAAAACTATAAAATTAAGCTAATTCTACTCGGATTTGCATTCCGTCTTCAGAAATTAGAAACTACAATTTATATCCTATCCGACAGTTTACGTCTCGAGTTCGTATCTTGACGGGAAGTAATTTTAAAATGTAAATATAAAAACCTCTGCACCAATTTACATGCTTTCTTATGGGCAAAAAATGGGGCAAACAGGGGCCAAAATAGCCCCTCAAAATAGGAATTTTGCCAGTTTCGGATTTTTTCCTTTGGTTGTGACTAAAAACATATAATCCTACCAAATTTCAAGTTTCTGGCACATCTGGAAGTGCCTCATAATTTTGTATCCTCCTATATATATATATATATCATGTGTAAGAAGCATCTATATATTATAGATATATAGTTTGTTTCAATGCTTCATCCCATATATCGTATAAGTTTAAATTCATGAAATTCCTGTAATAGTGATTTTGATACAAAATGAACCTTCGATGTTCAAATCTGATGCTTAAACAGATTTGAGAAAGCCGCTGCATGACGTCACGCTAAGAGCGACGCTATTGCCATCTGGTTATCCCCTTCCGCTAAACTTCGTAACAGCCGTTTATAAGGTAGTTTCAGAGGCCTGTCAGGTAGAGGTGGGAAAATCGATTCATCTTACTGAATCGATTCACTCGATTCAGTTCACCCAGATGAATCACTTAAAAGAACGATTCAGTGATTCACTACCGATTCATCCATCTGTTACTTTTGCTACTTCAGAATTCAGACCATTTGCAAATAAAATCAAACAAACTGAGTGTTTTAAAAAGTAATTTATTACAAATCGATAAATTTATATATATAATTATAATAAATTAATCTAAAATAATAATTATTTATTTATCCCAAGTCAAATTCAAAGAAAGTGTTCATTTCCTCTCAAACATAATATATTTCATAACAAAAATACATATAGATTAACGTCAAAAAAACTATCACAAATGCTATTTTTATACCATAATTTGTAATCAAACTGTTTTGTATAATTTTCCTATACTTTGTATATTATTGTACTATTCCGAATTGCAAACATTTTATATTACGGCGGTTGTGCCGTTGTAAATGGCAAGTTTGTTATATTAGTACCTATTGAAAATTATTATGGGACTATGCTTCAGAAAAGAGTATATTTATAAAAAATTTAATTTTTTAATATTGCGAATAATGCTGTTTTATATTGTATCTTGATATTTTTGCACCTATAATGTTTGCTGTGTAAACCTATCAGTTAATAGTTTTGGATTCACACCATTTAATATATTCTGATCATTTTTGTAAGTCACTATGTTCCAGAAAAGTTCCTATGTTTATTATATTTTTTATTTTGCGAATGCCAA
The DNA here is from genome assembly GCA_036926305.1 of Uropetala carovei. NCBI lineage: Eukaryota > Metazoa > Arthropoda > Insecta > Odonata > Petaluridae > Uropetala > Uropetala carovei. The sequence goes on along the minus strand of JAXCHB010000188.1, from coordinate 828,118 downwards.
ATTTATTTTCTTATTCATATAGTATCTTGATATTTTGCAGTAATAACATTTCATTGTATAAACCAATCAGATAATCGTTTGGGAATCATACAATTTGATTTATTTCGATCCTCTTTCTTAATAATATCCATGCAAAAATTATATTTAGATATGTTTCTGAGAATGACGAACACTTGTTTTGTTCATTCTGTTTTACTTACATATGTTTTTCTTTAAGCCTCCGAAAGACAGTTATATGGTTTTTATTGGTTTTTGCGTTATTTTTGTTAATTAATTTGTCAAATATATACAAATTAAAACCTGTTTTATTGAATTGTATTACTTTTTAGTTTGTTTATTTGATTCCATTTCCACCATAGTGTGCTTACATTTCGTAAGAACATTATAATTTTATTAATTTTAAAATAATTTTGCTCAAAGAAATTCACAATATACTTTTATTAATTAAAAAAAATAATTTTGCCCGATCCGCATTCACTTTAATTAAATAAATTTAACAATAATAATAGTACACACTCATGAACCAGACATGGCGTGGGGCGCTGCATGACTTAAGCAATACTATTAGAGTGAAGATTCCTTTTTTGTTTTAAGCGGCCTAATAGTTCGGAATCGCTGAGAGAGAATACCGATTCACCTGGTTCACTGTTTCAGTTGATTCAGTCGATTATCTATTCGGTTGGTTCAGAACGATTCAGGAATCAGTGAATCACTGAACGATTCAGGAATCAGTGAATCACTAAACGATTCATTTCACCGATTCAGAACGATACAGTCGATTCATCTATTCGGTTGGTTCAGAACAGCCCCTGGCAACTCAACGGTTTTCAGAGTTTCAAGTTACGCTCATCTTTGTTGATAGGTGTCACTGGGTGCGCTTCAAAATGAAAGTGGGGGAGGGGATGGGTCTGGGTGTAATTCTACGTCCAGGAAGAGTAGGGTTGAGTAGGGTCGTGAACGGGTAAGTAACTTTCCGTTCGTAATTCGCAAAAGATTTACGTCGACCTCGTGTTACTGTGATTGATTGTCGGTTTTAAATGCTTTAGTTAGAATTAAGCGAAAATTTAATTGTCGGAACGCCGCATCGGGGTAGCATCATCGCATTAATATTACCGTTCAATTTTGTCTCAAGGTCATTATTTCTTCTGATCCTTAGTTCATAGCTTTTGTGAAATTATTTCTTAATTAAACGAAATGGTTGATCTCTTCACTGAATTTTATGTCGGCATAATCTTTACATTAATTAGGAGAGACCTTTACATAAGATATATGTGGATCTATGCAATTATTTTCCTTGGTGAAAGTTAATCACGTGTATTTTGGGTGAACTGAGTCAAGTTGAGACATGAATATGGTTATTAATTTGTCGAGTGGTTGTGTAAGCGTATAGTTTGAAGGTAAAGGTTCGTTTTCTATCAACTTTGATTTTTAGAAATGATATATGTATACGGTGTTAGCCTATGATCAGATTGGCCAACGGTGGGAGTTTGATATGAGTTTCTGAGGTAATCCATCTCATTTTCGTGTATTTTAATCTCGTTAAAGCGTATGTTTGATAAAATAATAATATTTTAATGCGCAACTGAAAATATATTGATAAGGTTTTCTCCTAATTATTCAGTTTTCAGACAGAATTCTCCGTGTGCAGCTGTATTTGATTTTGGCAACCATTATCGAGAAATTCATTCAAAGCAATGCTGTATTTCGTTTATTGAAATGATATTAATTACGTAATCAATACATACTAGTGTCATGGTTTTGAAATAAGTATTAAGCTTAACTTAGCAACTTAAGGAATATAAGTCTTATATTTTACAAATCTTGGAATTTGAGTTACAATACAATATTTTCGAATATTATCGGAGTGATTTAGCACGAGAGACACTACATAATGTAATCAGGTTATCAGAAATAATATTCAGAATTAAAATACAGTAGGTACATATTTTAAGATTTCATTCTCTTGTTTCAGAGGAATGTTTGCAGAAGACGTCACAGAACAGCTGTCATGTTCCCTTGTGTGATATCAAGAAATACATATTAACGGTGAGTACAATCTTTTAAGTAGTTTGCCAATTGCATTTGTATTGGCTGTTACTTGAAGTTTCCAGTGAGAATTATCGACGTATTTTACTGAATAGATAGGATAAATTTAGTCGTGTAACCACGCATGTGTTTTAATTGCGTCTATATATGTGCAGTACTTATTGTACTAATTTTTCCATCTATTAATGGTGAAGGTGTAGTAACTTAAGCTTACATTGGAAAGTGATAAATCTCAATTTATTTTAAGTGAATATTTCATTGAGAGAATAAAATTGATTTTATAATTTCGACTTTGAAAGGTTTGTTAATTATCGTTAACATAAGTGTTATCAATGCTTCAATTTTTGGCATATTTTATGAAATACTTTGTACCTGGGAAATTTTACTTTTCAATCTACTGACATCCATTTCAGCATAAATCAATTAAGTATGCTCTATAAACACGAGATGATTTCATAGAAACAAAATTATTACTTTGTAGTGACAGTGTAACGTGAAATGTTCATTGACTTTTAACTCTTTGGTGAGGTGTAAACTAATGTTGAAATTATGGAGACATTTTGAGGAAAGTAATTAAAATATTTTGCTTGGAAAAGGCTATCTATATGGAAATTGCTAAAGCAATCAATGAAATATTTTGAGGAAAGGGATTTCTTAGTCAAAGTTAGTCGAATTCTTGGAATACATGCAAATTTTTGAAAAGTTGCTATGCTAATGGAAGTTTATCGTGACAGTTGGTTTTTATTATGCTTATTTCCATCGGTGGTTGGCTAATCATCAGTTGAGCATCAAAAAATTGTAGAAAATTTATTCAAATACTATTTTAGTGCATTTTATTTTATAAATGTTCAATCAATCAAATCAAAACAGAAATTTAACTGTAAGAGATAGAAGGCTGATGTTTGCGGGGTGTATGTCATGTGTTATGCCATTTATTACTATGACAGAGGATTTTATTTTTGGTGGAACTGGTGTGCGACAAGAGGTCCAATGCTTTTTAAAATGTGAAACATATTTCATAGCATTAACATAACGATTTTTATCTTATTAGCCTGTTATTTACAAAGTATTAAAGACAATGAATAAAGAAGTGAGATCAAGTCAGAAGCGATAATGTCAGTTTTTACCTCTTTAAGTGGTCTTGTCACAATGCAAGCTTTAGGAAGATTAGAAATATTTTCTTACTATTCTTTGGCTTAAAATTCAATTCTGAATTCATGTTCTTTGATCGTTTTTAAAGGTAAAAACAAACTGTAATTTTATCCAATATGACAATGGTTTTAGGTTGTATTATAGATATAGACATTATAATAAATGCTGTGATTTGTCGATAATTTCCAATTAAGAGTACATGGAATGATTTTTATAAAGTTAATTGATCAATTTAGTTGATTTTATAGCATAAATTAAAATGAATATTGCTGTTACTACTTGAAATTATTAACAGATAATATTTAATACTTGTCAGTAGTTAAACCTCTGTATTAATTTCCATATTTCCTACCTGTTATCACTAGTCTATTTATCATTTTCTGGAGTACTTGATCGTCCTCGTATTTCACTGTTCTTATAATCCTTCCTCTGATTTAGAAATCTCCCATGCCTTCTAACGGTTCCTGCATTAGCCTCTCTCCATATATATTGAATAGAATCGGCGATAGACAGCAGCCCTGTCTTACTTCTCTACCGATATGTACTCCGCTGGTATCCGCATTCTCCAACCTGACTTTTACCAGTTGATTTACGTATAGATTACCGATCAGTCTCCTGTCTTTCCAGTCTACACCTATATCCTTTAATATCCTCATCAGCAGTACCCAATTTACTCTTATCAAAGGCCTTCTGCCAGTCGAGGAAACATACACAGCAATCTTGACTGTATTCTATTGCCCTTTCTGATATAATTCTCACTACACCGATAGCATCTCTGGTTCCTCGTCCTTTTCTGAAGCCGAATTGATCTTCCCCTAGCATTTCTTCGGCATTTTTCTCTAGTCTTTTATTAAGAATCCTCGTGATGATCTTCGAAGTGTGTGACAGTAGGGATATCGTTCTGTAGTCCTTACACTGCATTGCCTTTGGCTTCTTCTTTAGAGGGATCATTGTCACATCTAAGAAATCCTGAGGCCTCTTTCCCGAGTTGTAAAGCTTGTTAATTAGTTTCGTAATCACTTTTAGTCCTTCCGATCCCATGACTTTAAGTACCTCTGCCTGTATTCCATCGCTGCCTGTAGCTTTCCCTTTATCCAGTTCCAGAATTGCCTTTTGTACTTCGCTTTCCATATTACTTGTTCCCAAGTTTGTCTTCTTCAATGTTATCCTCTTCTTCCGTTCTATTTGTGCTGATCCTGCCTGCTTGCTGTATAGTTCCTTAATGTATACTTCTCATACCTGTGCTACATCCTTTGGTTCTGCGACTATTTTTCCATCTGCGTTCATAATTGCTTTACCACAAATCCCATTAGACTTCTAATCTTCTAACTCCAGTGCCCTAGCATACATCATATCATACCGTCCTAACTTCTCAGTTGTATTTCCTCACATTTTCCTTTTATTCAAATTTCCCTAGCTTTATCTGTTACCCTTCTCGACTCATTGTTTGTGCATCTATAGTTGGCTCTACCTTCTTCACTGTTAACATTTTTTTCCATTTTTTTCTCTCATCCATTATCTCCAGCATTTCCTTAGTGATCCATGGGTTTCTGATTTTCTTCTCTTGTTTCCCAATCTCTTTATTCAAGGTGTCTTTGATGCTGGCTTTAATTTCTTCCCATTCTGTATTCACGGTCTCTGGTTTGTTTTCCAAATTTCTAAGGCGACCTTCCGACTTCATGCTGAAAGCATTCTGCCTTTCTTTCAGTTTTTTTAGGTCCCAAGTCTGTCTTTCTCTTCTCGTTTTCCTTATTTGTTTCAGCTTTGTGGTTACATCGAGTATTAGAAGGATGTGATCTGAATCAATGTTTGCTCCTGGTAATGTCTTAGTATTTTTTATGCTGTTCCTGAATCTTTGTTTTACTAGGATGTAATCTATTTGGCATCTCATTTTATCTCCTGGGCTTTTCCAACTGTGTTGTTCCAATCTCCCATTATTGTGCAGTTCTACTTCATAAATGTCATTCTTTTGCTCATACATCTCCCTGATTTATTCTTCTTCAATAGCGGTTGTTGGCATATATACCTGGATTATCAACATGTTAACTGGGACAACTTTTAGCTTTATTGCCATCAACCTATCGTTCGTTGCTGTTATTTTTGTCACGCTATTCATCATATCTTTTAAGTACCAGAGCTACTCCCCTTGCCTCACTATTTCCTCCGGTGTAAACTACCGTGAATTCTTCCGAGCGGATCTGCCCTTCTCCTTCCCATCTGACTTCGCTCAGCCCTATGACGTCAATCCTATTTCATTTTTCAGGTTCTCTAGCTTTTCTGCCTTCCTCATGGTTTTTAAATTCCAAGTATCTTTGCATAAGTTACCTTCGACAGTTGCTTTCCTCAAGGCAGTCCATGCCCGGAGATCTGATTGGGGGACTATTTTACCTCCGGAATATTATATAATATAATCATTATTAGGGAAATGTAATGTGGTAGTTTCCCTCTTGCTTTCCACATCGCAGTATTGTAGCCGATCAAATCATGCCTACTGTTCTATTGAATATATACCCAACCAACATCATTTGTTTTCATCTCTATACCGTACCGACAGTACTTCTGCCTACTGCCAGACACCAATGATAGTTTTTTATTATTAATTAAGTAATTAATTTTTTTGTGAAAAAAACCTCCATTTGCGGGGATCGCACCCTGCAGCTTTGTAATGGGAAGCTGACACGCTAAGCACTACACCTTATGGAAGGTTAAAATTTTAAAACTAATTGTCAAACGAATCTTTCACATAATAATTTGAATAAACTCGTAAAGAATTTAAAATTTTAAGATTCTAAATAGACCTTGATAAGTGAATGTGCTCTTTCATGTTGTTTAAGCAAATTAATCTTTTATATTTAGATTTTTTAGTTAATATTTCTTTATTGAATTCACCACAACCATTTTTCCTCTTCATTGTAGGCATTCACAGTTGATGCTGAGTGAAAATGCGATGGTTTGAGGCGTCGAGGAACCATGAATCGAAGAGTACTGCTTTGCTGAGACAACAATTGATACACCTGGGTGCGAGAGTATAGAGGAATCTGAGCTGGAGGCTATACATATGGGATGAGAGAAGGTTTTTATACCTATATGTTGCTATATTCTGGTTTGTTCAATATGTCAGGCGATAAATATCTTGTATAATATGTAGCTGCATCTTACGGTGGATGTAGGAGAGATTGTAAATTATAAGTCCCTTTCAGATGAGCTAAACGCTTCAAATTTGGCATTATTATAGCTTTATGCTCACAACCAATGAAAATAAATACAATACAATAAGAATTCCAATTTTTAGGAGGTTTTTCTCCTGTCATTCAGAATGAGCAGAAATTTACGATAGGATTAAACGATTCCGCAAGAATTTGATTTCTTTTAAAAATATTGTTTAATCAACTTACACTAAAAGTAAGTAAATGGAAAATATAGTGCTACGTCTGAAAAAAAAGTTTTATCTGATATCGTCCGTAAGAGTATTTTATTTCTGAGAATGTAGGGCATCAATTTTCTGTTTGAACTTAAAAACTTTCTGATAACTCAACTTTTTTATAAAATGCATTTAATTTTTTATTATAAATTTACAAGAATATAAGGTGTTGGTTTTCAGTTTGAACTCTGAAAACTTTCTTTAATTTGATTTTATAAAGAATATTCCATTTTGTTTGTAAAGGTTTATTAGCGTACTTCTATAAATTTTAAATTTTTGTTAAATTCACTTCCGTTAATAAGAATCAAATGTAGTAACAAGTTATTTATGAATTTCCGAAGATGTTGAATTTAAAAACTTTAGAAAACTTATAAAATGCCAAGTTTTCGTATTGACTTCTGAGACAGCACTGTATTTGCTCATGTTTGCAGACTTGTCATGTGAATATCATTCCGCAAATTGGATGTTGGAAAGTAATTAATTAAATTTAATCTTAAAATAGGAGCAGCCATTAAAAAAGATTATTTGTATCGGGATTTTTGGTGTTCTACATTTAATATTTTACCAAGAGGGTTTGTCGTGGTTAAATAATTCCAGATTTAATTTAATAATTTAAAGAAATTTGGAGATGTAGGATCTGCTTGAATTAATTCAGAAAATATTCTTTGGGGTTTTTATTGTTGTTTATTCAAGGCAGAAAAAATTCTGAGGCAATACAAATTCAGTTCATTATTCAAGTTATCAAAATCAGATAAAGAGATAAAATGCAAATGAAATTTCAGTTAGTTTTGAGAGTTTTGATTGAAAATCCAGACTATGTAAAGTATTTTCATTGTGAAAAGTTTATATTCTCCAATTATTAAGCCATGCATCGGAAATGGTAGTTTAATTGTTCTTGATTCTAGACGATATTTAGAAAAAGATTTAACTTTGTGGAGAGTTAAGTTTCTTAATTAAGAAAAATTGTGCAGGTTATTTTATTCTTAATTAAAGTCAATGTCCAGAAAAAAGTTCTTTTAATAATTCCATCAATATCCAATTTGCTAGATGTTATTTATTTGTAAATACGTTTCCAAAGTGTTGTGTTATTTATATATTATTCAGAACAATTGCAAATTCTTTTGTCTAAATGTATATAAGCTATTGCTTTTCCATTCTGTATAATTATTGCCATTTTTTTAAATCTGAACAAACCAGAATTAGCAGCGCTTTTGGGTATATATTTATCGTCTCTCATTTCATATTTTTTTCTAAGCCATGCTATTTTTCCTCTCTACTTTCTCACCAATAGAAATGATTAAAGAAATATTATCCTTGCCAAAGTACTTTGTAAAAATGTCCAACTTTTATTCTAGTGCTTGTTATATTTTAAAAATTTTCTGCAGTTCATGAATATTTTTAAATGGCAATTTTGATTTGTGCTAATATTCAGATCTTTTTAAGTCAGATATTATTCTAAGTCCAAAATGTAAACAAATTAATTTTTTTCAAGTTCTAATTTCAGAAATCTTTCAAGTCTAGCGTTAAAAATTATTGTCCAGATTGTAAACAAATTACTTTACAAATTGGACAATAGTTTTTAACTCTTAGACTTGAAAGATTTCTGGAATTGGGACTTTTTCAAAAGTTTTTCTAAGTACAAATTGTAAACAAATCAATTTTTTTCCTCAAGACAAAAATTCTTTTAAGTCCAGTATAATTTTTTATTTCAGGTGCAGGATAAAATAAGTAGACAAAATGTATTATTTCAGATTGTAAAATTTTTATTGAACTTGTATGTATACACTGTACATTTTAATTGCAATAAAGACATTTTATTATGATCAAAACCTGTTGACTCCTTTTAGATAGGAATAATTTCTTTTTCTCGGAGCCTCTTTTAGGTATCGTTGGACTTAAGGGGTTTTTTTAGGTATATTTTTGCTAAATTTAGCACATTTTTAACCTAAAAATGACATTTTTGACCACCAATTGGGTTTTTTAGGTATATTTTTGCTAAATTTAGCACATTTTTAACCTAAAAATGACATTTTTGACCACCAATTCAGCCAAATTTTGCTGATTATTGAACAAATTATTCAACATTATGACAATTTATCTGCATTTCAACTATTCAACAACTGACATATTACATATAACACAATATTTTCAACTGTTGTTCAACAGCTGACATAAATACATATATAACATGAAAAAATAAACCATCAAACACATTTTGCAGCTGAAATAAATTATTGAACAAGCACTTGAAGAAGTTACTTGCCTCTGATAAAAATAACTGCGACTGAGCTGTGGAAAAATTAATACAAGCATTTAGACTACAGAACAGCCGTCATCAGTGGCGAAATGCCACTGACGACAACTGCTCTGAAGTCGAAATGCATGTATTAATTTTTTCACTACTCTGTCGCAGCTATTTTTATCTGAGGCAAGCAATCTTTCAAAGTACTTGTTCTGGAAACACTTAAAAAAGAAACATTTCACATTATCAATGACCTTAATTACAATTAACAATGTCTCTTATTGGTCAAGAAATACGTAAAATTGAATGCACGCAACTGATTCCACATGGGAGCAATGTTTGCATAAATGACGAAAAAATAATGAATCTCGCAAAGCAATGCTTAATTGGAATTACTTAAATGCCAGGATAACATTTTTATAAACTATTCCAAGTCAGAAATAAACTTCAAAAATGCAATATTAAAATTTCATGTCATACCTATTTCAAATGTTAATAAAATTAAACCTTTATATTTGCCAAATTAATTATTGTATAAATGCACAAATTATATTACCTCAATTAGACGTATTACTGTTTTTTGAAAAAGATTAATAGCATAATATAAACAAAGATTTACTTCTGATAGCAATTTAATTTTTATAACAGCAAAGATTGAACTAAATACATTTTGTCTTTAAAAATTATCTTGCATTTAAAAATATAACTGATTAATCAAGGTGAGATTATATTTACAACATCAAAAACATTTGTTCTAATGTAAAGTTCAGATTCAAAGCTATTATGCAAAATATAACTGATTTAATCAAAGCAAACACCCTATTTATGAAAAAATATAGCATATTCTCAAAGTTTGTCTTATATTTCCAGGTAATGTACAGTAAGTGCGTAAAATTTAACGACTTGAGGTTAATTTACTTTAAATTTATGTAGTAATTGCATTGCGTGACTCAACTCACTATCGTTAACAAATCACAGTGCTCCTTATCGATAGCTTAACACTTTCATGGCCAATTTGTCAAATTTAAAAGGAAAATCAGCAAATCAAATCATTAAAAATTTATCAATAATTATATTTTTTAACATTATAAATGTGCAAATTGTAAGTAGCAATACATTATCATTACAAAACATTTATTTAAAAACTTATATTTGAAGAATTTTCAGATTGTAATTTATGAAAGTATTGAGTGCACGAAAAACTAAAGTATTTCATTAAATATTTGTATACAATTGAGTTATTTATGTTAATAAATTTAAAGAATTCCTTTTCAGTAACGCTTATGTTAGAATAAGTCAAAATCTCATATGGAGTTTACCGAAATTATCGTTACGATAACTTAATGAAGATATTTTAAACAACAGCCATGAAATTGTTAAGTAATCTAAAATATAACTCAACCAACAAGAGACAACGTTAATATTTACATAGAGACCAACCTGAGAATCAAAAGAATGACTACAAAATTGAGAAACAAAATAAATATCCTATAATTATTATACCAAATAGAACTGAATGAGCTTCCCACAATCTATATATATTTGCAAAAGTTTGTTTGCGTGTCTCATTATGCATGCCATAAACTATAAGACACGAATAACTAAAATTTGGTACAATTATTATTAACATCTTAACTTGATGAATGTATAAAAGGTTTGGTCAATTGGTTAATTATAGTCAGTGCTATAATAATAATAATATAGGGGAATATAACATTTTACAATTCCACTAGAGATGCCTGCATTTCAAATTTGAAATGTTGACAGAATTTTTTACAATAAACAAAGAAGCTTCAAAGTTTATTGTATATTAGGATTAGCTATGATGCTGGTCAACACAGACATCCATGACATTTGACGGTGCGATGAGACACTATTACAACGCCAACCTTCATAACAGCCTACTTAGTTAGACAACAAACCCATACAGCGGCTGGGTTACGCAATCTTACTTTCGATACTACACAATTTATACAAGTGAAAACATTTACCACTTACTTTATTTGCTCACATTACACTGTGTTGGATGTGGTTTGGTTAATACAACACGACAAACAACAGATGAACAAACAAAAAGAATTAATGCAACGAAAAACAAAAACAGTAGAAAAGAATTAAAATCACACAGGAATTCAATGCTCTGACTCTTAGAACGATTCTCTAAGCAAAGAGTTTTGTTAAAATAAATTTATGTCAAGTGAATAATACTTTGTTACAATAAGTGGGCAATACCTTTGTTAACACGTTACAAATTGTACTCGACAATGCCTTATCCCCCTCCCTCCCTCAGCTGTTCCCCCCCTTATCCCTCGCTAGGCAATAATATGAATCTCGAGTCTCAACAATGACATTCGTTGTCCAGGAAACTTATCGATAAAAGTCAAAATCTGTCACATATTCGTTAAATGTGAGTAATTTCAAAACATGTGGTGCATTACTTTCTGGGAAACCCTCGTACAATGTTGTGTGAGACAGACGCTCCTTTCTAGGAACCTGGTATTATCTGAATTTTTAAAGAATGTTTATTTTGAACTCCTGAGCATCCCGCATATAACTGTCCATGCGTAAAGCAAAGCTACCGTATGGTAACTGACTTAAGAAGTCACCTCTCTACTCTGCGTGCAAGGGGATTTCCCTTCTAGGAAGCGCGCTCACCTTCAATGCCCCTCTATTCTAATGGAATTCGTTCCCCTCCACTCTACATATTACCTCCGATCATTGAGGCGTAAGGTAACTTCTAGTAATTTTCAATTGCTACATTAGGCGGAACTACCTGTACTCTACATGCACGTTCTCTACCGGAAGCTTAGAGAACGAACTCCACCTGGCAAAAAGCATCACCTCACAAAATGAATCGACTGCATTGATTGTCAATTTTAATTACGAATCCTCAAAATATTTTCCAACTCTTTCATTTATATCAATTAAAATATGAAAAAATTTCCCAAATAAAACTTAATTCAAGCATAGATATAATTTTTTGTTCATAATTATTGCCATAATTTGAAGTCACGATGATTTAAAACATAACCTGAGCAACGCTGGGTAAATTTGCTAGTTATTTATAAGCAAAGAACTTTGCAATACCATTTTAATTTAATTTATTCACCAGAGGACTATATAAAGATGTTTGTGTAGCATTGTAAAATAAATTCCAATAATTACTCCAAGATTTGATGCACAAAAACGATTACAGTGTAATTTTCCTAATAAACGTTTAATGTGACTAAATCTTAGAAGGATATTTTGTAGTTTAATTTACATTCTTCGTTAGAAATAATTTTATGAACTCTGTATTTATCTCAGAATCACTACAAATATGCTGTCAACAATTTGTTGTTAACATACATTAAAGTTATGGTAATTTAATGTTGTGCTTACGCAAACTGTATAATTATAAAATATCAGTTGATTACTTCGTTTAAAAATTAGTACAAGAGTTTAAAATAACACTAATATTTATAATGAGATTTTAAGATATAAACAAGTTAGGAAAGTGTACAACGTAACACAAATGGGTGCGTTTTGTGCATTGGAGTATTTGAAAGAAATTATTTACGTGTTTGGAAGGGAAATAGCATTATAAAGTTCTTTTCTTCATCATAAACAATCCATTTTCTTCCCATTTAAAAATATTACATGCATATGTAAGGAAATTAAACATATTTCCGTGAGATTGTTTACGTTAGCAACAATGAAGAAGTAACCATGCTAGAAAATTTCAAAGTTCAACTCAAATTACGACTCTTGTTCGATTTTCTCTAAAACGGCGACTCCTACGATAAAAATGTAGAGGAAAAGAAATACCCTGCTTTATTAGTTGCACAAGTTTTACTTGATAAATATTTTGATATGACCGATACTTTACGAGATATGAGGGAAAGTTCATATTTTATCACCAGTAAAGTGGTACCCCTGATTGGCTTACGTGACTCATTTATGTGATTTTCTTATTATCTTTGACCGTAAGTCCTTAATATCAAATTTCATGAAAATCTGCTTGGTAGAAGCAGATAACGAACATGCGGACAGACCAGATGGAGACTAATACTAATAGGCGCTTATGCTGGAAGCGAAACGCACCTGACAAATAACCTTGCATGTAATTACATTTACAGATACACATACATTACTAAAAATTGTCTTTAATGACAAGAATGATATGTTACTTATTTGTTCAATATACAAGTAGAAGGTACTTGCATTCTGTAAGCGTTTCAAGTCATTATTTATGGCTTTTGCAAAGTAAAAATTATAAACTAGTTAAATAAATAAAACAACTTCAAGTACTCATTAGAATAAACTTCATTAGACCACTGATTCCCAATGAAAAGACAAAACTGATAATGGTTTGATTCCGATGCAAATGAATTGGAATATTTCGAGGCGGTGCTTACTGTAAAAGAGAGACTGACTGATATTATTCACTTCTTTCGGTAAATTGTGATGAGATTAGCCATGAGGAAGTACAAAAGTACAAAAGTACCACGAAGCCAATGAAAAGGAAGAAATCCACAGTACATTGAACCCTCTGCATACTGGACCTTGATGGAACGTACTTAGGATATAACGGACAGAATGTCCGGCGATGCAAAACAGTTAAATGACGCCACTACTACATTGTGTCTCATGCGGACCTATCACATGTGCGTTATTTGGAAGGCCTAATGAATACATCGCAACATTATAACTAACGTATATCACGGCGTATAAGTCGACCTTTGAAGCTTAAAAAATTTTTCCTAAAACTTAAAGTCGACTTATACGACAAATATAAAATTGTGAACCTTAAATTACAGATGAATAACATCGATATTTACCAACAAGGGGAGGCCATAACATTAATATTGAAATTCGTAATACCCTTTTAGGAGGTGAAACTAGAACTAAAACATCACCTATATCTCTCTGTGTTTTTGCCAATGGGCCCTTGTTTAAAAGATCTTAACAATTTAAATTCAGGTGTAAGCACGGATGCAACATATACCATTAACCTTAAGGTTACAAACAGAAGCAGCGATAGCTGAATGGGTAGAATGAATGTCTAGTATCGGATGGGCTGGGGTTCGCTCCCAGCAGCCACCATTTTTTTCTTTCAGAAGTGGTCTGTACATATATTTTAACTAGTAAAATTGTATTATTATTACGTCTTTTTTGTATTTTTGTTTTTTTCCTCAATTTTTTGTGATTATTTTTTTTGTCTTTTTCACATACCTTTTTGCACCTTCCACATATAATTATGATATTATAATTATAAATAAATAATAAAATTTAGAATGTTATAATCATTACTTGATTGTTTATTAAAATATCAATTCTTTAATACGACATTTATGAAATGTTTATTACGGACAATTACCTTGTTTTTTTAATTGTATCATCCAAAGTATTGTAATGCTGTAGAAGTAAGTGAGATAGAAGAGGTACACTTCGATCGGAATTAACCATACTAATTGCAAGTTATAATTATATGTGGAATATGCAAATAAATCAAGTACAAAAAAGTACATGAAAGAAGACAAAAAAAAATAATCAAAAAATATGCGGAAAAAACATTTCCTTTTTTGAAAAGGGGAATAATGTAATTATCAGAACCATCCTCACGCCTGCCAACATGCGATACTTTATTGAATTTCACCACCGTAGATATTGATTGCGATAACTAGGTGCAGTTAATTTTGATAGCATCATTAACAGCCGACATCAATCAAATCATAGGAACCATTATTTAGTTGGTCAAGCTCTCTGAGAATAGCAGTTTCTTATTGGTTGAAATTAAAACACCTGTCAAATGGAAGGCTCAAGAAGAATAGCACGGACTCGAAAAAATATTCCTATATTTTTTTATTACGTTTATTTCTGTATCTTGTTAAAACTTGGATCGTACAGGACCTTGATTTTGCCTGGCAACGATTTCATGAGAAGTATTTTTAAGTGAAACAAAGGGGGTCGACTTATACTGCGAACATATACTTAATCTAGTATTTTCAAGTTGAAAATTCAAGGTCGACTTATACATCGCAATATATGGATATATATATACATATTATAATGTATATAATTACTGTATATACTCGTGTATGATGCGTCCCAGTGTATAACTGCCGTGTATAATGCACACTCGTACTTTATTCCAAAAAATCCCGACTTTTTCTGATACCACGTGTATGACACACATCCTTGATTTTTGGGAGGTATATGAATTTTAAAACGTTTGGACTTGTCCATAAGTGTATTACGTTCAATAAGCTCCATATTATGTCTAAGAGAGACATCGTCAATAATTAAAGCGACTGAGTTGAGATGGCAGCAACCTCACATGGTAAGTTGGGCAAAGTGATGCCGTGTAGAAAACTGCAGCGCCACTGTTGCCAATCCTTTTAAATCAGACAAAAAGGGATCTATAAATTAGTTTTGATTTAAAGTGGACGTTGGTTCTCTCTTTCCTATCTCATTCTAAAACTGTTTAAGAGAAGGAATAACGTAAAAATTTAACAAACAAATCTGGAAACGCGACAGGTATGATTAAGTTCACACACGAGATTCTATGGGTTTTAAATTACTTACGTTGTCAATCGTAGACACTAGAATCATTTACTAAATAAAATTATTTCAATTTGCTTATTCTATGTTTTTTTTGTTTTTGATGTGTTTTGCGGGAAGACTATCTTGTGATTTTGCAAAAATTACAGCAATCAGCTGATGAGCTAGTGAAATGTGGAATAATTAGAGAGGATGGAATTATAAATGTATAGAAGTAATTAGGTGTTCTATACATATAATTATGTATGTATAACCTGGAGTATCAATAATTATTGTGCTTTTCCCATTAATTAACCCAAAAAGCGTGAATCTGGTGCGAGGTAGGTTCCCATTTTAAGTGCAGAGAAGTGTTACCTGTGTATAACGTGCACCCTACTTTATGACCTGAAAATTTGGTCTTCAAACAGCGCGTTATACACGAGTATATATGGTAGACACAATGTATAATTTATTGGTGTAGCAAATCCGCAAAAATTAATTGTTCCTCCGTTTGACCTTTGTGACTGGTTGAAATTGACTGACTTGCATTACTTGTGGGGTTTGTTTGTCTTAAAACATTCTTTGTATTCATTGTTACTTTCTGCCAATTTCCACCAGGGTCCGGAAAAATCTAAAATCTCGAAAAAGTATCCCAAGTTCCATTCCTAAGAATAATTCCGTTTCAAATAAGAACGCAAGGGAAAATCAATTTTTCTTATGGTCACTATAATTTATTTCATTCTTAATTATGTTCTTATAAAAGTATGCTCCTGCTAGCACACTGCAAGCACCTTTTACTAGTAAAATATAAAAATTATTACGATTCCTATTTTCCTAAATTAATTAGAAAACTCTGTGCTATTATTTCATGCGCTCTTAACAATTTGTATAAATATATAGCAGAGTAAAACACTGTCTTTCATAACATGCGCATTTTAACAATTTAAGGCAACACATACGTTTCCTTCGGATGTTTCGGATATAACAGACAGGCCTTCCCCTCCTTTTAGTCCAATATATCGAGGCTTCACTGTACGTATGTAAAGAATGCGATGTCGGACTGTGTACAATACCACGTTTTGGAATATACCATACACGAAAACGTATCAAGTATATAATCGCAAGCTCTGGAATAATAAAAATTAAAATAGTTATAACGAATCCAACGTATATTTTCAATCCTTTCAAACTTTTACAAACCTATGCCAACAGGTGCTTATAATGGAATCTTAACTTAGTACTTAAAAAGAGTTAAAAATGAAACAATCTTTTGTTATTCTAAAAGCTCCCAATTGCAAGCGCTATCTGAGTTTATATAAACATTTGAAATACAGTTGGACCTCTATAAACATCACCATTGATAATCGTTGTTTTGATCAACCCTCATTTGTCGCCAAATGGTACAAAAAAATTAAAAAGTTCCGATGCCAGTTTTGAATGAAGCAGACGAATGATGATTGCACTGTGACCGAGAGAGAAAGATTCCTGGCATTGCCTCCAATTCAATTAGTGCCAATTAAACCTTCAAATAAGTGAAAGAATAGTGTTATTCGCTTCACACTCGGAAGACGAAGAAACGACACAAATTTAAACTCAGCAATAGGAAACGGATTATCTACTCGACGAGATGATTCACATTTAGGAAAAATTAATAAAGAATGTCAATATCGTAGAGCTTTGTTTTTTAATAACTGAGAAAAGCATAACAGATGCTGGTACGAGAAGAGCACTTCCGCAGCTTCCAGATATATTAAAACTGCCGTAGAGAGAAAATACCCCTATGTGTAAAAATACGTAAGACTAATGTAGTTTCTGCACATGCCAGGACATGAAATATATATTTAAAGCGGGAAGCTCATTAGTTCTAATTTGAAATGCAAAATCAATCACACTCACCCATCTTCTTTCTTGACATCGCAAAGCAGAGCTGGCCTGTGGAAGATCTACTATGCTGGCTGCGTTTTCAGACTTCATTCTTCGGAGGCTCGCATCTGAAACGACAGAACCAACTCAGAAATCTCGCACCCAAAGGATAAAAATTCTACAAAACCTTAACAATAACTTTTGATTTGAAGTTTATAAAGTAATGGAAACCGGCTAATAATGTATTATTCATACGTTTTTAAAAACACAGATTCTCATTTTATGAGGTAAACTATAATTTTTACGTTCAAAACACAATATATATTGATAACAAACCCTTAATTAATCCTACGTTAAGAATGTAACGCCATATCTTGGCTATATTTGCCCATAAACAAATCCGTCCTTGCAAAAAATTTTACCAACTCTTCACAGAAAATGATACTTTACAACGATAAAATCACTCATTAAACATGTTATGCAGTAACAAAATGTTATACATAAGGACTAATTTATAAAAATAATTACTCCATTATACATAAATATGATAAATATAACATTTCCTATATACATATATATACGGTAAAGATATTTCAACTATAAATCAAAGATGAACAGAGAAGTTATTTAAGATTTCCTTACCTTTGTAGATATAAATCCTCGAGGACCAGGACAGCTGTATCACACAATAATAACAGTACATTTATTTTCCAGAAGATCAAAGTTACATGGCAAATCAATAAGACAAACTCAATCACAAAAGAAAATACAAAGTAAAACAATATAACAGCACGAGTGGACTAACGAAAAACAATAATACATCAAAACATCACCATAAATTACAATTAAGTGGCAAAGCAGGGCATACTGAATAATTACATATACAAATTCACATATCATTGTATTATAAAATAAGAAATAGTACTATTAAGAGAAGTTAATTAATGTCCAGTAAGCAATGTGAAGATTACACACATTGAAACTATAAAAAACTTTAGATAATACTTCACTTCGCTTAAAGTGTCTTAAAACGTACACAAATCAAACTAAAAGTACATAATTAAAAACTGCTGTCAAAATGCGTCACATGCACCACTGTTTTCGAAGAATAAACGGCCAAAATTTTGTCAAGATCAAAACTATCGACATTAAATTTCGAATACAATAAAAAGGATTAGTTTTTTACTTGTAAAAAGTTCTGGTGTAAACACATAAAATAACCAAAAGTATTAAAACTCTGCTGTCAAAATGATTATCACGTGGACCAGTTTTCGAAGAACACACGGCCAAACATATATCACGATCATAACTATCAACATTAAATTTCGAATACAATAAAAAGGTCTAGTTTTTTCCTTCTAAAAAGGTCTGATGGAAACAAAATAAATTTCGAACTGTATTACGCACATAACAGACAACCCCGTCAGCCATTTTAAGATTTCTACGAAGTAACCAGAAGTAACGCGCAGGCGCGCAGGCTAACCAACATTTCCCCTTATAAACCTGGATATTTACAATTTCGACAAAAAAACCACAAAAAATAAACAATTCCTTTTTATATCTTGATTTCTCATTTTAGTAGGAACACAATTATAACTTATTGTAGCATCGATAAAATTTGCTTAAATGTTATAAATTACTTGCAGTAAATCAAATTTATTGGCATTAAACTTTTGCTTTGCAAACCTAAATTTGGATTCGTCATGGAGAGGGGTAAAAATAAGGCATTAAAATATATTTTCAGATTGCTTAATAACCGACAATGTAATTAATTAATTAATAACGAATTTTTGGTCCAAATACGTATGCGTTTTTTTGTAACATTTATTTTTCTGTAGGACGTCTTCATAAACAATTACATGGGTAGTTTCGGCGGCATTTACAAATTATGCGGAAACAATTATTAGTTATTAAAAACTATTCACGAGTGTAATTATAAGAATAGCAATTATACTCCGGAAAATACTTTCAGGTTTTTATCTTATCCATGTACTTTGGAAACCTGTGGTATATTCAATTGATACCGATAAAATATTCGTATAAATTTGAAATGTAGGTACCTACCGTAGGAACCTACTGATTTACAAACACAGATGTCCGGAACAGGTAGAAAAATACACTTGTAATTGTCCTAACTAAGATACTCTATTTAGTAAGTGAATTAGCCTTCATAAGAACCATAAAAAACTCGGGTGATTCCTTCTTCACGGTAAACTTCCACCTCATTTCCTATTTGAAATCCAAAAACTCACGTAATATATTTTCAAAAAAAGCATTCGTGCGTCAATTTCCAACAAATCCTTTATCTAATTTTACAATTGTCCGACCGTCTTTCTCCATTTGTATCTCCCATTATTACAGCTAATGCCTGTCACATAAGTATATTCGAATCATCCTTTGCATCAATTTATAGAAATTTATAAAATTTTATTATTGTAATATTATCGTATATTTTATAAAGGTAAACTCCTCTCTATTATGAATTTTACACTGATAATAATAATACTCTATTTACGGGACAAGGCCTTTTCCTAAAAATACAATCAGAAATGTATTAAAAATAAGCCAAAATATTTAAACGTGCGTTCTAATACAATATAAACCATTAAAGCACAAGAGTAAGAAAAATTATACTATCGCACATAAAAATCACAAATCCTATAAAAATTATACTCAAAATCCATCTGACAATATAACAATATCGTACAAACCTTTGTATGAACTCAACATTAACGAGGATATGTGCTAGTTATAATAAGTACTTCTCTAATCTAGACATTTTTATCAGAAAGTCTGAGTATATAACATAATTATCGGCTTTATTGGGGTACTCAATAAAAGATATGTATGAATTTATAATTTCACCATTGTTTGAAATTATGTACATATCTTGAAAATGAAGGAATATATGATTGTTATCTGCCTCACTTCTTTTATAAATATATTTCATTCGTTGTTATTGGTAATACATAACTACAATTGTATAACTACCATTGTTACTTGCCTTATTTATAAATAGTTCATAGGTCGTGTATGGTAATATATATATATCATTGTATTGAATAATGAATATTTTATGCTTGTGAATGTATATTCTTTTGTATTGCTTTTTCGTTACATATATAATTTGCCATCTTGATATCAAGATAATTAGAATCAAGTGTATTTATTAAAATGTAAACCAGTTTATCCTGTAATTATTTTGTTGGGTAAACTTTAAAAATGATAAATAAATAAATATTCTAAGGCATAAAGTAAAATTATATCAGATTCATGGTACTTAATAAAAATTTACCTGAATTAAAATAGACATAAGTTGGCATAAATTTCTACCACATTTAAGTTAGGCATTGCAGCTTAGTTTTAAATGATTGCAGTGATTCATTGAATATATCAACTTTATGACTTATAAGGTTGTAGTCTCTCATCATAGTATACAAAGGTAAAATGCACATATAATTTGTCCATATATGGTATATGAAAAGTCATATCTAACCTTGTATACATTAAAGGCACTCTTGAGGTTTATTAAATTAAGTAATTCTGGGCTTTTAATATGGTTATTTAACAATTTATATAAAAACATAAGGCCACTATTCCTCCTTTGAATGTAAAGGAGTAGCATATCAAGTAGTATTGTCACTCCTAACAGTAAAAAAGCAAAAAGTGTCAAAAGACTTATGTCCTTAACAACGCTTTCAATCTATTATCAGAACGTAAGGGGATTAAGGACAAAATTAGAGCAACTTAAACTAGCTATTTCTACCGCTGACTATGACGTTATCGTACTCACTGAGACTAGGCTCAGTGAAGACATAACTCTGAATTGGACTTACCTCATTTAGACATTTATAGACATGATCGCAGTGTAATTACTTCTAATAAAGTTCGTAGTGGTGGGGTTTTAATTGCTATTAAAACAAAATTGCAATCTGTAAAGGTTATAAGCCAAATTATTAATGTAGAACATTTTTGTAAACATTTGTAGTCAAGAGGCAAAGGTTTTAATTGGGGCAGTGTATATCCCCCCAGCCTCTGCCATTGATAAGTACTTATCTCATTGTGAAGTGGTTGAAGATATTGTGAATAATAACAATTTTTTGATATTATTGTACTGGGGACTACAATTTACTTGATCCCTGTTGGAACACTGACTGTGATAGCATGTCTTTCACCACTCAAGCAAGAATTATAAATGAAAGTTTTACATTACTGGGTCTTAAGCAGATGAGTACTATTTGTACAATTTACTATTAGATCTAGCTTTTTCTAATTCAGGGCAAGTAACTTCCGAAAAGGATCCATATCCTATTTAAAAATGTGTTAATCATCACCTTGATATTCATTACAGTGTAAAGTTGGCCAAAGAACTAGATTATAACAATTATCAATTTACTATTTATGATTATAGAAACTGTCATTATACTACATTGACTAACTACTTAGATACTTTAAACTGGCTAGGAATATTGTGCAATTTGGAGATTAATAATGCTCTATCAATTTTCTACTCTATTCTTTATGAAGCTATAGAACTGTGTACTCCTACCTTAACAATCAAAACATCATCTTATCCTAAATGGTTTAGTGTTGAATTAAAGGAATGTATCAAACTCAAGAAACATTACCATAAAATTTTCAAAATTACTGGGAGTAATGATGATTATCATAATTTTTCTAAAATCCGAGGTGAATGCAAAAAACATTCTGGTTCATGTTGCAAAAACAATATAAATAACATGGAAACAAATATTCCCTATAACTTAAAGTATTTCTGGAGACATGTTAAAAATCATCAAAAATTGGATAGAATACCAAGCATAATGTATTATTATGAAGAACATGTTGCAAATAATGACCACGATATTTCAAACCTCTTTGTAAGGAACTTTTCTAAGGTCCACAGTACTGTGATACCTGACACAAAACCTGCCTTTGACATAAATTACACGTTTTCCTTTGGCAAAATGACAGTTTCAACTGAGGATGTACTATGGAAATTATTGTCTACAAATGTTACAAAGTGTACTGGCCCAGATGAACTCTCTCCCTTTTTTATTTAAAAAGTGCAGTCAATCACTGGTTTACCCACTGTTTATACTATTTTAAAATCTTTTAGCAGTGGCGTTTTTTCTGACCTCTTTAAAATTGCTTACATTACACCGATTCACAAAGATGGTGACAAAAGCAATACTTGTAAAATCAATATATGTAGTGGAAAAGGGAAAATTAGGTTTGGAGTAGCATTTAAATTCAGCCAAGCATATGAGAAACAGTAATTCTGGCACTACATGAGGAAAAATTACAAATGATGCTATTACTAAAAATAGAAAGTAGGCTGAAATTGTTTCTGCTTGTAACTTTAGGCTTTCATTCAGTTTGACATCACTTTGAGTTATCGATCAGTGATTTGCACAAATAAGATTATTTGCGGATTCAAAGATGGCTACTAAAATTTCACCAGCCACAGCTAAGACATAAGCAATAGTTGACAAGGTATTAGCTCCACATTCTCTACCTTTAATAAAAATTAAACTTGAATATGTACATCAGGATCTCCACTGATGGTAGCAATAATTTATCACGAAAAATTTTTCGAATACTCGTACAGTATTTTGATCGTCATGTTTAAGGACTCACACAAGCTAGTTGAATTGAAATGTTTAAAATGAATCAGAGGGGACTATAAGTCACCTTGTTTTAAAAACATATGATTGGCCAGAAGAGTGTATCGCATTTGGAGGGGATAACTGCAACTCCAATTTTGGTTATGTTGATGGAAATGGACAGAGCAATGTTTATGTACTCTTGTCTGCGGAAGTTGGGGAATTACTTGGAATAAAATGCCCTGCCCGTATATCTTACATAATTGTGTTCAGCATGCAAGGGATTCCTGGCTAATTGATATTGAATCAAATTTGGTTACAATTTATAATCGTTTTTCTGTATTCACGGCCAGAACAGAAACCTTGAAAGAACTTTGTGACTTTGTATCTGTAGGTTATAATCCATGTGTGATCTCTGTTGAATTGCTAATGTTTGAATTGAGATTTGGCAACTGTTTGTTTTCATCTGGTACTACTTTGTAATGTAACTGTGCCATCTTTCTGAGTGTATATCGCAAATAATTTGTGATGTTTGCAAAAACCTGTTTGCAATCTCAGCTGAAATGCTACAGAATTGTTTCTCACTTAAAATACGGCATTTACTTGTTATGTGTACATCTAACGAAGCTTAAATAAAGCAATATCAATAACTTACAATAATTTTGTTGTTTTTTCAATTTTATATTTCTATTTAAAATTTTGCGATCATATATATTAAGCATTTTACGAGGAATAAATAACTTGATATTTTAAACGCGCGCGCTTGGTGCGACGGTGGTGCCATCTATGAACAAATGTAGTCGTAACTTGAACCTATTTCCCACAAGAGTAAGATGCACAGGGCTGGTTCAGAACGATTCAGGAATCAGTGAATCACTGAACGATTCAGGAATCAGTGAATCACTAAACGATTCATTTCACCGATTCAGAACGATACAGTCGATTCATCTATTCGGTTGGTTCAGAATGATTCAGGAATCAGTGAATCACTGAACGATTCATTTCGACAGAGGTGAATCGATTCACCCGATTCAGTGCACTGAACGATTCATTTATACCGATTCATTCATGAATTACCCACCTCTACTGTCAGGGACCCTTTCTAGTTGCGTAGCAGATTTTGGTGGAGGCGGTAGGGTTTATTGTGTGAGAGATGTCTGAGCGAAAATCTGTGAGACGTGTTCTTCAGAGTTCCGCGCGGAATTTAGTTTTAAGTGTACGAAATTACTTCGAGAGGGAGAAAAGTAATGGTGGATCGTTACTTGCTATTTCGAAGGCTGTAAAAAGATCAGCTGCTGCCCTTAACTTGGGAACGGCTACAGTCAGAAGAATAACAAACGAGAAGTATTCTCAGGAAAACCGTAGTAGAACACACAAAGAAAGTTATCGAGGAGGCTTGGATTAAAGAAGGAATATTGGAAGAGGGAATTCAAGAAATTATAATAGCATTGACCTCAAGTTCGGATTCGAATACTAGCAGTGATGTCAATATTAGCGAAGATAACGTTGAACTGGAAGAATTAGGAGTTTCACCTTTGTAGAAGGTAACTATAAAAATTATATAAATTTTTTATATTTGTTTCATTCTGTTTAAATACTAAGGAAGGTAGGTATTGATTGAATAATTACTCTTTGTTTAAAAAATTAAGTGTAAAATTAGATAATTACTAATATGCTGTATTGTTTTGCCATTTACTCATACAAATATCTCTTTTTTTGAACAGCTTCAATTGAACACTGTCAATCAGTCAACAATTTGTCTCCTGATTTAAATATATCTTAATGTTTTAATAGGTAAGAAGGTAAGGTGAATGATGAGTTATAATTTCCTCTTGACTTCTTATTAATAAGTTAAATTTTCAGTCTATGCCAAGTTGATCAGTTCCTCCATGGTGCCTTTGCCCAAATTTCCAGCTGCTAATTAATTTCCACAATGTAAGTATTTTGGAGTATTACATTACCACACTATTAAATGAGTGTTTTGAAATTCATTCTGCTATTCCTCTCTTTTTTGCAGAACCAGTTAATTCCAACCAATGTTCATACTTAAGTTTGATTATAAGTATTAATTCATAAGTTATGTTAAGGCAATGCTAATAATAAAAATAATCTGTAATGGTATAACTAAAACTTTCATCAATTAATTAAGACATATTAATTAATTTTATATGGTGAAAAGTCTTTCATTTTAAAAAAAATTCATTCTTTTCTGCAAGAAAAGTATATGATTCTGTTACATGCCTCAGTTATCTCTTATGTGCAGTTTTGAATTCTTCCATGGCTTGCTGTAATCCCTACGCTTCAAATGTGCATACATTTATTTGCATTTGTCAGTGCCTACTGAAAATCCCTGTAGTGTGTGTTCATCCATCTATCCCACAGTGCTTTTACTCCCATTTTTAGTGATAGTCTTGCCATTTCATACTCAAATCATGTGTGTGCTTCAGCTTATAATGGTTTACTTATTCAGTGCCTTTTCTACCAAATGTGGTTCTCCCTATTATCCTTATTAAAGTGTAAATTGTAATTTATTTGTATAGGGTCAGTGTCTACTTGAAATCCCTGAAGTGTGAATGTGTTTCTCCCTCTATCCCACAGTGCTTTTCCCTTTTTAGTGCTATAGTTTTTATATTTCATGCTCAAAGCATGTAAGTGCTTCTTCTTCTTTATAAGGACTTAGCTTATTAAAGTTTAAATTGCAATATATTTGTATAGTGGCAGGTTAGTGCCTGTGTGTACATGAAAGTGATGGACTTAAATAACTTTAAGGCAAGTGAAGATAAGTGATTATTTCAAAGGTATTTTTGTCTTAACTTTTCTCATTATTATGCATTTCCACTTTATTTTATTACTTAGTGTTCATGCTTAATTTATAATTCCATTTCTCTTTATTTTATATCCTAAAATTGCTTCTCTTATTTTTACTTCATCTATTTACAAATAACCTAAATTTTATATGTAGCTACTCTATTTTTAATTCACTCTGTCTCTCTACCTATCATTATATTTCAATAGTGACATTGATGTGGCTATGATTAATCTAATGTCATGTTTTTCAGGCAGTTATATTACTTTCTTCTTTTTATGAAATTCAGCAATAATAATATGCTGACAAAAACGGTTATTTTATTCTAGTGTTGATCTTACTATTTATGTGCACAATTTAATCGTGTTTATTGTTATGTTTTCTAATCACTGCTTCTTTTGCAGCTCTCTATATCTTAGTTTACCTCAGGTTTCGCAGTTTTTTCACATCCCTCTTCTTGCGGCAGTTTTTCTGCAAATGGGGTTTTTGCCTTACTGGTTTTTCCCTGTAAAAATGTTCAATTTGTTTGCAGTTTTAAATATATTAAGTAATTTTACTACTTTGAATTTCTTTAATATTCCCATATTCATGCAAACGTTTACTCTGAATCACAGTGTATATAATATGTAATGGTTTATTGTCTTTGGAATAAGTAAAAGTACCTACTCAATGAGAAGTGTTATTTTTATTCCTTTATCCAATCATGATTTCCTAATAATATGATAATTATTAACTTATGTGTTTGCTTTAATTTGTGTAATGTATTTGTTATATTATAATATTAGTAACAACAGAAGTAAGAAAATACTCGAAATATTATTCTTCTGTAATCCAACTGCTACCTTTAAGAATATTTTGCTCTTCTTCTTGATGTGGTCTATTAACTATTTGCAATTATATAGAGTTGATTGTTAATAATAAAAATAAATAGATGAAATTAAATATTGCGTATTTATTCCTACTCCACACCCTCTTCCCTTTCATGATGCATATTGTACTACTTGGTTTTTTTAAATTAATAGTTCAATAAGACCTAAACTTTTAGAATGCTGCGTCTTTACAACCTATGGCTAAAATTTCTGTATTTTCGGCAATACGAGATAGGATACGGAAAATATGGCAGTATTTTCATCTGGCTGAAATGTTACGAGATGGTTCTACACAGTTCTACCGTTATATACTTAACAGCTGCTTGAAAGCAGAAGCAAATAACTGTGAGAACGGAACATATGTTGTGGTTATACATGTGGTCCCTTAGAAATCCCACACCATTCTTTTCCTTCGTCCTTCCCTCCTTGTGTTTATTATACTACCTGCTCCGACATTTGCCATTCTCAAAAATGTAAAATATATCATCCTTTTCTCTTATCTGTCATTTAAGCAGAGAATATTCGATATTGTTTAAATGACAATCATATAAAATAGGTACACTATAACGTGGAAAATATTTTATATCTACTTATGAAAGATAACGTAGGAAGTAATATATTCGTAGTTACTAAGATAATATTACCAAACGTAAATACTCGTAATTTCATTTTATGTAGCTTTAAATGTTAAAGTTTTCAACATTTTCATAATTCCCGTATCTGATCCCCCTCCTACAAAGTCTTATCCATCCAGCGACTCTGTCCACTTGCGAAGCACTATAATTGGTCCACGTTTGTGGGCTGATTCGGCAACAAGGTTCCCTTTCCACACATTTTAACCCCGCCTCCCAGCGATCATTAAGTTTGGTACAGACCATAATTTCCTTATTTTTGTCGAACAGTATATCACATTGCCACAAACCATGACAAGTTCGGTGTCCTAAGTTTAGACACTTGTCTACTCCAAAAGCAATTCACAAATTTTTAAATTCAAACAAGTAAGATACACTTACTAAAGCAACAGGTGGAAGCACATTTTATTAAAAAATTTCAAAATTCTGTTTTGCCTCCCTAGTTGCAGAGGGGGAAACCCGCAATGTTGGAACGTAGACCTTCCCATTCATGAAAACTTCGCTCCTCTAGCTTCAGTAGTTTGGGTAAATACCATTTCAAAAGTCACCTAGAGGGAAAACTATGAATTACATGAAAAGTACAATTGCAGTGAACTTCAAGGATGGATAAGCGCTATCTAATTCAAAAAGAATTTTTTAAATACCTCTTTAAAAAATGTTGATTGTCCAATGACAGATGGACAAAGTTCTGGCTTTTAAGAAAATGAGCTAAAAATTGTGATTATTGTGTGGAAAAGGATATTAATTTAAAATATTAATTATTTGTTCTACCCTGTGTGGATAGCTAATATTCTTCTAGGCCAATGATGAATTCAATAATACCTCTTTAAATTGGTGATACTAACTTTTTAAATGACTATGTACTCATACAAGGAAAAAAATTGGAAATTTTCATAATCTGCTATTTCATGGTACATACTAATGAGTAAATGTTCTGATTACATGTGTGTTTTCTGGTGACTCGGCCTCTTGGGCTATTGTTACACCAAATGTTCTGATATTAGCTAGTTTTACATTTGTAGGATGAACCCACAGCTGATATTTAGTTATAATGTAATTCCGCAAAATAATATTGATTGCTCTTAGAGGTGATAAATCCATTATCCATGATGGTTGGTCATAAAAGTACTTACAATGTAGACTCAGCAGCGTGTCAGTTTTCAAGTCATAATAACTCAGAATTCAAGGATACTTTGGCATCAAACACATTCCAATTCTCCACAGGATCATCTCCTGATCGAACACAATTTTAAAGGAAAATATAGTTTGCTTGTAAATGGACCCATAAAGCCAAGATTTGAAAATAACCTCACATCCATGCTTATTTACATCAGTAAAGATCGATTCGAAAATCACTGTAGTGACAGCAATATCATTTGAATAAAACTTCAAAATTTAATATATTACATAATTCTATGAATATGAATGAAAATACCGAACAACTATTCAAACTCTGCTCTTCTGATTGGAAATGCAGATTTGATATCTCCCCAAGTTTCAGGAAGGAAAGCCTGCTTTCCTTATTAGAAAAACAAAATTTACAAGAAATGTTGATATAACTTGTTGAGAAAAGACAGAAAATTTGTTATATTTAATTAATACATATAGCCTCACTTCACTGAACATGACCAATCTTTGATGACAGATGAAGCAGAACCAACAGTGACAAACTGCTATTCTTGCTATCCTATATTATTGCGATCTCTTAAATGCGAAGTATGAGTGGAGGAGATGTAGGGGGAAGAGGTTATAAACAGCAATGTAAAACTATGTGAATCTCACCCATTAGGTCCCGGTAGCCATGTGATTCATTAGGGCATTGCTGCCGGTAGATCTTCTCCCAAACAGAAATGTATCACAAAGTAGGACATTTTGCATCCTAATTATCGTTAGAGTAGGACAGAGGACATTTTACCTCAAAGACTTGATGGAAGAAGTTTACATTTCCTTAACTGGGACACTATTGCAATTTCATTTGTTTTTTGATGGCCAATTATGCTATTCGATAATTACACTCCTGGCAACAGACATATCCTATAAACGAATTGTAAAACTTATGTCACATTTAAGCTCACTACAGTTTGATGTATAAATTAAATTAATTGATATAGAAAATCAAAGAATCATTTAAAGTCATCTAACGTTTACTTAATTTATAATTTAAATAAATACTCATGGTAAAATTAAAACATTTTATTTAGAGAGAGTTGCATCATACATTTATTAACCTAAAGTATTATCTTCAGATATTATACAGTGATGTAGAAACTAACAATACAAGATTTCTTTATGAAATAGAAATCACAATTTAAGATAAACAACTATAAATTACATTTCAACAGTAGAATTCAACATAATTAATGCAGATTCAGTCATAACGTAATAAATCCTAGACTGGGAAACCTTTAGAACCTGTTTTGCATCTGATAACTGGAGGCGTTTTTAAAAATAATAGAAATGATTTCTATACCCTTCAAGTTAAGCATATTTCCATTGGCACCCAGGAGGTAATGCTTAGGCCATCGTTGCTCATTATTTAACATGGCGAGCTCGCTGGGTTACCCCAGCCCTACACCATGCTAACGCTTGCTAAACTTAAGTACTCTCATCTGTCTAGCTAAACAATGTAATCGATGACAAAATGATTCATACATACAACCATCACCCATCACACACACACACCACCACCACTACCCAAAGATGTGCACATCCATGCACTACCATCATACACACATTCACACACCTAAATACTACTTCTACCTACATATCTAACTTTGTCGCACCTACAAATCTAACTATGTCGCACCTGCTAATCTAAGTTTGTCGCACCTACTAAACTAAGGTTGACGAACCTACTAAGCAGAGTTTGCAGCCCCCACTCTCCTAACTAAGCAGCACCCCCCCTCCTAACTAAGCAGCACCTTCCCTCCTAAGTAATCGGCATCTACGCTCCTAAGTCCACAGTTCCCACCCACTCGCGTAGTCCTCGCTTCCCTGCAAAAAAATCAGCATGGTAGTTTCAAGAATATTTAGCACATGCTCATTTATACTATATTCTAAAATTATGTATCCGTGAGGTTTAGCTTTCGTTATGATACGTAATTCTAAAATAACAGAACGAGTAAATGCTTACAAAAAGAAATTACCACATGGCCACATACACTTCAGGTATTGCATATAGTGCCAGTTTTACCTATACCAAATTTAAAATTAACATTGCTACAGGCTTTATATGTATGAGAAAATTGTGAAGCCTAGTTGATTTACATCTTTTGAGGTTTTAAATCCCGAAGCAAAATTGAAAACAGAAACATTACCAACAATTTTCATCTTTGAAGTCTTTAAAATAAAATACAATTAAAAAATCATCTTCTGAAGAAATATTTTTATTTCATTTCCGAATAAACGCATCACCAAGTCTCTGTTCGTGACGTTAAAGCAAGCCGAATTTTCCTCACACGCTACAGAAGAACCTGACTGCAGTACTATTCCTTAGTGCAAATATATACTTAATCTGAAATATCCCAATGGTGTGATCATGCTGAAATTGAACAACAGCTAATTATCACAAACACAGTGCGATATATTCTATTCAACTTACTGACTGCAGAATAAGTACAGGTGATGCATTTATTTGAAAATGAACGGGTTGATATAACAGGCAAAGAATTCTAAATATATATTAATAATAAATAATATCCAACAGTTACGAAAATTTTTTCAACATGTAAACTGATGAAGTTGCCACATTCGGAAGAAATATATTATATGTCATTATATTTAAGAGATATTTGAGTGCCTGCATACGTCCAGACATTAGCAGAACCGAAATTGAATTTCATTCAAGATTAACGAAAAAAATACTTCCAACTTGAAATTCATATATATTAAAGAGCTATTGATCATTCGATATTTTAGTACGTGAAAACGTCGGGAAGTTCGTTTCGCCAAAAAACATCCTCGTATTTATAATCGGTTAATTTGAGAAAATTCAGTAAAATTAATCAAGAACCTGAAAATGTATGGAAAAACACAAATATTCCCGTTCAAAGTCCTAGAGGTGGCAAGCCTACCAACTACAACACTACATCTGAAAATGATACTGACTTAATTCAATTCAGTTCGAACGTATTTCTCGAATGATGTTCGTGATATCTTACACGAAATGACGTGTGCATTATAAATAAGGGAAATTGAGCTTACCGCGAGCGTCCGTGTCTGTCCAGTGTGGCGTTGATGGTTATCTGCAATTAAGAGCAATCACTATATTAGCAAAAATATTTTAGACATTTCCTAAAACGGTCTATTATTCTAACGCACGATTATAGGTATTTTATCCGTAAGCGTTTGTCATTATGAGGAGAACTAAGGCCTCATACAAAACTATTACAAATAATTTTTAATTACCAATTCAACGTTAAGTAATAAAACACTGAATTGCTCAAGTAAAATGACTGATATACTTAAAAAAATATTAAATTAAGAATTGATTATAAATAAACATTACCGTTGCATTTTGCAACTCAATGCAACACAAAATTTGGTTCAATATGTCTACTACTTATTTGTTTCTTATGCATGGACATTAAAACTTAATCACTATATTCAAAAAGCAAATAAATGTAATAGATCAGGATATACTGTTTAAAGAATTGATATACTTAATTTTCACTTTAATTCTGGCAATAACACAACAATTTCTTCTGCTTCAACTGATGATAAAGCAGACGAATAAACCATAGACATATAAACTCATATTGGCTAAATCCAATATACGACAGCAAAACTACAGTCGCCGTTAACGACGTCAGAGAAATTATAGAATTTAGAAAAATTGCTAATTAATTATGATTATACTTCTGAGGCATTTTATATGCCTGAGATCAAAATAAGACTACCATACCACTGTGTCATCCCTCCAGTGAAACCATTAATTACCTCCACTAGGAGATAACCGCGCCACACTGCGATGATACACCCTGTGTTGGAGAGGAGCTCTGTAAAAACAAATCACTATTAAAAAGGAGAAATTAATAAAAACAGTACAATTACATCTAAACATACTTACTCCTGCATGATGAATGGTGTCTGGGCGTCTTCGTTCTTCACTCTTCGTGCATTCGGAAAAGAAATGCACGTCTCCAGCATCACCTGTTTTCGTTCAGGGGAAAAGATATTAGCGGTAGATACGTTTCGAAATTCGATTTAGCATTTATCGTGGAAAATAAACAATAATATGACATAGGATAATAGTACATGTGTCAATTGCGTAAAACATCGATCGTGTGGAAATCGTATCGTGGTTTGGGATTTTGTGTGCACACAGGGTGGGAACCTTGGCCAAGGTCGGGGCCCCGGGAGGGAGGGAGGGAGGGTGGCAAGGGGTCGACCCTCCTGCCATGTCGTGCGTTAGATGGGGTGGAAAAACAGACGTAGATTACAATTATGTATATATACAACCTTAAAATACTATTAATATAATATGTATAATATAGAAACGAAGTGTAGACATAATATAAAATTAACATTCGAACCGTAATTACTCGTTACCAATCCGTAATCCACATTCGCACTCTGTCCTTTAGGACGGAGTACGATATGAACTGGCCGACCGACCGCTCAACACTGCAAGTCCCAGGTAACAGGCACGTCCCGACAAGCAATATGGCGACATCTATCGCTGTGTGGTTGAAACTGTCGATATACTTTTGGTATTCATTGCTTGGTCTATCACGACTATGAAAATGTTATAAGGCGAACATTTTTGAAGCTCAAAAGAGTATTTATTATATTATATATATTATTTTACCAATTTCCCTTTTGAGCAATTTTAAAATGGTTCGGTATGTTGTAAAGTGACGAAGAAATTAAGAGATTTTCTATTTAAATAGATAAGTATTGTACATAGATGTAAACTAGTCATATGATTGTCATACATTTTTGAAAATTATATTTGCCAAAATGCCTTTCCATAATTTAGCCAATTATCGTTAATTAGGCTGCTTCCAACACACAGGAGAAAATGCTGTAATTTTATACTATAATAGCCCAGGATTGTTGGTTGGTTGGTCACGCTTTCATGATGGTCGATATAGAGCGTTTTAACAAACTTCCGGAATAGGTTGAAGATTCAAATTAGGCAAGGATGCTTGATTAACATATTTTAAGGTAATGACGAAAATTAATCTCCAAAAAAGTCCTGGGTTCGACTCCTAGAAAGACATTTCCCATTTTCCGTATGGTAACACGTAAAAACCCATTTTTTGGCGTGCAGGCTTTTATTGTTTTGGAAATTAAAACTAGGATTTAACCTACGATCTTCGGATGTGAACCATTTGAAGAAAAGATTACAAAGTATCTTATTCTGTTCATCTTTTTTCGCATACAATTCGATATCGCTCATGTTATACGTTTAATTAACATATTTTGTGGAAATATTGCCTTTTTAACGGGATGTTGCCTTGGCTACCAATTACACTGTTAGACCTCAAAATCCTATAGTTATATCAATCCTTATGGGTGTAAGCGTGCATTGAATGCTTTTGATACGAGATAGGGAGGGAGAGGGAGGGAGAGAGAGAGGGGGAGAGTGTGAGGGGGAGGGAGTGAGGGGAAGGGAGGGAGTCGGAGGGAGGGAGGAGAGGTAGGGAGTGAGGGGAAGGGAGGGAGAAGGAGGGAGATGGAGGGAGGGAGGAGGAGATGGAGGGAGGGAAAGAGAGGGAGAGAGATGGAGGGAGGGAGACAGACAGACAAACGACTTTATTGAGGGCGAAATTGAGACTAACAATCTCCTCTTACATTTAAGAGAGAGAGAGGGATGGAGAGAGAGGAAGTGAGTGAGAAGGGAAGGATAGGGTGGAAGGGAAGGGAGGAGGAGGAGAGAGAGAGAGGGGGGAGGGAGGCAGCTATTTTAAGGTTAACTAAAGATATCCCGTCATATTGACGGGCAATTACGCTAGTTATTTTATATCAGTATCCCTTCTCTTCAGGAGAATCGTGCCTTCCATTTATTTGGCTATTCGTAGTCTTAACTTCAACACATTCGATTCTGAAATCATCCTTGTGAGCTGAAGGTAGGAGGAAAATTATAACATTTAACAATCGTGCGCACCTATATAACTTTGGACGTACCGCCGACCGAATACGCTGATGATGGAAAGTGACTTTCATAAAATTCCAAGCTCTTAATATATACATATATATATAAATACAAGATCCAGAGTGTGTGCACGGTGTCAGAAGCATAGCTCCAAGAAAATTAAATTCCTGATAATTTGCAAACATAGGAAGGGGACTCTGGGGGTGTTCACCTGCGAGATATATATTTACTTTTGGTCTGAGAAATTGTTCCAATGTTCAGTCTTTGTGGCGGGATGACGGGATTTGTTTACATAAAAAAAAACAACGGCAGAAAAAAACCACCCACGGAAACTTCCTTTCCTCACAATAGTTTTTAAATGTTAAACTTTAATAAGTTTTTGATATGATCAATGACGCAGGTTTTTGGTCTGTATTACAAAAATAAAGTAGGGCAAAACAAACACAGTTTGTTAATAGATGAGAATGCGTTTAAGACATAATGAAAATATATTATTGTAAAAGAATAAAATTTTGGTTATTGCAACCTATGCGGTTATATAATAAGCTGAAATTAGATAAAGAGAAGTGATTCATTCATGTCGACAATCGTTTACCATGCACTATTACACATATGTATAATATATGGCTTTATGGTTTAATCTGCCAATATAAAATACGTATCAGTGCTACTCCAGCTTGCTAAAAACAACCCAAGATATTGCCTCATCACGTCAAACCAACCAAACAAGCAAACCAGGGGCGGATCCACGGGGGGTGGGGGCGAAAGGGGCGGCCGCCCCCTCCTTGGAGAACCTCATTGCACTCCACTGGGTAGGGATTTTCAAAATCTTGGGCAGTTGGCAGGGGCGGATTCGATAGGTGTAGGGGCGATCGCGAAGTTTCTGGATCCGCTCCTGAAGCAAACAAAACGCGAACAACTCTTAAGTGAAGGGAAACTTATGAGGCAGATTACAGTAAGATCTCGATACAACGTATCTCGACGGAGTATGAATTTTTATACTTCATGCTGAATATACCCATAAGGAGTATAGTTTTTTTTCTGGAATCATCTCAGTGGGGGATCGGCATTCTCCCAGGTCCCGCGCAAACCGAAACTGGCCATAATTAGTCTAACAAGAGATATATATCCTACACCTTAAGACTATATCTCAATGCTATTGCGAAAACAAAGATAGGGATAACTGATCATCGGTTCTAAATTTGTCAGCTCGGAAAATTCCTTCTTTGGGATTTTGGCGGCAATCCACAGAACTTTCAGCACTAAAGACAATAGATGCCTTCAAAATTGGTGTAAACGATTTGAATGAGCAAGAATGAAATACTACGTTAAAACCACAAATATCTTTTTCGGGACCTCTGAATTTCATACGTAGTATTGAAAATTATTTCAAGTTGAAGTACGATATTTTGAAATATTTATACAGTATTTATACGGGAAAATTGACGGGGATTTAAAAAAGTACGTTAATTTGAAATATACGTAATTTGAAGTACGTTGTAACGAGATTTCATTGTAATACGGTTCTCCGAAATTATTTCATTTTACCAGGTTATCCTGAAATGATATCTGTGCCCCTATTCCACTCATCTACGTATATGCAGCGCACTTTGAAAAAAACTTCGCCGGCTTCGAAGTCATATTTGGCTCTCGTCTTCATTATTGTATTTATTTGATCGCAATTACTGATACACTAGCATAAGTGCCCGTTGAATTTCAACGGGTTTAATGAATCTAAATTTTCGTCAGTGCAACATGTAAAAATCGCAAGAATAAAACTGTGCACTGTTTTAACCATCGAATATTTCTATATTATGTCTGTTTTAATTAATTAACTAAAATCTCACAGAAATTCCTTGTGACTAAAATAGTACCTTTCTTTCTACTAAAATAGGCATTGTTATTAGTTTTAAAGGTACTTTCCTGTTAACGGGAATACCTCAAAAAATAAACAGGTATTGTTCTGATATGTTGTGAGATTTTGTTTGTTAACAATGCGTAACAAATCTCGTTAAGATATTTACGTTGATCCCTTAATGATGCATTTGTGGAGCTTGCCGAAGAGCGAAGAAAAAGCTGTATCTTTGCTTGAAGACCATGGTATATTATCTAAAGGGCGAATGTGCAAGAAGGATCATATTATGAAACTTTACTTCTGCGACAGAATATTTTAGAAATGCAATGTGAAAGCCTTTCAGCGGAAGAGTTCATGTGGCGACAACATAACAAAGAAATCGATATATTTCCAGCTATTTTAAATGCCATAAAGACATATTGACCCCCTAGTAACATAAATTTAGATTGTATTAGTAATTACGTTCCTTTTATTAATAAATAAGTTTTTAAAAGTGTGATTTTTAAGTAATTCCCCCGTTCTTACGCATTGTTAACAAACAGATACGTCGTAACATATCACAACAATACATGTTTATTTTTTGAGGTATTCCCGTTAACAGGAAAGTACCGTTTTAAATTGATTATAGCATTAGGATTTCAATTTCATTAAATAAGCAGAATTCCGGTTCCAAAAAATTGGTTCAATCTTCAATTGCCTCTGATAATACTTTAAATAGATTTTGGAATATAATGTACCTCAATATCGTTTATCGTTCGCTCAGCACTCCTGACTTCTCAGTTTCCGAAACAACAACTTTCAATAGTTTTAAATTGATTTTTGCTTTGAAATATATTTGAGTCAATTCGGTACAATTTCCACTTTACATACTGTAAATTCCAAAGTAACTCCTTTTATAATAGGCAATGCTAGCCTAAAATTAATTCATTCTGTACCTAAAGTGAATAAATAAAGTTCTTTCTTTAAACTACAATAGCTACTGTTATTAGATTTAAATGGATTATAAGCCTTAGAACTTACTCTGTATTAAATAGGCACCGAAATTCCTTTTATAAAAACAAATCAATTCATTAAAAGATCCACTGTTGTTTCATCGAAAATTGCCTGTTAACAGTTTTAAATGTCCTTTTAATTTTAATTGAATTTTAATTTATATTCGTTTACAAACTTCGGCCATTGTTACCAAATTAATTCGAGGAATAACAATATAAATTCGTAAGCACGTATGGTTTACAAAGAATTTAATTTAAGAATGCTTTTTATCTCCAATTTTTCTAAAATGGCACTGTTGATACTTAAAATTTTTCATATTTACGTTAATATACTTATTTTCCACAAAACACGCCAATCTCTCCCGTTCCTTCCTCTCTCTCTCTCTCTCGTATTCACTCGTATTTGCTCGTATTGAAGCACTCAAGGCACGCTTATTCCCAGAAGAATGTATACAATAATAGTAATTTGAGGTGTAACAATGATAATGGTCGACATCACGTTAAAATGGCGAGATTTCCACAAAATATGCATATTTAACGTTTAAAATGGAATATTTCGAACTGTGGGCGAAAAACGACGAGCGGAATAAGAAACTTTATAACTTTTTCTTCAAAATGGTTCAAATCCGAAGGTCATCTGTTAATTTCTTCTCATTTTAATTTCCAAATGAATAAAAGCCTGCAAGTCGAAAAATCGCGTTTTACGTGTTAAGTAATGGGAAATACAAATGCCTCTCTTGGAGACGAACCAAGGAATTTTTTCGCGATTTCAATTCGTCATCACCTGAAAAGTGTTAATCAAGCATCCCAAATTTACAGTTTCTATCATTATTATTTCTCCAGTAATTGGCGTTTGCATAGCGTGACCAACCAACCAACGGACGACGGCTATTATTATATAAAATACTGCAAGTCATGTTATTAACGAAGGCCACTTACGCTGATAAAACCATTAACGATTACCGCAAAGTGGATCGAATACAAAATTCAAAGATCAATTCTTGCCCATCGTGGTTTAAATCTCGGTGGAAGAGAAGAAAATTATTTTTTTGAACGTGAGAAATATAATGGGCATTCATTACTTCGACGAATGCACTTCAAATAGAAAATAAGAGAAATCGTGGAGATGTTGCTTGCGGTCGCATGATATTATCAGCTCATGTAATTTGCAAATTTACAATGGCCCACGCGACATATATTTCCAACTTATTACTTTCTCCGTACGTAGTAATGGGAAAGTATTGTATTCATGAAAAAAATCGACTTCGAGATTTCAACGGAAATAAATGTTTTGAGGTCCCTAGAACACGTTTAGACTATTTTCGGAATGATGTCTGTGTGTGTGTGTATGTGTGTGTGTGTATATTCGTGTGGGCGCTCTAACTCAAAAAGTACGTGCCATATCGTTACCAAACTTCATATATAACACTTTAATATTACCATAAAGAACTGATTAGTTTTTGGACAATAACGGGTAATCGGAAGTCGAGGTTTATTCGAAACCCGATTCGGTTTTTGCGATATTTCTTCGTTAAAATATCATTATTGTATTTACAATTCTATACAAAGGTTATACAGAATGTAATTTCCTACAACTTTCATTTGAAACAATTTTCTATTGTAGTTATCGCTTAGGAGTTAATTATAAATAAACGGTTTTTCGGTTTTCTCCTTAAAAAACATCGTTATTCGTAATCTTCGTGAGGACCAAAGTTGTAGAGAATAATATTTCTTCCAAGTTTTGTTTGAAACAAATTTTCGTAAAACCATCCATGTCAGAGATATTTTGCTTTTTCCTTTTTACTTTCTTCATACGTAGTAATGGGAAAGTAATGTCTTCATGAAAAAAATCGACTTCGAGATTTCAACGGAAATACGTTTTGAGGTCCCTAGAACACGTTTAGACTATTTTCGGAATGATGTCTGTGTGTGTGTGTATGTTAGTTTGGGCGCTCTAACTCAAAAAGTACGTGCCATATCGTTACCAAACTTCATATCTAACACTTTAATATTAGCATAAAGAACTGATTAGTTTTTGGACAATAACGGATAATCGGAAGTCGAGGTTTATTCGAAACCCGATTCGGTTTTTGCGATATTTCTTCGTTAAAACATCATTATTGTATATACAATTCTATACAAATGTTATAGAGAATGTAATTTCCTAGAGTTTTCATTTGAAACAATTTTCTAGAGGAGTTATTCTTTAGGAGTTATTTATAAATAACCGGTTTTTCGGTTTCCGTTAAATATCTCCTTAAAAACATCGTTATTGGTAATCTTCGTAAGGACCAAAGTTGTAGAGAATAATATTTCTTCCAAATTTTGTTTGAAACTAATTTTCGTAGAACCATCCATTTCGGATATATTTCGCTTTATCTTAATACCAGTATACAGCGCTAACACCATGTAGCGGTGAATTCTGTAAACATTCAAAATATACGTAATTTACGGCAGCAAGGACGTGTCTTCTTTTACGATAGGAAATAATAATTTTGCCTCTTAATATTATTCATAATAATTTAAAAATCTATACACCCAATATGGAGAAAGTCATGTGTTGGCTACATCAGATTTTTTTAAATAGTGGAAAGCATTAGTAGGTGCGGTTGCTATGACGGGCCGAAATAGCTATCTAAATCAGAAGTTTTTTTAAGACATTATGTATTTTAGTCGAGGGGAAAAGCTATTTGAAAATGTATTTGACTTTAAAACTTCTCAATGTAACAATTTTAATTAAATGTCATGTAAATTCATTGATTAGAATTAAACGGTCGCTTTTGCGTAATCAGTTTGCGGGGCGTATAAAAACTAAGGGAACTACGCTAGATAATTTCCCGATTCGTTACCTAGCGATACTATTAAACTTTGGAGAGTGGCGAAATAGAATGTTCCGTTCAACTAAACAATTAAGATTGTTAACGAAATCGCAAGCGTTTCAATTAAAACTAAAGTTTTAAAATACCACGAAGACCGGTGAAATGAAAAAATACGGTGGAT
This sequence comes from Uropetala carovei, assembly GCA_036926305.1. Lineage (NCBI taxonomy): Eukaryota > Metazoa > Arthropoda > Insecta > Odonata > Petaluridae > Uropetala > Uropetala carovei. The sequence continues at coordinate 788,013 of JAXCHB010000188.1, read as the reverse complement.
AATCCGCAGCCATAAAACGCAGGCAAAGGTTGTTTAGTCAATACCCGCCAGAAAACGTGGACTTAGTTCGATTTCTTCAAACAATTTCTACCCAGCTTTATCACTCGCACCACTAACAAGGAGTAAGGAATCTACATTCCATTCCTTAGCGTGAGCATTTTCCCACTAGCGACGGATAGAAGAAACAAGAATTTGTTAAGGGAGTGGGTTTGCGGGACAATAAGAAGGAATTTCGGAGGAAAAAGATAAGGGCTGCAAGATATTACTTAATTGGGCTTCGGATACGGTTAAGCAAGGTTAAGGCCAGGTTACACGAGCCGATGTGTCGGGCGCCTTCCGGAGATCCACCTCCCGGTCGAATTGGAATACGATAAAAATTAGGGGAATTTGACGTTGATCACGAGAGGGTCATTCGGTGGACATATGACACGAGCGATAGCAAGACTCATCGGACAAAGCGATACGCGTTTTTTGCAGAATAAACAAATTGAACACTTGAACTTTTTCCACTTTCTTAATTTTCGTATACAGATACGACCATGGTTTCACTACACAGTGCTCTGTGTTCAATTTGTTTCTTCTCTAAAGTAGTACCGATAAGATTAAAGAAATACATATTTCATTTCTTCGATTTTCCCCGATTCGGACAAAATAAATTAGATCTCGTCCACCCAGCTCATTGTTAAACTTTATCGGACTTACTTACTTCATATATATAGTCTCTTCTAATAATCCGCACACATTATTTTAAACCTTCGAGTAAAAGGCTTACATTTCAATCTATTAAAGCTCGAAATAATTTGTCATACTAGTATCGACCACCGTACATAATAACTAATTTTATATCTAATATATAATATCTTAAATGAATTCTCTTTCAATGCGAAAGAATCACACGTAACAGACTTTCATTCGATATAATGAAAGTATGCCACGAAAGTTCGCTTTCACCCCCAAGCTATGCCTTTTGTCGAAATATTCAGCTGCGAAGATGGATTTTCCTTCAATAGACTGGAAACATAATTGCTTCGATCCTGGTGGTAGAGAGCGTGAATCATGCGAAGCACTTATAGAAACCTTCGTTAAACACTCGTTGTGTCAGATAGTAACATGTCCCACGAGATCCAACAATATATTAGATTTACTCGTAACGTACTACCCCGAGCGTATGGACAAGCTTTCCATAGAGGAAGGAATAAGCGATCATAATGCTGTGTACGTAGAATTTAAGCTAAAAGTGGAGAAACAGGTTAAGGCTAGAAGACGCGTATATATGTACGCCAAAGCCGATTTCTCCAAATTTAGGTCTTTTTTACAGACACAATTCCCTAATTTCTGCGAGGCATCTATCGACGCTAGTACAGAGGAAATATGGTGCGTGTTCAGGTATATGATGCGAGAGAGTACGGATAATTTCATTCCACATAAACTTAAACGTGATGGTGCGGAACCAAGATGGTACAACCAGAAAGTTAGATGCGCTCTTAGACGGCAAAGAAAACTTCACGCTCGCTTAAATAGTAATTCTTCAAAATTCACAGAGGAACAGAGGACAATGATACGGCATCAATACAGAGAGGCGCAGTCAAGAGCTAGAGTAACAATGCGAGAAGCATTTAATGATTACAAAAAGAAAGTTCTGCATAGTAATTTGAAAGAAAATCCGAAAGCATTTTGGTCGTACGTTAGAGAGGTTCATGGTAGAGGCCCCACAATAGCGTCATTGCGAACGGAGGCAGGTGATGTAGTACACGATAGCGCGGAGAAAGCGAACCTGTTAAATGAACACTTTCAGAAAGCGTTTACTCCAGTGAGCAACGAATTTGAGGAACCAGCTTTGAATGATGAGGGAAATTCGATGGAAGATTTGATATTCTCTGAAACAGGTATCGCGCACCAGCTACAGTCGATTAAGCAAAATAAGTCTCCCGGGCCGGAGGGCATACCCGCGCGTGTGTTGACAGAGTAATCGCACCCTACTTGAAAATAATATTCGAAAAATCCGTTGTACATGGTACCGTTCCAAAAGACTGTAAGCTAGCATACCTAACGCCCATCCACAAAGGCGGTGATAAAGAGAATCCCGAAAATTATAGACCGATTTCCTTGACGTCATTATCGTGTAAGATTCTAGAACATATAATCGTTAGCTCTGTTCTGCGTTATTTAGATGGTCGTTCTTCGCTAAGGAAAAACCAACACGGGTTTCGGAAGGTAGGTCATGCGAAACGCAGCTCGCCCTGTTCGTAAACGATTTGTTACAATGCGGAGAGAAAAACACTCAGGTTGATGCCATTTTCATTGATTTTAAAAAAGCGTTTGACAAAGTACCCCATAATAAATTAATAGGAAAATTAGGAATGTACGGCATAAACCCTAATATCGTGAGTTGGTTAAAACACTTCCTCTCCAACAGAAAACAGATAGTGTTATTGATGGGAAATCTTCATACCCGGTAAAAGTCGCATCAGGTGTTCCACAGGGAAGTGTCATAGGACCACTACTATTCCTGATATATATATAAACGATATCTGCTCTGTAGTTCGCTGCAAAATAAGACTTTTCGCAGATGACACCGTTTTATATAATGAGATAACGAGTCAGGATGACCAAAAATCGCTCCAGGAAGATTTAAACGCCCTTTCTGCATGTTGTCAAGATTGGAAAATCGAAGTTAATCACAGCAAATGTTCCCTATTGAGTTTCTGGAAGAGGAAGAACAATGAATTAGACTCCGAGTACAGAATTGATAGATTGAATATCCAATCTGCGGAGTACGTTAAATATTTAGGAGTAACCATTTGTCGTGATCTATCGTGGAATATGCATATTCGAAGGATCGTAGGCGCAGCTAATAAGAAATTGGGCTTCGTAGGCAGAATATTAAGAAGTATCACAGAACAGGTACGAGAAACGTGTTATTTATCATTGGTCAGATCTCAGGTCGAATACGCTTCCAGCATATGGGATCCGTACGAAAAGGGACAGATACTTGAGTTAGAAAGAATCCAACGCAGAGCAGCCACATTCGTTAAGCAAAAATATGAGCAAAAATTAAGCGTCACATCACTCTTGAAGGAGTTGAATTGGATAACGCTAGAGGATCGCAGAATTAGCGGTAGGTTAAGGCTTCTGGAGAAATTTAGGTCGGAAGTTCTCTCAGAGGAGGTCTCAGGAATATTAGAGGCACCTACGTACATGGGCAAGCACGATCACGAGAATAAAATACGAGAGATCGACTGTAGGACCGAGCGATATCAGAGCTCTTTTTTCCCAAGGACCATACGGGATCATAACAGGAGAGTGATTCCCACGAGGGACGTTATTAGGTAGGTTTTGGTGTGCTGCACCCCCTGCCACCCACCAGTCTGGTGATTTGCAGGGTATCATGTAGATGTAGATGTCATTAAAAACTCCCCGGTGAATTTTTAACGGTGTTTTTACTTTCTCCATACGTAGTAATGGGAAAGTATTGTAAATCATGAAAAAAATCGACTTCGTGATTTCAACGGAAATAAATGTTTTGAGGTCCCTAGAACACGTTTAGACTATTTTCGGAATGATGTCTGTGTGTGTGTGTGTGTGTATGTTAGTGTGGGCGCTCTAACTCAAAAAGTACGTGTCATATCGTTACCAAACTTCACATATAACACTTTTACATGAGCTTAAAGAACTGATTAGTTTTTCGACAATAACGAGTTACCGGAAGTCGAGGTTTATTCGAAACCCGATTCGGTTTTTGCGATATTTCTTCGTTAAATATCATTATTGTATTTACAATTCTATACAAAGGTTATACAGAATGTAATTTCCTACAACTTTCATTTGAAACAATTTTCGATAGCAGTTGTTTAGGAATTATTTATAAATAATCAGTTTTTTCGGTTTCCCTCAAATATCTTCTTCAAAACATCGTTATTGGTAATCTTCTTGTGGTCCAAATTTGTAGAGAATAATATTTCTTCCGAGTTTTGTTTGAAACTAATTTTCGTAGAACCATCCATTGCGGAGATATTTCTCTTTATCTTAATACCAGTATACAGCGCCAACACCATGTAGCGGTATTTATAGTCGACACCCAGGGAACCCCTAGGTAGGGTCTTGTCAGGTAAGAGATATTGCAACCATGTGATGAAAAATCGACGATGTCGTTTTCGACGTTCAGTTGTTTGACGTTTTCACGCGCATTCTGTAACTTATTAATATGGCGTCGAGGAAGGTATCATTTTCGATGGTGGAGAAGAAAATCATTTGTGACTTGGTGGAAAGGTATAAGAACGTCGTAGAAAATAAAAGGACGGACCCAACTTCATGCGAGGCCAAAAAATCAGCCTGGAGAAACATTTGCAGCGAGTTTAACAGCAATCGGGATGTCGCAAGGAGGGACGACAAACAGCTGAAGAGGTAAGCTATGAACTAATTAACGGAAAGTTAATGAATTTGTGTTCTTTTGACGGGTGCAGCAACTCTCAATATGGTTATGATGGCCGAAACGACCATAATAACCATATTGATACCATTTTAACACAATATCAGTATGAACGACAACGTCAAGGTAAATGCTAATGAACAAATTGTTATTTTGGCGGGTGGAGTGCTTTAATTCTAAACAGTAATTATATTCCCATTGTTATGATTATGGTGGTTTGACTCTTTGATCAGAGGTCTGATTTTATATGAAATGGCCAATATGCATGTCAGGAAATGTGAGTTGTTAGTGCAGTATTACTCAGTGTGGGTTTGCATGAAAGGGGGTATTGGAAGAATTATTATTTTATCTTCTTATGATCAAGTGAAAACTTGCAAGATACCACCGAGTTGGGGTTGCAATATGTGCGCATGCTGGAGTTAAATTAATATCACCATGAGTGATGGGATTAGGTTATCTAGATTGAAAGCGCACATTATGCTTGGGAAATATTGGAAGCAGTGGTAACAGCAGTGTAAGGAAAGTACATTCTAGATTAGATAAGTTAAAGGGAGTCAATATGTAAATGTATAGAGGTAGTTTTTGTTGGGATATTTGGCTTTATTCTATGCCTACCACAAAAGAAACCATGTGATGTGTCTGCATGTATGTATGATATTTAAGGACGGTCTAATTTGTTCACGTTTGCCTAACTGAAGCTATTTTGTTTTGGGCTTCCTGTGCCTTATGATTGCAAATTCATAATATTTTAATTTACAATCCATTTCAGTTCCATTATTTGCCTCCACAATTCATTAAATAGCTTTGTATTAAATTTGCTTTGAATTTGTGAGGACAAATTATTTGTCAAGAATTTGCTATGTTAGAGGAAGAAATCGGGTACCATCATATATTCCCGTATGAAATTGTTATAGTTAGGCACAAGTTTTGTATGACTTCTTTTTATTGTGCATTGCTTTCATTAATTTAAACAAGTTTGTGGGCATGGCATAGGAATTCCATAGTGAATGTTTTTCAAGTTATACAATTTAAATATGATGATATTTTGAGTTTCTGTATGACTAAATAATATTTGTCATGGGCATTGAAATAGATGCTGGGAAAAGCTGAAGACAAATCTGAAGAAGCAGAAGACAGGAGATGCGTTACTGGATGGGAGGACTACCCCGGATGTTTGCAAAGGACCGAATCAAATGATTGCAAATGATTTTCTTATCTATTTAAAGCCTAAATATTAAGCCTCCACTCCTTTGTAAATATTAAATCTGTGAATTCTGTAAATATTATCCTACATTTATTTATTTGTATAAACAATATATATTTTACATATGTAAATACAGTAATGTAAATATACTAATAAGTTAATAAAATGAATGAAATTAATCTGTTTCTAATTAATTAATTCCATCCAAAAATTTCACATTGTCAAATGAGAAAGTGGTTAAAGCAACTGTTTCTTCTTTCTGAATGAGGCTTTTGCTTTCGTTATTCTACTGAGAATTTCATCTGTGCATTTGGCATCTCTAGTTATTAAGCTACCAAGATATCTGTATTCTCTAACTTGCTCCAACGGATTTCCGTCAATCCTTATGTAGAGTAATGCTATTTTTAACAAACTTTCCGAGTAGCTAGAAGATTGACATTTGGTAGGAATGTTCGGTTCTTAAAGTAGAAGCCATTTACGAAAAAAAAATTCCAAATTCCCGAGAATGATTTCCATTCCTCATAAGACAACATGGAATAATCGATATTTCCACCGGCAACCTTATTTTATTTTGCTTATTAAAATTCGCGTATTTTTTTAGTATTGTATTAGTTTATACTTCCTCCAATATACATAGTATAGAGAAAGTACTGTTTTCATGAAAAAATTCGAAATCGAGATTTCAACGGAAATACACGTTTACAAGCAAGCTTTGAAATAAATATAAAAACATATTTTCCTAATTTATAATGCCTTCATCCTTTGGTAAAAAAATGCGCACAAGGTGAAATGATTGTATTACCATATAAAACAATTTATTCGCCAAAGACGTCTGGCATATCCCGTGCATCGCCGGATACTTTCAGCTAGTTTGTTTATAAAATATAATCCAGTGTAAATTTCGTAAAATGTGATATGATTCAGTTTTTAAAGAAAATTAAGTATTAAAATGGAGATATTATTGAAAAATGTTGTGAAAAGATGAAGGTAACTTTTAGGTAAAATAATTACTTTTTCAATTTCATTACTTTTGTAAAATATGTGCGGGATAGAGTTTTAGTATCATTGTGTGAAAAAATAAAAGGAACTCTCTTCCTGGTTTGTACCCATATTTAGCTATGTAAATAAGGTGTGTTTCCAAGTTTAGGGAAACTTTAGATGATATAAGTTTTTTCAATTATATTACTTTTGTAAAAAGGCGTGTGTGTGTTTATTGGGATATATAGTTCCTTCATATTTTTCTTTTAAGTTAGGCAAATAAAAAATATTTTTGATGTAAATATCCCTTCCTTCGTCAGTGTTACAGCCAAAATCACCACTTTATTTTAAAAATTCTAAGTTTCTATAATTTAAACTGGAAAGTGTTCCAGCTCGCAAAGTAAATTTTTATTAAAGTTTCTGAAAACTAATGAATGTAATCTAATAATGCGTTGTATATTAAAAGTTATAAAATTTTTGCTTGGTATTAATAAAAATTCTAGATTATGTAAATGTTATGAGTTTTACCTTCTGTGAACCTAAAAGCGTGTGCAAGATATTTGTATATGTGATTTGATCGAACGTTTAAATAAATATATTCATATTTCCATTGAATGCATTGTATATTAAAAGTTATAAAATTTTTGCTTGGTATTGATAAAATTTCTACATTATGTGAATGTTATGATTTTTACCTCCTGTGAACCTAAAAGCGTGTGCAAGATATTTGTATATGTGATTTCACCAAATTTTTAAATAAATAAATTTATTCATATTTCCATTGTATTATACTCATTGTTTATAATGAATTCCCTCGGATTTATTTTTGTGTATATTTCATTGACTCTAATGATCGTCTCTGGAGAATTATTACAAAACTAAAAAATAAAATTTCCCATTATAAATTTCAAAACTTCTCGTTCTTATGCAGTTAAAATATTTAAGCAAATTCTGCATGAATTCGTATTGTTTTATAAAATAATTATTTTCACTCATTTTTCCGTTTAATACTTCAAGTTCGGACTTCGTATAATAATTTTAAGTAATTTTAAAAAGAAATAAAAAATGCCTTGCACCGATTCCAATGCTTATGGGGTAATAAATGGTTACTTGGTAACGGTAATCAACAAAGCATACATACCTAAGCGTTATATATATATATAGATTGTTTCAATGCTTCACCCCATATATCGTATAAGTTTAAATTCATGAAATTCCTGTAATAGTGATTTTGATACAAAATGAACCTTCGATGTTCAAATCTTATGCTTAAACAGATTTGAGAAAGCCGCTGTATGACGTCACGCTAAGAGCGACGCTATTGCCATCTGGTTATCCCCTTCCGCTAAACTTCGGAACAGCCGTTTCTAAGGCAGTTTCAGAGGCCTGTTATGAATATTGTGCCGTATGGCGTCGGCGATGTGAAGTCACTTTTAATATCCAATTAATTTTACACGCGGAATTAAAAGTAAACTACAGGAATAAAAGCTAGAACATCTCAAATGCAGAAAACATTGATTATTTAAAACCATTCCATAAAACATTTTAATAAAAACATGAACACTTCACGTCCTACAAAATTTAGCGTTTTTTAGACTTGCAATTGTCTCTAGCTGCCTCACGATTCCTCTGCCGGGTCCACTGCCGCATTCTAATATTCAAATAATACTTAAGACCACGCTTGTGCTCAGCACAGGCAAAACTTAATGGAGCCGAGTCCAGGACTTCATCCACAGTGGCACTAAACACTCATTCACACATTTGTTTATATAAAACTGGGATCACAGCACCATCTTTCCCCATCACAGTAATTAGCTGGCTAAATATCACAGCTTTTGGCCCAAACAAAGGAATGCCTTTAGCCCAATACGCTGGAAGAGCCACAATACCTGCATCATCATTAACTACATGGAATAAATCTATTCCACAGGATTGATTTTCAGATTCGTTGAGCAAAGTAGGTGGTTCACTGGTGCATATGTCCACATCATATTTTCAATCCATACTATCATATAGTATTATATTTTGGGGCGGATCAAGCGAGTGTTTGTTTTTGTTTAAAATACATAAGTGTGCAGTAAGAGCTATGTTAAATTTAAAACACAGAGAATCTTGTAGAGGTCACTTCATGAGTTTGCAAATCTTACCCCTGCTGGCGTTGTACTTATTTGAATTATGTTAATAAAACGAAATATACACTTCTTCAATTTAAACTGTGATATTCACAATCACAATACTAGACACAAAGGTAATCTACATATGTCTCAAAGACAATTAACTCTGTGTAGTAATGGGCAACAATCATCAGGGGGTCAGATTTTATAACTTGTTACCTAGCTTTATAAAGAAATCTCAGGAAATTGTGTCATTTAAAAATAAATTAAAAGTTTTCATGTTAAGTAAATCTATATATAGTGCAAATGAAATATTGAAATTTGTTCAACCAATATTAAAAACTAAATTGTCTATTTTGATTTTGTAAACAAATCCTTAGTTTGAGTAATTTTATGTATTATCTTATCATAGTCTGTCTGGCACTGTTTATGTAATTTTGTATGCAATTGTATTTATTTCTTCTTGACGAGTTCTATGTCATGTTTATGACCAAATGGACAATAAAACATTAATATTAACTATAGACAAGGGTTACACCCACTGAAAATTCCATTAATGCACGAATATATAATTGCGTAAAACAAAATAATAATTATATATAAATTTGAATGCTAAAAACGTATCAACACCGTGCATTTCATTGAAATTAAAGAAAACGATGGTGAAAACATAAATACCCAGCCAATGACGTTGCCATCACAGTCTTTAAGTAGCCTCTTCCTAACAATGTCTTGAGGCGCAAAGTGCTTTTCACAAACGACTTGCCTCGGTTTAAGTTTGATATTCATCCTCGGAATAACAGCTTGCCGTTTGACACGTTTAACAGGATCTTGCGGGACGGAAATGAACGACAAACTTGATTTGTTATAGCCATAGCCCTCATTGCAACCCGGAACCACACAACTCCTCGGCATTTCTATCTCCTGTAGAAAAAACATGATGGAGCCAACGTTTTCAAAATAAAATATATTCACATTTTTTCATTAACGACAAACATAAGGATGGCCCTCGCGGCCGTATTGTAGTCATCCCATTAGGGACCCCTGGGCTTCAGCAAACTTAAAAGTCAAAAATCACCACTGCACTGCAATGACGATTTTGATGTGGGAATCTGTTGAAGCCAGGGACCTGCCAGAGGACTATACTCTCTGTTCTTTATTGAATAGAATTTGTACACAACAATTAGAAGATTGTATGCAACGTGTTCTAAATAAATCGAATTAAACACGCTCCTCCAAAAACCAAATGTAAAAATAGTAACAGAAAATATTATTTTAAAACAATGAATATTATATAACTAATTACATAAAATCGATTAAAATGTTTTATTCGTCAATTATTTGGGCGTTCAATATTATTTAGAGCCTTTTAAACTTAATAAGCTTCAGTCACACGAGCGTTTTTGGGATGCAGCAAAAACGCGGAAAAAGAACTCTACGAAGACAGAATTTTCTGGCGTTATTTTCGCGTAATCTCACATGAATTTCCTTAAATAATTCATTACGAAAGTTTAATATGAATGTAGAAAAACATTTTCCAATATAAAATGTCTTTTTATACCGCATTAATTAATTTTTAATATGTTTCTGAAGCCTTAGTTAACAAACGGTTCGCTAAGTTGATATTAAATCTAACAACCGGTTCTCGCGAACCGGTGCGAACCGATCCCAACTCACCACTGGTTATAGATGACGAAAAACAGTCCGTGGCACGCAAACCAACTATAAGTACACTCCATTACGAAACAGATGAAACCAGGAAGTTATCCCTACAAGAACTGCAAAGGCTAGTCTTATTAACGAATAAGGACACAGAGACAACAACAACTGGAAAGTAATGAACAGTGAATGGACCGACAAGAAGATGATAGAGTACGTCATGCGAATGACCGTAGATTACGTCATGAGAATCTTCCACAGTCGTATAACATAGCAAGGTCAGTATGTACAGAAAATGAAGTGATATCATATACTGTTGGACAGATGAATAACCGTTGTAGATACTGTAATGCGAAATTGTTTGCAACTTAAATAAACACGTCGATCTGCTGCCATAATGGAAAAATTCAACTGCCTCCTCTAGAAGTACCAGATTTACTGCGCAATTTAGTTGATCGTAATGATCATATGACCAAAAATTATTTAGACAATATCAGACAATTCAATAATGCACTGGCGTTTGCATCTATTCAACTAAATGCTGTTCTTTTTTTCCGATGGCCAGCTGTATGTAGCCTTTTACTATTATTGAAGGGCCTAGACAACTTATACAGAATGATAAATTGATAACAACAAATGTTGTATTTAAAGAAGTACTCTGAAAATAACAAAAAATATCTGAATAAAGTTTGTTTATTAAATATTTTGTTTTTCTTTACGTGCGAATTATTTGCGCGGGTACAGCTAGTAGTAGTTATTCTTAATGATATACATTTATAACAATAAAACTTTAATTAAAGCAAAAATGTAGCGTATAATGATCTTACTAACTTAAGGATTCCATTTTTACGTCAATATGAACGTTTAATCGATGGTAATTGAATCAGAGGCAACAAATAAGGTCGACTTGGCAACGTCCCGAAGGAGAACAAAAAATCGGCAAAATTTCGAAAACAATTGTGTATTTCCGAAAATTTCGACCGCGTAGGTTATAAACATTGCAAGAATAAGATAATTTAAAGTTTTAGCCGTCGAATAAATCAAAACGGAGAAAATCGGTCCATATTTACGTATTTTAACGAATGAAGGAAAAAAACCTTGCACTCTGAAAACTCGAAAATCCCGTGTAAACTTATGGGAACATATAATTATCCCCTGGAATCGAACCCGGGACTTTAGGAAATTGAGAATAGTTTTCTAGGGATCTCCTGGCCTGTAGAAACAAAACACAGTTTACTGCAAATCTCTACGGCAAACGGTTTTCGAGATAGAGGGGGGGACGCACGGACAGACGGACGGACACTTCAGAAATTATATATAGGATAATTACCGGTAAAATTTACTTACAGTTAGTAACTCTAGAGAAGGTAAAAGGTATATCAGCTATTTTAAACTTCATCCAAATACTTATCTCCTGTAATATATTTTGAAGGGTGTGTTTTTTGGTTTGTTCATGGAACTCCTCCTAAACGATAAAAGCTAGAATAACCAAATTTGGTAAGTTTCTTCCTTACATCCTAACTTAGTGAACGGTCAAGATTTGGTCAACCGGGATTAATCAGTGCTGCCAATATAGGGGATTAACATTTTTCCATAAGATAACACGTATGAATCCATTTCTTGACTTGCAAGGTATTCTTCCTTCAAGCATTAAAATAAGTCAATATGGACCGATTTTTTTCGTTTTTGCTTTATTCGACGAATAAAACACTATACTATCTTATTCCTGCGAAGTTTACATGTTAAACGGTCGAAGTCTTCAGAAATACGCTATTTGTTTCGAAATTTTGTGGGTTTTTCGTACCCCTCCCGGGCGTTGCCAAGGCGGCCGTCATTGTTATCTCCGATTCAGTTAGCTTCAACGAAGCTTACAAATAGACAAAAGTTTAGCGTTATTCACTTCTCACTTTTGTTTAAGCAACGAAACGATCGATGTTTATGGTTAGCAACGTAGATAGATAGGTACTGAATATTATTCAGGAAGCGTTTATAACGATTGATGAAAGTAATTGCACCTTCTTCCGTCTATTGAATACTGGAATCTTTCATTTTTTGTAAGTAAAATCATTATATTCTACATTATAATGTTTATTAACGTAAATAGGCTCACGTTTCTGGTGTACCTATACCGGAGTCAGTGTTCAATCATGGACAGCTGTACGTTGCTTTTTCACGGGTTTCTTGCTTACAAGACATAAACGTAAACATTTTGTAGGCATAATTACACAAGAAATGGAGCTGGATTTGGTGAAAGTGATATGATAGGAAATACAATTATCATTATAAAGGGGGTCCCCGAGTTACGAACGTCCGACTTACGAACAAACCATACTTACGAACGAAGGAACTGCGACATTTAAATGCCCATCTAACGATATTTTGAGCGGATTTTAAAAAATTTAAATACAAAAATGTAGGTTTCTTTTGGGATTTCTTTATAACTTGCTATGTAATCATGGTAGTTATGATAAACAAAATGTATTTTTCGCGTATGTATATTGTATCTATTATATACAATCATCTGAAATTGTTAACAAGGCATCGTCGGATTAACTGCTATAAAAGGTTGATCTGGCGTATGTGCACAGCTGCATCCAAGTGAATGGAGTGACTTGTATAAGTGAAATCAAGTCAAGTGGAGATCTGCAGAAGCATGGCATGGCGTTATTTTTTATAAGTGAGATCCCACTTTTAGGATGGCTTCGTGAAGTAGGGTTTAGAATAAGATTCTCTGTAGGTAAGTTAATGATTCCTCCATTTCAATGATGAAAACATCGTCTGCGCCACATTTTAATCCCAACTTTATTCAGCAGAAATAAAATCCTCTTCCTCTGCTTCCTAAGTGTGAGAGGGATTCCCCTATGCCCGGGCTTAGTGGAATCACCTTCGAGGCAAGAGGAGTGCGTGTCCTCATCATTCCCCATCCAGTAGTGCCTATCAACCGTGCGTGGTGATCCTGTACATTTACTGAGTTCGTTAAATTTCGAGCAAGAAAACTGTACATTGATTTAAATTGTGATTTAAAATATCCTTATCATTACTGACAAGCGGAAGAGTGTTGCTGATAACAAACTTGTATTAAAGAAAAGGAAAGCCATAACTGGATGTGATAAAACGCTCTGAGAAAGGAGAAACTCCGTCACAGATCGGCCACTTACTTGGTTTAAATCGTTCGACGATTGGGACGATAATCAAAGATAAAGCAAGAATTCTGGAACATGTGAAGGCGTCTATACCCATGCAATCAACCATAATAACAAGGAAAAGAAGTAATGTTATTGGTAACATGGAGAAATTGTTGGTTTTGTGGCTTGAGGAGCAAAATCAGCGTAAGGTGCCTATTAGCCTTAAGTTAATACAAGAGAAGGCTCTTAGTCTGTATGAAGACTTAATCAAGGAATTGGGTGTCAGTGATTCCTCTGCTGGACCATTTACGGCAAGTCGTGGATGGTTTAATAGGTTTAAAGCAAGGGTAAATTTACAGAACATTAAGGTGAGTGGGGAAGCTGCTAGTGCTGATGAAAAAGCAGCCAGTAATTTTCGTGAGACATTTGCTGCTATAGTTGAGGAGGGAAAATACAGTGCTCGTCAAATGTTCATTGTCGATGAGACAGGCCTTTTTTGGTAAAAGATGCCAGAGAGAACGTACTTATCCAAGGAAGAGAAAACTATGCCTGGGTTTAAAGCTGCGAAAGACCGATTAACTCTTTTGATTGGGGGGAACGCTTCCGGAGATTATAAACTGAAGCCACTCCTGGTGTACAAATCTGAGAATCATAGAGCATTGAAGGGTGTTTCTAAAGCTTCCATGTCTGTTATTTGGAAGTGTAATCCCAAGGCTTGGATAACTTGTGAAATTTTCAAAGACTGGTTCTTTCAATATTTTATGCCTGAAGTTAGACTTTATTGGGCCAAAAATGATCTTCCGTTCAAAATTTTGCTTCTGTTAGACAACGCACCTGGGCACCCAGTTTTCCTAGACGATTTTCATCCTGACATCAAGGTTGTGTTTCTGTCTCCTAACATAACCTCCTTGCTGCAACCCATGGACCAAGGAGTTATTAGGTCATTCAAGGCTTACTACACCCGCCGAACCTTTTCCCAGGCAATTAGGGCTACATAAGTAGAAAAGGATTTTACTCTCAAAGATTTCTGGAGGGGTTACAACATTTACAGCGCAGTAAAGAATATTAGTGAGTCCTGGAATGAAGTCACACAGACCAACATGAAAGGGGTTTGGAAAAAACTATGCCCTAAGTTTGTTGTTGATTTTAAAGGGATTGAGTGGACTTTGAAAAAGATCACTGAAAATATAATTGACATGGGAAAACAACGCAATCTTGAACTTGAAATGAAGATGTTGAGGAGTTGTTGGATTCACATGATGAGAATCTCTCGAATGATGACTTGATGCAACTAGAGGCACAAAAAATGTCTGAAAAAGAGACGGCAGAAGTTGTTGCTGAGACACCTACACTCAAACTGAGACCGTTACGATGATTGAAGGTGGCTTGGCACTGCTTGAGGAGCAAGACCCAGATTGTGCAAGATTTGCCTCAGTATCCAGAGCTGTCTCAAATTCCCTTACATGTTACAAGGAAATATACCGTGCGAACAAGAAAGCAGCTGTCCAAACTTCAATAGAAACATATTTAAAGAAGAGTGTCCCAAATGAGCCTGTTCCATCTAGTTCTACGGCACTAACGATTTCCCATAAGCCTTCTCCATCATCAGAAAAGTTTCTTTCTACTTCCTCGACTTCTATTTAAAGCTACTTCTCCTCAAGAAAACCACTTATAAATATGCTACTCAGCACCAGCATTCAAGGTAAATAAAAACTATTTTGTATTCTATTTGGTTATTTTCATGTTTTCTTAATGGTACATATTGCAACAGTTTTCATTTATACTGTTATTCATCATAAAGATTCATCATTTCAATTTTATTAAGGGTAAAATTAAACTTAATTAAGGGTAAAATACACTTTTGTTGTTTTGATTGAGAACCTAACCACCAATTATAGCATTGTGTTTATGAGCAATTTTGTTCCGAGTTCCGAACAAAATACTTACGAACGAACTTTTGGAACGCAACCCGTTCGTAACTCAGGGACCTCTGTATTTGAATGCAATACGTTCGGAAACGGATTGTTACAAGCAAATTTGATTAATTGTTAAGAAAAGCTAATTGTAAGTTAAAAAGTATCTACTATATATTTTAAAGAGTTTGTATGTTGTGCTGTAGTAGCTTCACTAAATCCGTTGAAATTCAGCGGGAAATTCTGCTAATTTATTATATTCACTTCCACACCCTTTTTTACATTTATTCAACAATGCTTTGTTGAAAAATACATAGCTATAATTCTTTCCAAAAAGAAAAACACAACTACTGTTCTTTCCAAAAAGTTTGGGAAGTACAATAGTAAACCTGTTCCAAAATTACTTATAAAATTATACAAAAAACTCAAAAAAGTATACTAAGGAATCTTATCTTTTAATTCTTTAAGAAAAAATAATTTTAAAACCTTTGTTTAGTCTAAACAGTTTGAAAAACCAATTCTTCGAAAAAATATCGACTAGTCCAGTGTTCTTCAAACTTTTTCCATCGCGACCCAGTCGATGCGAAGGCAACATGAAGAAAAATACGTTCTTAACTGAGTTTTCATTGACTCTCCATAAAAAGTAACTCATACTAAAATACTGGCAATTATATAATAAGAGCATTTAGTTTCTTGTAATTTTTGACACGTTTCAGCTGGTTGTGCATTGAGTGCTCATATTTTCCTCATGAGCCTTGTGACCCAGTAATAATAATAATAATTTATTCATCCTGGGATTTGTACATACAAATATAGGACAAGTCAAGAAAGAGAAAAAAAGAAAAGAGAAACATTTAAACATGTACATTAATGCATTACATTATTAATTGGCAAACTCAGCAATGGAGTAAAAACATTTGTCTACCAGAAAGTTCTTCAGCAATCTCTTGAATTTTGTTATGCTGGTCTCTTGTTTAACAGAGGCAGGGAGCTTATTGAAAAGTTTACAACCCATATATATAGGACTGTTACCATACATTGATAAGTTATGCGAGGTTGCAGTCAAGTCGTTTTTTCTTCTAGTATTATGACTATGAACATCCATGTTACACTTAATTTCTAATAATTTATAAGTTTCTCTAATAAACATAATACAGTAAAACATATACATACTTGGTAAAGTCAGTAATTTAAATTTTTTGAAAATCCCTCTACAGCTAGCTCGGCTTTTAGCTTTAGCAATGATTCTAACTGCCATTTTTTGGAGCTTGAAAAGTCGCAGAGCGTGATGAGAATGGCCCCAAGCAGCAATGCCATATTTAAGCCTACTATAAATAAGAGCAAAATAAACAGTAAGGGCAGTCTCTTCATTTGTAACAGTAATAAGTCTTCTCAGCATGAAACATCCAGAAGTCACTTTTGTACAAACAGAATTAATGTGAGGTTCCCAGTTTAGGGTATCACTTATTTCAACTCCTAAGCATTTATAGACAGTTGACCTTACCATGGAACCATCAATAAAATTTAGATTACAATAATCCAGAGTTTTTTTCTGAGGTGGGTGAAATTGCAAGAATGTTGTTTTACACTTATTTAGGAAGACATAGTTTGAATTACACCAGTCCTACATGCTTTGAATAGCATATTGAGCTGCAACAGAAATATCATATTTATTTCTTAACAAGTGGTTTGTATCATCTGCATACATATACAGATCACCATTAATAATTAATGGGTCGCAACCCGTACTTTGAAGAGCACTGGTCTAGTCAATGGTCACTGGTCGATCGTATTCAATACTTTGTATTAGAGGTACGAATTTTTAGCTTCTAAATTTTAGGATTTTCGCATTTTGAATTTTCAGATTAACATTTATTTCTTTAATTTGTAGCATCTATTTTTAAAATTTAGCATCAATGATTTTTTCCTTTTTTTTGTGATTTTTAAGCGCACAGAATCTATTTATATGTATTTAATTCTAGAATTCCACTGTAATAAATACATATTTCTATAAATAAATAGGTATCTTTCGCAGAAAAAAGGTAAAAAAACAACCTGAATTGAAAGATGTACTTTATTATGAAATAAACACCGTACATTCGACAATAAAACAAAATCCGTTTCGGGGTAAGAAAAAATAAACTAATTAAGGATTCGCATTTAGAATATCAAGATAATATTTAAAAATCTTATTACTAACCAATAATAAAATCCGAATCAGTAGTTCATAATAATAAGTTATCACTGATAATAGTGATTCGTTCAGATTCAATATAACTGCTCTCAAAAGTCAAAAAAGTCTGAGAGAAATCACCAAAATTGAAAACTTCCTCGCTTTACAGTGTTGCCAACCATCTATCACCTTTCTTTTGTATATTTACAACATTTTTTGATCAAAATAAAAACGTTTATTTATTTTTTGTTTATTAGAAATGTCAAAAATATATCTTTTGATTTTTGAGTTTTCGTCTTTTTTAGCACTTATTTCGCATCTATGGAAAAATTCGCTTCTATCGCAAACGCTAAAAATTTGTACCTCTACCATGGAAGAATAATCCTTCTTCCATGGTATTATTTTCAGCTTGGCAGTGCTGATGTTCTTTGGTTTGCTACGTTTGCTACAAATCACTACGAATTGTGATAGTTTGCACATGGTCTAACGGATACTTGTTGAATCCATTTCGTTTGAATGAAATTTTCTGCATCTGCAGTGGAATATTTTATTCCATAGTGATGTGAAATTCAAAGTGTTGCTTTGTGCCTGGCTGTTCGACAGGTTATAGCAAAACAGTACGAGTGAACAAGATTTTGGGAGTGAAAAACACAAGTGTTTTCAAGGCAAGGGTAAGTACACATTAGTCAGTAAATATAAATTTATTTAATGTAGAGAGGATATAAATTGAATTGATAATGTCATATTGAAATCGTTTGTTTTCAGAATGAAGCTCAGCTTCAGAAATGGAGGAGGATTATACCCCGCAAAGACCATCAAGTTATGTGATGTATGTATATATATATGTGAAATTGGAATTCAATGTGGTTTTTGGTCTAGTGATTTGTTTTTATTTGTAATTATCCTTCTCTCTTTTCAGGTTGCTTCCTCAGTTGAATATACTGAATGCAATTCAAGTCTGAAGTAATGTTTACAGTGGCATACATAGAAAATGCGAGAGCCTAAGGCGAATGTTGTCTACAAGGCCCACAGCTTAAAATGTCTGACCATGTGTGCCATTAGGTGTTCTGCTCATAGCCCTAGGTGTTTGCCTAGGTCACCTATCCCTGTAACTGACCTTGAAAGTACGTATATATATTTGTGTTATTAGTTTTCATTATAGTTTTTGTTCTTGTGATTTGGTATATTTTGTAATTATCTTTCTGTCTTTCCAGGTGTGCTTCCTCAGTTGAATTGCGTTTTTCAATATTTACCTGAATGCATTTAGCCAGCAAAGGCATAAATATAATAGATAACATTAGTCTGGAAGAGGTTTGAATGCACAGCATTTCTGCTAATTGCAGTAATTTATTTTATATGTACTTAGTTTTCACTATAGTTTTTAGTGTTTTGAATAGATAATTTTAGTAATCTTTCTTCAAATGGAATATTGATCAACTTTATTTGCACTTATTTATTTTATTTTATATTATTGTTCATCATTGAATTTGGTCATTTGGATTGGTTTTTTAAGTAATTCTCTTCCTTTATTTTCAGGTGCTGGTTAATTAGTTGTGTATCGTAGTTTGTTTAGCTTAGTTTCTATTATCCTTCGCAGGTTTTTTAACCCCCCTTCCTTTCTGGGTTTTTCCTGCAACTGTGGGTTTTTCTAGAGAATCCTTTAGGTTCTATAGCTTTTTCCCACACACTTGATCTTTATTAAATAAATAGTTTTAATACAGACTTAAAATGCCATTGTGTTCTTATTTCATATTCCCGTTTTACTTTTACTATAAAATATCTCATTGGATTACCAAAACAAATATGACGTTCGTATTTAATGTGACAATATTACTGCATAGCATTTCGAAATGTCAAATTTCAGACAAAATACCTTATGGATATATTACGAGATTTAAATAATCGTCAGCTTAAGAAAAAAATGAGGCATCAATATATTACATGACGGTGTAATACTTTCTGTGAAAACATTTACATTTCTCTCGCGAATGTTTGCCTGTATTTTGTAATAATATTCTCATTTCGTATTACAATAAAATACTGAATGTCGCATATATTTACCATAAGTGAAATTAGATGTACTGATTATATTTTTGGATATTGTTATGTACGCCTGGAGCCGAACCGTAGTAAAAGGCACTAGAATTCCTGATAGATACCGTGGATATTGAAAAACAGTCCAAATTTTACCTACACCTATCTATCCTGTATAGCAGTTTCCCAACCTGAGTGCCGTGAAGTGTTGTGAAGGGTGCCACAAAAAATATTGTTTTCCCATTTTTAGCATCATATTGCATCGTCGGCTTTCAAAAAATGCAAACCAGAGTTAAGTCGACCTTCACTTCATCGCAAAGGCACTTCAAAATGAAAGGAGATATGGATAAGGGGGTTATTATTACTATTATTACTGACTAGTGTAATGCCCATTGAAATATCAACGGAAGAATTGCATTTAAAATAATTATTTGCACATTTTTACATATGAAATATTTCGTCATATATTACATTTCTAGTGAATATTCTGTTGTCGTTTAGTAAATGCCTTTGGTTTTTATTTTCAGCTATAAAATTGTTTTACTTCTCCCACCTTGTCCTCGTCAATGCTGCATATAAATGTCGGTGTGCAAAGACCGGGAAATAATTATATGTATACATATATAATGTAGGGAAAATAATTAAATGTCGTGCACTTAACATTATGATTGTTTTTAAATTGAACTCTGTACTTACGAAGAAAGATAGCTTACTCGAATCCTCAATAATGTTCTCCGTCATTATGTATTACATATTTAAAATAAAACTAAAATGTTTAAATTAAAAACTCACTAATTATTCAATCAGCGGAATAATCTCTTTGAATACTATATGAACAAAAACAAATCAATTTCTTTCAACATTGTAAACTGTTCCCTTGATGATTGAATTGATTGTTGTATTGGAGATCCATATTAACAAAAAATAAACTAATTGTTTATCATAGAAACCGTTACAATAGTTTTAAATTGATTTTTGCTTTGAAATATACTTGAATCAATTCAGTACAACTTCCACTTTACATACTGTAAATTCCAAAGTAACTCCTTTTATAATAGACAATGGTAGCCTAAAATTAATTCATTCTGTAAAGTGAATAAATAAAGTTCTTTCTTTAAACTATAATAACCACTGTTATTACATTTAAATGGATTATAAGCCTTAGAACTTACTCTGTATTAAATAAGCACCAAAATTCCTTTTATAAAAACATCAATTCATTGAAAGATCCACTGTTGTTTCTTTGAAAATTGCCTGTTAACAGTTTTAAATGTCCTTTTAATTGAATTTTAATTTATATTCATTTCCAAACTTCGGCCATTGTTACGAAATTAATTCGAGGAATAACAAAATAAATTCGTAAGCACATATGGTTTACAAAGAATTTAAGAATGCTTTTTATTTCCAATTTTTCTAAAATGACACTGTTGATACTTAAAATTTTTTATATTTACGTTAATATACTTATTTTCCACAAAACACGCCAATCTCTCCCTTTCCTTCCTCTCTCTCGTATTCCTCGTATTGAAGCACTCAAGGCACGCTTATTCCCAGAAGGATGTATACCGTAACAATGATAATGTCTGACATAGCAACATCACATTAAAATGGCGAGATTTCCACAAAATATGCAAATTAAACGTTTAACATGGAATATTTCGAACTGTGGGCGAAAAAAGACGAACGGAATAAGAAACTTTATAAATTTTTCTTCAAAATGGTTCAAATCCGAAGGTCGTCTGTTAATATCTTATAATTTTAATTTCCAAATGAATAAAAGCCTGCACGTCGAAAAATCGCGTTTTACATGTTAAGTAATGGAAAATGGAAATACCTCTCTTGGAGGCGAACGAAGGAATTTTTTCGCGATTTAAATTCGTCATTCTCTGAATAAGTGTTAATCAAGCATCCCTACCAAATTTCAAGTTTCTATCGTTATTATTTCTCGAGTTATTAACGTTTGCATAGCGTGACCAACCAACCAACAGACGACGACTATTATTATATAAAATGGTGGATAGGGAGGGGTGCCGCCAAATTCTGGAAAGTCACTAAAGGCAACGCCACCTAGATAGAAGGCCTGACGGCGAACTCGGTTCTAAGTCGGGACGTCACGGTGAGCAGGCCGCCATTTACGAATCAGAGCGAGTTCGACTACGAGGTGATTTGTTTTGTGAATAACGAGGAGTGGACTTTTGACGCTATCTTAGTGTTCTCTAGTGAATTTTTATTCTTTACGGTTAGGTTATTTATAAACTATTTCTTCGGAATGGTTTTCAAGTGCTCAGTAGTTGGTTGCAAAGGTAATTATGCCGGTAACGAGAATGTGTCCGTTTTCCGAAAGAGGCCGATTTGCGAAGAAAATGGGTGAGGAGTATTTCCAGAGCGAAGTTTACTCCAACAGCAAGTTCCAGAGTAAGTACATAATATCATAAATTGGAATTGTTTGATTTGTGGACTCATTGTGAGTTTAACCAACTCATTGTGCTAAAGATTTCGAATATTGTCATCATCCTTTCCCCTTTTATTCAATATCTATTACTAACAGGTATGCATAAAACACTTCCAACAGGAAGATATTTTGTGGGAGACTTCAATGTACGATGAAAAATCTGGACGACTGATTACAGCAAAATTACCAAATCCTAGACTGAAAGTTGGTGCTGTGCCAACAATTTTCCCATCTTGCCCTTCCTATGCTTCATCGTCTTCTGCATTTCATGAGAGCCCTGATAAGAAGAAGATCAGGATTGAGATGGAATAACTCCGAAGGTGTATTAAGAGTAGTCAAGAAGACAGAAAAAAGTACGAGGAGAGCAGAAGGTTCGGTAACCTGAAGGAACTGGAAGAGAAAATAAGACTGTATGTAAACACAGGTAGATTCTCATTATTTGCAAAATCTGACAGGCTTATATTATGTGACTTTCTTGTGGATCCAGTCCCTATCATAAGTGCATCAATAGTGATTGGTATTAATTTATTTTTGAATGTATACGTGAAATCGACACCTTTAAAAAGGGTTGGAAAATACAGTTTTCCCATTCAAGTTGACAGTATCAGTGTGATCATTGATTTGGTGAATCAGGTTGAAGTTTTGGTTGATCAAGAAGGCCATCCAGACAGTAATTTTGATAAAATGAAAATTGAACTTTTAGTTGATACCTTAAAAATTCTTGAATCAACCCAGAATTCAAGCAAAATAAAGTTCCTGGTCGAACAATTAAGACTCCTGCCTTGCCATCTAAGTAATTATAGATATTCTTGTCATTTTTTGATTTTTTCATGTTTGTTTTATACAATTTCACCACATGCATACAAATTTGTGAGAAGTTCCAGTCTCTTTCTTCTTCCTCATCCATCAACCATTCGTCAACTGTGCTCTAGTTATAATTTTAGTCCCCAGAAGGAAATAAACCATTTCCTTTCTTATGCGAGACGTATGATTTGCAGTTTAAGTGAATCTGAAAAGTTTGTCACTTTAATGATGGACGAAATTCATTTGAAGCCATTTGTGGATTACAAACGTGGTAATACAGTAGGATTTTGTCCTAATTCGATTTCTGTGGCAACAACTGCATATGTGTTTATGCTTTCCAGTTTGTTGTCAAGTTTTAAAGAGGTGATTCATATTCTACCTGTTAATATGTTAAGTGCTGAGGATGTTTTTCAGATATTGAAAAAAATAGTTCTTGAATTAGAGACAATAGGATACAGAGTTGTTTGTGTAGTTTCTGACAATAATGCAATTAATAGAAAAGCAGTTTCTAAATTTTCTGTCCAGAATAAATTAAATATATTGTATCCCCACCCAAGCGATAGCTCTAGACCTCTGTTCTTTTTATTTGATGCTGTGCATATAATTAAATGCATAAGAAATAACTGGTTAAGCACCAAAAGTGGACAGATTCTTGTTTACCCAAGATTTGAACATCCTGAAAATGTTGGTACTGCTTCATTCGATACTATTAAAGAACTTTATTCCTTTGAATGTGGAAATTTAATCAAGTATGGGTACTCCTTAACTATGAAGGCTCTGTATCCCTCTAACATTGAAAAGCAAAATGTTAAACTTGTTTTACAAGTGTTCAATGAAACTATTGTACAGGCTCTGAAACTGCTGGGTGAGTGAAGAGGTTTTAAATTCTGTGAAGAAACTGCAGAATTTATTAGAATTGTAAGTGACTGGTGGAAAGTAGTAAATGTAGGTACCCCTTTCAAAGGTATAAGATTAAACAATTGTTTTCAGATGCCAATGACTATGGAATCAGAAGGATACAAATATTTGGGAAAAGTTTATGATTGGTTAGAGGTGTGGAGTGATGTGGATGTTAGAATTGGCAAGCTATCCAAAGAGACCCTTCTTGCTTTCAAACACACTACTCATGCTTTAATGGAAGTTAATGATTATTGTGTGAAGGAACTTAAAATGAACTATGTGCTGCCTGGTAAATTACAAACTGATGACTTGGAAGCAAGGTTTGGCCAATATAGGCAGTTATCTGGATCAAACTATCATATATCAATTAGGCAGATTTATGAGAGTGAGACTAAGTTAAGACTGCAGAATGTTTTACCATTATGTGTAAATTCTAGGAAATATCGAGCTGTTTCTATAAGTGATTTCAAAGAAAGTGAAGTTGATATAGAAGTTTAGGTAGGAGAGACACAAGAAACAGAACTTAAATTAGATATTAATGTTGAATATGTAGAATTAGAAAGTGTTAAAGAATATTTACCAGTATTAACATATATTGGTGGCTATTGTGCTCGCATGTTGCTCAAGAAGAGAAATTGTCCATCTTGTAGGGATTGGTATGTACAAGAAAACATCTTGGAAACTAATGAAGACCATGAATTAATTAGCTGTATAAGCCAAGGAAAATTATTGTTTCTAAGGGAAGCTACTGAAAATGCTGTGGTATAGGTATACATATATGGTCTTAAATAAAATAGTAGGGGGTGTAGATGAGGAAAAATTTCTAGATGTTCCTAATCATAGGCTAGTTCTTCATAATCATGTAATAAATCTTTTGAATGGGGATGACCATTTAAATGAAATTATTTGTGAGGAAAATCATTCATTTGTTGAGGGAATGAAAAAAATAGTATTTGTTGCATGCAATATTCTATTGAAAAATTATTGTAACATGAAACGTGACAAATATAGCAATCTGTCAAAAAGAAAGTTGTTGACTTTTACGAAATGATTGTGATAAATGTTGTTGAAGATTGTATGTATTGATTTTCCCATTGTATTTTCTATTGTAATAAAATTTCTTTGAAAAATTTCGTGGATTTATTATCATCCCTCAATGAAATATGCTGTAAATTTTTCAACGATTAATTAATGTCTTGTTGTAGTTAAGTAATATAACAATTTTAAATGAATTTTCCATGGTTCAAATGTTTCTTTATATATTCAACGTTCTTCTAATTGTTACCAAAATTTACTGGTACTACGTACATATAAATGGCAAATAGCGTGATGCTGATATAATTTAGCAAAAATCAGAATTACTAAACCAATATAAGAAGCAAGAAACTGATTCAAACGCTACAAAGACTACGGCTGCGATGCGCGTATGCGTTGCCGTAAGCCTGCGGGTTATGACGTCACATTTTCGTCGTCAGGCCTTCTATCTAGGTTGCCGCGACTATAAAAAGGTTGCGAAACACTGCTCTATAGAGTGAATTTCATAGTCGACCAAAGCCACAATAAATTTATCGAATATGGATTAAGCGAAATACTGAAGACCAGAACAAACATTCCGTCCTGTAATTATACCCTGAAAGAGGTTTTTTCAGCGTAATTTCAATCAATTGACCCGCTACGTAACTCATGTAACATTCTCGGTACCTACTTCGTAAAAACAAATAGTTTATATTCATAGATTGATTTACAATCCTATATTACCAATGCGTTCTTACGTAACAAACTATTATCGCAAATAGAACCACGAAAATTACATATGTAAAGGCCGTGTATTAAATGAAGGACACCCACGCTGTTCCGTTGAAATCTCGAAGTCGATTTTTTTCATGATCACAATCATTACTACGTATGGAGAAAGTAAAAACGAAAAATGCCCCTAAACAGAGAAATTACTTCCACAAAGAGAGTGAATGGTAGAGGCATTTAGCTTGCTTACCCAGTAAGGGAACAGCGTGATTGTTATGTATGTATGTAAGAGAGTCAGAGATGAGGTCAACTCCTGTGCTGGTGAATGTGCATTTGAAAAACAACCAAAGTGCTGATGTAATTGAAGAATTTGTTGATGAACTTTTAATTTTCCCAAAATTTTCATTTCCATGTAGGGAACATTCTACAGATATAATTAGATATGTAATAAGATATTACATTACAATGAGGATGAGACAGTATACCACCCAGTTAAATATAAATAATTTATAAGTTTACTGCCAGAAGAAAAAAATAGCTAGGCTTAGTAAAACATAATGTATTTTTTGCTACATTGTAATAAATGTCTTTGTTTTAGTATATTACTGCTCTTGTGATTTATGTTGTATAGAATCGTCTGTTAATGGTTCAAAAACAGAAGTGTCTCAAGTATTATGTCCCAAAAGTGGTAAAATTTGCTGTCATTATTGTAGATGTAACGTAAAAAAGACAAAGTTGAGTAGTAAATTCAAGTGAATAATCATTTATTTTTTATGGTTTATTAGAATCGATGCCCTTACGCGGAGATTTTTCTTTGAATGCGGTAGTTTGTATGCTTAAAAAAGGCCTCAACGACCATCAGCGCCAATACGGTCAAAGGCAAAACTAGGGCTTCACTTATTTGCCGCATAAGCTTTTCTCGTGTCCAGACCGTGATCGCGAAGTCTTCTCTGGTTCGGCTGGGTTCGCCATATTGGTATTGTACGGTGAGTGTAGGTAGGTGATTATTCGGTCTTAGGAAGAAATTATAATGGGATTGTTTTAATTTTAACTCTATGGATGCTGTTTCGAAATTGGGTCCATTATATCCAAAGTGTATTGTTTTCGCCCATATGTTTCTATAAAACATAATTTCACATTTTAGTAAATTTCGTTGCAGTTGTATCGATGAAGTAATTTTCCCAATGATTTTTATTTGGTGCCTTAATATCGGCAACTGGTTTTTACCATCAATTAAAGGATCACTGTGGTAGGAATAACCTCTTAGGTTCTTGCCTAATACATGATACTTGTACGCCTACGTATATGAGATGGTGATTTGGAGCGTTACGGTGCTTAATGATAATGTGTGCTTGAATAGCTAAGTATGATAGCTTGGTAATTTTAAGAATCCTAGGTAGCCGAAAAATTGTTGTTTTTTATGATGAATGATCCGTCGTGTGTTATGTATTATGGAGTTTCTTAAGTCATGAATGTGCAATGAACTGAAAGGAGGTATATTTTGGAAACGATTTTGGGATTTTCTTACTACAACAGCTGAGTTAGTTGATCTTGGTTAATGAAAAGTTGCTTTATTGGAAATGTATTGACTGGCCTATGTGAAGCCTTAAGTAAAGCTGTCATTTATTGTAAACCATATTATATGAAGTAAATGTTAAAAGCACGAACACCACCCTAATTTTAATGTGCTATGAGACTGCACAATAGTGTTGGTAGTCCTAAAAAAGTGTTAATGCACAATCATAGGGATATAGATTGTTTTATATGTGGTTATTTTCTTCTTATAGAGTGCGAACAGTACATAAGGCAGTCATGGCTCTCAGGAAACTAGAAACGGCCCCTTTCGATCCGCGATTCCCGAATCAAAATCAAACTAGGTAAGAAAAATGTTTCCTCATACGTCGAAGTTAGTTGTTGGTAAATTCATTGTGCATATTTTAATGCTGCTTTGCTATTGGCGAATAGTTTTGCCAATAATTTATCCATTAGAGAAAGGTGATTATCCTCTGATCAATGGGGATTACTTGAATTAGTGGTTCTCAACATAATTTGTTGAGGCCCTAAATTGGTCACCAGTAGGTTCCCCAGAACCTCAGCATTGCCATTAAATTTAATGTGTATATGAGTACACATTCAAATTGTGAAATTGTCTGAAATATAGCAAAAAATACCTTATTTATTATGAGATGTGCATTTCGCGAAATATTTTTTCGTCTAATGACCATTCGCGACCACTGCCTTAAATCTCATTTTTACCTGGCAAAACTAGTCTTAATTGTTTTGTTGTAAAGTAATGAAATATTTCCATTGATCAATCATGATCCCAATAATTACTAGTTCATTTAAGTAACCGAGTTGGTGTGATGACAGTATTACTTAATTCTTAGGTACTGCTACCAAAGTTTTGTGGATTTCCATCGGTGCCGTAAGGTAAAAGGTGAAAGTTATGCGCCATGCAACTATTTCAAGCGTGTCTACCGTTCTATGTGTCCTGCAGCCTGGATTGAGAAATGGGACACTCAGCTGGATGAAGGGCGATTCCCAGGAAGAATTTAAACATGCAGCTGTTTAGCAGTCAGTAATGTTTCTATCAGATATTTGCCCATTCTATCCTGCCTTATCTCCATCTGACTTTTGTATTTGGTATTGCCATGTAAACTCAGAATTGCTAATGAAGCTTGCCTAATAAGTTTGACCTTAAATTGAGGTAGAGGCTCAATTTAAATTGTTTTTCTCATTTCTGAATGAAGTTGACCTCTAGATGCTGTAGAGGATTGTAGATATGCTGTGTCCTGAGAAATTTAAGAATAGCAATTCATCTAAATCAAACATCGACAGATTTTGCATGGATACATGGGCTGTAGATATAGATATCTATTTGAAATTTAAGAGGTCTTGGGATGATTGCGGCCATTGACACACAGTAGTTGTGTTTAATTAATGGTGATATGTAATATTGATTTGACAGTAAATATAATAATGTAAATGTTATTGAGTATTATTTACCTTAAAAATTTCATCAAGTTATGTTAAGTACTTAAAGGTAAAATTCTATGTAATTTTGTTTGCATCATCTAGAAACACCGTAAAAATTTGGTAATAGGGGCTTAATTTCCTTGGAGTGATCAATTGGAGTTATTTCTTGTGCAGGAATTTATTTCAAGTGGGCGTGTCACCAGTGTTGAATCCAGGGGGGTACCCGGGGGGAAAATCCCCCCCGGATAATATAAAATCCCCCCCGGAGAAAATGGTCAATTAATTCAGTTTTCTTATGGGATTTTAGTGAGTTTACGCAACTTTAACAATATATATTTTAATTCTGTTTTGTACTAATATTTAAGCACGTTTAACTAAAATCGGGTTTTAAATATTTATTGTGACATATAAGTTATAAATATCTATTTTAAAGATATTTTGACATGTAGACTCATATATTTGCTGAATCCTGAAGTGTCGATATTTTGTTGCGGGTGCAGCATACAGAAAAAAAGATCATGCCGTCGCAACGGAAGCAGACTCATGCTTCAAGGTTGTGATTCAAAACAATGATTTGATTTTCTCTATTAAAATTAGGCACATAGTATCTTCTCGCCATTCTAACACAGACTGCCTGGAACAATCTTGACAGATAGAAGAACTTCTCTCTATTCCCGAATACTTCCTACTTAATTTAAAAGATCTTATTAAGCATGACGATATCCTCAATACTTGGTTACAAGGCCGCTCTGTTTATATTAGCAAAGCGACTGGGTCAGAATTTATTTCACACATTGGAGAGATATTAGATAAACATGATTCCAGCATCGTTGTAAAAAATAAGTACTTTTAGCTAATGGCTGATGAGTCCACAAATATTAATAATATGTCAGAACTTATGATATTATTACGTTTCATAGATAACAATAATATTAGATAAATGTTCCTCTGTTTTATTAAATTAGATAATGTGGATGCAGAAACCATAACACAAACCATTTTGTCAGCTAAAACAATGGAAAATAGATTTAAAATATTTAGTGTCATGTTCATTTGATGGAGCTACTACTTTCTCAGGAAATATTTCCGGAGTACAAAAGAAACTATCAGAAAAAGTTGGATGAGAAATACCTTACATACACTGCAGAGCGCACGTATTATCCTTAGCTCTGACAAGCGCTAGAAACAAATATCCAGCGATTAAACGAGTGCTGCATGTTGTTAAATATATTTACAAACTGTTTCATAGACCATCTAGATGGGAAAGAATGTTACACAATATTCAATCCATTCTTGAGGAACCACTAATAAAAATTCCAGAAACCATAGAAACTCGCTGGCGAAGTAATTTTAGATCTGTTGACGCTGTCAGGCGTTGTTACGGTTCCATAATGATGAACAGATACACAGTGGCGTAGCTAGGGTTTTTGGCGCCCGGGGCAAGGCATCTTTTTGGCACTCCTAAGGGGAGGATTATATTTCCAGGTTTTCTTGCCGCCAAGTTCCAGGGGGAGGGGTTTACGGGGTCTTCTGTACTTAATTTAGCGTGTTTCCTTTTTCAAGCAATTCCCTGTTTTGCTACCGTATGTAACAAACATATTTGAATGGGAAATTGGTGCGAGTAAGGCTAGATGGCAGGAGATACCTCATCTCAACTGCAAATCCCCCTAGCCCGTCGGCACAACATCGTTTACAAGTGAGATCCAGCCTAAGGAAATATATAGGCAAAACAAGAGTGTAACCCCAAACTCAAAAAATGAGCGATAACCCTAAAGACTTCGGGTGAGACATGAAAAGGTGGCAACCTGAGTGGTCACCTCAAGTTCGTCAATGACCTGGAGAATTCCTAATCTGACCCGGTGATTTCCTAATTTAGCTCGGAGATTCTCATATGTGAAGAAATTGAAGTATGTTTACTATTTTTAAATGTTTAATACAAAAGAGATAATTAGTTTTCATAGAAATGTAAATGTGATGAGCCATATTTTGTCGCTCTCTCACGCAACTTGGCGGCTCCCTTGAACACCAACGAAAGATTGTAGTGGTACCTACTTTATAACAGCGCCACCAATCCCAAATCACAGAATAAACGTAGTAATCAGAGCTACGAGCCATTCGCTGAGATTCAGAATTTGTCGTTGCCGTAGATATGGTGGTAGCAAATACACCTAAATGCGAATCACCCACAGAGTTTTAGCTGCTGATGCGATAAGATTTTTTCCATGCGTATTTCACAAATTAGACGTGTTTCTTTTAAGATTCTAAAGTCTCATGTTTTTCCAAACTAAAAATAAATGTGCTGACCGAAGAGAAAATGTAATATCGAGGCCCTTGAGACTGTTACTTCATAGAGAGCATTCTGACTTATTTATGCACACGTGGCGATATAGCATGGGTTTGGGATAGACTTCGGACAAAACCCAAGTGATAGCTATGGTCTGTAATAAGCACCATCAATTTTTAGACTTTCTAAATCGTACTTTCAAAGCATCATAGCTAATCTTGCTGCCTTGAATTGTGGAGTGTCTAGGGTGATCACATATGATTGACTATTTTAAGAGACAGATCCTTAAAAAAACCGGACTATTAAAAATTTTACGGGACTTTTTTTAGCTTTGAAATTAAGACAAAAAATATTCTTTGAAAGTATATAAGAAAAATTATATTTTTTACAAAAAATCTACACAAGATAAAAGTCTTTACAAGAAAGATATGTAGTTGCTTTTCACCTACAGCTCTGCTTTTACTGCACTTCTGTCAAATATGTTCATATTGTCATTCCATTTATTACAACATAAAATATTCTTTCCACAAGAGCTTTAGAACCTGGTACTGACTTAATAATTTGCATCAGCTTACAAAATTATTTTTTCGCAAGATTTTAATATCCCATTCCATTTATCTAGGAGAGATGAAATTTCGTTTGTAACTTTTCGTAAAAGTGTCATTTTTGTAAGCTCTTCATACATTACATTACATTAATTAAGTGCTCGAAATGGAAAATATTACGAAACGGAACTCTCGGGAGGAAAATATTACAATTCGAAACTAATCGTCGATATTTTCGATACGTGCGGTCTGGGTTCGTTCCGATTCATTCCGAGCATTGCAATAATTACATTAAAATACGGGAAATGTGGTTACCCTATGTTTATCTGAAATCATACCTATTTTCATAAAAAAATATGGGACAAAGTATTCATTTCTCATGGTACACAGGACATTTAAGGAAAAATTTTACCATTAACCCGGAGACTAGTCCCAAAACCCGGAGACCCCGTGTAAAATCCGGAGGGGTGGCCACCCGTAGCAGGACTTCACAAATATTTTTTCTCTGACTCACGATTGCCATTTCTTAAGTCTCAGGGACCATCTAAACGTAAAGAAGCTACGTATCACTATACCCTAAAGATAAATACGAGGGTGATTCATTGCATCTCGGGCCAGTTCCCAGAAACATATTTTGATGGCTCGCACCTCTTTTGTCTTAATCCGTTATGGTATTACGTTCAGAGCCTTGCCGGCATATGGGTGCAAGGGGTGCATCGCACCGGGGCGGCAACATATTAGTGGCGGAAATTCACGGGCGGAGTTTGTGTTTTGCACAATTTATTTCTTAAATTAAATACAGCTTTTAATCTAAAAATGGAAAAAAATCTGGGCCAGGGTGCTTTTATAAGTCCGTAAGGGGAGGCATAAACTGCTTGCACCCGGGCGGCAAATATGCCGGCGCGGCACAGTGGGCCAGAGTAGGATTTTAGCGGGACAAAAAGCAAATTTCTTAATGTTATGAAACTCTTGATTACTTTTAAATTCTTCTAATTGCATATCCATATGGTATATATTTGCGCTCAAAATGGGACTTAACGCTACTAATACGATGTGGCGACCTTGCAATTCCGCTCGACTTAATAGCGGGCGGCATAACTACGCTTCTGTATTGTTCGTGTGCCCACTTTAAACAGACGTACGTGTAGTGTTTTGAAGTTATAAGTATTTACTTTACAATGAATATTGTAGAGCCAGGTATGTACTTTATTTTTACCTATTTATGTAATACAAACTCATATCGCGGGCGTGATTACGTTACTCCGCGACCTCCTAGCGGATCTGCTTTCATCGATAAAAATAGGTCTGTGAGTTTGCGCCCCTTAATCCCTGCACCCGGGAGCAACTGCCTCCCTCTGCACACCCCTTGCTACGCCTCTGCTAAGGGGTATCAATTTAACCCTATTATTTTAGCAGATTTTGCTAGTTAAAAAATGTTTGGCAGGTAAATTAAATTTTTTTAGTACAGTCAAGCATCACTAATTCGTAATTCGTTAGTCCGAAACCATCTGTAATTCAAAAAGACTGATTTCCAACCAGGGCTGTCGAGAGCTAAGGCAGGCCCCGGTGCAAAGTACATGACGGCCCCCCCTTGTGTTTGTACATTAAAACTTCCTCCAACGCGGGGGTTACGTTCTACAAGGACGACGCTTTGCGCGAATCCACGTTGGAGGAATCATTAAATTTATGGGAATAATAGGGTTCGGTTCCGAGATCGAAAAATTGTATACTGAAGACGTTTTCTCAAATAACATATTTTATGCTTACATTGCCTTGAAACTAATTGTATACAGTAGTATTACATTTACAAAAAATAATATTTAAAAATAAATTTAAAATAAATTCTCGTATAATTATACATTCAGTTGGTCTTTTGAGGCCCATATTGTTGAAAAAACAATAGTAAACACAGGAAATTTCGACACACGACAAAAGAATAAAAATGCTTATTTACGCTACACTCTGAGTCACAATCGAAGGGATTCCCTGTTGCATTCTCCTTCCCCTCCCTTTAACACGGACCACTTTAGAAGATCCTTTAGCATTGTTTTGTTTGCTAATCTCGAAGGACTTCCCCGTTGCACTGAACTTCCCCCTCCATTTCCCTCGAAAAACTCAATATTTACTTTAGAAATTAACTTTTTTATTCTTTTTGCCGCCCCTTGGACCGTGCCGCCAGGGGCGTCCGCACCACTCGCCCCCCTTTAGCTACGCCACTGCAGATACATAAGGATGGTGCGGACCTTGCTTCTTTAGCAGGAGGCATTTTATTAGAAATAGAAAAATCCAGTTTTTTAATAAACCTCTGTGTGTTACATGAAGCACTACTCGCTGTTTCAAATCTAAGTAAGATTTTACAAAAAGAAGATTTATGTTTATCCGCTTTACCCAGACTTATTAATTCCACTATTAAACACCTTAAAACTATATCTCATGATTGCTTTGAAAATAATGAAGAAAGCACAATCTGGAAAAACTACACGCCCATAGTTAAAGATCTTGAAAATATATGCCCCGTAAAGGAAAACAAAAAACCTGAAATAAGTTTTAAAACAGCCAGTAAATTCGTCAATGAAATAATTAACCAGATGAGTTATCGATTCAACGACAAGGCTATACTGTTGATCAAAATTACCTCGAAGTTGGAATCGGCAAAATCATTTCGTACTGTGACTGAACATTTATCTGGTTTGCTGCATTTAAATTTCGATGCATTGTGGAACGATATTCGTTCCTTTACGTATGCCGTCCAATCCAAGACAGTCAGAATAATATATTAAAATTAATATTGAAATCCAATATTGGATATGATGAACTTAAGAGTTTATGCATAAAACTATGTTGCATTCCAGTATCCACCGTGAGTGCTGAACGGTCTTTTAGTACAATGAATAGGCTGATGACGAAATTAAGAAATAGATTGGGACAAGAAACATTGCAAGACCTGATGAAAATCGCGATCGAGGGACCTGATGAGTTACCAAATACTTTGTTAGACGATGTTATTGACACATATGCTAAGAAGCAACAAAGGAGACTGAGGTTAATTTAAATTGTTTAAGTTCCTTATCAAGTGCCTTGAGAGTAAACCATAAATTCATATAATTATTATTTTTTATTAAGGCATAGGAATTTGCGTTTTTGTGAAATAAAATATTTTTTGTTACATTATGTCTATTTAAAAGTACTAGATGCGTAAATAGGTATAATTTCGTATATTTGTTTAGTTTTAGTTTATGCTTTTTTGATCTTTCTGAGTACTGATGAATACACGTTTATTTATTTCTTATTTTCAATAAATATATATTTAGTGTTTTATAATTATATTACTTATCAAGACTAAGGTTTATTAAAACGTTTGTTACATATCTAATCAAATTTTTATGATTATTCCAAATATTAAATTTAGTTAATTTTGTTATTAAATGGTGATATATAAAATTATATTACAAATTATTTGTTAATCTGCAATAAATAAATTGCATTTTATTTTACTTAATTATTTAAACAATTACAAAAAAGACAACTCCTACTAATTTTCTAGCGGTATATTATATACCCCCCCGATCCATGCAGTTTCCTCCCCGGGGAAGAACGTCTGGATTCAACACTGCGTGTCACTGTAATTCATTGTACACCCCTCGCCAACCGCGGAGGTTACGTTCCTGAAAAGTACCGCGGTTGGTAAATACTTAAGTATACTGGAAATTGGAGGTTAGGTTCCACGGTTCGTATTACTATACTATATATTATTGATCACTTACATTACTCGTTTATCTCTCACTTAAATACATTATAAAAATATTACGAATACAATAACGTGCTGTTCTTTCCTTACGATCCCTCTGGTTTGGCATAGTCGAATAACCCGTAGATGAAAAATGTGTGACGAAAAACAATCACCGCCGAGAAATAGCGTTCCGCTGTTCGGAACTACTTATTCTACCCCAGAATGAATTCTTTTTTAAAGAATTTCTTCAAACGTATCACACTATGCATAAGCCAAACTACTGAGTAAAACAATTACCGACTGAAGGATTACAAACGCCCCGTAGGTAACGGAGAAATTACGTGCATACTACGACGTACATCACATTTTATACAATTTACTACGGTCTTCTAATCTTACCCGGCGTTTTTTTGCATTTAAACAAATATTATTACGCACAAATTCAGAAAAATATTAAACGTTTAATTTATTTAGTATGCTGATATGAATAAAACACAACTAAACACGTCGGGTGGACTTGCGGTGCGCGAAAAGCATGCGTATGCTGATGTGAATAATACACAACTGATCGCCTCGTGTGGAATGTAGAGACTTGTGGCGGGCGAAAGGCGTAATCGTACATTACGGCAACAAAGTAATAGCAAGCAAGTTAGAACAACAACATAGCCTTTGTGAGTGAGTGCAGATGACAACTAAGTCATACGATGCGCGGGATTATCCTGTTGAACGCAGTTGACTTGTGGCGCGCGAAAAGGATACGTAATCGTGTCAGTACGGCAACAACGTAATAGCGAGCAAGTTAAAACGACAACAAAGTCTTTGTGAGTTAAGGCCACCGCACACCGGGCGCTATACTATATAGCGCTATATTTTTGTGCGATGTTATAGCTAGCGATAAGATATAAATATGCGCACACCAGATACTATAATATGTTTTATTTTTTCCCGGGAAACTCGCTTACAATTAGTTCTACAAGATGGCCAAGAGAATAAACGCCGAGGCATTGCTGTATTTAACATTGGCTTTAACCCTTACACCGAAGTATGTGTCTGACAACCACATACGATTTTTCATTTTGTTAGTGTGGCTGCACTGGTTGAGCTGGCGGCCCAAACCCCACAGTACCTTCCTCAAATTACTTCCTGCTGCGAATGATATATTGTTTTTGCAGTCGCAATTTCTCAACCGTTCGTAAGAAATCGTTTTTCAAAAGTTACAGTGTCTCGCGGACACCTACATCTCATAACGTATATTTTTTGCGTGTCTGGTGGACACATACTTCGAATTACGGAGAAATTTCCTTCGGTAAGATAGAAACAAATTATTACTATTACAAAGAAATATTATTTTCATTTCTTTTTCTACCAATTTTTAGAATTATATAATTATAATTTAGATTTATTACAGAAGTAAGGATGGATGCAGGCCCTAGGACCTCGGAAGGCGGTAGTACATCAAAGAATTGGTGCAAATATTACGAGAGAAAAAGCTAGCGTACGTAGGAACACTGAAGAGAAAAAACGAAAATCCCAAAAGTTTTTTTACCATCGAGGAAAATATAAGTTGGTTCGACATTGTATGGATTTAGTAATGATATCACATTGCTCAGTTACGTTCCAAAAAAGAATAAAGCGGTGCTGATGGTATCAACTATGCATCGACACAAATAAACCGGAAATAGTGGGATTTTACAACCGAACAAAGGAGGCGTCGATGTAATGGATCATAAATGCGCTAATTATTCTTATAACAGAAGAAGTCGACGTTGGCCATTAGCAGTATTTTATATGTTTGTAAACATATCTGTGGTGAATAGTTACATAGTCTACTTATGTTTCAAAAATTCGGAAAAATATAAAGAGATTCAATTTTTTGAAAGAATTAACTGTAGTACTTTTGAGGCCACACCTAGGAAACAGACTTGCTGTTCCAAATCTGCGTTCAGACTTGAAAAAACTCATTGAAAGCGTTTTACAAGAAGCAAATAAGGATGGCACACCGAAACCAAAACAGATATCTGAGAGCGACAGACCTGAAAGAAAAAGGAAGTGTAGCCAATGTCCGTATACACAAAATCGAAATACCAGGTATAAATGCATAAAATGTCAAAGGCCAATCTACTTACAGTGTTTCAAAAAGATTTGTGACATATGTTGTGGAGATTTGTAAGCGCAAACTATTTTTTACATTACGTATACTTTCAACGCAAAGATTTTTAAATATTAATATGTAGATATTACATTGGTATATGGCGAATATTATTTATATGTAATAAATGAATAAGCTTAATGTATCATTACACTTAATTTAATAATAAAACATTAAAAATTGAATATTTTTATATGCGTGTCTGACATACTTCTAATAATAGACAAAAAGTAGATACTTTGGTTTAAGGGTTAAAGCCAAAGAAGAGGAAGTGGATTCATGAAATTAATATTAGTAGAGAGCAACTTGGAGAGTGCCATCATTTATTCCAGGATCTACAAAACGATGACGAAAAGTTTCGACAGTATTTTCGTTTAACAAAAACGCAGTTTGAAGAGATCTTACGTCTTCCATGTCAAACACTGTATAAGAAAAAAAACAAGCAGCCCGATACTTGCTCAAGTAAAGACTTCAACTATATGACGCTAGGAGCACTGTACACGTGGTCGCCCGTGCATTCTGCGCATGCACTAGTTCTGCTATATTTTGTAAAAATAGCCAAGACCACAACGCGTGCTATATAGCAGGGTTTTATAGCTTATAGCGCGCTATATTTTTCCTTCAGTCTGCGGGCTTACATTGAATTACATGTTGCACAAAAGTTAGCGATATATCTTTATATTATATCTTCATAGTATAGCGCCCGGTGTGCGGTGGCCTTGAGTTAAGATGACAACAAAGTCATAAGATGCGCGGTATTTAAAAGTTTTCTTGGTCCGAACCGTGGATACGCAAGGGAAATGTCCGCGGTTGGGAAGGGTGGGACTCAATATGTAGACCGCGTATATTCGAGGGCCGCGGTTAATAAACCCGCGGTTGGAGAGGGAAGGGTGTATATGGTAATTGTTCCTGAAGTTGTTTTTCATTTGTTTTATCATATATTCCAGTGAATAAGGTGCATTTTTTGTTGCAAAAGTGGCTGTTAAAATTATACTGCATCTTATACAACAGTTTAAATGATGATATTTAACTTAAATTTGAAATACTTTTCAAATTATCATGGCACTATTTTTGTTCGCGAGGAAGGTTTTCAATGTGGTGCATACAACTTCCAGCAGCTGTTTATTCTGTGGAATTCTTATTGTTCTTATTTATTATAAAAAGTTTCATTGAACTATTTGTAACTGATCAGCAATATTTTCATTTCAAGGGATACAAAGAACATTATTACCAAAAGTCTCTGAATGTGCAACTTTTTACCCAAACATGTTGATTGTTACAAAAAATGGCAACATTTGAACAGAAAGAAACGCTAAAACATCTCATGATAGAATTATTGGAATATGACAGTAAATTGTAACTATGGCTTGATGTCTGCCATACTACATCATTTTTCTTGCAGGCCCCTGGCATTACCATAGTGATAACCTGCAAAAAATCTGATGTTTGTAACTCTGTCATCGATAATATTTCTTTCTATTTTTGGTGCTTTTTTAAAATCACTTGTGTGTTCAATTTGTGTCCATTCACAAAATTTTGAAGCTACAAGAAGGGCTGGGAAACTAAATTTTTTAGGATAGTTTATATATAAACTTGGTTAATTATAGAGTAATGATTAGTTAATATAAAAAGAAAGTTAAAGGCATAGTCACTTTTGTTCAGCGTACATTTTTCTGATTTCATTAGTTTTCTAAAACTGTGATTTTGTATGGTAAGTTTTAAAGCAAGCTGCTAAACAAACATACCTCACACTCGGCACTAATACACAGTACTCTTTTTCTTTCCTTTTGAAGAGCACATGACATCTTTTGGGTCTATATTTCTGGTGTATTTCCATTGAAATACCTCTCAACTAAACGGTGCGGTAATGGATATGTGGAAGGCCATCGGCATATGGTGACTCCAAGCAAGGGCATCGGCAGAAAATTTTGCAGGGGGGCAAAACACAAAAATGCCTAATACCCAGGGGCAGATGTAATTTTTTCCAACCAGGGAAAATTTTGTTTAACCGGCCTCCATCTGACCACAAATCCACACCAATGAATCACTATAAATTATATTATCACTGTACTGAATATGCTCTTGAAATTAACTTAAAGTATATTTTAAATGACTAATTTATTCCATGCGTGATGAGTGGCCTTTCCCTTAAAGCAGGTTAAAATCAGTGCTTGAAATAGAAAATGTTACAAAACTGAATGCTTGAATTTGTACTAGAACGGAAATTTTTATGAAATGGACCGCTTATTATAAGAGACGGTATTTCTAAATGCCTGATGAAATGAAACGGCTTGACGAGTCAGAGCGGCAGTGTGGTACATTCTGGCTCATTCCGAACACTTCTTAAAATCCACTCCAATAGGATAAATACTTCGACACAAATATGTATTAATATTTTATTCGCCTTAATTTTCAGGAAACGGTTAACGTCCAATATAAATATTGCATGTTTATCTATAATATACAGATGCTTCTTACACATGATATATCTATAATATATAGATGCTTCTTACACATGATATCTATAATATATAGACGCTTCTTACACATGATATATATATCTATAATATATAGACGCTTCTTACACATGATATATATATATATATATATATATATATATATATATATATGTTAGGACCCACGTTCGGTAAAGGATTTGGCAGGGATTTGGGAATGAAAGCCGACTGGTAGTTTGAGAATACTTTATTGCGCACCCGTTAATAACACGCCTCCGACTGACTCTCTCTCGGGCTCCTCCACGCGTCTTTTCTCTCCTCCCTCTTCTCTCGGCTTCCTGTTTCTTCTTTCTCAGCTGTGCTTGCAGATTCTTCCACCGTGTGGCTGGGAATGGGTGGGAAAGGGGTGAGGAGGAAGCTAGGCAGGAAGAGAGAACCCAAGCGTATTCAGGTTCGCGAAGTCTGCGGGTGTGGGGTGCCGAGGAGCTGACGCCAAGCAATAGTTGCAATACTTACACCACTCCCCCCCAACAGGAAAAAAAAAATTGAATAACAGGAGAAAACATTTTTTTTTTTTTACTATTCAAACACCTTCAACAGTGTAAGGCTTTACCAAAACATGAGAATAAAACAATTATTGTTTTACCGTCTACCAGAACACTTATCATTTAAGATCATTAGAAAAGTTATCAATACAACAAGTACTATTTCGCGAAATATAGTGGATATACACAAATCTAAGGGCATCATAGGAGTAGGACTAATCACAAAAATCCCAATCATAATCACACTGATAGTAATACAAAGCCCATGACCTATACTAACAACAGTTTTCGGCTGCTCCGTATTCTTCTAAAGGTAAGGCGACACGTACGTGCGTCGCGTCAATCACAGAGGGCGGTGTGGTCTCTCTCTTATAACTAAAACATTTCACAGGTCTAAGTTTACGTTTACAAAACAGAGCAATAAAAATAACTGATAATACGGAGGCGGCCAATACCGCTCCTCCTCCAACATAATGAGTGTAATTCCGCGAGGATGTGCGGAAACTCAGTACGCGCATCATAAGTGTTTCAAAGTCCATCTTCCCTCCGCTGGAGGCAAGATTTTTATCTATTTCGGCTTTTTGTGTTTCCAAATTTTTGGCACTGGAAAAATTTACTGATTCCAAAGTCATGTCTCGTTTTTCGTCAAACAAAGCAAATTTAGGCGTCAAAATTTCTGGAAAAGTCCCGTTTAGAGCAAAACTATCATGAACGGCCGCGAATAGCTTGAAATTACTACCAAAAATATCACAATGACTCGTATCTGTCACCATTCCACTCCCACTAACTTCCAAAGTGATTGATCTAGCAACAGATGTCGCATTGCGACACAGAAACGTAACATGAGACGGGGTAGGCATGGAAAATAGGCATCCCGTCCAAATTTTTCCCAAAAGGGGCGTTTGAGTTCATAATAAAAAGTTCTCATCAAAGTATCTAAATGTTGAAAGAGGTGTCCCCCAGGGATCTGTGTTGGGACCATTGTTATTCCTTTTATATATTAATGACTTGCATTTATTTATTAATGGTGATCTGTATATGTATGCAGATGATACAAATCACTTGTTAAGAAATAAATATGATATTTCTGCTGCAGCTCAATATGCTATTCAAAGCATGGAGGACTGGTGTAATTCAAACTATGTCTTCGTAAATAAGTGTAAAACAACATTCTTGCAATTTCACCCACCTCAGAAAAAAACTCTGGATTATTGTAATCTAAATTTTATTGATGGTTCCATGGTAAGGTCAACTGTCTATAAATGCTTAGGAGTTGAAATAAGTGATACCCTAAACTGGGAACCTCACATTAACTCTGTTTGTACAAAAGTGACTTCTGGATGTTTCATGCTGAGAAGACTTATTACTGTTACAAATGAAGAGACTGTCCTTACTGTTTATTTTGCTCTTATTTATAGTAGGCTTAAATATGGCATTGCTGCTTGGGGCCATTCTCATCACGCTCTGCGACTTTTCAAGCTCCAAAAAATGGCAGTTAGAATCATTGCTAAAGCTAAAAGCCGAGCTAGCTGTAGAGGGATTTTCAAAAAATTTAAATTACTGACTTTACCAAGTATGTATATGTTTTACTGTATTATGTTTATTAGAGAAACTTATAAATTATTAGAAATTAAGTGTAACATGGATGTTCATAGTCATAATACTAGAAGAAAAAACGACTTGACTGCAACCTCGCATAACTTATCAATGTATGGTAACAGTCCTATATATATGGGTTGTAAACTTTTCAATAAGCTCCCTGCCTCTGTTAAACAAGAGACCAGCATACCTAAATTCAAGAGATTGCTGAAGAACTTTCTGGTAGACAAATGTTTTTACTCCATTGCTGAGTTTGCCAATTAATAATGTAATGCATTAATGTACATGTTTAAATGTTTCTCTTTTCTTTTTTTCTCTTTCTTGACTTGTCCTATATTTGTATGTACAAATCCCAGGATGAATAAATTATTATTATTATTATTATTATTATTATTATTATTATTATTATTACACATCCTTGTGGCAACCCGTCAGGTTACGCGACATGAACATATCATATTCACAAAATCCCATATTACCATGAAACAACATAAACTCCGTCGGGCACAAAACCAACGGTCCCTTTCTACACTTTAGCAAATAATCTTTCTTCAACACAGCAAAATAGTTTCTATCATAACTAATCAAAAGCGAATGAGACAGCCTCCATTCAAGATGAGTGCCCAAGTTTTCAAAATAAATTGGAATAGTATGTATAATATAATGTTCCAAAACACTATCTTTATTTCCCAAAGGAAAGTCCACTATTACCCTCAATTTATCACCAATGACTACAGCCGAAGTTTTAGCTATTTCGTAATAAACATACAATTTGCTAGATTCAACAGGAGTTAACATATATAAAGGATGCCGAATATTATTCTGAATTCTTAGTAATATTTTCATCAATACACTCGGAATGATCAATACACTTCTAAGTTTATTATGTACACTACTCTCAATTGCTTGTCTGAAATTAATCACATCGACGCGCGCGTTTACTAAAGCGTGGCCAACTTGTCTCAACTTATCTTCCTCTCTAACTCTTTGACTTAAATCCCGATTCCACGCTGATAACTCCCGTGTTCCATTACCGATTTTAGTTATCTCGGAAATTAAACTTCTAATAAATCTAGTATTGTTAGAAATCCTCCCCTCCAAATTTCCCATAAAAATCAGCTGATTTCTAATCTCAGCGTCGGCGTCGATCCCAGCTCTCTCCACTCTTGCGATCCGCTGATTAATGTTTTCTAAATCACTCGAGTCCAGAGTCCCAAAAACAGTTTTTAACAACGTTCCCCCAGCATTAATCCAACCCCGTTTGGACCTCTTATTCTCTAGTAAACCAATTAAAATCTCTAGCTCTTCCTTAACACCCTGATACTCATTAAACATCCTACTCATAGCAACATTAAAGCCCTCACTTGGACTCCGTTGTACTCCCCTCTTAGTATTCACACATGTATCCTCAAAAGCATTTCCCAATCGTTTGTACTCATTCCTTAACTCCATTAAATCAAAATTTAGCACCACTGACCACGTGTGCTCGGAGAATACCACGTCTTTTTGTCGTTCAAAAACCACCCCACTCGTCAGAGGGGTCACTTTTATTTGGCTGTCACCCCTCGACGTCGCCATCATAAACACCACACAAAAAATCATTCTAATAATCTCTTCCATTCTTAGACCTTGGTTGAGGTCGGAGGTTGTACGGGTGTGTAGGGGGTGCACTTGCGCTGCCATGCGTCGGGGAGGGGTTTCCACTATCACTCGTATGTGGACTGGGTGGGGGGCCAAGGGAGCGTAGCGCATAAGGTGGGCAATGGGCGTGGGGTGGTGGTGATCTTCCTCCTCTCCTTTGTTTTCCTCCTGCGGCGCCGCGCTGTCTGGGCTGCTCCTAGATAAGGGGCTCGTATAGCGAGGTGATGGCGGGGCTTCTAAGTGAGGAGAGGAATCTCCGTTACTCTCTGCCTGAATGGAAATGTCGTGATCGGCGTTCGATTCCCAGTTGCTGACTATTGCCGCTGGCTCAGGAAGTCGCTCCTGGTTTCCTCTGCTTCTCGTTCTGAGGGTGCTGACTGGACTTTCCTGGGTCTTCCTCTCTTCGCTCCTGTGGGAAGGGGTGGGGGAAGGGTGGAGAGGTGGTGGTGGGGCTTCACTCTGTCTTGATGAACTATCACCGTTCGGTGCGCTAGCTGCAATTTGAGATTACACGGCGGAAGAACATCGACAACACGAAATGGTCCCTTCCACGGCCTGTGAAATTTTTTCACTTGACCAGGCCTTAAACTAGGGTCGTGTACGTATACAAAATCACCCACAAAATAAATACGTCTTTTAAATTTCAACTGAGAAGCTTTCACTTGGTTTTCACTGGCTCTTTTATTATTTTTCTTGCATTTTGCCCAAATTACGCTCAGTCTATATCTCAGTGTTGACAAATATGACCCATCCAGGCCCTTTAGTTTCCTATCCACACACTCAAAAGGCGAATTCATACTATAGCCAAATACTACTTCATGCGGAACACACTTCGTACTCCTGTGTACGCTAGTATTATACGCCGCGACTGCGTATGGGAGCCATTCATCCCAGTCATTGTTCGCACTATTCACATAATGGCTCAATATCTGCGCAATGGTACGATGGACTCGTTCAACTCTACCGTTACATTGAGGGTGGAAAGGAGATGTCCTTAGTTTCTCAACACTCAAAAGTTTGC
The DNA here is from genome assembly GCA_036926305.1 of Uropetala carovei. Lineage (NCBI taxonomy): Eukaryota > Metazoa > Arthropoda > Insecta > Odonata > Petaluridae > Uropetala > Uropetala carovei. The sequence continues at coordinate 743,539 of JAXCHB010000188.1, read as the reverse complement.
AGACATGGAGAAATAACTCTCAGGTAAAGTTACTTCCCTGGTCAGTTAGTATTTTCTGTGGAACGCCAAACTTTAAAATCCATTCCTTTACGAGTACTACTGATATTGTTTCTGCCGTCGGATCCTCAATCGGCACCATCATTATGTACCTCGAAAAATGATCAAGTATTGACAGTACATATCGATTACCTCCATTAGTTTTGGGAAGAGGTCCTACTATGTCTAACGCGATAAAGTCAAAAGGCCGATCCGTAGCGGGGAGGGCGTGGAGAGGACCTCTAGTTTTCCCGTATGGACTCCTTTGCTGACACGAAATACACCCTTTAAGTGCGCCTTCAACGTCCTTTGAAATTCCGGGCCACCAATGGGAATTTTGAATGCGACTTACAGTTGGCCGGATCCCCAGGTGTCCCGAAAGAGGATGGTCATGAAATTTCCTGACTATTCCTTTCCGCAGAGCCTCGGGGACTACAATTCGCTCCCCCTTTCGCGTGTTCTTATGTAGGATTCCATCTTTCATTAAGAATCCCGCGCGCCCGCCCCAGCGACTGCACTCTGGGTCTTTGCCTCGCTCCGTCTGCCAATCTTCTATTGGGGCAACCCCCGCACGCCGTACTTTCCGGCTCAGCCCATCTGCGTTTTGGTGAAGTTTGCCGGGTTTGTGGACAACGTCATAATCGTATTCGCCCAATTTTAAAGTCCAACGCATCAGTCTGCTGCAGGGATCCTTCACGCTAAAAAGCCATTTTAGGGCCGCATGATCTGTAACGATCCGAAATTTTCTCCCATCCAAGTAGCACCGAAAATGGGCCACACCCCACACCAATGCCGCCAATTCCTTTTCGGTAGTAGTGTAGTTAATTTCCGCAGCATGGAGCTGCCTCGAGGCGTATGCGACAGGGTGTTCTTCTCCGTTCACTTCTTGCGCCAATACGGCCCCCACTGCGAAGCTGCTGGCATCGGTAGAAAGTATAAATGGTTTGGTAAAATCGGGGTACATCAGCACCGGGCTATTCACTAGGGCGTTCTTTAGGGAGTCCATGGCTGCATCACATTCTGGGGTCCATACGAATGCGGTGCCCTTCTTTAGTAATCTCGTTAGGGGCCTTGCCGTCACCGCGTAATTTTCAACGAACCTCCGGTAATAATTTGCGAGCCCTAAGAAGGACTGTAATTCTTTCATTGTAGTCGGCGTAGGAAAGTTTGTAACCGCCTCGATCTTCCCCGGGTCCGGACTAACACCGTCTCCACCAGTAATATGCCCCAAATAATTTACTTCGTTCTGTGCAAACAAACATTTTTCGAACTTCAAGGTGAGTTTGGCTTCTCTTAACTTTTCTAGCACCCTTTGCAACCTAATGGCATGTTCTTCAATACCAGCACTAAATATAATAACATCGTCAAGGTAAACGAGGGCCCGTGTAGGTTTTAACCCCCTTAATACTCCATCCATCACCCTCTGAAAGGTTGCGGGGGCGTTTCGAAGCCCAAATGGCATTCTTTTATATTCATAGTGGCCGCTGTCCACATTAAAAGCGGTTTTCGCTTGGGAGTCGGGATGCATTTGAATTTGGTGATACCCGCTTGTTAGGTCGAGGGTTGTAAAAAAATTACACCCTCCCAGGTAATCTAGCGTTTCTACTATATTAGGAATAGGGTACACGTCAGGGGTGGTTATGGCATTTAATACCCTGAAATCCACACAAAACCGAAAATTTGGTTTTCCGTCCACCGACTTTTTGGGGACAATCACCACAGGGGACGCCGATGGACTTCCACTGGGGACGATTATTCCCGCCTCCAATTGCTCCTTAACCAAATTCTCAACATTGGTCTTCTGATGGAAGGGGCTGCGATACGGCTTTCTATAGATAGGAGGATGGTCACCTGTAGGAATGTGATGTGAAGTGATATCTGTTGGCAACGGCATTCCACTCTCCGAGAACAAATCGCGAAATCTTTCTAGCACAGGTAACAATGTATCCCTTTCCGACTCCTTCAAATGCTTCAGTTTCTTGGAAAAATCTAGATTATTACTCGTTTTTCTCACTGTTCTCACTCGCCCATCCACTTCCCCTAAATTGTTATTTTCACTTCGACTATCTACTTCGTCAACTAAAGCCAACACTGTCCCCTTGTTTAACGTAATCTCCTCATTGTTAAAATTTGCCAGCTGAATAATTATTCGCCCGTCCTCGCTCACACGGCAAACAACCCTCGCGACATAACAACCCTCAATATCTTTCAATACTGGCTCAGCTATAACTTCACGACCGGTCAGTTCCCGTCCCTCTGACAATTCCACCTTTATTATCCTTTCGCTACGAGGAGGTAAAATCTCGGATTTCGTGAGTCGAGCGCAGACACTCACCATTCCTGTGTCTGCACAATTATCTACATTCATCGTCACTTCCTTTCCACCCGTGGCAGCAATTCGGTCGCCTCGTAACGGCCACACCTGTCCATTTACTGCAAGAAACCCTTGACTAACATTTATAACACCATGATATCTCTCTAAAAAGTCTAGTCCCAAAATTCCATCAATGCCACTCAAGCTATCCACTATCTGCATAATCAGGTTATAATGCTGTTTTCCTACATAAAAATCTATTAATTTTTCCCCATAATTCCACATCAACTCACCCGTGATGCCTTTCACTCTATAAGGGGATCTCTGAACACCCTCCAAACCACACACAGCACTCGTCACCAAAGAGATTTGTGCCCCCGTCTCAATCAGCACCCGACACGGGCGTCCCGAAATATTCACTACCGCCACTAAATCACTCGCTCCTTCCCCCATCTCCACTCTCGGAAGCAACAAACTTACCAGGGGCCGCGGTTGGCGATAGCGTCGGCCCCTGCGCCGTTTAAATCCCTCGCGTTGTTCGGGCGACGGCGACTCCGGCACTCCCGGGCGATGTGACCCTTGCTCCCCTAGGAGTAGCAGCGCCCCCGCACTCCCTTGCGATGTGGCCTGGTTTCCCGCAATTGAAACACGCCATCTCTCCGGGTGCGCGGAAGACACGTCGCGTCGCAGGTGGCTCTTCTGGGCGTCTCTCAACCTCCTGAATGCGAATCGCAGCTTGGACCGCTTCGTCGAAACTTTGCGGCGAGGAGAGGCGGCATTGCCTCCCCAATTCATCAGGAAGGCCTCGGAGTAACGTATCAAGGGCGCGTTGATCAGCTTCGAAACGGGCCGCGGTGACATAATCGGCGGACCCGCTAACCTCATACGTCTGGGAGTTGATTTTACGGATGCGGTCCGCGAATGTTTCAATATCTTCTTGCGGCAGCTTCCGCATTTTTATGAGTAGCTCCCTAAAGAAGCGCGCGCTCTTCTTGCTGCGGTAGCGCTGAAAGAGTTGCTCCTTAAGGTCCTCGTATCTCTCGGCGTTTCTACAGTCTTCTCGGCTCCGGAAGTATTCTGCTGCTTCTCCGCTCAGGCGAAGTACGGCGACGTTTAACTTCTCAGCATCCGACCAGTCGCCCAACTCTGCCGCCCTCTCCAATTTATCAAAAAATAAAGTCACCGATTCACCCGGGCTCCCGGAAAATCCCTCCACTGATCCCAGTAGGCCGAAATTTTTAGTAGGCCCTCTTTCTGCCCCGGATACTCCTCCGCTTGCTCTGAGTTTCTCGTTCTCTTCACTTAGTTCCCGAATTTTGCTATGCATTTGTTCCATCGCCTGCTGAAGATCCATCTCCTTCCCTCCGATGCTGATTCTCGACGCCATCTCACCTACCAGTCAAGCTTACCAAATTTGCCAAATCCCACTTCTGACACCAGATGTTAGGACCCACGTTCGGTAAAGGATTTGGCAGGGATTTGGGAATGAAAGCCGACTGGTAGTTTGAGAATACTTTATTGCGCACCCGTTAATAACACGCCTCCGACTGACTCTCTCTCGGGCTCCTCCACGCGTCTTTTCTCTCCTCCCTCTTCTCTCGGCTTCCTGTTTCTTCTTTCTCAGCTGTGCTTGCAGATTCTTCCACCGTGTGGCTGGGAATGGGTGGGAAAGGGGTGAGGAGGAAGCTAGGCAGGAAGAGAGAACCCAAGCGTATTCAGGTTCGCGAAGTCTGCGGGTGTGGGGTGCCGAGGAGCTGACGCCAAGCAATAGTTGCAATACTTACATATCTATAATATATAGATGCTTCTTACACATGATATATATATATATATATATATATATATATATATACTAGTTAATGTGTGCTTGCATTCTGCAAGCATTAGTATCGGAAAAATAATTTTTTGACGCAAAAGTTTGAACCTCTTCACCGCTTTACGTGTTTTCCTTATTGAAAAATTTTGGGGTAAAAACAACCCCTAAATTAATAATTATAAAATATTCATAGGTTTTTAACATTTGTTACGAATACCTCACATTTATGCGAAATTTCTTCGATGTAGCATCTCTAGGAGTGCATTTATATAAATTTAATTTTTTTTAATTTTTGAATTTTTAACGGCCACAATACTAAACTTTAACAAAATTTTCAATGTTAATTGTCAGCGGAACATTATTCCCAGCTTTCTTAAAATTTTCAGCTTTCTTTGATCTTCAGAATGTACATAAACTTTATTCAATTTATTTAACATTTAAGAGATTATTACGGTCGAACGAATAAAAATTTACAAATTTCTATAATCCCGTTTTCATTATGTGGCAAATTCTACCAATGGAAAAAATTTCAGCTTCATAGCTCATTTAGAAATACCTAAACCATGAAAAGTTACTAAATAGTTTATAATTTTTAACGGCCAAGAAAATACATATTGTTGCAATTTTTCCTGTGATTATTTTTTTGATTCAATTATGTATTAAATTTCAGCTCAAACTATTGTAGTTTGCACTGGAAATTTGTATGCCCTCTATATTCTAAGTAAGGTCCATCAATATATAATGAAGAAGCATTTTTAAATTGTAGGATTTTACAATTTCGAATTATTCCCTGTTTACTTTTAAGAAAATCATGTAAGCGTGTAAAATTTCAAGTTTGTAGATCATTTAGAAGTGCCTTATAATTTTATTCCTCGTATGGGGTAATAATGGGGCAAAACAGCCATAACGTTACGAATTTTTACAATATCGGATTTATTCCTTCTGTGATAACTAAAAACCCATAATTCTGACAAATTCCAAGTTTGTATCTCATTACGCAGTGCCTTATAATGTTCACATTTGTATAGGGTAGAAATGGGGCAAAACCGCACCTAAAAATTTGAATTTCTGCTTTTTTTTTATTTTATCTTCGGTTAGAATGAACTTTCAATAATGGTGCCATATTTCAAGTCTATAGTTCATATTGAGCTGTCTCTTCATTTTTGTTCTCGTATGGAGCAATACTGGGGCAAAAGAGCTCAAAAAAGAGGATAATTGCAATATAGGATTTCCTTCATTAAGCATAGATTAGCAATAAAGGCATTAAAATATAAGCCTCTGATTCCCATTAAAAGCTTACCCATATGAAAGGATAGAGCTTGTTACCAAGGAAGCTTATTGTTAGACCCAGAAAAATTACCACTTTTTTGCGATAAAAACTATAAATTTACGCTAATTCTACTCGGATATGAATTCTGTCTTCAAAAATAAGAAACTACAATTTATATCCTATCCGACAGCTTAAGTCTCGCGTTCGTATCTTGACGGGAAGTAATTTTAAAATGCAAATATAAAAACCTCTGCACATATTTACATGCTTTCTTATGGGCAAAAAATGGGGCAAAAAGGGGCCAAAATGGCCACTCAAAATAGGAATTTCAACAGTTATGGATTTTTTCCTTTGGTTGTGACTAAAAACCTATAATCCTACCAAATTTCAAATTTCCAGCACATCTGGAAGTGCCTCATAATTTTGTATCCTCCTATATCTATAATATATAGATGCTTCTTACACATGATATATATATCATATACTAGTTGTTATGTGCTTGCATTCTGCAAGCATTTTCAAATTTTAGCATTTTTACAAATTCAAATTATTCCCAAGCGATGTTGTACATAATGATTTAACCATGTCAAATTTGGAGTTTGTTGCTCATTTAGAAGTGCCTTATAATTTTAATCCTCGTATGGAGCAATAATGGAGCAAAACAGCCCCTAACATTAAGAATTATTACACTCAGATTTTTTCCATCTGTTGTAACTAAAAACCCATAATTCTGCCAAATTTCAAGTTTGTATCTCATTAAGAAGTGCCTTATAATTATCACACTCGTATGGGGCCGAAAAAGGGCAAAACGAAACATTAAAAATAGGAATTTTTGCAATTTTACAATTTTATCTTAGTTTGCCATGAAAATTCTATAATCGTGCCAATTTCAAAACTGTAGGTCCTATGCAGCTGCCTCACATTTTTTGTTCTCGCATGGGTTCGAAAAGGGGCAAAATCGCCCTTTAAAAATGAGAATTTTTGTAATTTTATAATTTCATCTTAGGTTGCAATGAAATTTCTATAACCGTGCCAAATTTCAAGTCTCTGGGTCCTATGCAGTTGCATCGCCTTTTTTGTTCTCGAATGGGGCAATAATGGGGCAAAACAGCCCCAAAAATGAGGATTATATCAATATCGGATTTCCTTCATTAGGTGTAGTTTGACATTAACAGCATTAAAATATAAACCTCTGATTCCCATTGAAAGCTTACCCATATGAAAGGATTGAGCTTGTTACCAAGGAAACCTATTGTTAGACCCAGAAAAATTAGCAATTTTTTGCGATAAAAACTATAAAATTATGCTAACTCTACTCGGATTTGCATTCCGTCTTCAAAATTAGAAACTACAATTTATATCCTATCCGGCAGTTTAAGTCTCGAGTTCGTATCTTGACGGGAAGTAATTTTAAAATGTAAATATAAAAACCTCTGCACCAATTTACATGCTTTCTTATGGGCAAAAAATGGGGCAAACAGGGGCCAAAATAGCCCCTCAAAATAGGAATTTTGCCAGTTTCGGATTTTTTCCTTTGGTTGTGACTAAAACCCTATAATCCTACCAAATTTCAAGTTTCTGGCACATCTGGAAGTGCCTCATAATTTTGTATCCTCCTATATCTATAATATATAGATGCTTCTTACACATGATATATCATATATATAGGAGGATACAAAATTATGAGGCACTTCCAGATGTGCCAGAAGCTTGAAATTTGGTAGAATTATAGGTTTTTGGTCACAACCAAAGGAGAAAATCCGAAACTGTCGAAATTACTACTTTTAAGGGCTATTTTGGCCCCTTTTTGCACCATTTTTTGCCCATAAGAAATCATGTAAATTGGTGTAGAGGTTTTTATATTTACATTTTAAAATTACTTCCCGTCAAGATACGAACTCGAGACTTAAACTGTCGGATAGGATATAAATTGTAGTTTATTATTTTTGAAGACGGAATGCAAATCCGAGTAGAATTAGCGTAATTTTATAGTTTTTATCGCAAAAAATTGCTAATTTTTGTGTCTTACAATAGGTTTCCTTGGTAACAAGCTCTATCCTTTCATATGGATAAGCTTTTAATGGGAATCAGAGGCTTATATTTTAATGCTGTTAATGTTAAACTACACCTAATGAAGGAAATCCGATATTGATATAATCCTCATTTTTGGGGCTGTTTTGTCCCATTATTGCCCCATTCGAGAACAAAAAAGGCGATGCAACTGCATCGGACCCAGAGACTTGAAATTTGGCACGGTTATAGAAATTTCATTGCAACCTAAGATAAAATTACAAAAATTCTCATTTTAAGGGGCGGTTTTGCCCCTTTTCGGACCCATGCGAGAACAAAAAATTCGAGGCAGCTGCATAGGACCTAGAGACTTGAAATTTGGCACGATTATAGAATTTTCATGGCAAACTAAGATAAAATTGTGAAATTGCAAAAATTCCTATTTTTAATGTTCGGTTTTGCCCTTTTTCGACCCCATACGAGTGTGATAATTATAAGGCACTTCTTAATGAGATACAAACTTGAAATTTGGCAGAATTATGGGTTTTTAGTTAAACAGATGGAAAAAATCTGAGACTGTAATAATTCTTAATGTTAGGGGCTGTTTTGCTCCATTATTGCTCCGTACGAGGATTAAAATTATACGGCACTTCTAAATGAGCAACAAACTCCAAATTTGACATGGTTATATCATTATGTACAACATCGCTTGGGAGTAATTTGAATTTGTAAAAATGCTAAAATTTGAAAATGCTTGCAGAATGCAAGCACATAACAACTAGTATAATATATCATGTGTAAGAAGCATCTATATATTATAGAGATATATAGGAGGATACAAAATTATTAGGCACTTCCAGATGTGCTGGAAACTTGAAATTTGGCAGGATTATAGGCTTTTGGTCACAACCAAAGGAAAAAATCCGAAACTGGCAAAATTCCTATTCTGAGCGGCTATTTTGGACCCTTTTTGCCCCATTTTATGCCCATAAGAAAACGTAAATTGATGTAGAGGTTTTTATATTTGCATTTTAAAATTACTTCACGTCAGGATACGAACTCGGGACTTCAACTATTGGATAGAATATGAATTGTAGTTTCTTATTTTTGAAGACGGAATTCAAATCCGAGTAGAATTAACGTAAATTTATAGTTTTTTATCTCAAAAAAGTATTAATTTTTCTGGGTCTTACAATAGGTTTCCTTGGTAACAAGCTCTATCCTTTCATATGGGTAAGCTTTTAATGGGAATCAGAGGCTTATATTTTAATGCCTTTATTGCTAATCTATGCTTAATGAAGGAAATCCTATATTGCAATTATCCTCCTCACCTAATGAATGAAATCTGATATTGATATTCCTCATTTTTGGGGCTGTTTTGCCCCATTACTGCTCCGTACGAGTACAGAAATGATGAGGCAGCTCCATATAACCCAGAGACTTGAAATTTGGTCTGGTTATAAAACCTTTATTGCAACCGAAGATAAAATAAAACTGCGAAAATTCTAAATTTTAAGGGCGGTTTTGCCCTATTTATGTCCCATACCAGTGTGAAAATATCACGGCAATTCTTAATGAGATGCAAATATGAAATTTTGCAGAATTATGGATTTTTAGTTACAACAGAAAGAAGAAATTCGATATCGTGAAAATTCGAAATCTTAGCAACTGTATTGCCACATAATTGTCCTATGCAACGAGTAAAATTATAATGCACTTCTAAATGAGCTACAAAGTTGAAATTTGATACGGATATATGATTTTGCACAAAATTGATTGGGAGTAATTTGAAATTGTAAAAAGGCTAAACATCAGAATGCAAGCACACATTAACTTGTCTATAATATATAGATGCTTCTTACACATGCTATATCATATATATAGGACGATACAAAATTATGAGGCACTTCCAGATGTGCTAGAAACTTGAAATATGGTAGGATTATAGGTTTTTGGTCACAACCAAATGAAAAAAATCCGAAACTGGCGAAATCCCTATTTTGAGGGTCTATTTTGGCCCCTTTTTGCCCCATTTTTTGCCCATAAGAAAACATGTAAATTGGTGTGGAGGTTTATATATTTACATTTTAAAATTACTTCCCATAAAGATACGAACTCGAGACTTAAACTGTCAGATAGAATATGAATTGTAGTTTCTTATTTTTGAAGACAGATATCCAATCCGAGTAGAATTAGCGTAATTTTATAGTTTTTATCGCAAAAAATTGTAATTTTTCTGGGTCTAAAAATAGGCTTCCTTGGTAACAAGCTCTAACCTTTCATATGGTTAAGCTTTTAATGGGATACAGAGGCTTATATTTTAATGCTGTTAATGTTAAAATTTTTTTTTCCAGGAAATATTTTTTTTTGACGAAAACATTTTTCTCGACCAAAAATGTTTTTTTTGAAGAAAAAATTTTTTTTCGAGGAAAAATGTTTTTTCGACGAAAAATTTTTTCTTCGACGAAAAATTTTTTTTTCGACCAAAAATTTTTTTTTTGACGAAAAGTTTTTTTCGACGAAAATTTTTTTTTTCGAGGAAAAATGTTTTTTCGACGAAAAATGTTTTTTTCGACCAAAAATTTTTTTTTCGACGAAAAATTATTTTTGGAGAAAAATTTTTTTTGGAGAAAAATTTTTTTTGGAGAAAAATTTTTTTTTCGGAGAAAATTTTTTTTTTCGACTAAACAATTTTTTTTCGACCAAAATTTTTTTTTCCGACGAAAAATATTTTTTTCGAGGAAAAATTTTTTTTCGACGAAAAATTTTTTTTTGACGAAAACATTTTTTTTTCGACCAAAAATTTTTTTTTCGACGAAAGATTTTTTTTTCGACGAAAAAATTTTTTTTCCACGAAAAATGTTTTTTTCGGCGAAAAATTTTTTATCGACGAATAATTTTTTTTAAACAAAAAATTTGTTTTTCGACGAAAAATTTTTTTTTCGACGAAAAAATGTTTTTTCGAGGAAAAATTTTTTCTCGACGAAAACTTTTTTTTTGACAAAAAAAGTTTTATTCGACGAAAAAATTTTCTTTCGAGAAAAAAGTTTTTTTTCGAGGAAAAATTTTTATTCGACGAAAAATTTTTTTTCGACGAAAAATGTTTTTTTTGACGAAAAATTTTTTTTTCGACTATAAATTTTTTTTTCGACGAAAATATTTTTTTTCGGGAAAAAATTTTTTTTCGACGAAAAATTTTTTTTTCGTACCAAAAATTTTTTTTTCGAGGAAAAATTTTTTTTTCGAGAAATGTTTTTTCGACGAAAAATTTTTATTCGACGAAATATTTTTTTTTCGACGAAAACTTGATTTTTTCGACCAAAAATTTTTTTTTCGACGAAAATATTTTTCATCGAGGAAAAATTTTTTTTTCGAGAAATTTTTTTCCGACGAAAATTTTTTTTTTCGACGAAAAAGGTTTTTTTTGAGGAAAAATTTTTTCTCGACGAAAACTTTTTTTTTGACAAAAACATTTTCTGTCGACGAAAAAATTTTCTTTCGAGGAAAAATGTTTTTTTCGAGGAAAAATTTTTGTTCGACGAAATATTTTTTTTTCGACGAAAAATGTTTTTTTCGACGAAAAATGTTTTTTTCGACGAAAAATGTTTTTTTCGACGAAAAATGTTTTTTTCGACGAAAAATGTTTTTTTCAAAAAAAATTTTTTTTTTCGACGAAAAAGGTTTTTTTCTATGAAAAAATTTTTTTTCCACGAAAAATGTTTTTTTCGAGGAAAAATGTTTTTTTCGGAAAAAAATTTTTTTTTCGACAAAACATTTTTTTTTCGACAAAAGATTTTTTTTCGACGAAAAATTTTTTTTTTAAGAAAAACTTTTTTTTCGACCAAAAACGTTTTTTCGACGAAAAATTTTTTCTTCGACGAAAAATTTTTTTTTCGACCAAAATTTTTTTTTTTACGAAAAACGTTTTTTTCGACGAAAAAATTTTTTTTCGAGGAAAAATGTTTTTTCGACGAAAAATGTTTTTTTCGACCAAAAATTTTTTTTTCGACGAAAAATGTTTTTTGGAGAAAAATTTTTTTTTCGACAAAACTTTTTTTCGAGGAAAAATGTTTTTTCGACGAAAAATGTTTTTTTCGACCAAAAATTTTTTTTTCGACGAAAAATGTTTTTTGGAGAAAAATTTTTTTTTCGACAAAACTTTTTTTCGAGGAAAAATTTTTTTTGACGAAAAATTTTTTTTTCGACCAAAAATTTTTTTTCCGACGAAAAATTTTTTTTTCGAGGAAAAATTTTTTTTCGACGAAAAATTTTTTTTTGACGAAAAAAATTTTTTTCGACAAAAAATGTTTTTTTTGACGAAAAATTTTTTTTTCGACGAAAAAATTCTTTTTTCCACGAAAAATGTTTTTTTCGGCGAAAAATTTTTTATCGACGAATAATCTTTTTTAGAAAAAAATTTTTTTTTTCGACGAAAAAATTTTTTTTCGAGGAAAAATCTTTTTTCGACGAAAAATTTGTTTTTCGGCTAAAAATTTTTTTCGACGAAACAATTTTTTTTCGAGGAAAAATGTTTTTTCGACGAAAAATTTTTTTTCCACCAATGATTTTTTTTTCGGCTAAAAATTTTTTTTCGACGAAACAATTTTTTTTCGAGGAATAATTTCTTCTCGACGAAAACTTTTTTTTTGACAAAAAAAGTTTTTTTCGACGAAAAAATTTTCTTTCGAGGAAAAATATTTTTTTCGAGGAAAAATTTTTATTCGACGAAATATTTTTTTTTCGACGAAAAATGTTTTTTTTGACGAAAAAGTTCTTTTTTGTCGAAACATTTTTTTTTCGACTAAAATTTTTTTTTCGAAGGAAAATCTTTTTTCGACGAAAAATATTTTTTTCGACGAAAAATATTTTTTTCGACAAAAAACTTTTTTTTCCACCAAAAATGTTTTTTCGACGAAAAAATTTTTTTTCGACGAAAAAATTGTTTTTCGACGAAAAAATATCTTTTCGACGAAAAGTTTTTTTCGAGGAAAAATTTTTTTTCGACGAACAAATTTTTTTTCCGACGAAAAAATTTTTTTTTGAGGAAAAATTTTTTTTCGACGAAAAATTTTTTTTCCACCAGTTTTTTTTTTCGACGAAAAATGTTTTTTTTGACGAAAACTTGTTTTTTCGACTAAAAAATTTTTTTCGACGAAAAATTTTTTTTTGGACAAAAAATTTTTTTTTCGACGAAAAATTTTTTTTTCGTCCAAAGATTTTTTTTTCGACGAAAAAATTTTTTTTCGGGAAAAAATTTTTTTTTCGAGAAATGTTTTTCGACGAAAAATTTTTTTTCTACGAAAAATATTTTTTTCGGCTAAAATTTTTTTTTTTTTCCACCAAAAATTTTTTTTCGACGAAAAAGGTTTATTTTGACGAAAAATTTTTTTTTTCGACGAAAAGATTTTTTTTCTAGGAAAAATTTTTTTTCGACGGAAAATTGCTTTTTCGACAAAAAATTGTTTTTTCGACGAAAAATTTTTTTTTCGACCAAAAATTTTTTTTTCGACGAAAAAATTTTTCATCGAGGAAAAATTTTTTTTTCGAGAAATTTTTTTCCGACGAAAATTTTTTTTTTCGACGAAAAAGGTTTTTTTTGAGGAAAAATTTTTTCTCGACGAAAACTTTTTTTTTGACAAAAACATTTTTTGTCGACGAAAAAATTTTCTTTCGAGGAAAAATGTTTTTTTCGAGGAAAAATTTTTGTTCGACGAAATATTTTTTTTTCGACGAAAAATGTTTTTTTCGACGAAAAATGTTTTTTTCGACGAAAAATGTTTTTCTCAAAAAAAAATTTTTTTTTCGACGAAAAAGGTTTTTTTCTATGAAAAAATTTTTTTTTCCACGAAAAATGTTTTTTTCGAGGAAAAATGTTTTTTTCGGGAAAAAATTTTTTTTTCGACAAAAGATTTTTTTTCGACGAAAAATTTTTTTTTTAAGAAAAACTTTTTTTTCGACCAAAAACGTTTTTTCGACGAAAAATTTTTTCTTCGACGAAAAATCTTTTTTTCGACCAAAAATTTTTTTTTTACGAAAAACGTTTTTTTCGACGAAAAAATTTTTTTTCGAGGAAAAATGTTTTTTCGACGAAAAATGTTTTTTTCGACCAAAAATTTTTTTTTCGACGAAAAATGTTTTTTGGAGAAAAATTTTTTTTTCGACAAAACTTTTTTTCGAGGAAAAATTTTTTTTGACGAAAAATTTTTTTTTCGACCACAAATTTTTTTTCCGACGAAAAATTTTTTTTTCGAGGAAAAATTTTTTTTCGACGAAAAATTTTTTTTTGACGAAAAAAATTTTTTTCGACAAAAAATTTTTTTTTTGACGAAAAATTTTTTTTTCGACGAAAAATTTTTTTTTCGACGAAAAAATTCTTTTTTCCACGAAAAATGTTTTTTTCGGCGAAAAATTTTTTATCGACGAATAATCTTTTTTAGAAAAAAATTTTTTTTTTCGACGAAAAAATTTTTTTTCGAGGAAAAATCTTTTTTCGACGAAAAATTTGTTTTTCGGCTAAAAATTTTTTTCGACGAAACAATTTTTTTTCGAGGAAAAATGTTTTTTCGACGAAAAATTTTTTTTCCACCAAAGATTTTTTTTTCGGCTAAAAATTTTTTTTCGACGAAACAATTTTTTTTCGAGGAATAATTTCTTCTCGACGAAAACTTTTTTTTTGACAAAAAAAGTTTTTTTCGACGAAAAAATTTTCTTTCGAGGAAAAATATTTTTTTCGAGGAAAAATTTTTATTCGACGAAATATTTTTTTTTCGACGAAAAATGTTTTTTTTGACGAAAAAGTTCTTTTTTGTCGAAACATTTTTTTTTCGACTAAAATTTTTTTTTCGAAGGAAAATCTTTTTTCGACGAAAAATATTTTTTTCGACGAAAAATATTTTTTTCGACAAAAAACTTTTTTTTCCACCAAAAATGTTTTTTCGACGAAAAAATTTTTTTTCGACGAAAAAATTGTTTTTCGACGAAAAAATATCTTTTCGACGAAAAGTTTTTTTCGAGGAAAAATTTTTTTTCGACGAACAAATTTTTTTTCCGACGAAAAAATTTTTTTTTGAGGAAAAATTTTTTTTCGACGAAAAATTTTTTTTCCACCAGTTTTTTTTTTCGACGAAAAATGTTTTTTTTGACGAAAACTTGTTTTTTCGACTAAAAAATTTTTTTCGACGAAAAATTTTTTTTTGGACAAAAAATTTTTTTTTCGACGAAAAATTTTTTTTTCGTCCAAAGATTTTTTTTTCGACGAAAAAATTTTTTTTCGGGAAAAAATTTTTTTTTCGAGAAATGTTTTTCGACGAAAAATTTTTTTTCTACGAAAAATATTTTTTTCGGCTAAAATTTTTTTTTTTTCCACCAAAAATTTTTTTTCGACGAAAAAGGTTTATTTTGACGAAAAATTTTTTTTTTCGACGAAAAGATTTTTTTTCTAGGAAAAATTTTTTTTCGACGGAAAATTGCTTTTTCGACAAAAAATTGTTTTTTCGACGAAAAATTTTTTTTTCGACCAAAAATTTTTTTTTCGACGAAAAAATTTTTCATCGAGGAAAAATTTTTTTTTCGAGAAATTTTTTTCGGACGAAAATTTTTTTTTTCGACGAAAAAGGTTTTTTTTGAGGAAAAATTTTTTCTCGACGAAAACTTTTTTTTTGACAAAAACATTTTTTGTCGACGAAAAAATTTTCTTTCGAGGAAAAATGTTTTTTTCGAGGAAAAATTTTTGTTCGACGAAATATTTTTTTTTCGACGAAAAATGTTTTTTTCGACGAAAAATGTTTTTTTCGACGAAAAATGTTTTTCTCAAAAAAAAATTTTTTTTTCGACGAAAAAGGTTTTTTTCTATGAAAAAATTTTTTTTTCCACGAAAAATGTTTTTTTCGAGGAAAAATGTTTTTTTCGGGAAAAAATTTTTTTTTCGACAAAACATTTTTTTTTCGACAAAAGATTTTTTTTCGACGAAAAATTTTTTTTTTAAGAAAAAATTTTTTTTCGACCAAAAACGTTTTTTCGACGAAAAATTTTTTCTTCGACGAAAAATTTTTTTTTCGACCAAAAATTTTTTTTTTACGAAAAACGTTTTTTTCGACGAAAAAATTTTTTTTCGAGGAAAAATGTTTTTTCGACGAAAAATGTTTTTTTCGACCAAAAATTTTTTTTTCGACGAAAAATGTTTTTTGGAGAAAAATTTTTTTTTCGACAAAATTTTTTTTTGAGGAAAAATTTTTTTTTCGACCAAAAATTTTTTTTCCGACGAAAAATTTTTTTTTCGAGGAAAAATTTTTTTTCGACGAAAAATTTTTTTTTGACGAAAAAAATTTTTTTCGACAAAAAATTTTTTTTTTGACGAAAAATGTTTTTTTCGACGAAAAATTTTTTTTTCGACGAAAAAATTCTTTTTTCCACGAAAAATGTTTTTTTCGGCGAAAAATTTTTTATCGACGAATAATCTTTTTTAGAAAAAAATTTTTTTTTTCGACGAAAATTTTTTTTTGACGAAAATATTTTTTTTCGAGGAAAAATCTTTTTTCGACGAAAAATTTTTTTTTCGGCTAAAAATTTTTTTTCGACGAAACAATTTTTTTTCGAGGAAAAATGTTTTTTCGACGAAAAATTTTTTTTCCACCAAAGATTTTTTTTTCGGCTAAAAATTTTTTTTCGACGAAACAATTTTTTTTCGAGGAATAATTTCTTCTCGACGAAAACTTTTTTTTTGACAAAAAAAGTTTTTTTCGACGAAAAAATTTTCTTTCGAGGAAAAATATTTTTTTCGAGGAAAAATTTTTATTCGACGAAATATTTTTTTTTCGACGAAAAATGTTTTTTTTGACGAAAAAGTTCTTTTTTGTCGAAACATTTTTTTTTCGACTAAAATTTTTTTTTCGAAGGAAAATCTTTTTTCGACGAAAAATATTTTTTTCGACGAAAAATATTTCTTTCGACAAAAAACTTTTTTTTCCACCAAAAATGTTTTTTCGACGAAAAAATATCTTTTCGACGAAAAGTTTTTTTCGAGGAAAAATTTTTTTTCGACGAACAAATTGTTTTTCCGACGAAAAAATTTTTTTTTGAGGAAAAATTTTTTTTCGACGAAAAATTTTTTTTCCACCAGTTTTTTTTTTCGACGAAAAAAGTTTTTTTCGAGGAAAAAGTTTTTTCTCGACGAAAACTTTTTTTTTGACAAAAAAATTTTTTTTCGACGAAAAAAATTTCTTTCGAGGAAAAATGTTTTTTTCGAGGAAAAATTTTTATTCGACGAAATATTTTTTTTTCGACGAGAAATTTTTTTTTGAAGAAAAATGTTTTTTTCGACGAAAAATTTTTTTTTCGACGAAAAATTTTTTGTTGGACAAAAAATTTTTTTTTCAACGAAAAATTTTTTTTCGACGAAAAATTTTTTTTTCGTCTAAAAATTTTCTTTTCGACGAAAAAAGTTTTTTTCGGGAAAAAATTTTTTTTCGACGAAAACTTTTTTTTTCGACCAAACATTTTTTTCGAGGAAAAATTTTTTTTTCTAGAAATGATTTTTCGACGAAAAATTTTTCTTCGACGAAACAGTTTTTTTTCGACGAAAAATTTTTTTTTCGACGAAAAAATTTTTTTTCTAGGAAAAATTTTTTTTCGACGAATAATTTTTTTTAGACAAAAAGTTTTTTTTTGACGAAAATTTTTCTTTGACGAAAAATTTTTTTTTCAACGAAAAATGTTTTTTACGACAAAAAGTTTTTTTATGACGAAAATTTTTTTTTTCCTCGAAAAATCTTTTTTCGAACAAAAAATTTTTTTTCCACGAAAACTTTTTTTTTCGGCGAAAAATTTTTATCGAAGAATAATTTTTTTTAGACAAAAAATTTTTTTTTGACGAAAATTTCTTTTTGACGAAAAATTTTTTTTTCGACGAAAAAATTTTTTTTCGGGGAAAAATTTATTTTCGACGAAAAATTTTTTTTTCGGCAAAAAATTTTTTTTTCGACGAAGAATTTTTTTTTCGACGAAAAATTTTTTTTTTCGACAAAAAATTTTTTTTCGAGGAAAAATTTTTTTTCGACTTAAAATGGTTTTTTTCGACGAGAAATTTTTTTTCTAGGAAAAAGTTTTTTTTTGACGAAAACGTTTTTTCGACGAATATTTTTTTTTCGACGAAAAATTTTTTTTTCGACCAAAAATTTTTTTTTTAGACGAAAAAATTTTTTTTCGAGGAAAAATATTCTTTCGACAAAAAATGTTTTTTTCAACTAAAAATTTTTTTTTCGACGAAAAAAGTTTTTTTTGAGGAAAAATTTTTTCTCGACGAAAACTTTTTTTTTGACCAAAAAATCTTTTTTTGGCGAAAAAATTTTCTTTCGAGGAAAAATTTTTTTTTCGAGGAAAAATTTTTATTCGACGAAAAAATTTTTTTTTCACGAAAATTTTTTGTTTGACGAAAATGTTTTTTTTGACGAAAAGTTTTTTTTTCGACAAAAAATTTTTTTTCGACGAAAAATGTTTTTTTCGACGAAAATTTTTTTTTTCGACGAATATTTTTTTTTCGACGAAAAATTGTTTTTTTCGATCAAAAATCTTTTTTTCAACGAATAAATTTTCTATTCGGAGAAAAATGTTTTTTTCGACGAAAAATTTTTTCTCGACGAAACTTTTTTTTCCACGAAAATTTTTTTTTTTCGACGAAAATTTTTTTTTTCGACGAAAAATTTTATTTTCCACGAAAGTTTTTTTCGACGAAAAATGTTTTTTCGAAGAAAAATTGTTTTTTTCGATCAAAAATTTTTTTTTCTACGAAAAAATTTTTTTTCGATGAAAAATGCTGTTTTCGAGAAATTTTTTTTCGACCAAAAATTTTTTGTTGGACGAAAAAATGTTTTTTCGACCAAACATTTTTTGTTCGACGAAAAATTTTTTTTTTTACGAAAAATTTCTTTTTCGACCATAAATTTTTTTTTCGACCAAAAACGTATTTTTCGACCAAAAATTTTTTTTTCGACGAAAACATTTTTATTGGTGGAAAAATTTTATTTCGACGAAAAATTTCTTTTTCGATGAAAAATGTTTTTTTCGACGAAAAATATTTTTTTCGGTTAAAAATTTTTTTTTTTCCACCAGAAATTTTTATTTCGACGAAAAAATTTTTTTTCCACGAAAAATTTTTTTTTCGGCGAAAGATTTTTTATCGACGAATAATTTTTTTTAGACAAAAAGTTTTTTTTTGACGAAACTTTTTTTTTGACGAAAAATTTTTTTTTCGAAGAAAAATTTTTTTTTCAACGAAAAATGTTTTTTACGACAAAAAGTTTTTTTATGACGAAAATTTTTTTTTTCCTAGAAAAATCTTTTTTCGAACAAAAAATTTTTTTTCCACGAAAACTTTTTTTTTCGGCGAAAAATTTTTATCGACGAATAATTTTTTTTAGACAAAAAATTTTTTTTTGACGAAAATTTTTTTTCGACGAAAAATTTTTTTTTCGACGAAAAATTTTTTTTTCGACAAAAAATTTTTTTTTCGTCCAAAATTTTTTTCTCGACGAAAAAATTTTTTTTCGGGGAAAAATTTATTTTCGACGAAAAATTTTTTTTCGACGAAAAATGTTTTTTTCGACGAAAAATGTTTTTTTCGACGAATATTTTTTTTTCGACGAAAACTTTTTTTTCGACCAAAAATTTTTTTTTCGACGAAAAAATTTTTTTTCGAGGAAAAATATTCTTTCGACAAAAATTTTTTTTTTCAACTAAAAATTTTTTTTTCGACGAAAAAAGTTTTTTTTGAGGAAAAATGTTTTCTCGACGAAAACGTTTTTTTTGACCAAAAAATCTTTTTTTGGCGAAAAAATTTTCTTTCGAGGAAAAATTTTTTTTTCGAGGAAAAATTTTTATTCGACGAAAAAAATTTTTTTTGACGAAAATTTCTTGTTTGACGAAAATGTTTTTTTTGAGAAAAATTTTTTTTTCGACAAAAAATTTTTTTTCGACGAAAAATGTTTTTTTCGACGAAAAATTTTTTTTCTACGAAAAATATTTTTTTCGGCTTAAAAGTTTTTTTTTTCCACCAAAAATTTTTTTTTCGACGAAAAATGTTTTTTTCGACGAAAAATTTTTTTTTCGACAAAAAATGTTTTTATCGACGAAAAAATTTTTTTCGACGAAAAATTTTTTTTCGACGAAAAATTTTTTTTCGACGAAACATTTTTTTTTCGACGAAAAAATTTTTTTTCTAAAAAAATTTTTTTTCGACGAATAATTTTTTTTAGACAAAAAGTTTTTTTTTGACGAAAATTTTTTTTTGACGAAAAATTTTTTTTTCAACGAAAAATGTTTTTTACGACAAAAAGTTTTTTTATGACGAAAATTTTTTTTTTCCTCGAAAAATCTTTTTTCGACAAAAATTTTTTTTCCACGAAAACTTTTTTTTTCGGCGAAAAATTTTTATCGACGAATAATTTTTTTTAGACAAAAAATTTTTTTTTGACGAAAATTTCTTTTTGACGAAAAATTTTTTTTTCGACGAAAAATTTTTTTTTCGACAAAAAATTTTTTTTTCGTCCAAAATTTTTTTCTCGACGAAAAAATTTTTTTTCGGGGAAAAATTTATTTTCGACGAAAAATTTTTTTTTCGGCAAAAAATTTTTTTTCGACGAAGATTTATTTTCGACGAAAAATGTTTTTTTTCGACAAAAAATTTTTTTTCGAGGAAAAATTTTTTTTCGACTTAAAATGGTTTTTTTCGACGAGAAATTTTTTTTCTAGGAAAAAGTTTTTTTTTGACGAAAACTTTTTTTCGACGAATATTTTTTTTTCGACGAAAAATTTTTTTTCGACGAAAAATTTTTTTTTCGACCAAAAATTTTTTTTCGACGAAAAAATTTTTTTTCGAGGAAAAATATTCTTTCGACAAAAAATGTTTTTTTCAACTAAAAATTTTTTTTTCGACGAAAAAAGTTTTTTTTGAGGAAAAATTTTCTCTCGACGAAAACTTTTTTTTGACCAAAAAATCTGTTTTTGGCGAAAAAATTTTCTTTCGAGGAAAAATTTTTTTTTCGAGGAAAAATTTTTATTCGACGAAAAAATTTTTTTTTGACGAAAATGTTTTTTTTGACGAAAAATGTTTTTTTCGACGAAAAATTTTTTTTCGACGAAAAATGTTTTTTTTGACGAAAAATTTTTTTTTCGACTATAAATTTTTTTTTCGACGAAAATATTTTTTTTCGGGAAAAAATTTTTTTTCGACGAAAAATTTTTTTTTCGTACCAAAAATTTTTTTTTCGAGGAAAAATTTTTTTTTCGAGAAATGTTTTTTCGACGAAAAATTTTTATTCGACGAAATATTTTTTTTTCGACGAAAACTTGATTTTTTCGACCAAAAATTTTTTTTTCGACGAAAATATTTTTCATCGAGGAAAAATTTTTTTTTCGAGAAATTTTTTTCCGACGAAAATTTTTTTTTTCGACGAAAAAGGTTTTTTTTGAGGAAAAATTTTTTCTCGACGAAAACTTTTTTTTTGACAAAAACATTTTCTGTCGACGAAAAAATTTTCTTTCGAGGAAAAATGTTTTTTTCGAGGAAAAATTTTTGTTCGACGAAATATTTTTTTTTCGACGAAAAATGTTTTTTTCGACGAAAAATGTTTTTTTCGACGAAAAATGTTTTTTTCGACGAAAAATGTTTTTTTCGACGAAAAATGTTTTTTTCAAAAAAAATTTTTTTTTTCGACGAAAAAGGTTTTTTTCTATGAAAAAATTTTTTTTTCCACGAAAAATGTTTTTTTCGAGGAAAAATGTTTTTTTCGGAAAAAAATTTTTTTTTCGACAAAACATTTTTTTTTCGACAAAAGATTTTTTTTCGACGAAAAATTTTTTTTTTAAGAAAAACTTTTTTTTCGACCAAAAACGTTTTTTCGACGAAAAATTTTTTCTTCGACGAAAAATTTTTTTTTCGACCAAAATTTTTTTTTTTACGAAAAACGTTTTTTTCGACGAAAAAATTTTTTTTCGAGGAAAAATGTTTTTTCGACGAAAAATGTTTTTTTCGACCAAAAATTTTTTTTTCGACGAAAAATGTTTTTTGGAGAAAAATTTTTTTTTCGACAAAACTTTTTTTCGAGGAAAAATGTTTTTTCGACGAAAAATGTTTTTTTCGACCAAAAATTTTTTTTTCGACGAAAAATGTTTTTTGGAGAAAAATTTTTTTTTCGACAAAACTTTTTTTCGAGGAAAAATTTTTTTTGACGAAAAATTTTTTTTTCGACCAAAAATTTTTTTTCCGACGAAAAATTTTTTTTTCGAGGAAAAATTTTTTTTCGACGAAAAATTTTTTTTTGACGAAAAAAATTTTTTTCGACAAAAAATGTTTTTTTTGACGAAAAATTTTTTTTTCGACGAAAAATTTTTTTTTCGACGAAAAAATTCTTTTTTCCACGAAAAATGTTTTTTTCGGCGAAAAATTTTTTATCGACGAATAATCTTTTTTAGAAAAAAATTTTTTTTTTCGACGAAAAAATTTTTTTTCGAGGAAAAATCTTTTTTCGACGAAAAATTTGTTTTTCGGCTAAAAATTTTTTTCGACGAAACAATTTTTTTTCGAGGAAAAATGTTTTTTCGACGAAAAATTTTTTTTCCACCAATGATTTTTTTTTCGGCTAAAAATTTTTTTTCGACGAAACAATTTTTTTTCGAGGAATAATTTCTTCTCGACGAAAACTTTTTTTTTGACAAAAAAAGTTTTTTTCGACGAAAAAATTTTCTTTCGAGGAAAAATATTTTTTTCGAGGAAAAATTTTTATTCGACGAAATATTTTTTTTTCGACGAAAAATGTTTTTTTTGACGAAAAAGTTCTTTTTTGTCGAAACATTTTTTTTTCGACTAAAATTTTTTTTTCGAAGGAAAATCTTTTTTCGACGAAAAATATTTTTTTCGACGAAAAATATTTTTTTCGACAAAAAACTTTTTTTTCCACCAAAAATGTTTTTTCGACGAAAAAATTTTTTTTCGACGAAAAAATTGTTTTTCGACGAAAAAATATCTTTTCGACGAAAAGTTTTTTTCGAGGAAAAATTTTTTTTCGACGAACAAATTTTTTTTCCGACGAAAAAATTTTTTTTTGAGGAAAAATTTTTTTTCGACGAAAAATTTTTTTTCCACCAGTTTTTTTTTTCGACGAAAAATGTTTTTTTTGACGAAAACTTGTTTTTTCGACTAAAAAATTTTTTTCGACGAAAAATTTTTTTTTGGACAAAAAATTTTTTTTTCGACGAAAAATTTTTTTTTCGTCCAAAGATTTTTTTTTCGACGAAAAAATTTTTTTTCGGGAAAAAATTTTTTTTTCGAGAAATGTTTTTCGACGAAAAATTTTTTTTCTACGAAAAATATTTTTTTCGGCTAAAATTTTTTTTTTTTTCCACCAAAAATTTTTTTTCGACGAAAAAGGTTTATTTTGACGAAAAATTTTTTTTTTCGACGAAAAGATTTTTTTTCTAGGAAAAATTTTTTTTCGACGGAAAATTGCTTTTTCGACAAAAAATTGTTTTTTCGACGAAAAATTTTTTTTTCGACCAAAAATTTTTTTTTCGACGAAAAAATTTTTCATCGAGGAAAAATTTTTTTTTCGAGAAATTTTTTTCCGACGAAAATTTTTTTTTTCGACGAAAAAGGTTTTTTTTGAGGAAAAATTTTTTCTCGACGAAAACTTTTTTTTTGACAAAAACATTTTTTGTCGACGAAAAAATTTTCTTTCGAGGAAAAATGTTTTTTTCGAGGAAAAATTTTTGTTCGACGAAATATTTTTTTTTCGACGAAAAATGTTTTTTTCGACGAAAAATGTTTTTTTCGACGAAAAATGTTTTTCTCAAAAAAAAATTTTTTTTTCGACGAAAAAGGTTTTTTTCTATGAAAAAATTTTTTTTTCCACGAAAAATGTTTTTTTCGAGGAAAAATGTTTTTTTCGGGAAAAAATTTTTTTTTCGACAAAAGATTTTTTTTCGACGAAAAATTTTTTTTTTAAGAAAAACTTTTTTTTCGACCAAAAACGTTTTTTCGACGAAAAATTTTTTCTTCGACGAAAAATCTTTTTTTCGACCAAAAATTTTTTTTTTACGAAAAACGTTTTTTTCGACGAAAAAATTTTTTTTCGAGGAAAAATGTTTTTTCGACGAAAAATGTTTTTTTCGACCAAAAATTTTTTTTTCGACGAAAAATGTTTTTTGGAGAAAAATTTTTTTTTCGACAAAACTTTTTTTCGAGGAAAAATTTTTTTTGACGAAAAATTTTTTTTTCGACCACAAATTTTTTTTCCGACGAAAAATTTTTTTTTCGAGGAAAAATTTTTTTTCGACGAAAAATTTTTTTTTGACGAAAAAAATTTTTTTCGACAAAAAATTTTTTTTTTGACGAAAAATTTTTTTTTCGACGAAAAATTTTTTTTTCGACGAAAAAATTCTTTTTTCCACGAAAAATGTTTTTTTCGGCGAAAAATTTTTTATCGACGAATAATCTTTTTTAGAAAAAAATTTTTTTTTTCGACGAAAAAATTTTTTTTCGAGGAAAAATCTTTTTTCGACGAAAAATTTGTTTTTCGGCTAAAAATTTTTTTCGACGAAACAATTTTTTTTCGAGGAAAAATGTTTTTTCGACGAAAAATTTTTTTTCCACCAAAGATTTTTTTTTCGGCTAAAAATTTTTTTTCGACGAAACAATTTTTTTTCGAGGAATAATTTCTTCTCGACGAAAACTTTTTTTTTGACAAAAAAAGTTTTTTTCGACGAAAAAATTTTCTTTCGAGGAAAAATATTTTTTTCGAGGAAAAATTTTTATTCGACGAAATATTTTTTTTTCGACGAAAAATGTTTTTTTTGACGAAAAAGTTCTTTTTTGTCGAAACATTTTTTTTTCGACTAAAATTTTTTTTTCGAAGGAAAATCTTTTTTCGACGAAAAATATTTTTTTCGACGAAAAATATTTTTTTCGACAAAAAACTTTTTTTTCCACCAAAAATGTTTTTTCGACGAAAAAATTTTTTTTCGACGAAAAAATTGTTTTTCGACGAAAAAATATCTTTTCGACGAAAAGTTTTTTTCGAGGAAAAATTTTTTTTCGACGAACAAATTTTTTTTCCGACGAAAAAATTTTTTTTTGAGGAAAAATTTTTTTTCGACGAAAAATTTTTTTTCCACCAGTTTTTTTTTTCGACGAAAAATGTTTTTTTTGACGAAAACTTGTTTTTTCGACTAAAAAATTTTTTTCGACGAAAAATTTTTTTTTGGACAAAAAATTTTTTTTTCGACGAAAAATTTTTTTTTCGTCCAAAGATTTTTTTTTCGACGAAAAAATTTTTTTTCGGGAAAAAATTTTTTTTTCGAGAAATGTTTTTCGACGAAAAATTTTTTTTCTACGAAAAATATTTTTTTCGGCTAAAATTTTTTTTTTTTCCACCAAAAATTTTTTTTCGACGAAAAAGGTTTATTTTGACGAAAAATTTTTTTTTTCGACGAAAAGATTTTTTTTCTAGGAAAAATTTTTTTTCGACGGAAAATTGCTTTTTCGACAAAAAATTGTTTTTTCGACGAAAAATTTTTTTTTCGACCAAAAATTTTTTTTTCGACGAAAAAATTTTTCATCGAGGAAAAATTTTTTTTTCGAGAAATTTTTTTCGGACGAAAATTTTTTTTTTCGACGAAAAAGGTTTTTTTTGAGGAAAAATTTTTTCTCGACGAAAACTTTTTTTTTGACAAAAACATTTTTTGTCGACGAAAAAATTTTCTTTCGAGGAAAAATGTTTTTTTCGAGGAAAAATTTTTGTTCGACGAAATATTTTTTTTTCGACGAAAAATGTTTTTTTCGACGAAAAATGTTTTTTTCGACGAAAAATGTTTTTCTCAAAAAAAAATTTTTTTTTCGACGAAAAAGGTTTTTTTCTATGAAAAAATTTTTTTTTCCACGAAAAATGTTTTTTTCGAGGAAAAATGTTTTTTTCGGGAAAAAATTTTTTTTTCGACAAAACATTTTTTTTTCGACAAAAGATTTTTTTTCGACGAAAAATTTTTTTTTTAAGAAAAAATTTTTTTTCGACCAAAAACGTTTTTTCGACGAAAAATTTTTTCTTCGACGAAAAATTTTTTTTTCGACCAAAAATTTTTTTTTTACGAAAAACGTTTTTTTCGACGAAAAAATTTTTTTTCGAGGAAAAATGTTTTTTCGACGAAAAATGTTTTTTTCGACCAAAAATTTTTTTTTCGACGAAAAATGTTTTTTGGAGAAAAATTTTTTTTTCGACAAAATTTTTTTTTGAGGAAAAATTTTTTTTTCGACCAAAAATTTTTTTTCCGACGAAAAATTTTTTTTTCGAGGAAAAATTTTTTTTCGACGAAAAATTTTTTTTTGACGAAAAAAATTTTTTTCGACAAAAAATTTTTTTTTTGACGAAAAATGTTTTTTTCGACGAAAAATTTTTTTTTCGACGAAAAAATTCTTTTTTCCACGAAAAATGTTTTTTTCGGCGAAAAATTTTTTATCGACGAATAATCTTTTTTAGAAAAAAATTTTTTTTTTCGACGAAAATTTTTTTTTGACGAAAATATTTTTTTTCGAGGAAAAATCTTTTTTCGACGAAAAATTTTTTTTTCGGCTAAAAATTTTTTTTCGACGAAACAATTTTTTTTCGAGGAAAAATGTTTTTTCGACGAAAAATTTTTTTTCCACCAAAGATTTTTTTTTCGGCTAAAAATTTTTTTTCGACGAAACAATTTTTTTTCGAGGAATAATTTCTTCTCGACGAAAACTTTTTTTTTGACAAAAAAAGTTTTTTTCGACGAAAAAATTTTCTTTCGAGGAAAAATATTTTTTTCGAGGAAAAATTTTTATTCGACGAAATATTTTTTTTTCGACGAAAAATGTTTTTTTTGACGAAAAAGTTCTTTTTTGTCGAAACATTTTTTTTTCGACTAAAATTTTTTTTTCGAAGGAAAATCTTTTTTCGACGAAAAATATTTTTTTCGACGAAAAATATTTTTTTCGACAAAAAACTTTTTTTTCCACCAAAAATGTTTTTTCGACGAAAAAATATCTTTTCGACGAAAAGTTTTTTTCGAGGAAAAATTTTTTTTCGACGAACAAATTGTTTTTCCGACGAAAAAATTTTTTTTTGAGGAAAAATTTTTTTTCGACGAAAAATTTTTTTTCCACCAGTTTTTTTTTTCGACGAAAAAAGTTTTTTTCGAGGAAAAAGTTTTTTCTCGACGAAAACTTTTTTTTTGACAAAAAAATTTTTTTTCGACGAAAAAAATTTCTTTCGAGGAAAAATGTTTTTTTCGAGGAAAAATTTTTATTCGACGAAATATTTTTTTTTCGACGAGAAATTTTTTTTTGAAGAAAAATGTTTTTTTCGACGAAAAATTTTTTTTTCGACGAAAAATTTTTTGTTGGACAAAAAATTTTTTTTTCAACGAAAAATTTTTTTTCGACGAAAAATTTTTTTTTCGTCTAAAAATTTTCTTTTCGACGAAAAAAGTTTTTTTCGGGAAAAAATTTTTTTTCGACGAAAACTTTTTTTTTCGACCAAACATTTTTTTCGAGGAAAAATTTTTTTTTCTAGAAATGATTTTTCGACGAAAAATTTTTCTTCGACGAAACAGTTTTTTTTCGACGAAAAATTTTTTTTTCGACGAAAAAATTTTTTTTCTAGGAAAAATTTTTTTTCGACGAATAATTTTTTTTAGACAAAAAGTTTTTTTTTGACGAAAATTTTTCTTTGACGAAAAATTTTTTTTCAACGAAAAATGTTTTTTACGACAAAAAGTTTTTTTATGACGAAAATTTTTTTTTTCCTCGAAAAATCTTTTTTCGAACAAAAAATTTTTTTTCCACGAAAACTTTTTTTTTCGGCGAAAAATTTTTATCGAAGAATAATTTTTTTTAGACAAAAAATTTTTTTTTGACGAAAATTTCTTTTTGACGAAAAATTTTTTTTTCGACGAAAAAATTTTTTTTCGGGGAAAAATTTATTTTCGACGAAAAATTTTTTTTTCGGCAAAAAATTTTTTTTTCGACGAAGAATTTTTTTTTCGACGAAAAATTTTTTTTTTCGACAAAAAATTTTTTTTCGAGGAAAAATTTTTTTTCGACTTAAAATGGTTTTTTTCGACGAGAAATTTTTTTTCTAGGAAAAAGTTTTTTTTTGACGAAAACGTTTTTTCGACGAATATTTTTTTTTCGACGAAAAATTTTTTTTTCGACCAAAAATTTTTTTTTTAGACGAAAAAATTTTTTTTCGAGGAAAAATATTCTTTCGACAAAAAATGTTTTTTTCAACTAAAAATTTTTTTTTCGACGAAAAAAGTTTTTTTTGAGGAAAAATTTTTTCTCGACGAAAACTTTTTTTTTGACCAAAAAATCTTTTTTTGGCGAAAAAATTTTCTTTCGAGGAAAAATTTTTTTTTCGAGGAAAAATTTTTATTCGACGAAAAAATTTTTTTTTCACGAAAATTTTTTGTTTGACGAAAATGTTTTTTTTGACGAAAAGTTTTTTTTTCGACAAAAAATTTTTTTTCGACGAAAAATGTTTTTTTCGACGAAAATTTTTTTTTTCGACGAATATTTTTTTTTCGACGAAAAATTGTTTTTTTCGATCAAAAATCTTTTTTTCAACGAATAAATTTTCTATTCGGAGAAAAATGTTTTTTTCGACGAAAAATTTTTTCTCGACGAAACTTTTTTTTCCACGAAAATTTTTTTTTTTCGACGAAAATTTTTTTTTTCGACGAAAAATTTTATTTTCCACGAAAGTTTTTTTCGACGAAAAATGTTTTTTCGAAGAAAAATTGTTTTTTTCGATCAAAAATTTTTTTTTCTACGAAAAAATTTTTTTTCGATGAAAAATGCTGTTTTCGAGAAATTTTTTTTCGACCAAAAATTTTTTGTTGGACGAAAAAATGTTTTTTCGACCAAACATTTTTTGTTCGACGAAAAATTTTTTTTTTTACGAAAAATTTCTTTTTCGACCATAAATTTTTTTTTCGACCAAAAACGTATTTTTCGACCAAAAATTTTTTTTTCGACGAAAACATTTTTATTGGTGGAAAAATTTTATTTCGACGAAAAATTTCTTTTTCGATGAAAAATGTTTTTTTCGACGAAAAATATTTTTTTCGGTTAAAAATTTTTTTTTTTCCACCAGAAATTTTTATTTCGACGAAAAAATTTTTTTTCCACGAAAAATTTTTTTTTCGGCGAAAGATTTTTTATCGACGAATAATTTTTTTTAGACAAAAAGTTTTTTTTTGACGAAACTTTTTTTTTGACGAAAAATTTTTTTTTCGAAGAAAAATTTTTTTTTCAACGAAAAATGTTTTTTACGACAAAAAGTTTTTTTATGACGAAAATTTTTTTTTTCCTAGAAAAATCTTTTTTCGAACAAAAAATTTTTTTTCCACGAAAACTTTTTTTTTCGGCGAAAAATTTTTATCGACGAATAATTTTTTTTAGACAAAAAATTTTTTTTTGACGAAAATTTTTTTTCGACGAAAAATTTTTTTTTCGACGAAAAATTTTTTTTTCGACAAAAAATTTTTTTTTCGTCCAAAATTTTTTTCTCGACGAAAAAATTTTTTTTCGGGGAAAAATTTATTTTCGACGAAAAATTTTTTTTCGACGAAAAATGTTTTTTTCGACGAAAAATGTTTTTTTCGACGAATATTTTTTTTTCGACGAAAACTTTTTTTTCGACCAAAAATTTTTTTTTCGACGAAAAAATTTTTTTTCGAGGAAAAATATTCTTTCGACAAAAAATTTTTTTTTCAACTAAAAATTTTTTTTTCGACGAAAAAAGTTTTTTTTGAGGAAAAATGTTTTCTCGACGAAAACGTTTTTTTTGACCAAAAAATCTTTTTTTGGCGAAAAAATTTTCTTTCGAGGAAAAATTTTTTTTTCGAGGAAAAATTTTTATTCGACGAAAAAAATTTTTTTTGACGAAAATTTTTTGTTTGACGAAAATGTTTTTTTTGAGAAAAATTTTTTTTTCGACAAAAAATTTTTTTTCGACGAAAAATGTTTTTTTCGACGAAAAATTTTTTTTCTACGAAAAATATTTTTTTCGGCTTAAAAGTTTTTTTTTTCCACCAAAAATTTTTTTTTCGACGAAAAATGTTTTTTTCGACGAAAAATTTTTTTTTCGACAAAAAATGTTTTTATCGACGAAAAAATTTTTTTCGACGAAAAATTTTTTTTCGACGAAAAATTTTTTTTCGACGAAACATTTTTTTTTCGACGAAAAAATTTTTTTTCTAAAAAAATTTTTTTTCGACGAATAATTTTTTTTAGACAAAAAGTTTTTTTTTGACGAAAATTTTTTTTTGACGAAAAATTTTTTTTTCAACGAAAAATGTTTTTTACGACAAAAAGTTTTTTTATGACGAAAATTTTTTTTTTCCTCGAAAAATCTTTTTTCGACAAAAATTTTTTTTCCACGAAAACTTTTTTTTTCGGCGAAAAATTTTTATCGACGAATAATTTTTTTTAGACAAAAAATTTTTTTTTGACGAAAATTTCTTTTTGACGAAAAATTTTTTTTTCGACGAAAAATTTTTTTTTCGACAAAAAATTTTTTTTTCGTCCAAAATTTTTTTCTCGACGAAAAAATTTTTTTTCGGGGAAAAATTTATTTTCGACGAAAAATTTTTTTTTCGGCAAAAAATTTTTTTTCGACGAAGATTTATTTTCGACGAAAAATGTTTTTTTTCGACAAAAAATTTTTTTTCGAGGAAAAATTTTTTTTCGACTTAAAATGGTTTTTTTCGACGAGAAATTTTTTTTCTAGGAAAAAGTTTTTTTTTGACGAAAACTTTTTTTCGACGAATATTTTTTTTTCGACGAAAAATTTTTTTTCGACGAAAAATTTTTTTTTCGACCAAAAATTTTTTTTCGACGAAAAAATTTTTTTTCGAGGAAAAATATTCTTTCGACAAAAAATGTTTTTTTCAACTAAAAATTTTTTTTTCGACGAAAAAAGTTTTTTTTGAGGAAAAATTTTCTCTCGACGAAAACTTTTTTTTGACCAAAAAATCTGTTTTTGGCGAAAAAATTTTCTTTCGAGGAAAAATTTTTTTTTCGAGGAAAAATTTTTATTCGACGAAAAAATTTTTTTTTGACGAAAATGTTTTTTTTGACGAAAAATGTTTTTTTCGACAAAAATTTTTTTTTCGACGAAAAATGTTTTTTTCGACGAAAAATTTTTTTTTCGACGAATATTTTTTTTTCGACGAAAAATTGTTTTTTTCCATCTAAAATCTTTTTTCCTACGAATAAATTTTCTATTCGGAGAAAAATGTTTTTTTCGACGAAAAATTTTTTCTCGACGAAACATTTTTTTCCACGAAAATTTTTTTTTTTCGACGAAAATTTTTTTTTTCGACGAAAAATTTTATTTTCCACGAAAGTTTTTTTTCGACGAAAAATTTTTTTTCGACGAAAAATTGTTTTTTTCGATCAAAAATTTTTTTTTCTACGAAAAAATTTTTTTTCGATGAAAAATGCTGTTTTCGAGAAATTTTTTTTCGACCAAAAATGTTTTGTTGGACGAAAAATTTTTTTTCGACCAAACATTTTTTGTTCGACGAAAAATTTTTTTTTTGACGAAAAATTTCTTTTTCGACCATAAATTTTTTTTTCGACCAAAAACGTATTTTTCGACCAAAAATTTTTTTTTCGACGAAAACATTTTTATTAGAGGAAAAATTTTATTTCGACGAAAAATTTCTTTTTCGATGAAAAATGTTTTTTTCGACGAAAAATATTTTTTTCGGCTAAAAATTTTTTTTTCCACCAAAAATGTTTTTTTCGACGAAAAATTTTTATTCGACGAAATATTTTTTTTTCGACGAAAAATGTTTTTTTTTCACGAAAATATTTTATATTCGACAAAAAATTTTTTTTTCGACGAAAGATTTTTTTTCGAGGAAAAATTTTTTTTTCGAGAAATGTTTTTTCGACGAAAAATTTTTTTTCTACGAAAAATATTTTTTTTGGCTAAAAATTTTTTTTTTTCCACCAAAAATTTTTTTTTCGACGAAAAATTTTTATTCGACGAAATATTTTTTTTTTCACGAAAAATGCTTTTTTTGACGAAAAATTTTTTTTTTGACGAAAAATGTTTTTTTCGACGAAAAATTTTTTTTTCGACGAAAAATTTTTTTTTCGACGAAAACTTTTTTTTTCGACCAAAAATGTTTTTTTTCGAAAAACGTTTTTTTTCGACGAAAAAATTCTTTTTTCCACGAAAAATGTTTTTTTCGGCGAAAAATTTTTTATCGACGAATAATTTTTTTAGACAAAAAATTTTTTTTTCGACGAAAATTGTTTTTTGACGAAAAATGTTTTTTTCGACGAAAAAGTTTTTTTTCGTCCAAAAATTTTTTTTTCGACGAAAAAATTTTTTTTCGAGGAAAAATTTTTTTTCGACGAAAAATTTTTTTTTCGGCTAAAAATTTTTTTTTCGACGAAAAAATGTTTTTTCGAGGAAAAATTTTCTTTCGAGGAAAAATTTTTTTTTCGAGGAAAAATTTTTATTCGTCGAAATATTTTTTTTTCTACGAAAAATGTTTTTTTTGACGAAACATTTATTTTTCGACTAAAAAGTTTTTTTTCGAAGGAAAATCTTTTTTCGACGAAAAATATTTTTTTCGACAAAAAACTTTTTTTTCCACCAAAAATTTTTTTTCGACGAAAAAATTGTTTTTCGACGAAAAAATATCTTTTCGACGAAAATTTTTTTCGAGGAAAACTTTTTTTTCGACGAAAATGTTTTTTTCGACGAAAAAATTTTATTTCGGGGAAAAATGTTTTTTCGACGAAAAATTTTTTTTCCACCAAAAATTTTTTTTTCGACGAAAAAAGTTTTTTTCGAGGAAAAATTCTTTCACGCCGAAAACTTTTTTTTTGACAAAAAAATTTTTTTTCGACGAAAAAATTTTCTGTCGAGGAAAAATGTTTTTTCGAGGAAAAATTTTTATTCGACGAAATATTTTTTTTCGACGAAAAATTTTTTTTTTGGACGAAAAATTTTTTTTTCAACGAAAAATTTTTTTTCGACGAAAAATTTTTTTTTCGACGAAAAATTTTTTTTTCGTCTAAAAATTTTCTTTTCGACGAAAAAAGTTTTTTTCGGGAAAAAATTTTTTTCGACGAAAAAGTTTTTTTCGACGAAAAATTTTTTTTTTCGACGAAAAAATTTTTTTTCTAGGAAAAATTTTATTTCGACGAAAAATTTTTTTCGACGAAAAAGTTTTTTTTCCACGAAAAAACTATTCTTCGAGGAAAAATTTTTTTTTCGAGAAATTTTTTTTCGACGGAAATTTTTTTTTTCGACGAAAAATATTTTTTTCGACGAAAAATATTTTTTCGACGAAAACTTTTTTTTTTTCGACGAAAAATGTTTTTCCGACGAAAAATTGTTTTTTTCGACCAAAACATTTTTTTTCTACGAAAAATGTTTTTTTCGACGAAAATTGTCTTCTTCGAAGAAAAATTTTTTTTCGACCAAAAATTTTTTTTTCGACGAAAAAAAGTTTTTTTAAACAAAATTTTTTTTTTCGACGAAAACTTTTTTTTTGACCAAAAAATTTTTTTCGAGAAATGTTTTTTCGGCTAAAAAGTTTTTTTTTTCCACCAAAAATTTTATATTTCCACGAAAAATTTTTTTTTCGACAAAAAATTTTTTTTTCGACGAAAAAATTTTTTTTGACGAGAAATTTCTTTTCGACGAAAACTTTTTTTTTCGTCGAAAAATTGGACGAAAAAATTTTTTTTCTAGGAAAAATTTTTTTTCGACGCAAAATTGTTTTTTCGACGAAAAATGTTTTTTTCGACCAAAAAGTTTTTTTTCGACGAAAAATATTTTTTCGACGAAAAATATTTTTTCGACGAAAAATATTTTTTCGACGAAAAATTTTTTTTTCGACGAAAAATGTTTTTTCGACGAAAAATTGTTTTTTTCGACCTAAAATTTTTTTTTCGACGAAAAAAATTTTTTTCGAGGAGAAATTTTTTTTCGACGAAAACATTTTTTTTCGAAGAAAAAATTTTTTTCTTGACGAAAAATTTTTTTTTCGACGAAAAATTTTTTCTCGACGAAAATATTTTCTTTCGACGAAAAATTTTTTTTCGACGAAAAATCTTTTTTTTAACCAAAAAATTTTTTTTCGACGTTTCGAAAAAAATTTCGATAAAAAAGTTTCGAAAAAAATTTCGAAAAAAAATTTTCGAAAAAAATTTTGAAAAAATACCGAAAAAAATTCCGGAAAAAAATTTTCAAAAAAATTTTCGAAAAGTTTTTGAAAAAAAATTTTTCGAAAAAAGTTTCGAAAAAAATTTTGAAAAAAATTTTCGAAAAAAATTTCGAAAAGAAATTTTCGAAAAAAAATTCGAAAAAATTTTGAAAAAAATTTTCGAAAAAAATTTCGATAAAAAATTTTCGAAATAAATTTCGAAAAAAAATTTTCGAAAAAACTTTCGAAAAAAATTTTGAAAAAAAAATTTTCAAAAAAAATTTTCGAAAAAAATTTGGAAAAATTTTTCGAAAAAAATTTTCATAAAAAATTTTTGAAAAAATTTCGAAAAAAAATTTTGGGAAAATATTTTGAAAAAAATTTTCGAAAAAAAAATTTCGAAAAAAAAAATGGAAAAAATTTTGAAAAAAATTTCCAAAAAAAAATTTTCGAAAAAAATTTTGAAAAAAAATTTTCGAAAAAATTTTGAAAAAAATTTTCGAAAAAATTTTGAAAAAAAATTTTCGAAAAAAATTTCGAAAAAAATTTTGTAAAAAAAATTCGAAAAAAATTTTGAAAAAAATTTTCGAAAAAAATTTGAAAAAAATTTTCGAAAAAAAATTTTGGAAAAAATTTTGAAAAAAAATTTTCGAAAAAAATTTTGAAAAAGAATTTTGAAAAAAATTTCGAAAAAAATTTCGAAAAAAATTTTCGAAAAAAATTTCGAAAAAATTTTGAAAAAAAATTTTGAAAAAAATTTTCAGAAAAATTTTCCAAAAAATTTGGGAAAAAAATTTTTCAAAAAATATTTTCGAAAAAAATTTCGAAAAAAAATTTTCGAAAAAAATTTTGAAAAAAAAATTCGAAAAAATTTTGAAAAAAAAATTTCAAAAAAAATTTTGAAAAAAATTTTCGAAAAAAATTTCGAAAAAAAATTTTCGATAAAATTTTGAAAAAAAACCGAAAAAAAATTTCAAAAAAATTTTCGAAATAATTTTGGAAAAAAATTTTTCGAAAAAAATTTCAAAAAAAAAAATTTAGAAAAAAATTATGAAAAAAATGTTTGAAAAAAAATTTTCAAAAAAATTTTCGAAAAAATTTTGGAAAAAAATTTATCGAAAAAAATTTTTCGAAAAAAATTTTGAAAAAAATTTTCGAAAAAAATTTCGAAAAAAAATTTGAAAAAAATTTTCGAAAAAAATTTCGAAGAAAAATTTTCGAAAAAAATTTTGAAAAAAAATTTCGAAAAAAAATTTTCGAAAAAAATTTTCGAAAAAAATTTGAAAGAAATTTCGAAAAAAAATTTTGAAAAAAAATTTTCGAAAAAAGTTTTCAAAAAAATTTTTCGAAAAAAATTTTTCAGAAAAATTTGGGAAAAAAATTTTTCGAAAAAAATTACGAAAAAAAATTTTCGAAAAAAATGTTGAAAAAAAATTTCGAAAAAAATTTTTAAAAAAAATTTCGAAAAGAATTTTTTAAAAAATTTTCGAAAAAATTTTCGAAAAAAAATTAAAAAAAAAATTCGAAAAAAATTTTCAAAAAAAATTTAGAAAAAATTTTGCAAAAAAACTTTTCGAAAAAAATTTTCAAAAAAATTTTCGAAAAAAATTTTGAAAAAAAATTTTCGAAAAAAACAAAATAATTTTCGAAAAAAAATTTTCGAAAAAAATTTTCGTAAGAAATTTCGAAAAAAAATTTTCGAAAAAAATTTTCGTAAGAAATTTCGAAAAAAAATTTTCAAAAAAAATTTTCAAAATAATTTTCGAAAAAAATTTCGAAAAAAAATTTTCGAAAAAAATTTTGAAAAAAATTTTCGAAAAAAAAATTTCGAAAAAAATTTTCAAAAAAATTTTCGAAAAAATTTTGGAAAAAAATTTTTTGAAAAAAATTTTGAAAAAAATTTTCGAAAAAAATTTCGAAATAAACTTGAAAAAAATTTCGAAATAAATTTGATAAAAATTTTCGAAAAAAATTTCGAAAAAAAATTTTCGAATAAAATTTCGAAAAAATATTTTCAAAAAAAATTTCAAAAAAAATTTTGAAAAAAATTTCGAAAAAAAATTTTCGAAAAAATATTCGAAAAAAATTTTGAAAAAAATTTTCGAAAAAAATTTCGATAAAAAATTTTTGAAATAAATTTCGAAAAAAAATTTTCGGAAAAAATTTTGGAACAAATTTTCGAAAAAAAAATTTCGAAAAAAATTTTCGAAAGAAATTTCGAAAAAAAAATTTGGATAAAATTTGAAAAAAATTTCCAAAAAAAAATTTTCGAAAAAAATTTTGAAAAAAAAATTTCGAAAAAAAATATGAAAAAAATATTGGAAAAAAATTTTTCCAAAAAAATTTTGAAAAAAATTTTCAAAAATAATTTCGAAAAAGAATTTGAAAAAAATTTTCGAAAAAAATTTCGAAAAAAAATTTCGAAAAAATAGCGAAAAAAATTTTCAAAAAAATTTTCGAAAAAAATTTCGAAAAAAAATTTTCGAAAAAATTTTGAAAAAAATTTTCAGAAAAAATTTCGAAAAAAAATTTGAAAAAAATTTTCGAAAAAAATTTCGAAGAAAAATTTTCGAAAAAAATTTTGAAAAAAAATTTCGAAAAAAATTTTCGAAAAAATTTTGGAAAAAAATTTTTGGAAAAAAATTTTGAAAAAAATTTCCAAAAAAAAATTTTCGAAAAAAATTTTCAAAAAAAATTTGAAAAAAATTTCGAAAAAAAATTTTGAAAAAAAATTTTCGAAAAAAGTTTTCAAAAAAATTTTCCGAAAAAAATTTTCAGAAAAATTGTCGAAAAAATTTGGGAAAAAAATTTCTCAAAAAATATTTTCGAAAAAAATTTCGAAAAAAATTTTCAGAAAAATTTGGGAAAAAAATTTCTCAAAAAATATTTTCGAAAAAAATTTCGAAAAAAAATTTTCGAAAAAAATTTTGAAAAAAAAATTCGAAAAAATTTCGAAAAAAAATTTTGGAAAAAAATTTTGAAAAAAATTTTCGAAAAAAATTTCGAAGAAAAATTTTCGATAAAATTTTGAAAAAAAACCGAAAAAAAATTTCAAAAAAATTTTCGAAATAATTTTGGAAAAAAATTTTTCGAAAAAAATTTCAAAAAAAAAAATTTAGAAAAAAATTATGAAAAAAATGTTTGAAAAAAAATTTTCAAAAAAATTTTCGAAAAAATTTTGGAAAAAAATTTATCGAAAAAAATTTTTCGAAAAAAATTTTGAAAAAAATTTTCGAAAAAAATTTCGAAAAAAAATTTGAAAAAAATTTTCGAAAAAAATTTCGAAGAAAAATTTTCGAAAAAAATTTTGAAAAAAAATTTCGAAAAAAAATTTTCGAAAAAAATTTTCGAAAAAAATTTGAAAGAAATTTCGAAAAAAAATTTTCGAAAAAAGTTTTCAAAAAAATTTTTCGAAAAAAATTTTTCAGAAAAATTTGGGAAAAAAATTTTTCGAAAAAAATTACGAAAAAAAATTTTCGAAAAAAATGTTGAAAAAAAATTTCGAAAAAAATTTTTAAAAAAAATTTCGAAAAGAATTTTTTTAAAAATTTTCGAAAAAATTTTCGAAAAAAAATTAAAAAAAAAATTCGAAAAAAATTTTCAAAAAAAATTTAGAAAAAATTTTGCAAAAAAACTTTTCGAAAAAAATTTTCAAAAAAATTTTCGAAAAAAATTTTGAAAAAAAATTTTCGAAAAAAACAAAATAATTTTCGAAAAAAAATTTTCGAAAAAAATTTTCGTAAGAAATTTCGAAAAAAAATTTTCGAAAAAAATTTTCGTAAGAAATTTCGAAAAAAAATTTTCAAAAAAAATTTTCAAAATAATTTTCGAAAAAAATTTCGAAAAAAAATTTTCGAAAAAAATTTTGAAAAAAATTTTCGAAAAAAAAATTTCGAAAAAAATTTTCAAAAAAATTTTCGAAAAAATTTTGGAAAAAAATTTTTTGAAAAAAATTTTGAAAAAAATTTTCGAAAAAAATTTCGAAATAAACTTGAAAAAAATTTCGAAATAAATTTGATAAAAATTTTCGAAAAAAATTTCGAAAAAAAATTTTCGAATAAAATTTCGAAAAAATATTTTCAAAAAAAATTTCAAAAAAAATTTTGAAAAAAATTTCGAAAAAAAATTTTCGAAAAAATATTCGAAAAAAATTTTGAAAAAAATTTTCGAAAAAAATTTCGATAAAAAATTTTTGAAATAAATTTCGAAAAAAAATTTTCGGAAAAAATTTTGGAACAAATTTTCGAAAAAAAAATTTCGAAAAAAATTTTCGAAAGAAATTTCGAAAAAAAAATTTGGATAAAATTTGAAAAAAATTTCCAAAAAAAAATTTTCGAAAAAAATTTTGAAAAAAAAATTTCGAAAAAAAATATGAAAAAAATATTGGAAAAAAATTTTTCCAAAAAAATTTTGAAAAAAATTTTCAAAAATAATTTCGAAAAAGAATTTGAAAAAAATTTTCGAAAAAAATTTCGAAAAAAAATTTCGAAAAAATAGCGAAAAAAATTTTCAAAAAAATTTTCGAAAAAAATTTCGAAAAAAAATTTTCGAAAAAATTTTGAAAAAAATTTTCAGAAAAAATTTCGAAAAAAAATTTGAAAAAAATTTTCGAAAAAAATTTCGAAGAAAAATTTTCGAAAAAAATTTTGAAAAAAAATTTCGAAAAAAATTTTCGAAAAAATTTTGGAAAAAAATTTTTGGAAAAAAATTTTGAAAAAAATTTCCAAAAAAAAATTTTCGAAAAAAATTTTCAAAAAAAATTTGAAAAAAATTTCGAAAAAAAATTTTGAAAAAAAATTTTCGAAAAAAGTTTTCAAAAAAATTTTCCGAAAAAAATTTTCAGAAAAATTGTCGAAAAAATTTGGGAAAAAAATTTCTCAAAAAATATTTTCGAAAAAAATTTCGAAAAAAATTTTCAGAAAAATTTGGGAAAAAAATTTCTCAAAAAATATTTTCGAAAAAAATTTCGAAAAAAAATTTTCGAAAAAAATTTTGAAAAAAAAATTCGAAAAAATTTCGAAAAAAAATTTTGGAAAAAAATTTTGAAAAAAATTTTCGAAAAAAATTTCGAAGAAAAATTTTCGAAAAAAATTTCGAAGAAAAATTTTCGAAAAAAATTTTGAAAAAAAATTTCGAAAAAAATTTTCGAAAAAATTTTGGAAAAAAATTTTTGGAAAAAAATTTTGAAAAAAATTTCCAAAAAAAAATTTTCGAAAAAAATTTTCGAAAAAAATTTGAAAAAAATTTCGAAAAAAAATTTTGAAAAAAAATTTTCGAAAAAAGTTTTCGAAAAAAATTTCGAAGAAAAATTTTCGAAAAAAATTTCGAAGAAAAATTTTCGAAAAAAATTTTGAAAAAAAATTTCGAAAAAAATTTTCGAAAAAATTTTGGAAAAAAATTTTTGGAAAAAAAATTTGAAAAAAATTTCCAAAAAAAAATTTTCGAAAAAAATTTTCGAAAAAAATTTGAAAAAAATTTTGAAAAAAAATTTCGAAAAAAAATTTTTGGAAAAGTTTCAAAAAAAATTTCGAAAAAAAATTCGAAAAAAATTGTCAAAAAAATTTCAGAAAAAATTTTGCAAAAAATTTTTCGAAAAAAATTTTCGAAAAAAATTTGAAAAAAATTTCGAAAAAAAATTTTGAAAAAAAATTTTCGAAAAAAGTTTTCAAAAAAATTTTCCGAAAAAAATTTTCAGAAAAATTTTCAGAAAAATTTGGGAAAAAAATTTCTCAAAAAATATTTTCGAAAAAAATTTCGAAAAAAATTTTCAGAAAAATTTGGGATAAAAATTTCTCAAAAAATATTTTCGAAAAAAATTTCGAAAAAAAATTTTCGAAAAAAATTTTGAAAAAAAAATTCGAAAAAATTTCGAAAAAAAATTTTCGAAAAAAATGTTGAAAAAAATTTTCGAAAAAAATTTTCGAAAAAAATTTGAAAAAAATTTCGAAAAAAAATTTTGAAAAAAAATTTTCGAAAAAAGTTTTCGAAAAAAATTTCGAAGAAAAATTTTCGAAAAAAATATCGAAGAAAAATTTTCGAAAAAAATTTTGAAAAAAAATTTCGAAAAAAATTTTCGAAAAAATTTTGGAAAAAAATTTTTGAAAAAAAATTTGAAAAAAATTTCCAAAAAAAAATTTTCGAAAAAAATTTTCGAAAAAAATTTGAAAAAAATTTCGAAAAAAAATTTTGAAAAAAAATTTTCGAAAAAAGTTTTCAAAAAAATTTTCCGAAAAAAATATTCAGATAAATTGTCGAAAAAATTTGGGAAAAAAATTTCTCAAAAAATATTTTCGAAAAAAATATCAAAAAAAATTTTCAGAAAAATTTGGGAAAAAAATTTTCGAAAAAAATTTCGAAAAAAAAATTAAAAAAAAAACCGAAAAAAATTTTCAACAAAATTTTTGAAAATATTTTGGAAAAAAATTTTTCGAAAAAAATTTCGAAAAAAAAATTCGAAAAAAATTTCAAAAAAAAATTTCGAATAAAATTTCGAAAAAAATTTATTAAAAAAATTTCGAAAAAAATTTTCAGAAAAATTTCCGAAAAATTTGGGAAAAAAATTTCTCAAAAAATATTTTCGAAAAAAATTTCGAAAAAAAATTTTCGAAAAAAATTTTGAAAAAAAATTTCGAAAAAAATTTTCGAAAGAAATTTCGATAAAAAATTTTGAAAAAAAACCGAAAAAAATTTTCAAAAAAATTTTGGAAAAAAATTTTTCGAAAAAAATTTTTCGAAAAAAAATTTTGAAAAAAATTTTCGAAAAAAATTTCGAATAAAAATTTGAAAAAAATTTTGAAAAAAATTTCGAAGAAAAATTTTCGAAAAAAATTTTCAAAAAATATTTCGAAAAAAATTTTCGAAAAAATTTTGGAAAAAAATTTTTGGAAAAAAATTTTGAAAAAAATTTCCAAAAAAAAATTTTCGAAAAAAATTTTCGAAAAAAATTTGAAAAAAATTTTCGAAAAAATTTCGAAAAAAAATTTTCGGAAAATATTTTGAAAAAAATTTTCGAAAAAAAAATTTCGTAAAAAATTTTCGAAAGAAATTTCGAAAAAAAAAATTGGAAGAAATTTCGAAAAAAAATTTTGAAAAAAAATTTTCGAAAAAAGTTTTCAAAAAAATTTTCCGAAAACAATTTTCAGAAAAATTGTCGAAAAAATTTGGGAAAAAAATTTCTCAAAAAATATTTTCGAATAAAATATCAAAAAAAATTTTCAGAAAAATTTGGGAAAAAAATTTCTCAAAAAATATTTTCGAAAAAAATTTCGAAAAAAAATTTTCGAAAAAAATTTTGAAAAAAAAATTCGAAAAAATTTTGAAAGAAAATTTTCGAAAAAATTTTCGAAAAAAATTTTCGAAAAATTTTTTTTTCAAAATGAAAAAAACAATTTTCGAAAAAAATTTCGAAAAAAATTAAAAAAAAATTTTCGAAAAAAATTTGGTTAAAAAATTTTCGAAAAAAATTTCGAAAAAAAAATTAAAAAAAAAACCGAAAAAAATTTTCAACAAAATTTTTGAAAATATTTTGGAAAAAAATTTTTCGAAAAAAATTTCGAAAAAAATTTTCGAAAAAATTTTGGAAAAAAATTTTTGGAAAAAAATTTTGAAAAAAATTTCCAAAAAAAAATTTTCGAAAAAAATTTTCGAAAAAAATTTGAAAAAAATTTCGAAAAAAAATTTTGAAAAAAAATTTTCGAAAAAAGTTTTCAAAAAAATTTTTCGAAAAAAATTTCGAAAAAAAATTTCGAAAAAAATTTTGAAAAAAAATTTCGAAAAAAATTTTTAAAAAAAATTTCGAAAAAATTTTTTTAAAAAATTTTCGAAAAAATTTTCGAAAAAAAATTCAAAAAAAAATTCGAAAAAAATTTTCAAAAAAATTTTAGAAAAAATTTTGCAAAAAAATTTTTCGAAAAAAATTTTCAAAAAAATAAAAAAAAAATTTTCGAAAAAAAATTTGAAAAAAAAATTTGAAAAAAAAATTCGAAAAAAATTTCAAAAAAAATTTTCGAATAAAATTTCGTAAAAAATTTTCGAAAGAAATTTCGAAAAAAAAAATTGGAAAAAATTTTCAAATAAATTTCCAAAAAAAAGTTTCGAAAAAAATTTCGAAAAAAAATTTTCGAAAAAAATTTTTAAAAAAAATTTCAAAAAAAATTTTCAAAAAAATTTTCGAAAAAAATTTCGGAAAAAAATTTTTGAAAAAATTTTGAAAAAAATTTTCGAAAAAAATTTGAAAAAAAATTTTCGAAAAAAATTTCGAAAAAAATTTTGAAAAAAAAATTCGAAAAAAATTTCGAAAAAAATTTTCAAAAAAATTTTCGAAAAAATTTTGGAAAAAAATTTTTCGAAAAAAATTTTAAAAAAATTTTCGAAAAAAATTTCGAAAAAAAATTTGAAAAAAATTTTCAAAAAAGATTTCGAAAAAAAATTTTCGAAAAAAATTTTGAAAAAAAATTTCGAAAAAAATTTTCAAAAAAATTTTCGAAAAAATTTTGGAAAAAAATTTTTCGAAAAAAATTTCGAAAAAAAATTTTCGAAAAACTTTCAAAAAAAAATTTGAAAAAAATTTTCGAAAAAAACATCGATAAAAAATTTTCGAAAAAAATTTCGAAAAAAAATTTTCGAAAAAAATTTTGAAAAAAAACCGAAAAAAATTTTCAAAAAAATGTTCGAAAAAAATTTTCAAAAAAATTTTCGAAAAGTTTTTGGAAAAAAATTTTTCGAAAAAAATTTCGAAAAAAATTTAAAAAAAAAAATTTTCAAAAAAAATTTTCGAAAAAAATTTTCATAAAAAATTTTTGAAAAAATTTCGAAAAAAATTTTCGGAAAAAATTTTGAAAAAATTTTTCGAAAAAAAAATTTCGAAAGAAATTTCGAAAAAAAATATTGGAAAAAATTTTGAAAAAAATTTTCGAAAAAAATTTTGAAAAAAAAATTTCGAAAAAAATTATGAAAAAAAAATTCGAAAAAGAATTTGAAAAAAATTTTCGAAAAAAATTTCGAAAAAAAATTTTCGAAAAAAATTTCGAAAGAAATTTTCGAAAAAAACTGAAAAAAATTTTCGAAAAAAAATTTTCGAAAAAAAATTTTCGAAAAAAATTTTCGAAAAAAATTTCGAAAAAAAATTTTCGAAAAAATTTTGAAAAAAATTTCCAAAAAAAAATTTTCGAAAAAAAATTTTCGAAAAAAATTTTCGAAAAAAATTTCGAAAAAAAATTTTCGAAAAAATTTTGAAAAAAATCTTCGAAAAAAAATTTTCGAAAAAATAAAAAAAAATTTTTCGAAAACAAATTTGAAAAAAAAAATTGAAAAAAAAATTCGAAAAAAATTTCAAAAAAAATTTTCGAATAAAATTTCGAAAAAAATTTTTTAAAAAAATTTCGAAAAAAACTTTCAGAAAAATTTTCGAAAAAATTTTGAAAAAAAATTTTCGAAAAAAATTTCGAAAAAAATTTTGAAAAAAAAATTCGAAAAAAATTTTGAAAAAAATTTTCAAAAATAATTTTCAAAAAAATTTTCGAAAAAATCTTGGAAAAAAATTTTTCGAAAAAAATTGCGAAAAAAAAATTTCGAAAAAAATTATTAAAAAGATTTTCGAAATAAAATTTGAAAAAAAATTTCGAAAAAAATTTTCAAAGAAATTTTCGAAAAAATTTTGGAAAAAATTTTTCGAAAAAAATTTAAAAAAAATTTTCGAAAAAAATTTCGAAAAAAAATTTGAAAAAAATTTTCAAAAAAGATTTCGAAAAAAAATTTTCGAAAAAAATTTTCGAAAAAAATTTGGAAAAATTTTTCGAAAAAAATTTTCATAAAAAATTTTCGAAAAAATTTCGAAAAAAAATTTTCGGAAAAAATTTTGAAAAAAGATTTCGAAAAAAAATTTTCGAAATAAATTTCGAAAAAGATTTTCGAAAGAAATTTCGAAAAACAAATTAGGAAAAAATTTTGAAAAAAATTTCCAAAAAAAAATTTTCGAAAAAAATTTGAAAAAAAAATTTCGAAAAAAATTATGAAAAAAATTTTCGAAAAAAAATTTGAAAAAAAATTTCGAAAGAAATTTTCAAAAAAATTTTCGAAAAAATTTTGGAAAAAAATTTTTCCAAAAAAATTTTGAAAAAAATTTTCAAAAAAAATTTCGAAAAAGAATTTGAAAAAAATTTTCGAAAAAAATTTCGAAAAAAAATTTTCGAAAAAATTTACGAAAAAAATTTCGAAAAAAATTTTCAAAAAAATTTTCAAAAAGTTTTTGGAAAAAAATTTTTCGAAAAAAATTTTGAAAAAAAATTTCGAAAAAAACTGAAAAAAAATTTCGAAAAAAAATTTTCGAAAAAAATTTCGAGAAAAAATTTTCGAAAAAATTTTGAAAAAAGATTTCGAAAAAAAATTTTCGAAAAAATAAAAAAAAAATTTTCGAAAAAAAATTTGAAAAAAAAATTTGAAAAAAAATTTCGAAAAAAATTTCGAAAAAAATTTCGAAAAAACTTTCGAAAAAAATTTTCAAAAAAAATTTCGAAAAAAATTTTTAAAAAAAATTTCGAAATAAATTTTCAGAAAAATTTTCGAAAAAATTTGAGAAAAAAATTTTCAAAAAGATTTTCGAAAAAAATTTCGGAAAAAAATTTTCGAAAAAAAATTTTCGAAAACATTTTGAAAAAAATTTTCGAAAAAATTTTGAAAAAAAATTTTCGAAAAAAATTTCGAAAAAAAATTTGAAAAAAAAATTCGAAAAAAATTTTGAAAAAAATTTTCGAAATTAATTTTCAAAACAATTTTCAAAAAAATTTTGGAAAAAAATTTTTCGAAAAAAATTTCGAAAAAAATTATGAAAAAAAATTTCGAAAAAAAATTTGAAAAAAATTTTGAAAAAAGATTTCGAAAAAAAATTTTAGAAAAAAATTTTGAAAAAAAATTTCGAAAAAAATTTTCAAAAAAATTTTCGAAAAAATTTTGGAAAAAAATTTTTCGAAAAAAATTTTGAAAAAAATTTTCGAAAAAAATTTCGAAAAAAAATTTCGAAAAAAATTTTGAAAAAAATTTTCGAAAAAAATTTGAAAAAAA
The DNA here is from genome assembly GCA_036926305.1 of Uropetala carovei. NCBI lineage: Eukaryota > Metazoa > Arthropoda > Insecta > Odonata > Petaluridae > Uropetala > Uropetala carovei. The sequence continues at coordinate 698,791 of JAXCHB010000188.1, read as the reverse complement.
TTTTCGAAAAAAAATTTTGGAAAAAATTTTGAAAAAAAATTTTCGAAAAAAATTTTGAAAAAGAATTTTGAAAAAAATTTCGAAAAAAATTTCGAAAAAAATTTTCGAAAAAAATTTCGAAAAAAATTTTGAAAAAAAATTTTGAAAAAAATTTTCGAAATTAATTTTCAAAACAATTTTCAAAAAAATTTGGGAAAAAAATTTTTCAAAAAATATTTTCGAAAAAAATTTCGAAAAAAAATTTTCGAAAAAAATTTTGAAAAAAAAATTCGAAAAAATTTTGAAAAAAAACCGAAAAAAATTTTCAAAAAAATTTTCGAAAAAATTTTGGAAAAAAATTTTTCGAAAAAAATTTCAAAAAAAAAATTTCGAAAAAAATTATGAAAAAAATTTTTGAAAAAAAATTTTCAAAAAAATTTTCGAAAAAATTTTGGAAAAAAATTTATCGAAAAAAATTTTTCGAAAAAAATTTTGAAAAAAATTTTCGAAAAAAATTTCGAAAAAAAATTTGAAAAAAATTTTCGAAAAAAATTTCGAAGAAAAATTTTCGAAAAAAATTTTGAAAAAAAATTTCGAAAAAAAATTTTCGAAAAAAATTTTCGAAAATTTGAAAAAAATTTCGAAAAAAAATTTTGAAAAAAAATTTTCGAAAAAAGTTTTCAAAAATATTTTTCGAAAAAAATTGTCAAAAAAATTTGGGAAAAAAATTTCTCAAAAAATATTTTCGAAAAAAAATTTAAAAAAAATTCGAAAAAAATTTTCAAAAAAAATTTAGAAAAAATTTTGCAAAAAAATTTTTCGAAAAAAATTTTCAAAAAAATTTTCGAAAAACATTTTCGAAAAACATTTTGAAAAAAAATTTTCGAAAAAAACTGAAAAAAATTTTCGAAACAAAATTTTCGAAAAAAATTTTGAAAAATTTTTCGAAAAAAATTTTCATAAAAATATTTGATAAAATTTCGAAAAAAAATTTTCGGAAAAAATTTTGAAAAAAATTTTCGAAAAAAAAATTTCGTAAAAAATTTTCGAAAGAAATTTCGAAAAAAAAATTGGAAAAAATTTTGAAAAAAATTTCCAAAAAAAAATTTTCAAAAAAAATTTCGAAAAAAAATTTTCGAAAAAAATTTTTAAAAAAAATTTCAAAAAAAATTTTCAAAAAAATTTTCGAAAAAAATTTCGGAAAAAAATTTTTGAAAAAATTTTGAAAAAAATTTTCGAAAAAAATTTGAAAAAAAATTTTCGAAAAAAATTTCGAAAAAAATTTTGAAAAAAAAATTCGAAAAAAATTTTGAAAAAAATTTTCGAAAATAATTTTCAAAAAAATTTTCGAAAAAATTTTGGAAAAAAATTTTTCGAAAAAAATTTCGAAAAAAAAATTTCGAAAAAAATTATAAAAAAAAATTTTCGAAAATAAATTTGAAGAAAAATTTCGAAAAAAATTTTCAAAAAAATTTTCGAAAAAATTTTGGAAAAAAATTTTTCGAAAAAAATTTTAAAAAAATTTTCGAAAAAAATTTTCGAAAAAAATGTCGAAAACAAATTTGAAAAAAATTTTCAAAAAAGATTTCGAAAAAAAATTTTCGAAAAAAATTTTGAAAAAAAATTTCGAAAAAAATTTTCAAAAAAATTTTCGAAAAAATTTTGGAAAAAAATTTTTCGAAAAAAATTTCGAAAAAAAATTTTCGAAAAAAATTTCAAAAAAAATTTTGAAAAAAATTTTCGAAAAAAACTTCGATAAAAAATTTTCGAAAAAAATTTCGAAAAAAAATTTTCGAAAAAAATTTTGAAAAAAAACCGAAAAAAATTTTCAAAAAAATGTTCGAAAAAAATTTTCGAAAAGTTTTTGGAAAAAAATTTTTCGAAAAAAATTTCGAAGAAAATTTTGAAAAAAATTTTCGAAAAAAATTTCGAAAAAAAATTTTCGAAAAAAAATTCGAAAAAAATTTTGAAAAAAATTTTCGAAAAAATTTTCGAAATAAATTTCGAAAAAAAATTTTCGAAATAAATTTCGAAAAAAAATTTTCGAAAAAAATTTAAAAAAAAAATTTTTCAAAAAAAATTTTCGAAAAAAATTTGGAAAATTTTTTCGAAAAAAATTTTCATAAAAAATTTTTGAAAAATTTTCATAAAAAAGTTTTGAAAAAATTTCGAAAAAAAATTTTCGGAAAAAATTTTGAAAAAAATTTTCGAAAAAAAAATTTCGAAAAAAATTTTCGAAAGAAATTTCGAAAAAAAATATTGGAAAAAATTTTGAAAAAAATTTCCAAAAAAAAATTTTCGAAAAAAATTTTGAAAAAAAAATTTCGAAAAAAATTATGAAAAAAAAATTCGAAAAAAATTTCAAAAAAAATTTTCGAATAAAATTTCGAAAAAAATTTTTTAAAAAAATTTCGAAAAAAAATTTCAGAAAAATTTTCGAAAAAATTTGGAAAAAAAATTTCTCAAAAAATATTTTCGAAAAAAATTTTGAAAAAAAATTTCGAAAAAAATTTTCAAAAAAATTTTAGAAAAAATTTTGCAAAAAAATTTTTCGAAAAAAATTTTGCAAAAAAATTTTTCGAAATAAAATTTTCAAAAAAATTTTCGAAAAAAATTTGGGAAAAAAATTTTCGAAAAAAAATATTCGAAAAAATTTTGAAAAAAAATTTTCGAAAAAAATTTCGAAAAAAATTTTGAAAAAAAAATTCGAAAAAAATTTTGAAAAAAATTTTCGAAAATAATTTTCAAAAAAATTTTCGAAAAAATTTTGGAAAAAAATTTTTCGAAAAAAATTGCGAAAAAAAAATTTCGAAAAAAATTATTAAAAAAATTTTCGAAATAAAATTTGAAAAAAAATTTCGAAAAAAATTTTCAAATAAATTTTTGAAAAAAGTTTGGAAAAAATTTTTCGAAAAAAATTTAAAAAAAATTTTCGAAAAAAATTTCGAAAAAAAATTTGAAAAAAATTTTCAAAAAAGATTTCGAAAAAAAATTTTCGAAAAACATTTTTGGAAAAAATTTTCGAAAAAAATTTGGAAAAATTTTTCGAAAAAAATTTTCATAAAAAAGTTTCGAAAAAATTTCGAAAATTAGGAAAAAATTTTGAAAAAAATTTCCAAAAAAAAATTTTCGAAAAAAATCTTGAAAAAAAAATTTCGAAAAAAATTATGAAAAAAATTTTCGAAAAAAAATTTGAAAAAAAATTTCGAAAGAAATTTTCAAAAAAATTTTCGAAAAAATTTTGGAAAAAAATTTTTCCAAAAAAATTTCGAAAAAAAATGAAAAAAAATTTCGAAAAAAAATTTTCGAAAAAAATTTTCGAAAAAAATTTCGAGAAAAAATTTTCGAAAAAATTTTGAAAAAAGATTTCGAAAAAAAATTTTCGAAAAAATAAAAAAAAAATTTTCGAAAAAAAATTTGAAAAAAAAAATTTGAAAAAAAATTTCGAAAAAAATTTTGAAAAAATTTTCGAAAAAACTTTCGAAAAAAATTTTCGAAAAAAATTTCGAAAAAAATTTTAAAAAAAAATTTCGAAATAAATTTACAGAAAAATTTTCGAAAAAATTTGAGAAAAAAATTTTCAAAAAAATTTTCGAAAAAAATTTTCGAAAAAAAATTTTCGAAAAAATTTTGAAAAAAATTTTCGAAAAAATTTTGAAAAAAAAATTTTTGAAAAAAATTTCGAAAAAAATTTTTAAAAAAAATTCGAAAAAAATTTTGAAAAAAATTTTCGAAATTAATTTTCAAAAAAATTTTCAAAAAAATTTTGGAAAAAAATTTTTCGAAAAAAATTTCGAAAAAAATTATAAAAAAAAATTTCGAAAAAAAATTTGAAAAAAATTTTCAAAAAAGATTTCGAAAAAAAATTTTACAAAAAAATTTTGAAAAAAAATTTCGAAAAAAATTTTCAAAAAAAATTTCGAAAAAATTTTGGAAAAAAATTTTTCGAAAAAAATTTTGAAAAAAATTTTCGAAAAAAATTTCGAAAAAAATTTGAAAAAAATTTTCGAAAAAAAATTTTGGAAAAAATTTTGAAAAAAAATTTTCGAAAAAAATTTTGAAAAAGAATTTTGAAAAAAATTTCGAAAAAAATTTCGAAAAAAATTTTCGAAAAAAATTTCGAAAAAAATTTTGAAAAAAAATTTTGAAAAAAATTTTCAGAAAAATTACCCAAAAAATTTGGGAAAAAAATTTTTCAAAAAATATTTTCGAAAAAAATTTTGAAAAAAAATTTTCGAAAAAAATTTTGAAAAAAAAATTCGAAAAAATTTTGAAAAAAAAATTTCGAAAAAAATTTCGAAAAAAATTTTGAAAAAAATTTTCGAAAATAATTTTGAAAAAAAATTTTCGAAAAAATTTTGAAAAAAAACCGAAAAAAATTTTCAAAAAAATTTTCGAAAAAATTTTGGAAAAAAATTTTTCGAAAAAAATTTCAAAAAAAAAATTTCGAAAAAAATTATGAAAAAAATTTTTGAAAAAAAATTTTCAAAAAAATTTTCGAAAAAATTTTAAAAAAAAATTTTTCGAAAAAAATTTTTCGAAAAAAATTTTGAAAAAAATTTTCGAAAAAAATTTCGAAAAAAAATTTGAAAAAAATTTTCGAAAAAAATTTCGAAGAAAAATTTTCGAAAAAAATTTTGAAAAAAAATTTCGAAAAAAAATTTTCGAAAAAAATTTTCGAAAAAATTTGAAAAAAAATTCGATAAAAATTTCGAAAAAAAATTTAAAAAAAAATTCGAAAAAAATTTTCAAAAAAAATTTAGAAAAAATTTTGCAAAAAAATTTTTCGAAAAAAATTTTCAAAAAAATTTTCGAAAAAAATTTTCGAAAAAAATTTTGAAAAAAAATTTTCGAAAAAAACTGAAAAAAATTTTCGAAAAAAAATTTTCGAAAAAAATTTTCGAAAAAAATTTGGAAAAATTTTTCGAAAAAAATTTTCATAAAAAATATTGGAAAAAATTTCGAAAAAAAATTTTCGGAAAAAATTTTGAAAAAAATTTTCGAAAAAAAAATTTCGTAAAAAATTTTCGAAAGAAATGTCGAAAAAAAAATTGGAAAAAATTTTGAAAAAAATTTCCAAAAAAAAATTTTCGAAAAAAATTTCGAAAAAAAATTTTCGAAAAAAATTTTTAAAAAAAATTTTTGAAAAACTTTTGAAAAAAATTTTGAAAAAAATTTGAAAAAAAATTTTCGAAAAAATTTTCGAAAAATATTTCGAAAAAAAATTTGAAAAAAATTTTCAAAAAAGATTTCGAAAAAAAATTTTCGAAAAAAATTTTCGAAAAAAATTTGGAAAAATTTTTCGAAAAAAATTTTCATAAAAAAGTTTCGAAAAAATTTCGAAAAAAATTTTTCGAAAAAAATTTAAAAAAAATTTTCGAAAAAAATTTCGAAAAACAAATTAGGAAAAAATTTTGAAAAAAATTTCCAAAAAAAAATTTTCGAAAAAAATCTTGAAAAAAAAATTTCGAAAAAAATTATGAAAAAAATTTTCGAAAAAAAATTTGAAAAAAAATTTCGAAAGAAATTTTCAAAAAAATTTTCGAAAAAATTTTGGAAAAAAATCTTTCCAAAAAAATTTTGAAAAAAATTTTCAAAAAAAATTTCGAAAAAGAATTTGAAAAAAATTTTCGAAAAAAATTTTGAAAAAAAATTTTCGAAAAAATTTTCGAAAAAAATTTCGAAAAAAATTTTCAAAAAGTTTTTGGAAAAAAATTTTGAAAAAAAATTTCGAGAAAAAATTTTCGAAAAAATTTTGAAAAAAGATTTCGAAAAAAAATTTTCGAAAAAATAAAAAAAAAATTTTCGAAAAAAAATTTGAAAAAAAAAATTTGAAAAAAAATTTCGAAAAAAATTTTGAAAAAATTTTCGAAAAAACTTTCGAAAAAAATTTTCGAAAAAAATTTTCGAAAAAAATTTCGAAAAAAATTTTTAAAAAAAATTTCGAAATAAATTTTCAGAAAAATTTTCGAAAAAATTTGAGAAAAAAATTTTCAAAAAAATTTTCGAAAAAAATTTTCGAAAAAAAATTTTCGAAAAAATTTTGAAAAAAATTTTCGAAAAAATTTTGAAAAAAAAATTTTTGAAAAAAATTTCGAAAAAAATTTTTAAAAAAAATTCGAAAAAAATTTTGAAAAAAATTTTCGAAATTAATTTTCAAAAAAATTTTCAAAAAAATTTTGGAAAAAAATTTTTCGAAAAAAATTTCGAAAAAAATTATGAAAAAAAATTTCGAAAAAAAATTTGAAAAAAATTTTCAAAAAAGATTTCGAAAAAAAATTTTACAAAAAAATTTTGAAAAAAAATTTCGAAAAAAATTTTCAAAAAAAATTTCGAAAAAATTTTGGAAAAAAATTTTTCGAAAAAAATTTTGAAAAAAATTTTCGAAAAAAATTTCGAAAAAAATTTGAAAAAAATTTTCGAAAAAAAATTTTGGAAAAAATTTTGAAAAAAAATTTTCGAAAAAAATTTTGAAAAAGAATTTTGAAAAAAATTTCGAAAAAAATTTCGAAAATAATTTTCGAAAAAAATTTCGAAAAAAATTTTCGAAAAAAATTTCGAAAAAAATTTTGAAAAAAAATTTTGAAAAAAATTTTCAGAAAAATTATCCAAAAAATTTCGGAAAAAAATTTTTCAAAAAATATTTTCGAAAAAAATTTCGAAAAAAAATTTTCGAAAAAAATTTTGAAAAAAAAATTCGAAAAAATTTTGAAAAAAAAATTTCGAAAAAAATTTCGAAAAAAATTTTGAAAAAAATTTTCGAAAATAATTTTGAAAAAAAATTTTCGAAAAAATTTTGAAAAAAAACCGAAAAAAATTTTCAAAAAAATTTTTGAAAAAATTTTGGAAAAAAATTTTTCGAAAAAAATTTCAAAAAAAAAATTTCGAAAAAAATTATGAAAAAAATTTTTGAAAAAAAATTTTCAAAAAAATTTTCGAAAAAATTTTGGAAAAAAATTTATCGAAAAAAATTTTTCGAAAAAAATTTTGAAAAAAATTCTCGAAAAAAATTTCGAAAAAAAATTTGAAAAAAATTTTCGAAAAAAATTTCGAAGAAAAATTTTCGAAAAAAATTTTGAAAAAAAATTTCAAAAAAACATTTTCGAAAAAAATTTTCGAAAAAATTTGAAAAAAATTTCGAAAAAAATTTCGCAAAAAAATTTAAAAAAAAATTCGAAAAAAATTTTCAAAAAAAATTTAGAAAAAATTTTGCAAAAAAATTTTTCGAAAAAATTTTTCGAAAAAAATTTTCAAAAAAATTTTCGAAAAAAATTTTGAAAAAAAATTTTCGAAAAAAACTGAAAAAAATTTTCGAAAAAAAATTTTCGAAAAAAATTTTCGAAAAAAATTTGGAAAAATTTTTCGAAAAAAATTTTCATAAAAAATATTTGAAAAAATTTCGAAAAAAAATTTTCGGAAAAAATTTTGAAAAAAATTTTCGAAAAAAAAATTTCGTAAAAAATTTTCGAAAGAAATTTCGGAAAAAAAAATTGGAAAAAATTTTGAAAAAAATTTCCAAAAAAAAATTTTCGAAAAAAATTTCGAAAAAAAATTTTACGAAAAAAATTTTTAAAAAAAATTTCAAAAAAAATTTTCAAAAAAATTTTCGAAAAAAATTTCGGAAAAAAATTTTTGAAAAAATTTTGAAAAAAATTTTCGAAAAAAATTTGAAAAAAAATTTAAAAAAATTTTCGAAAAAAATTTCGAAAAAAAATTTAAAAAAAAATTCGAAAAAAATTTTCAAAAAAAATTTAGAAAAAATTTTGCAAAAAAATTTTTCGAAAAAAATTTTCAAAAACATTTTCGAAAAAAATTTTCGAAAAAAATTTTGAAAAAAAATTTTCGAAAAAAACTGAAAAAAATTTTCGAAAAAAAATTTTCGAAAAAAATTTTCGAAAAAAATTTGGAAATATTTTTCGAAAAAAAATTTTCGGAAAAAATTTGAAAAAAATTTTCGAAAAAAAAATTTCGGAAAAAATTTTGAAAAAAATTTTCGAAAAAAAAATTTCGTAAAAAATTTTCGAAAGAAATTTCGAAAAAAAAATTGGAAAAAATTTTGAAAAAAATTTCCAAAAAAAAATTTTCGAAAAAAATTTCGAAAAAAATTTAAAAAAAAAATTTTTTGAAAAAATTTTGAAAAAAATTTTGAAAAAAATTTGAAAAAAAATTTTCGAAAAAAATTTCGAAAAAAACTGAAAAAAAATTTCGAAAAAAAATTTTCGAAAAAAATTTTCGAAAAAAATTTCGAGAAAAAATTTTCGAAAAAATTTTGAAAAAAGATTTCGAAAAAAAATTTTCGAAAAAATAAAAAAAAAATTTTCAAAAAAAAATTTGAAAAAAAAAATTTGAAAAAAAATTTCAAAAAAAAATTCGAAAAAAATTTCGAAAAAACTTTCGAAAAAAATTTTCGAAAAAAATTTCGAAAAAAATTTTTAAAAAAAAATTTCGAAATAAATTTTCAGAAAAACTTTCGAAAAAATTTGAGAAAAAAATTTTCAAAAAAATTTTCGAAAAAAATTTCGGAAAAAAATTTTCGAAAATAATTTTCAAAAAAATTTTCGAAAAAATTTTGGAAAAAAATTTTTCGAAAAAAATTTCGAAAAAAAAATTTCGAAAAAAAAATTTCGAAAAAAAAATTTCGAAAAAAATTATTAAAAAAATTTTCGAAAAAAAATTTGAAGAAAAATTTCGAAAAAAACTTTCAAAATAATTTTCGAAAAAATTTTGGAAAAAAATTTTCAAAAAGTTTTTGGAAAAAAATTTTTCGAAAAAAATTTTGAAAAAAAATTTCGAAAAAAATTTCGAAAAAAACTGAAAAAAAATTTCGAAAAAAAATTTTTGAAAAAAATTTTCGAAAAAAATTTTGAGAAAAAATTTTCGAAAAAATTTTGAAAAAAGATTTCGAAAAAAAATTTTCGAAAAAATAAAAAAAAAATTTTCAAAAAAAAATTTGAAAAAAAAATTTGAAAAAAAATTTCAAAAAAAAATTCGAAAAAAATTTCGAAAAAACTTTCGAAAAAAATTTTCGAAAAAAATTTCGAAAAAAATTTCGAAAAAAATTTTTAAAAAAAAATTTCGAAATAAATTTTCAGAAAAAGTTTCGAAAAAATTTGAGAAAAAAATTTTCAAAAAAATTTTCGAAAAAAATTTCGAAAAAAAATTTTCGAAAAAAAATTTTCGAAAAAATTTTGAAAAAAATTTTCGAAAAAATTTTGAAAAAAAATTTTCGAAAAAAATTTCGAAAAAAATTTTGAAAAAAAAATTCGAAAAAAATTTTGAAAAAAATTTTCGAAATTAATTTTCAAAAAAATTTTCAAAAAAATTTTCGAAAAAATTTTTCGAAAAAAATTTTCGAAAAAAATTTCGAAAAAAAATTTTCGAAAAAAATTTTGAAAAAAAAATTCGAAAAAATTTTCAAAAAAATTTTCGAAAAAATTTTGGAAAAAAATTTTTCGAAAAAAATTTTTCGAAAAAAATTTTGAAAAAAATTTTCGAAAAAAATTTCGAAAAAAAATTTCGAAAAAAATTATGAAAAAAAATTTCGAAAAAAAATTTGAAAAAAATTTTCAAAAAAGATTTCGAAAAAAAATTTTAGAAAAAAATTTTGAAAAAAAATTTCGAAAAAAATTTTCAAAAAAATTTTCGAAAAAATTTTGGAAAAAAATTTTTCGAAAAAAATTTTGAAAAACATTTTCGAAAAAAATTTCGAAAAAAAATTTCGAAAAAAATTTTGAAAAAAATTTTCGAAAAAAATTTGAAAAAAATTTTCGAAAAAAAAATTTGGAAAAAATTTTGAAAAAAAATTTTCGAAAAAAATTTTCAGAAAAATTTTCCAAAAAATTTGGGAAAAAAATTTTTCAAAAAATATTTTCGAAAAAAATTTCGAAAAAAAATTTTCGAAAAAAATTTTGAAAAAAAAATTCGAAGAAATTTTGAAAAAAAAATTTCAAAAAAAATTTCGAAAAAAATTTTGAAAAAAATTTTTAAAAAAATTTTCGAAAAAAATTTCGAAAAAAAATTTTCGAAAAAATTTTGAAAAAAAACCGAAAAAAATTTTCAAAAAAATTTTCGAAAAAATTTTGGAAAAAAATTTTTTGAAAAAAATTTCAAAAAAAAAATTTCGAAAAAAATTATGAAAAAAATTTTTGAAAAAAAATTTTCAAAAAAATTTTCGAAAAAATTTTGGAAAAAAATTTATCGAAAAAAATTTTTCGAAAAAAAATTTTGAAAAAATTTTCGAAAAAAATTTCGAAAAAAAATTTGAAAAAAATTTTCGAAAAAAAATTTTCGAAAAAAATTTTCGAAAAAAATTTGGAAAAATTTTTCGAAAAAAATTTTCATAAAAAATATTTGAAAAAATTTCGAAAAAAAATTTTCGGAAAAAATTTTGAAAAAAATTTTCGAAAAAAAAATTTCGTAAAAAATTTTCGAAAGAAATTTCGGAAAAAAAAATTGGAAAAAATTTTGAAAAAAATTTCCAAAAAAAAATTTTCGAAAAAAATTTCGAAAAAAAATTTTCGAAAAAAATTTTTAAAAAAAATTTCAAAAAAAATTTTCAAAAAAATTTTCGAAAAAAATTTCGGAAAGAAATTTTTGAAAAAATTTTGAAAAAAATTTTCGAAAAAAATTTGAAAAAAAATTTTCGAAAAAAATTTTGAAAAAAAAATTCGAAAAAAATTTTGAAAAAAATTTTCGAAAATAATATTCAAAAAAGTTTTCGAAAAAATTTTGGAAAAAAATTTTTCGAAAAAAATTTCGAAAAAAAAATTTCGAAAAAAATTATAAAAAAAATTTTCGAAAAAAAATTTGAAGAAAAATTTCGAAAAATATTTTCAAAAAAATTTTCGAAAACATTTTGGAAAAATATTTTTCGAAAAACATTTTTAAAAAATTTCGAAAAGAATTTTCGAAAAAAATTTCGAAAAAAAATTTGAAAAAAATTTTCAAAAAAGATTTCGAAAAAAAATTTTCGAAATAAATTTTGAAAAAAAATTTCGAAAAAAATTTTCAAAAAAATTTTCGAAAAAATTTTGGAAAAAAGTTTTTCGAAAAAAATTTCGAAAAAAAATTTTCGAAAAACATTTCAAAAAAAATTTTGAAAAAAATTTTCAAAAAAATTTTCAGTTTTTGGAAAAAATTTTTCGAAAAAAATTTTGAAAAAAAATTTCGAAAAAAACTGAAAAAAAATTTTTCGAAAAAATTTTCGAAAAAAATTTCGAGAAAAAATTTTCGAAAAAATTTTGAAAAAAGATTTTGAAAAAAAATTTTCGAAAAAATAAAAAAAAAATTTTCGAAAAAAAATTTGAAAAAAAAATTTGAAAAAAAATTTCGAAAAAAATTTCGAAAAAACTTTCGAAAAAAATTTTCGAAAAAAATTTCGAAAAAAATTTTTAAAAAAAATTTCGAAATAAATTTTCAGAAAAATTTTCGAAAAAGTTTGAGAAAAAAATTTTCAAAAAAATTTTCGAAAAAAATTTCGGAAAAAAATTTTCGAAAAAAAATTTTCGAAAAAATTTTGAAAAAAATTTTCGAAAAAATTTTGAAAAAAATTTTCGAAAAAATTTGGAAAAAAATTTTCGAAAAAAATTACGAAAAAAATTTTGAAAAAAAAATTCGAAAAAAATTTTGAAAAAAATTTTCGAAATTAATTTTCAAAAAAATTTTCAAAGAAATTTTGGAAAAAAATTTTTCGAAAAAAATTTCGAAAAAAATTATGAAAAAAAATTTCGAAAAAAAATTTGAAAAAAATTTTCAAAAAAGATTTCGAAAAAAAATTTTAGAAAAAAATTTTGAAAAAAAATTTCAAAAAAAATTTTCAAAAAAATTTTCGAAAAAATTTTGGAAAAAAATTTTTCGAAAAAAATTTTGAAAAAAATTTTCGAAAAAAATTTCGAAAAAAAATTTCGAAAAAAATTTTGAAAAAAATTTTCGAAAAAAATTTGAAAAAAATTTTCGAAAAAAAATTTTGGAAAAAATTTTGAAAAAGAATTTTGAAAAAAATTTCGAAAAAAATTTCGAAAAAAATTTTCGAAAAAAATTTCGAAAAAAATTTTGAAAAAAAATTTTGTAAAAAATTTTCAGAAAAATTTTCCAAAAAATTTGGGAAAAAAATTTTGAAAAAAATTTTCGAAAAAAATTTCGAAAAAAAATTTTCGAAAAAATTTTGAAAAAAAACCGAAAAAAATTTTCAAAAAAATTTTCTAAAAAATTTTGGAAAAAAATTTTTCGAAAAAAATTTCAAAAAAAAAAATTCGAAAAAAATTATGAAAAAAATTTTTGAAAAAAAATTTTCAAAAAAATTTTCGAAAAAAATTTTCGAAAAAATTTGAAAAAAATTTCGAAAAAAAATTTTGAAAAAAAATTTTCGAAAAAAGTTTTCAAAAAAATTTTTCGAAAAAAATTGTCAAAAAAATTTGGGAAAAAAATTTCTCAAAAAATATTTTCGAAAAAAATTTCGAAAAAAATTTTCAGAAAAAAATTTCGAAAAAAAATTTTCGAAAAAAATGTTGAAAAAAAATTTCGAAAAAAATTTTGAAAAAAAATTTCGAAAAAAATTTTTAAAAAAATTTTCGAAAAAAATTTCGAAAAAAAATTTTAAAAAAAATTCGAAAAAAATTTTCAAAAAAAATTTAGAAAAAATTTTGCAAAAAAATTTTTCGAAAAAAATTTTCAAAAAAATTTTCGAAAAAAATTTTCGAAAAAAATTTTGAAAAAAAATTTTCGAAAAAAACTGAAAAAAATTTTCGAAAAAAAATTTTCGAAAAAAATTTTCGTAAGAAATTTCGAAAAAAAATTTTCGAAAAAAATTATGAAAAAAATTTTCGAAAAAAACTTCGATAAAAAATTTTCGAAAAAAATTTCGAAAAAAATTTTGAAAAAAAATTTTGTAAAAAATTTTCAGAAAAATTTTCCAAAAAATTTGGGAAAAAAATTTTGAAAAAAATTTTCGAAAAAAATTTCGAAAAAAAATTTTCGAAAAAATTTTGAAAAAAACCGAAAAAAATTTTCAAAAAAATTTTCGAAAAAATTTTGGAAAAAAATTTTTCGAAAAAAATTTCAAAAAAAAAATTTCGAAAAAAATTATGAAAAAAATTTTTGAAAAAAAATTTTCAAAAAAATTTTCGAAAAAATTTTGGAAAAAAATTTATCGAAAAAAATTTTTCGAAAAAAATTTTGAAAAAAATTTTCGAAAAAAATTTCGAAAAAAAATTTGAAAAAAATTTTCGAAAAAAATTTCGAAGAAAAATTTTCGAAAAAAATTTTGAAAAAAAATTTCGAAAAAAAATTTTCGAAAAAAATTTTCGAAAAAATTTGAAAAAAATTTCGAAAAAAAATTTTGAAAAAAAATTTTCGAAAAAAGTTTTCAAAAAAATTTTTCGAAAAAAATTGTCAAAAAAATTTGGGAAAAAAATTTCTCAAAAAATATTTTCGAAAAAAATTTCGAAAAAAATTTTCAGAAAAAAATTTCGAAAAAAAATTTTCGAAAAAAATGTTGAAAAAAAATTTCGAAAAAAATTTTGAAAAAAAATTTCGAAAAAAATTTTTAAAAAAATTTTCGAAAAAAATTTCGAAAAAAAATTTTAAAAAAAATTCGAAAAAAATTTTCAAAAAAAATTTAGAAAAAATTTTGCAAAAAAATTTTTCGAAAAAAATTTTCAAAAAAATTTTCGAAAAAAATTTTCGAAAAAAATTTTGAAAAAAAATTTTCGAAAAAAACTGAAAAAAATTTTCGAAAAAAAATTTTCGAAAAAAATTTTCGTAAGAAATTTCGAAAAAAAATTTTCGAAAAAAATTATGAAAAAAATTTTCGAAAAAAACTTCGATAAAAAATTTTCGAAAAAAATTTCGAAAAAAAATTTTCGAAAAAAATTTTGAAAAAAAACAAAAAAATTTTCAAAAAAATGTTCGAAAAAAATTTTCAAAAAACTTTTAGAAAAGTTTTTGGAAAAAAATTTTTCGAAAAAAATTTCGAAGAAAATTTTGAAAAAAATTTTCGAAAAAAATTTCGAAAAAAAATTTTCCAAAAAAAATTCGAAAAAAATTTTGAAAAAAATTTTCGAAAAAATTTTCGAAATAAATTTCGAAAAAAAATTTTCGAAAAAATTTTCGAAAAAAATTTAAAAAAAAAAATTTTCAAAAAAAATTTTCGAAAAAAATTTGGAAAATTTTTTCGAAAAAAATTTTCATAAAAAATTTTTGAAAAAATTTCGAAAAAAAATTTTCGGAAAAAATTTTGAAAAAAATTTTCGAAAAAAAAATTTCGAAAAAAAATTTCAAAAGAAATTTCGAAAAAAAATATTGGAAAAAATTTTGAAAGAAATTTCCAAAAAAAAATTTTCGAAAAAAATTTTGAAAAAAAAATTTCGAAAAAAATTATGAAAAAAAAATTCGAAAAAAATTTCAAAAAAAATTTTCGAATAAAATTTCGAAAAAAATTTTTTAAAAAAATTTCGAAAAAAACTTTCAGAAAAATTTTCGAAAAAATTTGGGAAAAAAATTTCTCAAAAAATATTTTCGAAAAAAATTTCGAAAAAAAATTTCGAAAAAAATTTTCAAAAAAATTTTAGAAAAAATTTTGCAAAAAAATTTTTCGAAAAAAATTTTGCAAAAAAATATTTCGAAATAAAATTTTCAAAAAAATTTTCGAAAAAAATTTCGGAAAAAAATTTTCGAAAGAAAATTTTCGAAAAAATTTTGAAAAAAAAATTTCGAAAAAAATTTTGAAAAAAAAATTCGAAAAAAATTTTGAAAAAAATTTTCGAAAAAATTTTGGAAAAAAATTTTTCGAAAAAAATTGCGAAAAAAAAATTTCGAAAAAAATTATTAAAAAAATTTTCGAAATAAAATTTGAAAAAAAATTTCGAAAAAAATTTTCAAAAAAATTTTCGAAAAAATTTTGGAAAAAGATTTTCAAAAAGTTTTTGGAAAAAAATTTTTCGAAAAAAATTTTGAAAAAAAATTTCGAAAAAAATTTCGAAAAAAACAAAAAAAATTTCGAAAAAAATTTTCGAAAAAAATTTCGAGAAAAAATTTTCGAAAAAATTTTGAAAAAAGATTCCAAAAAAAAATTTTCGAAAAAATAAAAAAAAAATTTTCGAAAAAAAATTTCGAAAAAAATTATTAAAAAAATTTTCGAAATAAAATTTGAAAAAAAATTTCGAAAAAAATTTTCAAAAAAATTTTCGAAAAAATTTTGGAAAAAAATTTTCAAAAAGTTTTTGGAAAAAAATTTTTCGAAAAAAATTTTGAAAAAAAATTTCGAAAAAAATTTCGAAAAAAACTGAAAAAAAATTTCGAGAAAAAATTTTCGAAAAAATTTTGAAAAAAGATTTCGAAAAAAAATTTTCGAAAAAATAAAAAAAAAATTTTCGAAAAAAAATTTGAAAAAAAAATTTGAAAAAAAATTTCGAAAAAAAATTCGAAAAAAATTACGAAAAAACTTTCGAAAAAAATTTCGAAAAAAATTTTTAAAAAAAATTTCGAAATAAATTTTCAGAAAAATTTTCGAAAAAATTTGAGAAAAAAATTTTCAAAAAAATTTTCGAAAAAAATTTCGGAAAAAAATTTTCGAAAAAAAATTTTCGAAAAAATTTTGAAAAAAATTTTCGAAAAAATTTTGAAAAAAAATTTTCGAAAAAAATTTCGAAAAAAATTTTGAAAAAAAAATTCGAAAAAAATTTTGAAAAAAATTTTCGAAATTAATTTTCAAAAAAATTTTCAAAAAAATTTTGGAAAAAAATTTTTCGAAAAAAATTTCGAAAAAAATTATGAAAAAAAATTTCGAAAAAAAATTTGAAAAAAATTTTCAAAAAAGATTTCGAAAAAAAATTTTAGAAAAAAATTTTGAAAAAAAATTTCGAAAAAAATTTTCAAAAAAATTTTCGAAAAAATTTTGGAAAAAAATTTTTCGAAAAAAATTTTGAAAAAAATTTTCGAAAAAAATTTTCGAAAAAAAATTTTGGAAAAAATTTTGAAAAAAAATTTTCGAAAAAAATTTTCAAAAAAATTTTCGAAAAAATTTTGGAAAAAAATTTTTCGAAAAAAATTTCGAAAAAAAAATTTCGAAAAAAAAATTTCGAAAAAAATTATTAAAAAAATTTTCGAAAAAAAATTTGAAGAAAAATTTCGAAAAAAATTTTCAAAAAAATTTTCGAAAATAATTTTGAAAAAAAATTTTCGAAAAAATTTTGAAAAAAAACCGAAAAAAATTTTCAAAAAAATTTTCGAAAAAATTTTGGAAAAAAATTTATCGAAAAAAATTTTTCGAAAAAAATTTTGAAAAAAATTTTCGAAAAAAATTTCGAAAAAAAATTTGAAAAAAATTTTCGAAAAAAATTTCGAAGAAAAATTTTCGAAAAAAATTTTGAAAAAAAATTTCGAAAAAAAATTTTCGAAAAAAATTTTCGAAAAAATTTGAAAAAAATTTCGAAAAAAATTTCGAAAAAAAATTTAAAAAAAAATTCGAAAAAAATTTTCAAAAAAAATTTAGAAAAAATTTTGCAAAAAAATTTTTCGAAAATATTTTCAAAAAAATTTTCGAAAAAAATTTTGAAAAAAAATTTTCGAAAAAAACTGAAAAAAATTTTCGAAAAAAATTTTCGAAAAAAATTTGGAAAAATTTTTCGAAAAAAATTTTCATAAAAAATATTTGAAAAAATTTCGAAAAAAAAGTTTCGGAAAAAATTTTGAAAAAAATTTTCGAAAAAAAAATTTCGTAAAAAATTTTCGAAAGAAATTTCGAAAAAAAAATTGGAAAAAATTTTGAAAAAAATTTCCAAAAAAAAATTTTCGAAAAAAATTTCGAAAAAAAATTTTTGAAAAAAATTTTTAAAAAAAATTTTTGAAAAAATTTTGAAAAAAATTTTGAAAAAAATTTGAAAAAAAATTTTCGAAAAAAATTTCGAAAAAAATTTTGAAAAAAAAATTCGAAAAAAATTTTGAAAAAATTTTCGAAAATAATTTTCATAAAAATTTCCAAAAAAATTTTGGAAAAAAATTTTTCGAAAAAAATTTCGAAAAAAAAATTTCGAAAAAAAAATTTCGAAAAAAAAATTTCGAAAAAAATTATAAAAAAAATTTTCGAAAAAAAATTTGAAGAAAAATTTCGAAAAAAATTTTCAAAAAAATTTTCGAAAAAATTTTGGAAAAAAATTTTCAAAAAGTTTTTGGAAAAAAATTTTTCGAAAAAAATTTTGAAAAAAAATTTCGAAAAAAATTTCGAAAAAAACTGAAAAAAAATTTCGAAAAAAAATTTTCGAAAAAATAAAAAAAAAATTTTCGAAAAAAAATTTGAAAAAAAAATTTGAAAAAAAATTTCGAAAAAAAATTCGAAAAAAATTTCGAAAAAACTTTCGAAAAAAATTTCGAAAAAAATTTTTAAAAAAAATTTCGAAATAAATTTTCAGAAAAATTTTCGAAAAAATTTGAGAAAAAAATTTTCAAAAAAATTTTCGAAAAAAATTTCGGAAAAAAATTTTCGAAAAAAAATTTTCGAAAAAATTTTGAAAAAAAATTTTCGAAAAAAATTTCGAAAAAAATTTTGAAAAAAAAATTCGAAAAAAATTTTGAAAAAAATTTTCGAAATTAATTTTCAAAAAAATTTTGGAAAAAAATTTTTCGAAAAAAATTTCGAAAAAAATTATGAAAAAAAATTTCGAAAAAAAATTTGAAAAAAATTTTCAAAAAAGATTTCGAAAAAAAATTTTAGAAAAAAATTTTGAAAAAAAATTTCGAAAAAAATTTTCAAAAAAATTTTCGAAAAAATTTTGGAAAAAAATTTTTCGAAAAAAATTTTGAAAAAAATTTTCGAAAAAAATTTCGAAAAAAAATTTCGAAAAAAATTTTGAAAAAAATTTTCGAAAAAAATTTGAAAAAAATTTTCGAAAAAAAATTTTGGAAAAAATTTTGAAAAAAAATTTTCGAAAAAAATTTTGAAAAAGAATTTTGAAAAAAATTTCGAAAAAAATTTCGAAAAAAATTTTCGAAAAAAATTTCGAAAAAAATTTTGAAAAAAAATTTTGAAAAAAATTTTCAGAAAAATTTTCCAAAAAATTTGGGAAAAAAATTTTTCAAAAAATATTTTCGAAAAAAATTTCGAAAAAAAATTTTCGAAAAAAACTTTTGAAAAAAAAATTCGAAAAAATTTTGAAAAAAAAATTTCGAAAAAAATTTCGAAAAAAATTTTGAAAAAAATTTTCGAAAAAAATTTTGAAAAAAATTTTCGAAAAAAATTTCGAAAAAAAATTTTCGAAAAAATTTTGAAAAAAAACCGAAAAAAATTTTCAAAAAAATTTTGGAAAAAAATTTTTCGAAAAAAATTTCTAAAAAAAAATTTCGAAAAAAATTATGAAAAAAATTTTTGAAAAAAAATTTTCAAAAAAATTTTCGAAAAAATTTTGGAAAAAAATTTATCGAAAAAAATTTTTCGAAAAAAATTTTGAAAAAAATTTTCGAAAAAAATTTCGAAAAAAAATTTGAAAAAAATTTTCGAAAAAAATTTCGAAGAAAAATTTTCGAAAAAAATTTTGAAAAAAAATTTCGAAAAAAAATTTTCGAAAAAAATTTTCGAAAAAATTTGAAAAAAATTTCGAAAAAAAATTTTGAAAAAAATTTTCGAAAAAATTTTGGAAAAAAATTTTTCGAAAAAAATTTCAAAAAAAAAATTTCGAAAAAAATTATGAAAAAAATTTTTGAAAAAAAATTTTCAAAAAAATTTTCGAAAAAATTTTGGAAAAAAATTTATCAAAAAAAATTTTTCGAAAAAAATTTTGAAAAAAATTTCGAAAAAAATTTTCAGAAAAAAATTTCGAAAAAAAAATTTCGAAAAAAATGTTGAAAAAAAATTTTAAAAAAAATTTTGAAAAAAAATTCGAAAAAAATTTTTAAAAAAATTTTCGAAAAAAATTTCGAAAAAAAATTTAAAAAAAAATTCGAAAAAAATTTTCAAAAAAAATTTAGAAAAAATTTTGCAAAAAAATTTTTCGAAAAAAATTTTCAAAAAAATTTTGAAAAAAAATTTTCGAAAAAAACTGAAAAAAATTTTCGAAAAAAAATTTTCGAAAAAAATTTTCGAAAAAAATTTGGAAAAATTTTTCGAAAAAAATTTTCATGAAAAATATTTGAAAAAATTTCGAAAAAAAATTTTCGGAAAAAATTTTGAAAAAAATTTTCGAAAAAAAAATTTCGGAAAAAATTTTGAAAAAAATTTTCGAAAAAAAAATTTCGTAAAAAATTTTCGAAAGAAATTTCGAAAAAAAAATTGGAAAAAATTTTGAAAAAAATTTCCAAAAAAAAATTTTCGAAAAAAATTTCGAAAAAAAATTTTCGAAAAAAATTAAAAAAAAAATTTTTGAAAAAATTTTGAAAAAAATTTTGAAAAAAATTTGAAAAAAAATTTTCGAAAAAAATTTCGAAAAAAATTTTGAAAAAAAAATTCGAAAAAAATTTTGAAAAAAATTTTCGAAAATAATTTTCAAAAAAATTTTCGAAAAAATTTTCGAAAAAAATTTTTCGAAAAAAATTTCGAAAAAAAAATTTCGAAAAAAAATTTCGAAAAAAATTATAAAAAAAATTTTCGAAAAAAAATTTGAAGAAAAATTTCGAAAAACACTTTCAAAATAATTTTCGAAAAAATTTTGGAAAAAAATTTTCAAAAAGTTTTTGGAAAAAAATTTTTCGAAAAAAATTTTGAAAAAAAATTTCGAAAAAAATTTCGAAAAAAACTGAAAAAAAATTTCGAAAAAAAATTTTCGAAAAAAATTTTCGAAAAAAATTTCGAGAAAAAATTTTCGAAAAAATTTTGAAAAAAGATTTCGAAAAAAAATTCAATAAGTCAGTGATAGGCAGGAGTAGGATTAGAGTTTGGATGAAAAAATTTATGTGAGAAAGTTTGTGCAATGTATATTCCACAAATATTTCTCTTTAGGAAACAGCCCCTTATTAGATCCTATGGAATCATGTTGTATAATTTCGAGACACCCTATTTTTCTCCTCCTCTATGTATCATATTTAACTGTAACTAATAAGTGAATCCTAATAAGTTATTATTTTAATATTATTTGTTTAAAAATTTTCAATTTTCTTAACATAGATTGGAGAACTTAGGCCTGGTGACTACAATCTGACTGTATATGGTTCAGGTTCCTTCATAAGCTTCAGAAAGTCAACAAAGCTCTTATATGTTCCTAAGAGTGTCTCTGTTTTCATACAATTGGATCGAACAGTTTACAAACCAGGAATCACAGTGAATTTCAGAGTTGTCGTCTTAGACTCTCAACTTAGACCAATCTCTCAACAACCTGTAGATATTCTTGTGACAGTGAGTATGTTAATGTTTTAAGTTTTAGCTGTGGTATACCACAATGAAGTTAAAAAAAATAAATTCTTTTAAAGATTGACTGATAATAATTTATATAATTTTGAAACATTTACAATGTATACATGTGTATATCTTTTTAATTAAGGATGGTAATGGAAATGAGGTACGGCACTGGAACCAAGCGGTTACGCATTTTGGCTGCTTTATTGGAGATATACCATTGTCAAATAGTCCTGTCCTTGGCGAATGGAATATCAGAGCCACTGTAAATGCAGAATCATACAACAAAACCTTCTTGGTGGCAGACTATGTCCTCCCAAAATTTCAAGTGATGATGGACCTACCAAGTTATGCAACCTTTGAAGAAGCTGAGTCACTCTCTGTCAAAGTAACTGCCAAGTGAGTACTTTATACAAGTCAAATATCCAGTGCCATAGCTACGGTATGGCAAAGGTGGCATTTGCCATAGGCGCCGCTTGTAAAAGGTGCCAAATGTTCCTGAAAAAAGTGCCATAAATTCATTTTCCCATAAATAAGTATTAATTTAATACCCAAACGTTAATTTATATGTAATAAAAATGCTATTATTCTTTATTAAAATGCAGAAAAATTATATTCTACATAACCAAGGTGTTTTCAAAAATGTTGCCATAGGTGCCATATCGCCTAGGTGTGCCTCTGCAAATATGTATGAAAGCACCGGACAGATTTTGTGGATATATTACTGTGTGTCACGTTGTATATCATATGAAAACTAATGACAAATTTTGTGGTAATAGTGATATGTGTCCCATTGTATCCAGAATTGGCCAAGCACTAAATGGGGCCCAGATGCGAATATCACTGGGGCCCCACAATAGAAATAATTATAGTAATAACGAATGATTTATGGAGCCCCAGTTTAATATTATAACTTCTACAGAGTTTCTTTATTGGAAATCAGTTTGCAAGTGATTTTTAATAAATGTTTTTGCAAAATTTACAGTCAATACTTGAATAATTGAGAACTTCTGGAGCCCCCATTATTTGGGGGTCCATATGCCTTGCATCCACCTCATCCCCTCTTCGGCCGGCCATGATTGTATCATCTAACTAACAATAAGATGAATACTGTTTTTTTATTCAGAACTATAATCTGACTAATTGGAGAAAAACTCTCATTCTAACTCAGGTATTCAAATGGTAGATATGTGAAAGGAGAATTGACCATATCTGCTACTCCTACATATCACACAGAAATTCTTCAACCAGTTTTCAATAATCCAGTGAGGAAGGTATTGCCTATAGATGGGGAGATCACAGTGAACTTCAATTTGGTGAAAGAATTTGGGTAAGACCTCTTAAAATAATTTTTGGCTGGTAAAAATTTCTTCCCTAATTAATAAGAAAGCGGTTACATGAAGCAAATTTATATAGGATATGCCTGCAAATCATATCATACAATTTCCTTTAGTCATAAATTAATCTCATTATGCATTCTTGCTTCCATTTTATTGAAAAGTAAAATTTTACAAGTTATTCCATTCTAGGTGCCTTATGCACAAGTAAGTTTTTAAATTAATACTTTTATATTTCGATGAAAGTGTAGGCATGGCTAATATGAAACAGTATGACATGTCATAGGTCTGTACTAGACTTCAATATTCACATTTTATTTCTATAGTATTTTTATTAACATCCATTGCCCATAGTTAGCGTTTAATCATTCTTCAAATAACCCTTTCATTTATTCTTTTCTCATGTAAAATATTTGCAGAATTTTTGATGACTTCCAAAGGCTGGTTATTTTTGATGTTGGAGTAGAGGAATCAGTGTCTGGTAGTCATCAAAATGCTTCAGCTACAATCCTCCTTCACAAATACAGCAATAAAATTGAATTAATCAAACCATCGGAATTCTATGAACCTGGCCTCTCATATAAGCCTACAGTGAGTGTTAACAGTTTTGTAATATTTCCTATTTGATCACAAGTTTAAGTTTGAATGTACTTCATTTAAAGAAATGGAGTGAGCTGATTATAATTGCAGAAGCTGTTTTGATTAATACTTTAATATTTTCAATCATTTATCAGATCAAAGTCACCAAATTTGATGGGTCACCTTTGGAAGATATGAAAAACCCTGTGACAATAAAGGGTGGCTTAACTAATGATGACAAGGAACAGCCAGTGAGTAATATTCCATTGAATCGAAATGGAATGAAACAACTGGATTTTGACACTCCTCTTAGCGCTAACTCTTCTTCACTTTTAGAGATTGAGGTAAGCATATGTGGACATTGCAGTGTAATGTTATGTAAGGAGAAAGGTTATTTGAGGTGATCCAGAAACCTAAAATATGCATAACCTGTAATTTTTCTGCTTGTTTTTTGTACATTTTGCACCTTTTTGAATCTACAAGATTTTAAAAAGTGATAGTACAAAAGTAATTTTTTTTCCTCTGCAAAAGTACAAAAGTGATTTTTTTCCCTCTGCAAACTCCTCATTCACTTATTTTATTTCATCTTTCTATTTAGGCTGAGTATCCAGATGCAAGTGCTTTGCGTGCTGTAATACATCCTTCACAGTCACCAAGCAAGTCTTTCATTCAAGTTCGCTTGTTAAGTAGAGATCCTAGAGTAAGTAGTCAATCTAACCTACTACCTTTGTGCATAAGTATAATTTTATTATGTATTATATCAAATCAATTAGTTCTTAAGATTTAATCCAATTTAACTGTATTCCATTATATATTTGTATTGAGATATGATAGAGAAGGTATAATAATGATTAGAAGACTAAAACAAAGTCAGTATTTTCTGCACTAAAAATATCTTCAGAATGCCAGCCTGATCAAGCATTATGAAAGTTGGATTTGGGCCTGCAACATTAGAAGTATCAAGATTTAAAGCTCTGATGAAAAAAACAGTAATTCTAGCTCTAGTAAAATATGACTTCTCTATAACATTTATAAAACAAAGGGTACGAGTGGGTTATCCCAGACCCCTTATGAAAAATAATTTTTTGAGATAACCCTTTCACGCAAAATGAAAGCTTGCAAACCCATGACTGATCTGCCTGTGGTGACATTTACCCACCCCATCACCGGACATAGGGGAGGGATAGTTTCGTTCCAGAGAGGCGAAGGGCACGATAGCACCCGGAGACAGCTACACCCGATATAAAAGGCATTATAATCTAAAAAGAAAGCGAGTCGAAGGCTTGCCAATATCCTCGGTTACTTATAAATATAAAATTTTTTTTGACAATTTCTCATTTTCTTAGTTTATTATAATGTTTTTTTTCTGGGAAAGGGTTATCGCAAAAATTATTTTTCAAAAGGGGTGCGGAATAACTCAATAGTAACAAACAAAGATACTTTTAATATAAGAAAATGAGAAATGTTCATTAGTTTAATGACTGAAACATATCTTTGATGGGTGGTGAAAAGGGCACAAGTCAAAAACTCGCATTTTTCAGGAGAGATACTTTAAGCTTGTAAAAAAATCCTGCAAATCAGGACAAGGAGCTATTTAGAGTCTTTATACCAGTATTTCCCAACCTATGGTCCATGAGTGGTTTCCAAAAAACTATAGCTTTATTTTGTCCACACCTATTTTGGCACAGACATTGAAATAATGTTTTTTATGATATTGTTTTCCTAAACAATTCCCCTCTCTGGTTCCAAACATTAGTGATCTGGTGCAGGAGATTCAAGCCCAGGGTTCCCATTTACACAAACTGATAATGTAACCTTTTTTGCTGGTAAAAATTGGTAACTAGGTGTGTGTGTGTATATATATATATATATATATATATATATATATTTTACATCCCTTCTGTCTTACATATTTTAGAAACCAAAAGGCATTTGTATTATACTTTTTAATAATTTTTGTTTATAAAGCCATTTTCTAAAATTTCTCATATAAATATGCATTATTTTAACCCTGGGAATAAAACCTTTTAAAAATTTAATTTTTTGTTGTTGTCACTTGCATTTCTCAAAAATTTATAAATTGTCAACCTTGAAAAAAGTGAGAAATGCTGCTTTATACCAGGTCCATACCTTAAGAAGTGAATGAGACTGCCTTATGTCCTTTATCAAAAGAGGTTAATTTTCTCAACTAGAGACAACTCTTAACCCAATACAGAAAAAATTTGACTTGTGCCCTTTTGTCCAACCACCAAATATACATTCCACCATGCAGAGAAGTTTTTATTTCTTTCAGAAAAGGCCAACTGATAACTTGCAAGCTATCCATGGATCTCTGAATTGTCTTTTATTGTTCATATGTTTTCTAATTATTAGTAAATTGTACATCTATTTCATTATATTACAAAATATTTCATTTGCATTGCTGCTTTTCTAACTTGCAATTTGAAATTAAATTTGCACCCAACTCATACATGTGATAATTACAAATGCAAGTCTTTGCATCCCATAATAGTGAAAGTATTTTGATTTTTATTATGTAGCCCTTAAAAAAGTGTTCCATGTGTGATACTGTCTCATATGATATATGTTTGTACATTCCAGTTTAAGATGAAGATTAATTTTAAATTGGTAACTAAGATTTCTAGTATTGATAACCTGTTTTGATGTAATTTGATATTCAGCATATTTCTGGCAAGCTTATTTGGTAGAATTTTCGAAAAAATTTGGGAAAAAAATTTCTCAAAAAATATTTTCGAAAAAAATTTCGAAAAAAAATTTCGAAAAAAATTTTCAAAAAAATTTTAGAAAAAATTTTGCAAAAAAATTTTTCGAAAAAAATTTTGCAAAAAAATTTTTCGAAATAAAATTTTCAAAAAAATTTTCGAAAAGTTTTTGGAAAAAAATTTTTCGAAAAAAATTTCGAAGAAAATTTTGAAAAAAATTTTCGAAAAAAATTTCGAAAAAAAATTTTCGAAAAAAAATTCGAAAAAAATTTTGAAAAAAATTTTCGAAAAAATTTTCGAAACAAATTTCGAAAAAAAATTTTCGAAATAAATTTCGAAAAAAAATTTTCGAAAAAAATTTAAAAAAAAAAATTTTCAAAAAAAATTTTCGAAAAAAATTTGGAAAAAATTTCGAAAAAAAATTTTCGGAAAAAATTTTGAAAAAAATTTTCGAAAAAAAAATTTCGAAAAAAATTTTCGAAAGAAATTTCGAAAAAAAATATTGGAAAAAATTTTGAAAAAAATTTCCAAAAAAAAATTTTCGAAAAAAATTTTGAAAAAAAAATTTCGGAAAAAATTATGAAAAAAAAATTCGATAAAAATTTCAAAAAAAATTTTCGAATAAAATTTCGAAAAAAATTTTTTAAAAAAATTTCGAAAAAAACAGAAAAATTTTCGAAAAAATTTGGGAAAAAAATTTCTCAAAAAATATTTTCGAAAAAAATTTCGAAAAAAAATTTCGAAAAAAATTTTCAAAAAAATTTTAGAAAAAATTTTGCAAAAAAATTTTTCGAAAAAAATTTTGCAAAAAAATTTTTCGAAATAAAATTTTCAAAAAAATTTTCGAAAAAAATTTGGGAAAAAAATTTTCGAAAAAAAATTTTCGAAAAAATTTTTAAAAAAATTTTCGAAAAAAATTTCGAAAAAAATTTTGAAAAAAAAATTCGAAAAAAATTTTGAAAAAAATTTTCGAAAATAATTTTCAAAAAAATTTTCGAAAAAATTTTGGAAAAAAATTTTTCGAAAAAAATTGCGAAAAAAAAATTTCGAAAAAAATTATTAAAAAAATTTTCGAAATAAAATTTGAAAAAAAATTTCGAAAAAAATTTTCAAAGAAATTTTTGAAAAAATTTTGGAAAAAATTTTTCGAAAAAAATTTAAAAAAAATTTTCGAAAAAAATTTCGAAAAAAAATTTGAAAAAAAATTTCGAAAGAAATTTTCAGAAAAATTTTCGAAAAAATTTTGGAAAAAAATTTTTCCAAAAAAATTTTGAAAAAAATTTTCAAAAAAAATTTCGAAAAAGAATTTGAAAAAAATTTTCGAAAAAAATTTTGAAAAAAAATTTTCGAAAAAATTTTCGAAAAAAATTTCGAAAAAAATTTTCAAAAAGTTTTTGGAAAAAAATTTTGAAAAAGAATTTCGAAAAAAACTGAAAAAAAATTTCGAAAAAAAATTTTCAAAAAAAATTTTCGAAAAAAATTTCGAGAAAAAATTTTCGAAAAAATTTTGAAAAAAGATTTCGAAAAAAAATTTTCGAAAAAATAAAATAAAAATTTTCGAAAAAAAATTTGAAAAAAAAAATTTGAAAAAAAATTTCGAAAAAAATTTTGAAAAAATTTTCGAAAAAACTTTCGAAAAAAATTTTCGAAAAAAATTTTCGAAAAAAATTTCGAAAAAAATTTTTAAAAAAAATTTCGAAATAAATTTTCAGAAAAATTTTCGAAAAAATTTGAGAAAAAAATTTTCAAAAACATTTTCGAAAAAAATTTTCGAAAAAAAATTTTCGAAAAAATTTTGAAAAAATTTTGAAAAAAAAATTTTTGAAAAAAATTTCGAAAAAAATTTTTAAAAAAAATTCGAAAAAAATTTTGAAAAAAATTTTCGAAATTAATTTTCAAAAAAATTTTCAAAAAAATTTTGGAAAAAAATTTTTCGAAAAAAATTTCGAAAAAAATTATGAAAAAAAATTTCGAAAAAAAATTTGAAAAAAATTTTCAAAAAAGATTTCGAAAAAAAAATTTACAAAAAAATTTTGAAAAAAAATTTCGAAAAAAATTTTCAAAAAAAATTTCGAAAAAATTTTGGAATAAAATTTTTCGAAAAAAATTTTGAAAAAAATTTTCGAAAAAAATTTCGAAAAAAATTTGAAAAAAATTTTCGAAAAAAAATTTTGGAAAAAATTTTGAAAAAAAATTTTCGAAAAAAATTTTGAAAAAGAATTTTGAAAAAAATTTCGAAAAAAATTTCGAAAAAAATTTTCGAAAAAATTTTCGAAAAAAATTTTGAAAAGAAATTTTGAAAAAATTTTCAGAAAAATTTTCCAAAAAATTTTTCAAAAAATATTTTCGAAAAAAATTTCGAAAAAAAATTTTCGAAAAAAATTTTGAAAAAAAAATTCGAAAAAATTTTGAAAAAAAAATTTCGAAAAAAATTTCGAAAAAAATTTTGAAAAAAATTTTCGAAAATAATTTTGAAAAAAAATTTTCGAAAAAATTTTGAAAAAAAACCGAAAAAAATTTTCAAAAAAATTTTCGAAAAAATTTTGGAAAAAAATTTTTCGAAAAAAATTTCAAAAAAAAAATTTCGAAAAAAATGATGAAAAAAATTTTTGAAAAAAAATTTTCAAAAAAATTTTCGAAAAAATTTTGGAAAAAAATTTATCGAAAAAAATTTTTCGAAAAAAATTTTGAAAAAAATTTTCGAAAAAAATTTCGAAAAAAAATTTGAAAAATATTTTCGAAAAAAATTTCGAAGAAAAATTTTCGAAAAAAATTTTGAAAAAAAATTTCGAAAAAAAATTTTCGAAAAAAATTTTCGAAAAAATTTGAAAAAAATTTCGAAAAAAATTTCGAAAAAAAATTTAAAAAAAAATTCGAAAAAAATTTTCAAAAAAAATATAGAAAAAATTTTGCAAAAAAATTTTTCGAAAAAAATTTTCAAAAAAATTTTCGAAAAAAATTTTCGAAAAAAATTTTGAAAAAAAATTTTCGAAAAAAACTGAAAAAAATTTTCGAAAAAAAATTTTCGAAAAAAATTTTCGAAAAAAATTTGGAAAAATTCTTCGAAAAAAATTTTCATAAAAAATATTTGAAAAAATTTCGAAAAAAAATTTTCGGAAAAAATTTTGAAAAAAATTTTCGAAAAAAAAATTTCGTAAAAAATTTTCGAAAGAAATTTCGAAAAAAAAATTGGAAAAAATTTTGAAAAAAATTTCCAAAAAAAAATTTTCGAAAAAAATTTCGAAAAAAAATTTTCGAAAAAAATTTTTAAAAAAAATTTTTGAAAAAATTTTGGAAAAAATTTTTCGAAAAAAATTTAAAAAAAATTTTCGAAAAAAATTTCGAAAAAAAATTTGAAAAAAAATTTCGAAAGAAATTTTCAGAAAAATTTTCGAAAAAATTTTGGAAAAAAATTTTTCCAAAAAAATTTTGAAAAAAATTTTCAAAAAAAATTTCGAAAAAGAATTTGAAAAAAATTTTCGAAAAAAATTTTGAAAAAAAATTTTCGAAAAAATTTTCGAAAAAAATTTCGAAAAAAATTTTCAAAAAGTTTTTGGAAAAAAATTTTGAAAAAGAATTTCGAAAAAAACTGAAAAAAAATTTCGAAAAAAAATTTTCAAAAAAAATTTTCGAAAAAAATTTCGAGAAAAAATTTTCGAAAAAATTTTGAAAAAAGATTTCGAAAAAAAATTTTCGAAAAAATAAAATAAAAATTTTCGAAAAAAAATTTGAAAAAAAAAATTTGAAAAAAAATTTCGAAAAAAATTTTGAAAAAATTTTCGAAAAAACTTTCGAAAAAAATTTTCGAAAAAAATTTTCGAAAAAAATTTCGAAAAAAATTTTTAAAAAAAATTTCGAAATAAATTTTCAGAAAAATTTTCGAAAAAATTTGAGAAAAAAATTTTCAAAAACATTTTCGAAAAAAATTTTCGAAAAAAAATTTTCGAAAAAATTTTGAAAAAATTTTGAAAAAAAAATTTTTGAAAAAAATTTCGAAAAAAATTTTTAAAAAAAATTCGAAAAAAATTTTGAAAAAAATTTTCGAAATTAATTTTCAAAAAAATTTTCAAAAAAATTTTGGAAAAAAATTTTTCGAAAAAAATTTCGAAAAAAATTATGAAAAAAAATTTCGAAAAAAAATTTGAAAAAAATTTTCAAAAAAGATTTCGAAAAAAAAATTTACAAAAAAATTTTGAAAAAAAATTTCGAAAAAAATTTTCAAAAAAAATTTCGAAAAAATTTTGGAATAAAATTTTTCGAAAAAAATTTTGAAAAAAATTTTCGAAAAAAATTTCGAAAAAAATTTGAAAAAAATTTTCGAAAAAAAATTTTGGAAAAAATTTTGAAAAAAAATTTTGGAAAAAATTTTGAAAAAAAATTTTCGAAAAAAATTTTGAAAAAGAATTTTGAAAAAAATTTCGAAAAAAATTTCGAAAAAAATTTTCGAAAAAATTTTCGAAAAAAATTTTGAAAAGAAATTTTGAAAAAATTTTCAGAAAAATTTTCCAAAAAATTTTTCAAAAAATATTTTCGAAAAAAATTTCGAAAAAAAATTTTCGAAAAAAATTTTGAAAAAAAAATTCGAAAAAATTTTGAAAAAAAAATTTCGAAAAAAATTTCGAAAAAAATTTTGAAAAAAATTTTCGAAAATAATTTTGAAAAAAAATTTTCGAAAAAATTTTGAAAAAAAACCGAAAAAAATTTTCAAAAAAATTTTCGAAAAAATTTTGGAAAAAAATTTTTCGAAAAAAATTTCAAAAAAAAAATTTCGAAAAAAATGATGAAAAAAATTTTTGAAAAAAAATTTTCAAAAAAATTTTCGAAAAAATTTTGGAAAAAAATTTATCGAAAAAAATTTTTCGAAAAAAATTTTGAAAAAAATTTTCGAAAAAAATTTCGAAAAAAAATTTGAAAAATATTTTCGAAAAAAATTTCGAAGAAAAATTTTCGAAAAAAATTTTGAAAAAAAATTTCGAAAAAAAATTTTCGAAAAAAATTTTCGAAAAAATTTGAAAAAAATTTCGAAAAAAATTTCGAAAAAAAATTTAAAAAAAAATTCGAAAAAAATTTTCAAAAAAAATATAGAAAAAATTTTGCAAAAAAATTTTTCGAAAAAAATTTTCAAAAAAATTTTCGAAAAAAATTTTCGAAAAAAATTTTCGAAAGAAATTTCGAAAAAAAAATTGGAAAAAATTTTAAAAAAAATTTCCAAAAAAAAATTTTCGAAAAAAATTTCGAAAAAAAATTTTCGAAAAAAATTTTTAAAAAAAAATTTTGAAAAAATTTTGAAAAAAATTTTGAAAAAAATTTGAAAAAAAATTTTCGAAAAAAATTTCGAAAAAAATTTTGAAAAAAAAATTCGAAAAAAATTTTGAAAAAAATTTTCGAAAATAATTTTCAAAAAAATTTTCGAAAAAATTTTGGAAAAAAATTTTTCGAAAAAAATTTCGAAAAAAAAATTTCGAAAAAAAAATTTCGAAAAAAAAATTTCGAAAAAAATTATAAAAAAAATTTTCGAAAAAAAATTTGAAGAAAAATTTGAAAAAAAATTTCGAAAAAAAATTCGAAAAAAATTTCGAAAAAACTTTCGAAAAAAATTTCGAAAAAAATTTTTAAAAAAAATTTTGAAAAAAAATTCGAAAAAAATTTTTAAAAAAATTTTCGAAAAAAATTTCGAAAAAAAATTAAAAAAAAAATTCGAAAAAAATTTTCAAAAATTTTAGAAAAAATTTTGCAAAAAAATTTTGCAAAAAAATTTTTCGAAAAAAATTTTCAAAAAAATTTTCGAAAAAAATTTTCGAAAAAAATTTTCGAAAAAATTTAGGAAAAAAATTTTTCGAAAAAAATTTCAAAAAAAAAATTTCGAAAAAAATTATGAAAAAAATTTTTGAAAAAAAATTTTCAAAAAAATTTTCGAAAAAATTTTGGAAAAAAATTTATCGAAAAAAATTTTTCGAAAAAAATTTTGAAAAAAATTTCGAAAAAAATTTCGAAAAAAAATTTTCGAAAAAATGTTGAAAAAAAATTTCGAAAAAAATTTTGAAAAAAAATTCGAAAAAAATTTTTAAAAAAATTTTCGAAAAAAATTTCGAAAAAAAATTTTAAAAAAAATTCGAAAAAAATTTTCAAAAAAAATTTAGAAAAAATTTTGCAAAAAAATTTTTCGAAAAAAATTTTCAAAAACATTTTCGAAAAAAATTTTCGAAAAAAATTTTGAAAAAAAATTTTCGAAAAAAACTGAAAAAAATTTTCGAAAAAAAATTTTCGAAAAAAATTTTCGAAAAAAATTTGGAAAAATTTTTCGAAAAAAATTTTCATAAAAAATATTTGAAAAAATTTCGAAAAAAAATTTTCGGAAAAATTTTTGAAAAAAATTTTCGAAAAAAAAATTTCGGAAAAAATTCTGAAAAAAATTTTCGAAAAAAAAATTTCGTAAAAAATTTTCGAAAGAAATTTCGAAAAAAAAATTAGAAAAAATTTTGAAAAAAATTTCCAAAAATAAATTTTCGAAAAAAATTTCGAAAAAAATTTAAAAAAAAAATTTTTGAAAAAATTTTGAAAAAAATTTTGAAAAAAATTTGAAAAAAAATTTTTGAAAAAAATTTCGAAAAAAATTTTGAAAAAAAAATTCGAAAAAAATTTTGAAAAAAATTTTCGAAAATAATTTTCAAAAAAATTTTCGAAAAAATTTTGGAAAAAAATTTTTCGAAAAAAATTTCGAAAAAAAAATTTCGAAAAAAAAATTTCGAAAAAAATTATAAAAAAAATTTTCGAAAAAAAATTTGAAGAAAAATTTCGAAAAAAACTCAAAATAATTTTCGAAAAAATTTTGGAAAAAAATTTTCAAAAAGTTTTTGGAAAAAAATTTTTCGAAAAAAATTTTGAAAAAAAATTTCGAAAAAAATTTCGAAAAAAAATTTTCGAAAAAATTTTGAAAAAAGATTTCGAAAAAAAATTTTCGAAAAAATAAAAAAAAAATTTTCAAAAAAAAATTTGAAAAAAAAATTTGAAAAAAAATTTCAAAAAAAAATTCGAAAAAAATTTCGAAAAAACTTTCGAAAAAAATTTTCGAAAAAAATTTCGAAAAAAATTTTTAAAAAAAAATTTCGAAATAAATTTTCAGAAAAAGTTTCGAAAAAATTTGAGAAAAAAATTTTCAAAAAAATTTTCGAAAAAAATTTCGGAAAAAAATTTTCGAAAAAAAATTTTCGAAAAAATTTTGAAAAAAATTTTCGAAAAAATTTTGAAAAAAAATTTTCGAAAAAAATTTCGAAAAAAATTTTGAAAAAAAAATTCGAAAAAAATTTTGAAAAAAATTTTCGAAATTAATTTTCAAAAAAATTTTCAAAAAAATTTTGGAAAAAAATTTTTCGAAAAAAATTTCGAAAAAAATTATGAAAAAAAATTTCGAAAAAAAATTTGAAAAAAATTTTCAAAAAAGATTTCGAAAAAAAATTTTAGAAAAAAATTTTGAAAAAAAATTTCGAAAAAAATTTTCAAAAAAATTTTCGAAAAAATTTTGGAAAAAAATTTTTCGAAAAAAATTTTGAAAAAAATTTTCGAAAAAAATTTCGAAAAAAAATTTCGAAAAAAATTTTGAAAAAAATTTTCGAAAAAAATTTGAAAAAAATTTTCGAAAAAAAATTTTGGAAAAAATTTTGAAAAAAAATTTTCGAAAAAAATTTTCAGAAAAATTTTCCAAAAAATTTGGGAAAAAAATTTTTCAAAAAATATTTTCGAAAAAAATTTCGAAAAAAAATTTTCGAAAAAAATTTTGAAAAAAAAATTCGAAAAAATTTTGAAAAAAAAATTTCAAAAAAAATTTCGAAAAAAAATTTGAAAAAAATTTCCGAAAAAAATTTTTAAAAAAATTTTCGAAAAAAATTTCGAAAAAAAATTTTCGAAAAAATTTTGAAAAAAAACCGAAAAAAATTTTCAAAAAAATTTTCGAAAAAATTTTGGAAAAAAATTTTTCGAAAAAAATTTCAAAAAAAAAATTTCGAAAAAAATTATGAAAAAAATTTTTGAAAAAAAATTTTCAAAAACATTTTCGAAAAAATTTTGGAAAAAAATTTATCGAAAAAAATTTTTCGAAAAAAATTTTGAAAAAATTTTCGAAAAAAATTTCCAAAAAAAAATTTTCGAAAAAAATTTCGAAAAAAAATTTTCGAAAAAAATTTTTAAAAAAAAATTTTGAAAAAATTTTGAAAAAAATTTTGAAAAAAATTTGAAAAAAAATTTTCGAAAAAAATTTCGAAAAAAATTTTGAAAAAAAAATTCGAAAAAAATTTTGAAAAAAATTTTCGAAAATAATTTTCAAAAAAATTTTCGAAAAAATTTTGGAAAAAAATTTTTCGAAAAAAATTTCGAAAAAAAAATTTCGAAAAAAATTATAAAAAAAATTTTCGAAAAAAAATTTGAAGAAAAATTTGAAAAAAAATTTCGAAAAAAAATTCGAAAAAAATTTTTAAAAAAATTTTCGAAAAAAATTACGAAAAAAAATTAAAAAAAAAATTCGAAAAAAATTTTCAAAAATTTTAGAAAAAATTTTGCAAAAAAATTTTTCGAAAAAAATTTTCAAAAAAATTTTCGAAAAAAATTTTCGAAAAAATTTAGGAAAAAAATTTTTCGAAAAAAATTTCAAAAAAAAAATTTCGAAAAAAATTATGAAAAAAATTTTTGAAAAAAAATTTTCAAAAAAATTTTCGAAAAAATTTTGGAAAAAAATTTATCGAAAAAGATTTTTCGAAAAAAATTTTGAAAAAAATTTCGAAAAAAATTTTCAGAAAAAAATTTCGAAAAAAAATTTTCGAAAAAAATGTTGAAAAAAAATTTCGAAAAAAATTTTGAAAAAAAATTCAAAAAAAATTTTTAAAAAAATTTTCGAAAAAAATTTCGAAAAAAAATTTAAAAAAAAATTCGAAAAAAATTTTCAAAAAAAATTTAGAAAAAATTTTGCAAAAAAATTTTTCGAAAAAAATTTTCAAAAACATTTTCGAAAAAAATTTTCGAAAAAAATTTTGAAAAAAAATTTTCGAAAAAAACTGAAAAAAATTTTCGAAAAAAAATTTTCGAAAAAAATTTTCGAAAAAAATTTGGAAAAATTTTTCGAAAAAAATTTTCATAAAAAATATTTAAAAAAATTTCGAAAAAAAATTTTCGGAAAAAATTTTGAAAAAAATTTTCGAAAAAAAAATTTCGTAAAAAATTTTCGAAAGAAATTTCGGAAAAAAAAATTGGAAAAAATTTTGAAAAAAATTTCCAAAAAAAAATTTTCGAAAAAAATTTCGAAAAAAAATTTTCGAAAAAAATTTTAAAAAAAAATTTCAAAAAAAATTTTTAAAAAAAATTTCAAAAAAAATTTTCAAAAAAATTTTCGAAAAAAATTTCGGAAAAAAATTTTTGAAAAAATTTTGAAAAAAATTTTCGAAAAAAATTTGAAAAAAAATTTTCGAAAAAAATTTCAAAAAAAATTTTGAAAAAAAAATTCGAAAAAAATTTTGAAAAAAATTTTCGAAAATAATTTTCAAAAAAATTTTCGAAAAAATTTTGGAAAAAAATTTTTCGAAAAAAATTTCGAAAAAAATTATAAAAAAAATTTTCGAAAAAAAATTTGAAGAAAAATTTCGAAAAATATTTTCAAAAAAATTTTCGAAAAAATTTTGGAAAAAAATTTTTCGAAAAAAATTTTAAAAAAATTTCGAAAAAAATTTTCGAAAAAAATTTCGAAAAAAAATTTGAAAAAAATTTTCAAAAAAGATTTCGAAAAAAAATTTTCGAAAAAAATTTTGAAAAAAAATTTCGAAAAAAATTTTCAAAAAAATTTTCGAAAAAATTTTGGAAAAAAATTTTTCGAAAAAAATTTCGAAAAAAAATTTTCGAAAAACATTTCAAAAAAAATTTTGAAAAAAATTTTCGAAAAAAACTTCGATAAAAAATTTTCGAAAAAATTTTCGAAAAAAATTTCGAAAAAAATTTTCAAAAAAATTTTCAGTTTTTGGAAAAAATTTTTCGAAAAAAATTTTGAAAAAAAATTTCGAAAAAAACTGAAAAAAAATTACGAAAAAAAATTTTCGAAAAAAATTTTCGAAAAAAATTTCGAGAAAAAATTTTCGAAAAAATTTTGAAAAAAGATTTTGAAAAAAAATTTTCGAAAAAATAAAAAAAAAATTTTCGAAAAAAAAATTGAAAAAAAAATTTGAAAAAAAATTTCGAAAAAAATTTCGAAAAAACTTTCGAAAAAAAGTTTCGAAAAAAATTTCGAAAAAAATTTTTGGAAATATTTTGAAAAAAATTTTCGAAAAAAATTTCGGAAAAAAATTTTCGAAAAAAAAATTTCGAAAAAATTTTGAAAA
Source organism: Uropetala carovei (assembly GCA_036926305.1). Lineage (NCBI taxonomy): Eukaryota > Metazoa > Arthropoda > Insecta > Odonata > Petaluridae > Uropetala > Uropetala carovei. The sequence goes on along the minus strand of JAXCHB010000188.1, from coordinate 663,501 downwards.
AAATTTTCGAAAAAATTTTGAAAAAAAATTTTCGAAAAAAATTACGAAAAAAATTTTGAAAAAAAAATTCGAAAAAAATTTTGAAAAAAATTTTCGAAATTAATTTTCAAAAAAATTTTCAAAGAAATTTTGGAAAAAAATTTTTCGAAAAAAATTTCGAAAAAAAATTTCGAAAAAAAATTTGAAAAAAATTTTCAAAAAAGATTTCGAAAAAAAATTTTAGAAAAAAATTTTGAAAAAAAATTTCGAAAAAAATTTTCAAAAAAATTTTCGAAAAAATTTTGGAAAAAAATTTTTCGAAAAAAATTTTGAAAAAAATTTTCGAAAAAAATTTCGAAAAAAAATTTCAAAAAAAATTTTGAAAAAAATTTTCGAAAAAAATTTGAAAAAAATTTTCGAAAAAAAATTTTGGAAAAAATTTTGAAAAAGAATTTTGAAAAAAATTTCGAAAAAAATTTCGAAAAAAATTTTCGAAAAAAATTTCGAAAAAAATTTTGAAAAAAAATTTTGTAAAAAATTTTCAGAAAAATTTTCCAAAAAATTTGGGAAAAAAATTTTGAAAAAAATTTTCGAAAAAAATTTCGAAAAAAATTTTCAAAAAAAATTTAGAAAACATTTTGCAAAAAAATTTTTCGAAAAAAATTTTCAAAAAAATTTTCGAAAAACATTTTCGAAAAACATTTTGAAAAAAAATTTTCGAAAAAAACTGAAAAACATTTTCGAAAAAAAATTTTCGAAAAAAATTTTCGAAAAAAATTTTCATAAAAATATTTGAAAAAATTTCGAAAAAAAATTTTCGAAAAAAAAATTTCGTAAAAAATTTTGAAAAAAATTTTCGAAAAAATTTTCGAAATAAATTTCGAAAAAAAATTTTCGAAAAAATTTTCGAAAAAAATTTAAAAAAAAAAATTTTCAAAAAAAATTTTCGAAAAAAATTTGGAAAATTTTTTCGAAAAAAATTTTCATAAAAAATTTTTGAAAAAATTTCGAAAAAAAATTTTCGGAAAAAATTTTGAAAAAGATTTTCGAAAAAAAAATTTCGAAAAAAAATTTCAAAAGAAATTTCGAAAAAAAATATTGGAAAAAATTTTGAAAGAAATTTCCAAAAAAAAATTTTCGAAAAAAATTTTGAAAAAAAAATTTCGAAAAAAATTATGAAAAAAAAATTCGAAAAAAATTTCAAAAAAAATTTTCGAATAAAATTTCGAAAAAAATTTTTTAAAAAAATTTCGAAAAAAACTTTCAGAAAAATTTTCGAAAAAATTTGGGAAAAAAATTTCTCAAAAAATATTTTCGAAAAAAATTTCGAAAAAAAATTTCGAAAAAAATTTTCAAAAAAATTTTAGAAAAAATTTTGCAAAAAAATTTTTCGAAAAAAATTTTGCAAAAAAATATTTCGAAATAAAATTTTCAAAAAAATTTTCGAAAAAAATTTCGGAAAAAAATTTTCGAAAGAAAATTTTCGAAAAAATTTTGAAAAAAAAATTTCGAAAAAAATTTTGAAAAAAAAATTCGAAAAAAATTTTGAAAAAAATTTTCGAAAAAATTTTGGAAAAAAATTTTTCGAAAAAAATTGCGAAAAAAAAATTTCGAAAAAAATTATTAAAAAAATTTTCGAAATAAAATTTGAAAAAAAATTTCGAAAAAAATTTTCAAAAAAATTTTCGAAAAAATTTTGGAAAAAGATTTTCAAAAAGTTTTTGGAAAAAAATTTTTCGAAAAAAATTTTGAAAAAAAATTTCGAAAAAAATTTCGAAAAAAACAAAAAAAATTTCGAAAAAAATTTTCGAAAAAAATTTCGAGAAAAAATTTTCGAAAAAATTTTGAAAAAAGATTCCAAAAAAAAATTTTCGAAAAAATAAAAAAAAAATTTTCGAAAAAAAATTTCGAAAAAAATTATTAAAAAAATTTTCGAAATAAAATTTGAAAAAAAATTTCGAAAAAAATTTTCAAAAAAATTTTCGAAAAAATTTTGGAAAAAAATTTTCAAAAAGTTTTTGGAAAAAAATTTTTCGAAAAAAATTTTGAAAAAAAATTTCGAAAAAAATTTCGAAAAAAACTGAAAAAAAATTTCGAGAAAAAATTTTCGAAAAAATTTTGAAAAAAGATTTCGAAAAAAAATTTTCGAAAAAATAAAAAAAAAATTTTCGAAAAAAAATTTGAAAAAAAAATTTGAAAAAAAATTTCGAAAAAAAATTCGAAAAAAATTACGAAAAAACTTTCGAAAAAAATTTCGAAAAAAATTTTTAAAAAAAATTTCGAAATAAATTTTCAGAAAAATTTTCGAAAAAATTTGAGAAAAAAATTTTCAAAAAAATTTTCGAAAAAAATTTCGGAAAAAAATTTTCGAAAAAAAATTTTCGAAAAAATTTTGAAAAAAATTTTCGAAAAAATTTTGAAAAAAAATTTTCGAAAAAAATTTCGAAAAAAATTTTGAAAAAAAAATTCGAAAAAAATTTTGAAAAAAATTTTCGAAATTAATTTTCAAAAAAATTTTCAAAAAAATTTTGGAAAAAAATTTTTCGAAAAAAATTTCGAAAAAAATTATGAAAAAAAATTTCGAAAAAAAATTTGAAAAAAATTTTCAAAAAAGATTTCGAAAAAAAATTTTAGAAAAAAATTTTGAAAAAAAATTTCGAAAAAAATTTTCAAAAAAATTTTCGAAAAAATTTTGGAAAAAAATTTTTCGAAAAAAATTTTGAAAAAAATTTTCGAAAAAAATTTTCGAAAAAAAATTTTGGAAAAAATTTTGAAAAAAAATTTTCGAAAAAAATTTTCAAAAAAATTTTCGAAAAAATTTTGGAAAAAAATTTTTCGAAAAAAATTTCGAAAAAAAAATTTCGAAAAAAAAATTTCGAAAAAAATTATTAAAAAAATTTTCGAAAAAAAATTTGAAGAAAAATTTCGAAAAAAATTTTCAAAAAAATTTTCGAAAATAATTTTGAAAAAAAATTTTCGAAAAAATTTTGAAAAAAAACCGAAAAAAATTTTCAAAAAAATTTTCGAAAAAATTTTGGAAAAAAATTTATCGAAAAAAATTTTTCGAAAAAAATTTTGAAAAAAATTTTCGAAAAAAATTTCGAAAAAAAATTTGAAAAAAATTTTCGAAAAAAATTTCGAAGAAAAATTTTCGAAAAAAATTTTGAAAAAAAATTTCGAAAAAAAATTTTCGAAAAAAATTTTCGAAAAAATTTGAAAAAAATTTCGAAAAAAATTTCGAAAAAAAATTTAAAAAAAAATTCGAAAAAAATTTTCAAAAAAAATTTAGAAAAAATTTTGCAAAAAAATTTTTCGAAAATATTTTCAAAAAAATTTTCGAAAAAAATTTTGAAAAAAAATTTTCGAAAAAAACTGAAAAAAATTTTCGAAAAAAATTTTCGAAAAAAATTTGGAAAAATTTTTCGAAAAAAATTTTCATAAAAAATATTTGAAAAAATTTCGAAAAAAAAGTTTCGGAAAAAATTTTGAAAAAAATTTTCGAAAAAAAAATTTCGTAAAAAATTTTCGAAAGAAATTTCGAAAAAAAAATTGGAAAAAATTTTGAAAAAAATTTCCAAAAAAAAATTTTCGAAAAAAATTTCGAAAAAAAATTTTTGAAAAAAATTTTTAAAAAAAATTTTTGAAAAAATTTTGAAAAAAATTTTGAAAAAAATTTGAAAAAAAATTTTCGAAAAAAATTTCGAAAAAAATTTTGAAAAAAAAATTCGAAAAAAATTTTGAAAAAATTTTCGAAAATAATTTTCATAAAAATTTCCAAAAAAATTTTGGAAAAAAATTTTTCGAAAAAAATTTCGAAAAAAAAATTTCGAAAAAAAAATTTCGAAAAAAAAATTTCGAAAAAAATTATAAAAAAAATTTTCGAAAAAAAATTTGAAGAAAAATTTCGAAAAAAATTTTCAAAAAAATTTTCGAAAAAATTTTGGAAAAAAATTTTCAAAAAGTTTTTGGAAAAAAATTTTTCGAAAAAAATTTTGAAAAAAAATTTCGAAAAAAATTTCGAAAAAAACTGAAAAAAAATTTCGAAAAAAAATTTTCGAAAAAATAAAAAAAAAATTTTCGAAAAAAAATTTGAAAAAAAAATTTGAAAAAAAATTTCGAAAAAAAATTCGAAAAAAATTTCGAAAAAACTTTCGAAAAAAATTTCGAAAAAAATTTTTAAAAAAAATTTCGAAATAAATTTTCAGAAAAATTTTCGAAAAAATTTGAGAAAAAAATTTTCAAAAAAATTTTCGAAAAAAATTTCGGAAAAAAATTTTCGAAAAAAAATTTTCGAAAAAATTTTGAAAAAAAATTTTCGAAAAAAATTTCGAAAAAAATTTTGAAAAAAAAATTCGAAAAAAATTTTGAAAAAAATTTTCGAAATTAATTTTCAAAAAAATTTTGGAAAAAAATTTTTCGAAAAAAATTTCGAAAAAAATTATGAAAAAAAATTTCGAAAAAAAATTTGAAAAAAATTTTCAAAAAAGATTTCGAAAAAAAATTTTAGAAAAAAATTTTGAAAAAAAATTTCGAAAAAAATTTTCAAAAAAATTTTCGAAAAAATTTTGGAAAAAAATTTTTCGAAAAAAATTTTGAAAAAAATTTTCGAAAAAAATTTCGAAAAAAAATTTCGAAAAAAATTTTGAAAAAAATTTTCGAAAAAAATTTGAAAAAAATTTTCGAAAAAAAATTTTGGAAAAAATTTTGAAAAAAAATTTTCGAAAAAAATTTTGAAAAAGAATTTTGAAAAAAATTTCGAAAAAAATTTCGAAAAAAATTTTCGAAAAAAATTTCGAAAAAAATTTTGAAAAAAAATTTTGAAAAAAATTTTCAGAAAAATTTTCCAAAAAATTTGGGAAAAAAATTTTTCAAAAAATATTTTCGAAAAAAATTTCGAAAAAAAATTTTCGAAAAAAACTTTTGAAAAAAAAATTCGAAAAAATTTTGAAAAAAAAATTTCGAAAAAAATTTCGAAAAAAATTTTGAAAAAAATTTTCGAAAAAAATTTTGAAAAAAATTTTCGAAAAAAATTTCGAAAAAAAATTTTCGAAAAAATTTTGAAAAAAAACCGAAAAAAATTTTCAAAAAAATTTTGGAAAAAAATTTTTCGAAAAAAATTTCTAAAAAAAAATTTCGAAAAAAATTATGAAAAAAATTTTTGAAAAAAAATTTTCAAAAAAATTTTCGAAAAAATTTTGGAAAAAAATTTATCGAAAAAAATTTTTCGAAAAAAATTTTGAAAAAAATTTTCGAAAAAAATTTCGAAAAAAAATTTGAAAAAAATTTTCGAAAAAAATTTCGAAGAAAAATTTTCGAAAAAAATTTTGAAAAAAAATTTCGAAAAAAAATTTTCGAAAAAAATTTTCGAAAAAATTTGAAAAAAATTTCGAAAAAAAATTTTGAAAAAAATTTTCGAAAAAATTTTGGAAAAAAATTTTTCGAAAAAAATTTCAAAAAAAAAATTTCGAAAAAAATTATGAAAAAAATTTTTGAAAAAAAATTTTCAAAAAAATTTTCGAAAAAATTTTGGAAAAAAATTTATCAAAAAAAATTTTTCGAAAAAAATTTTGAAAAAAATTTCGAAAAAAATTTTCAGAAAAAAATTTCGAAAAAAAAATTTCGAAAAAAATGTTGAAAAAAAATTTTGAAAAAAATTTTGAAAAAAAATTCGAAAAAAATTTTTAAAAAAATTTTCGAAAAAAATTTCGAAAAAAAATTTAAAAAAAAATTCGAAAAAAATTTTCAAAAAAAATTTAGAAAAAATTTTGCAAAAAAATTTTTCGAAAAAAATTTTCAAAAAAATTTTGAAAAAAAATTTTCGAAAAAAACTGAAAAAAATTTTCGAAAAAAAATTTTCGAAAAAAATTTTCGAAAAAAATTTGGAAAAATTTTTCGAAAAAAATTTTCATGAAAAATATTTGAAAAAATTTCGAAAAAAAATTTTCGGAAAAAATTTTGAAAAAAATTTTCGAAAAAAAAATTTCGGAAAAAATTTTGAAAAAAATTTTCGAAAAAAAAATTTCGTAAAAAATTTTCGAAAGAAATTTCGAAAAAAAAATTGGAAAAAATTTTGAAAAAAATTTCCAAAAAAAAATTTTCGAAAAAAATTTCGAAAAAAAATTTTCGAAAAAAATTAAAAAAAAAAATTTTTGAAAAAATTTTGAAAAAAATTTTGAAAAAAATTTGAAAAAAAATTTTCGAAAAAAATTTCGAAAAAAATTTTGAAAAAAAAATTCGAAAAAAATTTTGAAAAAAATTTTCGAAAATAATTTTCAAAAAAATTTTCGAAAAAATTTTCGAAAAAAATTTTTCGAAAAAAATTTCGAAAAAAAAATTTCGAAAAAAAATTTCGAAAAAAATTATAAAAAAAATTTTCGAAAAAAAATTTGAAGAAAAATTTCGAAAAACACTTTCAAAATAATTTTCGAAAAAATTTTGGAAAAAAATTTTCAAAAAGTTTTTGGAAAAAAATTTTTCGAAAAAAATTTTGAAAAAAAATTTCGAAAAAAATTTCGAAAAAAACTGAAAAAAAATTTCGAAAAAAAATTTTCGAAAAAAATTTTCGAAAAAAATTTTCGAAAAAAATTTCGAGAAAAAATTTTCGAAAAAATTTTGAAAAAAGATTTCGAAAAAAAATTCAATAAGTCAGTGATAGGCAGGAGTAGGATTAGAGTTTGGATGAAAAAATTTATGTGAGAAAGTTTGTGCAATGTATATTCCACAAATATTTCTCTTTAGGAAACAGCCCCTTATTAGATCCTATGGAATCATGTTGTATAATTTCGAGACACCCTATTTTTCTCCTCCTCTATGTATCATATTTAACTGTAACTAATAAGTGAATCCTAATAAGTTATTATTTTAATATTATTTGTTTAAAAATTTTCAATTTTCTTAACATAGATTGGAGAACTTAGGCCTGGTGACTACAATCTGACTGTATATGGTTCAGGTTCCTTCATAAGCTTCAGAAAGTCAACAAAGCTCTTATATGTTCCTAAGAGTGTCTCTGTTTTCATACAATTGGATCGAACAGTTTACAAACCAGGAATCACAGTGAATTTCAGAGTTGTCGTCTTAGACTCTCAACTTAGACCAATCTCTCAACAACCTGTAGATATTCTTGTGACAGTGAGTATGTTAATGTTTTAAGTTTTAGCTGTGGTATACCACAATGAAGTTAAAAAAAATAAATTCTTTTAAAGATTGACTGATAATAATTTATATAATTTTGAAACATTTACAATGTATACATGTGTATATCTTTTTAATTAAGGATGGTAATGGAAATGAGGTACGGCACTGGAACCAAGCGGTTACGCATTTTGGCTGCTTTATTGGAGATATACCATTGTCAAATAGTCCTGTCCTTGGCGAATGGAATATCAGAGCCACTGTAAATGCAGAATCATACAACAAAACCTTCTTGGTGGCAGACTATGTCCTCCCAAAATTTCAAGTGATGATGGACCTACCAAGTTATGCAACCTTTGAAGAAGCTGAGTCACTCTCTGTCAAAGTAACTGCCAAGTGAGTACTTTATACAAGTCAAATATCCAGTGCCATAGCTACGGTATGGCAAAGGTGGCATTTGCCATAGGCGCCGCTTGTAAAAGGTGCCAAATGTTCCTGAAAAAAGTGCCATAAATTCATTTTCCCATAAATAAGTATTAATTTAATACCCAAACGTTAATTTATATGTAATAAAAATGCTATTATTCTTTATTAAAATGCAGAAAAATTATATTCTACATAACCAAGGTGTTTTCAAAAATGTTGCCATAGGTGCCATATCGCCTAGGTGTGCCTCTGCAAATATGTATGAAAGCACCGGACAGATTTTGTGGATATATTACTGTGTGTCACGTTGTATATCATATGAAAACTAATGACAAATTTTGTGGTAATAGTGATATGTGTCCCATTGTATCCAGAATTGGCCAAGCACTAAATGGGGCCCAGATGCGAATATCACTGGGGCCCCACAATAGAAATAATTATAGTAATAACGAATGATTTATGGAGCCCCAGTTTAATATTATAACTTCTACAGAGTTTCTTTATTGGAAATCAGTTTGCAAGTGATTTTTAATAAATGTTTTTGCAAAATTTACAGTCAATACTTGAATAATTGAGAACTTCTGGAGCCCCCATTATTTGGGGGTCCATATGCCTTGCATCCACCTCATCCCCTCTTCGGCCGGCCATGATTGTATCATCTAACTAACAATAAGATGAATACTGTTTTTTTATTCAGAACTATAATCTGACTAATTGGAGAAAAACTCTCATTCTAACTCAGGTATTCAAATGGTAGATATGTGAAAGGAGAATTGACCATATCTGCTACTCCTACATATCACACAGAAATTCTTCAACCAGTTTTCAATAATCCAGTGAGGAAGGTATTGCCTATAGATGGGGAGATCACAGTGAACTTCAATTTGGTGAAAGAATTTGGGTAAGACCTCTTAAAATAATTTTTGGCTGGTAAAAATTTCTTCCCTAATTAATAAGAAAGCGGTTACATGAAGCAAATTTATATAGGATATGCCTGCAAATCATATCATACAATTTCCTTTAGTCATAAATTAATCTCATTATGCATTCTTGCTTCCATTTTATTGAAAAGTAAAATTTTACAAGTTATTCCATTCTAGGTGCCTTATGCACAAGTAAGTTTTTAAATTAATACTTTTATATTTCGATGAAAGTGTAGGCATGGCTAATATGAAACAGTATGACATGTCATAGGTCTGTACTAGACTTCAATATTCACATTTTATTTCTATAGTATTTTTATTAACATCCATTGCCCATAGTTAGCGTTTAATCATTCTTCAAATAACCCTTTCATTTATTCTTTTCTCATGTAAAATATTTGCAGAATTTTTGATGACTTCCAAAGGCTGGTTATTTTTGATGTTGGAGTAGAGGAATCAGTGTCTGGTAGTCATCAAAATGCTTCAGCTACAATCCTCCTTCACAAATACAGCAATAAAATTGAATTAATCAAACCATCGGAATTCTATGAACCTGGCCTCTCATATAAGCCTACAGTGAGTGTTAACAGTTTTGTAATATTTCCTATTTGATCACAAGTTTAAGTTTGAATGTACTTCATTTAAAGAAATGGAGTGAGCTGATTATAATTGCAGAAGCTGTTTTGATTAATACTTTAATATTTTCAATCATTTATCAGATCAAAGTCACCAAATTTGATGGGTCACCTTTGGAAGATATGAAAAACCCTGTGACAATAAAGGGTGGCTTAACTAATGATGACAAGGAACAGCCAGTGAGTAATATTCCATTGAATCGAAATGGAATGAAACAACTGGATTTTGACACTCCTCTTAGCGCTAACTCTTCTTCACTTTTAGAGATTGAGGTAAGCATATGTGGACATTGCAGTGTAATGTTATGTAAGGAGAAAGGTTATTTGAGGTGATCCAGAAACCTAAAATATGCATAACCTGTAATTTTTCTGCTTGTTTTTTGTACATTTTGCACCTTTTTGAATCTACAAGATTTTAAAAAGTGATAGTACAAAAGTAATTTTTTTTCCTCTGCAAAAGTACAAAAGTGATTTTTTTCCCTCTGCAAACTCCTCATTCACTTATTTTATTTCATCTTTCTATTTAGGCTGAGTATCCAGATGCAAGTGCTTTGCGTGCTGTAATACATCCTTCACAGTCACCAAGCAAGTCTTTCATTCAAGTTCGCTTGTTAAGTAGAGATCCTAGAGTAAGTAGTCAATCTAACCTACTACCTTTGTGCATAAGTATAATTTTATTATGTATTATATCAAATCAATTAGTTCTTAAGATTTAATCCAATTTAACTGTATTCCATTATATATTTGTATTGAGATATGATAGAGAAGGTATAATAATGATTAGAAGACTAAAACAAAGTCAGTATTTTCTGCACTAAAAATATCTTCAGAATGCCAGCCTGATCAAGCATTATGAAAGTTGGATTTGGGCCTGCAACATTAGAAGTATCAAGATTTAAAGCTCTGATGAAAAAAACAGTAATTCTAGCTCTAGTAAAATATGACTTCTCTATAACATTTATAAAACAAAGGGTACGAGTGGGTTATCCCAGACCCCTTATGAAAAATAATTTTTTGAGATAACCCTTTCACGCAAAATGAAAGCTTGCAAACCCATGACTGATCTGCCTGTGGTGACATTTACCCACCCCATCACCGGACATAGGGGAGGGATAGTTTCGTTCCAGAGAGGCGAAGGGCACGATAGCACCCGGAGACAGCTACACCCGATATAAAAGGCATTATAATCTAAAAAGAAAGCGAGTCGAAGGCTTGCCAATATCCTCGGTTACTTATAAATATAAAATTTTTTTTGACAATTTCTCATTTTCTTAGTTTATTATAATGTTTTTTTTCTGGGAAAGGGTTATCGCAAAAATTATTTTTCAAAAGGGGTGCGGAATAACTCAATAGTAACAAACAAAGATACTTTTAATATAAGAAAATGAGAAATGTTCATTAGTTTAATGACTGAAACATATCTTTGATGGGTGGTGAAAAGGGCACAAGTCAAAAACTCGCATTTTTCAGGAGAGATACTTTAAGCTTGTAAAAAAATCCTGCAAATCAGGACAAGGAGCTATTTAGAGTCTTTATACCAGTATTTCCCAACCTATGGTCCATGAGTGGTTTCCAAAAAACTATAGCTTTATTTTGTCCACACCTATTTTGGCACAGACATTGAAATAATGTTTTTTATGATATTGTTTTCCTAAACAATTCCCCTCTCTGGTTCCAAACATTAGTGATCTGGTGCAGGAGATTCAAGCCCAGGGTTCCCATTTACACAAACTGATAATGTAACCTTTTTTGCTGGTAAAAATTGGTAACTAGGTGTGTGTGTGTGTATATATATATATATATATATATATATATATTTTACATCCCTTCTGTCTTACATATTTTAGAAACCAAAAGGCATTTGTATTATACTTTTTAATAATTTTTGTTTATAAAGCCATTTTCTAAAATTTCTCATATAAATATGCATTATTTTAACCCTGGGAATAAAACCTTTTAAAAATTTAATTTTTTGTTGTTGTCACTTGCATTTCTCAAAAATTTATAAATTGTCAACCTTGAAAAAAGTGAGAAATGCTGCTTTATACCAGGTCCATACCTTAAGAAGTGAATGAGACTGCCTTATGTCCTTTATCAAAAGAGGTTAATTTTCTCAACTAGAGACAACTCTTAACCCAATACAGAAAAAATTTGACTTGTGCCCTTTTGTCCAACCACCAAATATACATTCCACCATGCAGAGAAGTTTTTATTTCTTTCAGAAAAGGCCAACTGATAACTTGCAAGCTATCCATGGATCTCTGAATTGTCTTTTATTGTTCATATGTTTTCTAATTATTAGTAAATTGTACATCTATTTCATTATATTACAAAATATTTCATTTGCATTGCTGCTTTTCTAACTTGCAATTTGAAATTAAATTTGCACCCAACTCATACATGTGATAATTACAAATGCAAGTCTTTGCATCCCATAATAGTGAAAGTATTTTGATTTTTATTATGTAGCCCTTAAAAAAGTGTTCCATGTGTGATACTGTCTCATATGATATATGTTTGTACATTCCAGTTTAAGATGAAGATTAATTTTAAATTGGTAACTAAGATTTCTAGTATTGATAACCTGTTTTGATGTAATTTGATATTCAGCATATTTCTGGCAAGCTTATTTGGTAGAATTTTCGAAAAAATTTGGGAAAAAAATTTCTCAAAAAATATTTTCGAAAAAAATTTCGAAAAAAAATTTCGAAAAAAATTTTCAAAAAAATTTTAGAAAAAATTTTGCAAAAAAATTTTTCGAAAAAAATTTTGCAAAAAAATTTTTCGAAATAAAATTTTCAAAAAAATTTTCGAAAAGTTTTTGGAAAAAAATTTTTCGAAAAAAATTTCGAAGAAAATTTTGAAAAAAATTTTCGAAAAAAATTTCGAAAAAAAATTTTCGAAAAAAAATTCGAAAAAAATTTTGAAAAAAATTTTCGAAAAAATTTTCGAAACAAATTTCGAAAAAAAATTTTCGAAATAAATTTCGAAAAAAAATTTTCGAAAAAAATTTAAAAAAAAAAATTTTCAAAAAAAATTTTCGAAAAAAATTTGGAAAAAATTTCGAAAAAAAATTTTCGGAAAAAATTTTGAAAAAAATTTTCGAAAAAAAAATTTCGAAAAAAATTTTCGAAAGAAATTTCGAAAAAAAATATTGGAAAAAATTTTGAAAAAAATTTCCAAAAAAAAATTTTCGAAAAAAATTTTGAAAAAAAAATTTCGGAAAAAATTATGAAAAAAAAATTCGATAAAAATTTCAAAAAAAATTTTCGAATAAAATTTCGAAAAAAATTTTTTAAAAAAATTTCGAAAAAAACAGAAAAATTTTCGAAAAAATTTGGGAAAAAAATTTCTCAAAAAATATTTTCGAAAAAAATTTCGAAAAAAAATTTCGAAAAAAATTTTCAAAAAAATTTTAGAAAAAATTTTGCAAAAAAATTTTTCGAAAAAAATTTTGCAAAAAAATTTTTCGAAATAAAATTTTCAAAAAAATTTTCGAAAAAAATTTGGGAAAAAAATTTTCGAAAAAAAATTTTCGAAAAAATTTTTAAAAAAATTTTCGAAAAAAATTTCGAAAAAAATTTTGAAAAAAAAATTCGAAAAAAATTTTGAAAAAAATTTTCGAAAATAATTTTCAAAAAAATTTTCGAAAAAATTTTGGAAAAAAATTTTTCGAAAAAAATTGCGAAAAAAAAATTTCGAAAAAAATTATTAAAAAAATTTTCGAAATAAAATTTGAAAAAAAATTTCGAAAAAAATTTTCAAAGAAATTTTTGAAAAAATTTTGGAAAAAATTTTTCGAAAAAAATTTAAAAAAAATTTTCGAAAAAAATTTCGAAAAAAAATTTGAAAAAAAATTTCGAAAGAAATTTTCAGAAAAATTTTCGAAAAAATTTTGGAAAAAAATTTTTCCAAAAAAATTTTGAAAAAAATTTTCAAAAAAAATTTCGAAAAAGAATTTGAAAAAAATTTTCGAAAAAAATTTTGAAAAAAAATTTTCGAAAAAATTTTCGAAAAAAATTTCGAAAAAAATTTTCAAAAAGTTTTTGGAAAAAAATTTTGAAAAAGAATTTCGAAAAAAACTGAAAAAAAATTTCGAAAAAAAATTTTCAAAAAAAATTTTCGAAAAAAATTTCGAGAAAAAATTTTCGAAAAAATTTTGAAAAAAGATTTCGAAAAAAAATTTTCGAAAAAATAAAATAAAAATTTTCGAAAAAAAATTTGAAAAAAAAAATTTGAAAAAAAATTTCGAAAAAAATTTTGAAAAAATTTTCGAAAAAACTTTCGAAAAAAATTTTCGAAAAAAATTTTCGAAAAAAATTTCGAAAAAAATTTTTAAAAAAAATTTCGAAATAAATTTTCAGAAAAATTTTCGAAAAAATTTGAGAAAAAAATTTTCAAAAACATTTTCGAAAAAAATTTTCGAAAAAAAATTTTCGAAAAAATTTTGAAAAAATTTTGAAAAAAAAATTTTTGAAAAAAATTTCGAAAAAAATTTTTAAAAAAAATTCGAAAAAAATTTTGAAAAAAATTTTCGAAATTAATTTTCAAAAAAATTTTCAAAAAAATTTTGGAAAAAAATTTTTCGAAAAAAATTTCGAAAAAAATTATGAAAAAAAATTTCGAAAAAAAATTTGAAAAAAATTTTCAAAAAAGATTTCGAAAAAAAAATTTACAAAAAAATTTTGAAAAAAAATTTCGAAAAAAATTTTCAAAAAAAATTTCGAAAAAATTTTGGAATAAAATTTTTCGAAAAAAATTTTGAAAAAAATTTTCGAAAAAAATTTCGAAAAAAATTTGAAAAAAATTTTCGAAAAAAAATTTTGGAAAAAATTTTGAAAAAAAATTTTCGAAAAAAATTTTGAAAAAGAATTTTGAAAAAAATTTCGAAAAAAATTTCGAAAAAAATTTTCGAAAAAATTTTCGAAAAAAATTTTGAAAAGAAATTTTGAAAAAATTTTCAGAAAAATTTTCCAAAAAATTTTTCAAAAAATATTTTCGAAAAAAATTTCGAAAAAAAATTTTCGAAAAAAATTTTGAAAAAAAAATTCGAAAAAATTTTGAAAAAAAAATTTCGAAAAAAATTTCGAAAAAAATTTTGAAAAAAATTTTCGAAAATAATTTTGAAAAAAAATTTTCGAAAAAATTTTGAAAAAAAACCGAAAAAAATTTTCAAAAAAATTTTCGAAAAAATTTTGGAAAAAAATTTTTCGAAAAAAATTTCAAAAAAAAAATTTCGAAAAAAATGATGAAAAAAATTTTTGAAAAAAAATTTTCAAAAAAATTTTCGAAAAAATTTTGGAAAAAAATTTATCGAAAAAAATTTTTCGAAAAAAATTTTGAAAAAAATTTTCGAAAAAAATTTCGAAAAAAAATTTGAAAAATATTTTCGAAAAAAATTTCGAAGAAAAATTTTCGAAAAAAATTTTGAAAAAAAATTTCGAAAAAAAATTTTCGAAAAAAATTTTCGAAAAAATTTGAAAAAAATTTCGAAAAAAATTTCGAAAAAAAATTTAAAAAAAAATTCGAAAAAAATTTTCAAAAAAAATATAGAAAAAATTTTGCAAAAAAATTTTTCGAAAAAAATTTTCAAAAAAATTTTCGAAAAAAATTTTCGAAAAAAATTTTGAAAAAAAATTTTCGAAAAAAACTGAAAAAAATTTTCGAAAAAAAATTTTCGAAAAAAATTTTCGAAAAAAATTTGGAAAAATTCTTCGAAAAAAATTTTCATAAAAAATATTTGAAAAAATTTCGAAAAAAAATTTTCGGAAAAAATTTTGAAAAAAATTTTCGAAAAAAAAATTTCGTAAAAAATTTTCGAAAGAAATTTCGAAAAAAAAATTGGAAAAAATTTTGAAAAAAATTTCCAAAAAAAAATTTTCGAAAAAAATTTCGAAAAAAAATTTTCGAAAAAAATTTTTAAAAAAAATTTTTGAAAAAATTTTGGAAAAAATTTTTCGAAAAAAATTTAAAAAAAATTTTCGAAAAAAATTTCGAAAAAAAATTTGAAAAAAAATTTCGAAAGAAATTTTCAGAAAAATTTTCGAAAAAATTTTGGAAAAAAATTTTTCCAAAAAAATTTTGAAAAAAATTTTCAAAAAAAATTTCGAAAAAGAATTTGAAAAAAATTTTCGAAAAAAATTTTGAAAAAAAATTTTCGAAAAAATTTTCGAAAAAAATTTCGAAAAAAATTTTCAAAAAGTTTTTGGAAAAAAATTTTGAAAAAGAATTTCGAAAAAAACTGAAAAAAAATTTCGAAAAAAAATTTTCAAAAAAAATTTTCGAAAAAAATTTCGAGAAAAAATTTTCGAAAAAATTTTGAAAAAAGATTTCGAAAAAAAATTTTCGAAAAAATAAAATAAAAATTTTCGAAAAAAAATTTGAAAAAAAAAATTTGAAAAAAAATTTCGAAAAAAATTTTGAAAAAATTTTCGAAAAAACTTTCGAAAAAAATTTTCGAAAAAAATTTTCGAAAAAAATTTCGAAAAAAATTTTTAAAAAAAATTTCGAAATAAATTTTCAGAAAAATTTTCGAAAAAATTTGAGAAAAAAATTTTCAAAAACATTTTCGAAAAAAATTTTCGAAAAAAAATTTTCGAAAAAATTTTGAAAAAATTTTGAAAAAAAAATTTTTGAAAAAAATTTCGAAAAAAATTTTTAAAAAAAATTCGAAAAAAATTTTGAAAAAAATTTTCGAAATTAATTTTCAAAAAAATTTTCAAAAAAATTTTGGAAAAAAATTTTTCGAAAAAAATTTCGAAAAAAATTATGAAAAAAAATTTCGAAAAAAAATTTGAAAAAAATTTTCAAAAAAGATTTCGAAAAAAAAATTTACAAAAAAATTTTGAAAAAAAATTTCGAAAAAAATTTTCAAAAAAAATTTCGAAAAAATTTTGGAATAAAATTTTTCGAAAAAAATTTTGAAAAAAATTTTCGAAAAAAATTTCGAAAAAAATTTGAAAAAAATTTTCGAAAAAAAATTTTGGAAAAAATTTTGAAAAAAAATTTTGGAAAAAATTTTGAAAAAAAATTTTCGAAAAAAATTTTGAAAAAGAATTTTGAAAAAAATTTCGAAAAAAATTTCGAAAAAAATTTTCGAAAAAATTTTCGAAAAAAATTTTGAAAAGAAATTTTGAAAAAATTTTCAGAAAAATTTTCCAAAAAATTTTTCAAAAAATATTTTCGAAAAAAATTTCGAAAAAAAATTTTCGAAAAAAATTTTGAAAAAAAAATTCGAAAAAATTTTGAAAAAAAAATTTCGAAAAAAATTTCGAAAAAAATTTTGAAAAAAATTTTCGAAAATAATTTTGAAAAAAAATTTTCGAAAAAATTTTGAAAAAAAACCGAAAAAAATTTTCAAAAAAATTTTCGAAAAAATTTTGGAAAAAAATTTTTCGAAAAAAATTTCAAAAAAAAAATTTCGAAAAAAATGATGAAAAAAATTTTTGAAAAAAAATTTTCAAAAAAATTTTCGAAAAAATTTTGGAAAAAAATTTATCGAAAAAAATTTTTCGAAAAAAATTTTGAAAAAAATTTTCGAAAAAAATTTCGAAAAAAAATTTGAAAAATATTTTCGAAAAAAATTTCGAAGAAAAATTTTCGAAAAAAATTTTGAAAAAAAATTTCGAAAAAAAATTTTCGAAAAAAATTTTCGAAAAAATTTGAAAAAAATTTCGAAAAAAATTTCGAAAAAAAATTTAAAAAAAAATTCGAAAAAAATTTTCAAAAAAAATATAGAAAAAATTTTGCAAAAAAATTTTTCGAAAAAAATTTTCAAAAAAATTTTCGAAAAAAATTTTCGAAAAAAATTTTCGAAAGAAATTTCGAAAAAAAAATTGGAAAAAATTTTAAAAAAAATTTCCAAAAAAAAATTTTCGAAAAAAATTTCGAAAAAAAATTTTCGAAAAAAATTTTTAAAAAAAAATTTTGAAAAAATTTTGAAAAAAATTTTGAAAAAAATTTGAAAAAAAATTTTCGAAAAAAATTTCGAAAAAAATTTTGAAAAAAAAATTCGAAAAAAATTTTGAAAAAAATTTTCGAAAATAATTTTCAAAAAAATTTTCGAAAAAATTTTGGAAAAAAATTTTTCGAAAAAAATTTCGAAAAAAAAATTTCGAAAAAAAAATTTCGAAAAAAAAATTTCGAAAAAAATTATAAAAAAAATTTTCGAAAAAAAATTTGAAGAAAAATTTGAAAAAAAATTTCGAAAAAAAATTCGAAAAAAATTTCGAAAAAACTTTCGAAAAAAATTTCGAAAAAAATTTTTAAAAAAAATTTTGAAAAAAAATTCGAAAAAAATTTTTAAAAAAATTTTCGAAAAAAATTTCGAAAAAAAATTAAAAAAAAAATTCGAAAAAAATTTTCAAAAATTTTAGAAAAAATTTTGCAAAAAAATTTTGCAAAAAAATTTTTCGAAAAAAATTTTCAAAAAAATTTTCGAAAAAAATTTTCGAAAAAAATTTTCGAAAAAATTTAGGAAAAAAATTTTTCGAAAAAAATTTCAAAAAAAAAATTTCGAAAAAAATTATGAAAAAAATTTTTGAAAAAAAATTTTCAAAAAAATTTTCGAAAAAATTTTGGAAAAAAATTTATCGAAAAAAATTTTTCGAAAAAAATTTTGAAAAAAATTTCGAAAAAAATTTCGAAAAAAAATTTTCGAAAAAATGTTGAAAAAAAATTTCGAAAAAAATTTTGAAAAAAAATTCGAAAAAAATTTTTAAAAAAATTTTCGAAAAAAATTTCGAAAAAAAATTTTAAAAAAAATTCGAAAAAAATTTTCAAAAAAAATTTAGAAAAAATTTTGCAAAAAAATTTTTCGAAAAAAATTTTCAAAAACATTTTCGAAAAAAATTTTCGAAAAAAATTTTGAAAAAAAATTTTCGAAAAAAACTGAAAAAAATTTTCGAAAAAAAATTTTCGAAAAAAATTTTCGAAAAAAATTTGGAAAAATTTTTCGAAAAAAATTTTCATAAAAAATATTTGAAAAAATTTCGAAAAAAAATTTTCGGAAAAATTTTTGAAAAAAATTTTCGAAAAAAAAATTTCGGAAAAAATTCTGAAAAAAATTTTCGAAAAAAAAATTTCGTAAAAAATTTTCGAAAGAAATTTCGAAAAAAAAATTAGAAAAAATTTTGAAAAAAATTTCCAAAAATAAATTTTCGAAAAAAATTTCGAAAAAAATTTAAAAAAAAAATTTTTGAAAAAATTTTGAAAAAAATTTTGAAAAAAATTTGAAAAAAAATTTTTGAAAAAAATTTCGAAAAAAATTTTGAAAAAAAAATTCGAAAAAAATTTTGAAAAAAATTTTCGAAAATAATTTTCAAAAAAATTTTCGAAAAAATTTTGGAAAAAAATTTTTCGAAAAAAATTTCGAAAAAAAAATTTCGAAAAAAAAATTTCGAAAAAAATTATAAAAAAAATTTTCGAAAAAAAATTTGAAGAAAAATTTCGAAAAAAACTCAAAATAATTTTCGAAAAAATTTTGGAAAAAAATTTTCAAAAAGTTTTTGGAAAAAAATTTTTCGAAAAAAATTTTGAAAAAAAATTTCGAAAAAAATTTCGAAAAAAAATTTTCGAAAAAATTTTGAAAAAAGATTTCGAAAAAAAATTTTCGAAAAAATAAAAAAAAAATTTTCAAAAAAAAATTTGAAAAAAAAATTTGAAAAAAAATTTCAAAAAAAAATTCGAAAAAAATTTCGAAAAAACTTTCGAAAAAAATTTTCGAAAAAAATTTCGAAAAAAATTTTTAAAAAAAAATTTCGAAATAAATTTTCAGAAAAAGTTTCGAAAAAATTTGAGAAAAAAATTTTCAAAAAAATTTTCGAAAAAAATTTCGGAAAAAAATTTTCGAAAAAAAATTTTCGAAAAAATTTTGAAAAAAATTTTCGAAAAAATTTTGAAAAAAAATTTTCGAAAAAAATTTCGAAAAAAATTTTGAAAAAAAAATTCGAAAAAAATTTTGAAAAAAATTTTCGAAATTAATTTTCAAAAAAATTTTCAAAAAAATTTTGGAAAAAAATTTTTCGAAAAAAATTTCGAAAAAAATTATGAAAAAAAATTTCGAAAAAAAATTTGAAAAAAATTTTCAAAAAAGATTTCGAAAAAAAATTTTAGAAAAAAATTTTGAAAAAAAATTTCGAAAAAAATTTTCAAAAAAATTTTCGAAAAAATTTTGGAAAAAAATTTTTCGAAAAAAATTTTGAAAAAAATTTTCGAAAAAAATTTCGAAAAAAAATTTCGAAAAAAATTTTGAAAAAAATTTTCGAAAAAAATTTGAAAAAAATTTTCGAAAAAAAATTTTGGAAAAAATTTTGAAAAAAAATTTTCGAAAAAAATTTTCAGAAAAATTTTCCAAAAAATTTGGGAAAAAAATTTTTCAAAAAATATTTTCGAAAAAAATTTCGAAAAAAAATTTTCGAAAAAAATTTTGAAAAAAAAATTCGAAAAAATTTTGAAAAAAAAATTTCAAAAAAAATTTCGAAAAAAAATTTGAAAAAAATTTCCGAAAAAAATTTTTAAAAAAATTTTCGAAAAAAATTTCGAAAAAAAATTTTCGAAAAAATTTTGAAAAAAAACCGAAAAAAATTTTCAAAAAAATTTTCGAAAAAATTTTGGAAAAAAATTTTTCGAAAAAAATTTCAAAAAAAAAATTTCGAAAAAAATTATGAAAAAAATTTTTGAAAAAAAATTTTCAAAAACATTTTCGAAAAAATTTTGGAAAAAAATTTATCGAAAAAAATTTTTCGAAAAAAATTTTGAAAAAATTTTCGAAAAAAATTTCCAAAAAAAAATTTTCGAAAAAAATTTCGAAAAAAAATTTTCGAAAAAAATTTTTAAAAAAAAATTTTGAAAAAATTTTGAAAAAAATTTTGAAAAAAATTTGAAAAAAAATTTTCGAAAAAAATTTCGAAAAAAATTTTGAAAAAAAAATTCGAAAAAAATTTTGAAAAAAATTTTCGAAAATAATTTTCAAAAAAATTTTCGAAAAAATTTTGGAAAAAAATTTTTCGAAAAAAATTTCGAAAAAAAAATTTCGAAAAAAATTATAAAAAAAATTTTCGAAAAAAAATTTGAAGAAAAATTTGAAAAAAAATTTCGAAAAAAAATTCGAAAAAAATTTTTAAAAAAATTTTCGAAAAAAATTACGAAAAAAAATTAAAAAAAAAATTCGAAAAAAATTTTCAAAAATTTTAGAAAAAATTTTGCAAAAAAATTTTTCGAAAAAAATTTTCAAAAAAATTTTCGAAAAAAATTTTCGAAAAAATTTAGGAAAAAAATTTTTCGAAAAAAATTTCAAAAAAAAAATTTCGAAAAAAATTATGAAAAAAATTTTTGAAAAAAAATTTTCAAAAAAATTTTCGAAAAAATTTTGGAAAAAAATTTATCGAAAAAGATTTTTCGAAAAAAATTTTGAAAAAAATTTCGAAAAAAATTTTCAGAAAAAAATTTCGAAAAAAAATTTTCGAAAAAAATGTTGAAAAAAAATTTCGAAAAAAATTTTGAAAAAAAATTCAAAAAAAATTTTTAAAAAAATTTTCGAAAAAAATTTCGAAAAAAAATTTAAAAAAAAATTCGAAAAAAATTTTCAAAAAAAATTTAGAAAAAATTTTGCAAAAAAATTTTTCGAAAAAAATTTTCAAAAACATTTTCGAAAAAAATTTTCGAAAAAAATTTTGAAAAAAAATTTTCGAAAAAAACTGAAAAAAATTTTCGAAAAAAAATTTTCGAAAAAAATTTTCGAAAAAAATTTGGAAAAATTTTTCGAAAAAAATTTTCATAAAAAATATTTAAAAAAATTTCGAAAAAAAATTTTCGGAAAAAATTTTGAAAAAAATTTTCGAAAAAAAAATTTCGTAAAAAATTTTCGAAAGAAATTTCGGAAAAAAAAATTGGAAAAAATTTTGAAAAAAATTTCCAAAAAAAAATTTTCGAAAAAAATTTCGAAAAAAAATTTTCGAAAAAAATTTTAAAAAAAAATTTCAAAAAAAATTTTTAAAAAAAATTTCAAAAAAAATTTTCAAAAAAATTTTCGAAAAAAATTTCGGAAAAAAATTTTTGAAAAAATTTTGAAAAAAATTTTCGAAAAAAATTTGAAAAAAAATTTTCGAAAAAAATTTCAAAAAAAATTTTGAAAAAAAAATTCGAAAAAAATTTTGAAAAAAATTTTCGAAAATAATTTTCAAAAAAATTTTCGAAAAAATTTTGGAAAAAAATTTTTCGAAAAAAATTTCGAAAAAAATTATAAAAAAAATTTTCGAAAAAAAATTTGAAGAAAAATTTCGAAAAATATTTTCAAAAAAATTTTCGAAAAAATTTTGGAAAAAAATTTTTCGAAAAAAATTTTAAAAAAATTTCGAAAAAAATTTTCGAAAAAAATTTCGAAAAAAAATTTGAAAAAAATTTTCAAAAAAGATTTCGAAAAAAAATTTTCGAAAAAAATTTTGAAAAAAAATTTCGAAAAAAATTTTCAAAAAAATTTTCGAAAAAATTTTGGAAAAAAATTTTTCGAAAAAAATTTCGAAAAAAAATTTTCGAAAAACATTTCAAAAAAAATTTTGAAAAAAATTTTCGAAAAAAACTTCGATAAAAAATTTTCGAAAAAATTTTCGAAAAAAATTTCGAAAAAAATTTTCAAAAAAATTTTCAGTTTTTGGAAAAAATTTTTCGAAAAAAATTTTGAAAAAAAATTTCGAAAAAAACTGAAAAAAAATTACGAAAAAAAATTTTCGAAAAAAATTTTCGAAAAAAATTTCGAGAAAAAATTTTCGAAAAAATTTTGAAAAAAGATTTTGAAAAAAAATTTTCGAAAAAATAAAAAAAAAATTTTCGAAAAAAAAATTGAAAAAAAAATTTGAAAAAAAATTTCGAAAAAAATTTCGAAAAAACTTTCGAAAAAAAGTTTCGAAAAAAATTTCGAAAAAAATTTTTGGAAATATTTTGAAAAAAATTTTCGAAAAAAATTTCGGAAAAAAATTTTCGAAAAAAAAATTTCGAAAAAATTTTGAAAAAAATTTTCGAAAAAATTTTGAAAAAAAATTTTCGAAAAAAATTACGAAAAAAATTTTGAAAAAAAAATTCGAAAAAAATTTTGAAAAAAATTTTCGAAATTAATTTTCAAAAAAATTTTCAAAGAAATTTTGGAAAAAAATTTTTCGAAAAAAATTTCGAAAAAAAATTTCGAAAAAAAATTTGAAAAAAATTTTCAAAAAAGATTTCGAAAAAAAATTTTAGAAAAAAATTTTGAAAAAAAATTTCGAAAAAAATTTTCAAAAAAATTTTCGAAAAAATTTTGGAAAAAAATTTTTCGAAAAAAATTTTGAAAAAAATTTTCGAAAAAAATTTCGAAAAAAAATTTCAAAAAAAATTTTGAAAAAAATTTTCGAAAAAAATTTGAAAAAAATTTTCGAAAAAAAATTTTGGAAAAAATTTTGAAAAAGAATTTTGAAAAAAATTTCGAAAAAAATTTCGAAAAAAATTTTCGAAAAAAATTTCGAAAAAAATTTTGAAAAAAAATTTTGTAAAAAATTTTCAGAAAAATTTTCCAAAAAATTTGGGAAAAAAATTTTGAAAAAAATTTTCGAAAAAAATTTCGAAAAAAATTTTCAAAAAAAATTTAGAAAACATTTTGCAAAAAAATTTTTCGAAAAAAATTTTCAAAAAAATTTTCGAAAAACATTTTCGAAAAACATTTTGAAAAAAAATTTTCGAAAAAAACTGAAAAACATTTTCGAAAAAAAATTTTCGAAAAAAATTTTCGAAAAAAATTTTCATAAAAATATTTGAAAAAATTTCGAAAAAAAATTTTCGAAAAAAAAATTTCGTAAAAAATTTTGAAAAAAATTTTCGAAAAAATTTTCGAAATAAATTTCGAAAAAAAATTTTCGAAAAAATTTTCGAAAAAAATTTAAAAAAAAAAATTTTCAAAAAAAATTTTCGAAAAAAATTTGGAAAATTTTTTCGAAAAAAATTTTCATAAAAAATTTTTGAAAAAATTTCGAAAAAAAATTTTCGGAAAAAATTTTGAAAAAGATTTTCGAAAAAAAAATTTCGAAAAAAAATTTCAAAAGAAATTTCGAAAAAAAATATTGGAAAAAATTTTGAAAGAAATTTCCAAAAAAAAATTTTCGAAAAAAATTTTGAAAAAAAAATTTCGAAAAAAATTATGAAAAAAAAATTCGAAAAAAATTTCAAAAAAAATTTTCGAATAAAATTTCGAAAAAAATTTTTTAAAAAAATTTCGAAAAAAACTTTCAGAAAAATTTTCGAAAAAATTTGGGAAAAAAATTTCTCAAAAAATATTTTCGAAAAAAATTTCGAAAAAAAATTTCGAAAAAAATTTTCAAAAAAATTTTAGAAAAAATTTTGCAAAAAAATTTTTCGAAAAAAATTTTGCAAAAAAATATTTCGAAATAAAATTTTCAAAAAAATTTTCGAAAAAAATTTCGGAAAAAAATTTTCGAAAGAAAATTTTCGAAAAAATTTTGAAAAAAAAATTTCGAAAAAAATTTTGAAAAAAAAATTCGAAAAAAATTTTGAAAAAAATTTTCGAAAAAATTTTGGAAAAAAATTTTTCGAAAAAAATTGCGAAAAAAAAATTTCGAAAAAAATTATTAAAAAAATTTTCGAAATAAAATTTGAAAAAAAATTTCGAAAAAAATTTTCAAAAAAATTTTCGAAAAAATTTTGGAAAAAGATTTTCAAAAAGTTTTTGGAAAAAAATTTTTCGAAAAAAATTTTGAAAAAAAATTTCGAAAAAAATTTCGAAAAAAACAAAAAAAATTTCGAAAAAAATTTTCGAAAAAAATTTCGAGAAAAAATTTTCGAAAAAATTTTGAAAAAAGATTCCAAAAAAAAATTTTCGAAAAAATAAAAAAAAAATTTTCGAAAAAAAATTTCGAAAAAAATTATTAAAAAAATTTTCGAAATAAAATTTGAAAAAAAATTTCGAAAAAAATTTTCAAAAAAATTTTCGAAAAAATTTTGGAAAAAAATTTTCAAAAAGTTTTTGGAAAAAAATTTTTCGAAAAAAATTTTGAAAAAAAATTTCGAAAAAAATTTCGAAAAAAACTGAAAAAAAATTTCGAGAAAAAATTTTCGAAAAAATTTTGAAAAAAGATTTCGAAAAAAAATTTTCGAAAAAATAAAAAAAAAATTTTCGAAAAAAAATTTGAAAAAAAAATTTGAAAAAAAATTTCGAAAAAAAATTCGAAAAAAATTACGAAAAAACTTTCGAAAAAAATTTCGAAAAAAATTTTTAAAAAAAATTTCGAAATAAATTTTCAGAAAAATTTTCGAAAAAATTTGAGAAAAAAATTTTCAAAAAAATTTTCGAAAAAAATTTCGGAAAAAAATTTTCGAAAAAAAATTTTCGAAAAAATTTTGAAAAAAATTTTCGAAAAAATTTTGAAAAAAAATTTTCGAAAAAAATTTCGAAAAAAATTTTGAAAAAAAAATTCGAAAAAAATTTTGAAAAAAATTTTCGAAATTAATTTTCAAAAAAATTTTCAAAAAAATTTTGGAAAAAAATTTTTCGAAAAAAATTTCGAAAAAAATTATGAAAAAAAATTTCGAAAAAAAATTTGAAAAAAATTTTCAAAAAAGATTTCGAAAAAAAATTTTAGAAAAAAATTTTGAAAAAAAATTTCGAAAAAAATTTTCAAAAAAATTTTCGAAAAAATTTTGGAAAAAAATTTTTCGAAAAAAATTTTGAAAAAAATTTTCGAAAAAAATTTTCGAAAAAAAATTTTGGAAAAAATTTTGAAAAAAAATTTTCGAAAAAAATTTTCAAAAAAATTTTCGAAAAAATTTTGGAAAAAAATTTTTCGAAAAAAATTTCGAAAAAAAAATTTCGAAAAAAAAATTTCGAAAAAAATTATTAAAAAAATTTTCGAAAAAAAATTTGAAGAAAAATTTCGAAAAAAATTTTCAAAAAAATTTTCGAAAATAATTTTGAAAAAAAATTTTCGAAAAAATTTTGAAAAAAAACCGAAAAAAATTTTCAAAAAAATTTTCGAAAAAATTTTGGAAAAAAATTTATCGAAAAAAATTTTTCGAAAAAAATTTTGAAAAAAATTTTCGAAAAAAATTTCGAAAAAAAATTTGAAAAAAATTTTCGAAAAAAATTTCGAAGAAAAATTTTCGAAAAAAATTTTGAAAAAAAATTTCGAAAAAAAATTTTCGAAAAAAATTTTCGAAAAAATTTGAAAAAAATTTCGAAAAAAATTTCGAAAAAAAATTTAAAAAAAAATTCGAAAAAAATTTTCAAAAAAAATTTAGAAAAAATTTTGCAAAAAAATTTTTCGAAAATATTTTCAAAAAAATTTTCGAAAAAAATTTTGAAAAAAAATTTTCGAAAAAAACTGAAAAAAATTTTCGAAAAAAATTTTCGAAAAAAATTTGGAAAAATTTTTCGAAAAAAATTTTCATAAAAAATATTTGAAAAAATTTCGAAAAAAAAGTTTCGGAAAAAATTTTGAAAAAAATTTTCGAAAAAAAAATTTCGTAAAAAATTTTCGAAAGAAATTTCGAAAAAAAAATTGGAAAAAATTTTGAAAAAAATTTCCAAAAAAAAATTTTCGAAAAAAATTTCGAAAAAAAATTTTTGAAAAAAATTTTTAAAAAAAATTTTTGAAAAAATTTTGAAAAAAATTTTGAAAAAAATTTGAAAAAAAATTTTCGAAAAAAATTTCGAAAAAAATTTTGAAAAAAAAATTCGAAAAAAATTTTGAAAAAATTTTCGAAAATAATTTTCATAAAAATTTCCAAAAAAATTTTGGAAAAAAATTTTTCGAAAAAAATTTCGAAAAAAAAATTTCGAAAAAAAAATTTCGAAAAAAAAATTTCGAAAAAAATTATAAAAAAAATTTTCGAAAAAAAATTTGAAGAAAAATTTCGAAAAAAATTTTCAAAAAAATTTTCGAAAAAATTTTGGAAAAAAATTTTCAAAAAGTTTTTGGAAAAAAATTTTTCGAAAAAAATTTTGAAAAAAAATTTCGAAAAAAATTTCGAAAAAAACTGAAAAAAAATTTCGAAAAAAAATTTTCGAAAAAATAAAAAAAAAATTTTCGAAAAAAAATTTGAAAAAAAAATTTGAAAAAAAATTTCGAAAAAAAATTCGAAAAAAATTTCGAAAAAACTTTCGAAAAAAATTTCGAAAAAAATTTTTAAAAAAAATTTCGAAATAAATTTTCAGAAAAATTTTCGAAAAAATTTGAGAAAAAAATTTTCAAAAAAATTTTCGAAAAAAATTTCGGAAAAAAATTTTCGAAAAAAAATTTTCGAAAAAATTTTGAAAAAAAATTTTCGAAAAAAATTTCGAAAAAAATTTTGAAAAAAAAATTCGAAAAAAATTTTGAAAAAAATTTTCGAAATTAATTTTCAAAAAAATTTTGGAAAAAAATTTTTCGAAAAAAATTTCGAAAAAAATTATGAAAAAAAATTTCGAAAAAAAATTTGAAAAAAATTTTCAAAAAAGATTTCGAAAAAAAATTTTAGAAAAAAATTTTGAAAAAAAATTTCGAAAAAAATTTTCAAAAAAATTTTCGAAAAAATTTTGGAAAAAAATTTTTCGAAAAAAATTTTGAAAAAAATTTTCGAAAAAAATTTCGAAAAAAAATTTCGAAAAAAATTTTGAAAAAAATTTTCGAAAAAAATTTGAAAAAAATTTTCGAAAAAAAATTTTGGAAAAAATTTTGAAAAAAAATTTTCGAAAAAAATTTTGAAAAAGAATTTTGAAAAAAATTTCGAAAAAAATTTCGAAAAAAATTTTCGAAAAAAATTTCGAAAAAAATTTTGAAAAAAAATTTTGAAAAAAATTTTCAGAAAAATTTTCCAAAAAATTTGGGAAAAAAATTTTTCAAAAAATATTTTCGAAAAAAATTTCGAAAAAAAATTTTCGAAAAAAACTTTTGAAAAAAAAATTCGAAAAAATTTTGAAAAAAAAATTTCGAAAAAAATTTCGAAAAAAATTTTGAAAAAAATTTTCGAAAAAAATTTTGAAAAAAATTTTCGAAAAAAATTTCGAAAAAAAATTTTCGAAAAAATTTTGAAAAAAAACCGAAAAAAATTTTCAAAAAAATTTTGGAAAAAAATTTTTCGAAAAAAATTTCTAAAAAAAAATTTCGAAAAAAATTATGAAAAAAATTTTTGAAAAAAAATTTTCAAAAAAATTTTCGAAAAAATTTTGGAAAAAAATTTATCGAAAAAAATTTTTCGAAAAAAATTTTGAAAAAAATTTTCGAAAAAAATTTCGAAAAAAAATTTGAAAAAAATTTTCGAAAAAAATTTCGAAGAAAAATTTTCGAAAAAAATTTTGAAAAAAAATTTCGAAAAAAAATTTTCGAAAAAAATTTTCGAAAAAATTTGAAAAAAATTTCGAAAAAAAATTTTGAAAAAAATTTTCGAAAAAATTTTGGAAAAAAATTTTTCGAAAAAAATTTCAAAAAAAAAATTTCGAAAAAAATTATGAAAAAAATTTTTGAAAAAAAATTTTCAAAAAAATTTTCGAAAAAATTTTGGAAAAAAATTTATCAAAAAAAATTTTTCGAAAAAAATTTTGAAAAAAATTTCGAAAAAAATTTTCAGAAAAAAATTTCGAAAAAAAAATTTCGAAAAAAATGTTGAAAAAAAATTTTGAAAAAAATTTTGAAAAAAAATTCGAAAAAAATTTTTAAAAAAATTTTCGAAAAAAATTTCGAAAAAAAATTTAAAAAAAAATTCGAAAAAAATTTTCAAAAAAAATTTAGAAAAAATTTTGCAAAAAAATTTTTCGAAAAAAATTTTCAAAAAAATTTTGAAAAAAAATTTTCGAAAAAAACTGAAAAAAATTTTCGAAAAAAAATTTTCGAAAAAAATTTTCGAAAAAAATTTGGAAAAATTTTTCGAAAAAAATTTTCATGAAAAATATTTGAAAAAATTTCGAAAAAAAATTTTCGGAAAAAATTTTGAAAAAAATTTTCGAAAAAAAAATTTCGGAAAAAATTTTGAAAAAAATTTTCGAAAAAAAAATTTCGTAAAAAATTTTCGAAAGAAATTTCGAAAAAAAAATTGGAAAAAATTTTGAAAAAAATTTCCAAAAAAAAATTTTCGAAAAAAATTTCGAAAAAAAATTTTCGAAAAAAATTAAAAAAAAAAATTTTTGAAAAAATTTTGAAAAAAATTTTGAAAAAAATTTGAAAAAAAATTTTCGAAAAAAATTTCGAAAAAAATTTTGAAAAAAAAATTCGAAAAAAATTTTGAAAAAAATTTTCGAAAATAATTTTCAAAAAAATTTTCGAAAAAATTTTCGAAAAAAATTTTTCGAAAAAAATTTCGAAAAAAAAATTTCGAAAAAAAATTTCGAAAAAAATTATAAAAAAAATTTTCGAAAAAAAATTTGAAGAAAAATTTCGAAAAACACTTTCAAAATAATTTTCGAAAAAATTTTGGAAAAAAATTTTCAAAAAGTTTTTGGAAAAAAATTTTTCGAAAAAAATTTTGAAAAAAAATTTCGAAAAAAATTTCGAAAAAAACTGAAAAAAAATTTCGAAAAAAAATTTTCGAAAAAAATTTTCGAAAAAAATTTTCGAAAAAAATTTCGAGAAAAAATTTTCGAAAAAATTTTGAAAAAAGATTTCGAAAAAAAATTCAATAAGTCAGTGATAGGCAGGAGTAGGATTAGAGTTTGGATGAAAAAATTTATGTGAGAAAGTTTGTGCAATGTATATTCCACAAATATTTCTCTTTAGGAAACAGCCCCTTATTAGATCCTATGGAATCATGTTGTATAATTTCGAGACACCCTATTTTTCTCCTCCTCTATGTATCATATTTAACTGTAACTAATAAGTGAATCCTAATAAGTTATTATTTTAATATTATTTGTTTAAAAATTTTCAATTTTCTTAACATAGATTGGAGAACTTAGGCCTGGTGACTACAATCTGACTGTATATGGTTCAGGTTCCTTCATAAGCTTCAGAAAGTCAACAAAGCTCTTATATGTTCCTAAGAGTGTCTCTGTTTTCATACAATTGGATCGAACAGTTTACAAACCAGGAATCACAGTGAATTTCAGAGTTGTCGTCTTAGACTCTCAACTTAGACCAATCTCTCAACAACCTGTAGATATTCTTGTGACAGTGAGTATGTTAATGTTTTAAGTTTTAGCTGTGGTATACCACAATGAAGTTAAAAAAAATAAATTCTTTTAAAGATTGACTGATAATAATTTATATAATTTTGAAACATTTACAATGTATACATGTGTATATCTTTTTAATTAAGGATGGTAATGGAAATGAGGTACGGCACTGGAACCAAGCGGTTACGCATTTTGGCTGCTTTATTGGAGATATACCATTGTCAAATAGTCCTGTCCTTGGCGAATGGAATATCAGAGCCACTGTAAATGCAGAATCATACAACAAAACCTTCTTGGTGGCAGACTATGTCCTCCCAAAATTTCAAGTGATGATGGACCTACCAAGTTATGCAACCTTTGAAGAAGCTGAGTCACTCTCTGTCAAAGTAACTGCCAAGTGAGTACTTTATACAAGTCAAATATCCAGTGCCATAGCTACGGTATGGCAAAGGTGGCATTTGCCATAGGCGCCGCTTGTAAAAGGTGCCAAATGTTCCTGAAAAAAGTGCCATAAATTCATTTTCCCATAAATAAGTATTAATTTAATACCCAAACGTTAATTTATATGTAATAAAAATGCTATTATTCTTTATTAAAATGCAGAAAAATTATATTCTACATAACCAAGGTGTTTTCAAAAATGTTGCCATAGGTGCCATATCGCCTAGGTGTGCCTCTGCAAATATGTATGAAAGCACCGGACAGATTTTGTGGATATATTACTGTGTGTCACGTTGTATATCATATGAAAACTAATGACAAATTTTGTGGTAATAGTGATATGTGTCCCATTGTATCCAGAATTGGCCAAGCACTAAATGGGGCCCAGATGCGAATATCACTGGGGCCCCACAATAGAAATAATTATAGTAATAACGAATGATTTATGGAGCCCCAGTTTAATATTATAACTTCTACAGAGTTTCTTTATTGGAAATCAGTTTGCAAGTGATTTTTAATAAATGTTTTTGCAAAATTTACAGTCAATACTTGAATAATTGAGAACTTCTGGAGCCCCCATTATTTGGGGGTCCATATGCCTTGCATCCACCTCATCCCCTCTTCGGCCGGCCATGATTGTATCATCTAACTAACAATAAGATGAATACTGTTTTTTTATTCAGAACTATAATCTGACTAATTGGAGAAAAACTCTCATTCTAACTCAGGTATTCAAATGGTAGATATGTGAAAGGAGAATTGACCATATCTGCTACTCCTACATATCACACAGAAATTCTTCAACCAGTTTTCAATAATCCAGTGAGGAAGGTATTGCCTATAGATGGGGAGATCACAGTGAACTTCAATTTGGTGAAAGAATTTGGGTAAGACCTCTTAAAATAATTTTTGGCTGGTAAAAATTTCTTCCCTAATTAATAAGAAAGCGGTTACATGAAGCAAATTTATATAGGATATGCCTGCAAATCATATCATACAATTTCCTTTAGTCATAAATTAATCTCATTATGCATTCTTGCTTCCATTTTATTGAAAAGTAAAATTTTACAAGTTATTCCATTCTAGGTGCCTTATGCACAAGTAAGTTTTTAAATTAATACTTTTATATTTCGATGAAAGTGTAGGCATGGCTAATATGAAACAGTATGACATGTCATAGGTCTGTACTAGACTTCAATATTCACATTTTATTTCTATAGTATTTTTATTAACATCCATTGCCCATAGTTAGCGTTTAATCATTCTTCAAATAACCCTTTCATTTATTCTTTTCTCATGTAAAATATTTGCAGAATTTTTGATGACTTCCAAAGGCTGGTTATTTTTGATGTTGGAGTAGAGGAATCAGTGTCTGGTAGTCATCAAAATGCTTCAGCTACAATCCTCCTTCACAAATACAGCAATAAAATTGAATTAATCAAACCATCGGAATTCTATGAACCTGGCCTCTCATATAAGCCTACAGTGAGTGTTAACAGTTTTGTAATATTTCCTATTTGATCACAAGTTTAAGTTTGAATGTACTTCATTTAAAGAAATGGAGTGAGCTGATTATAATTGCAGAAGCTGTTTTGATTAATACTTTAATATTTTCAATCATTTATCAGATCAAAGTCACCAAATTTGATGGGTCACCTTTGGAAGATATGAAAAACCCTGTGACAATAAAGGGTGGCTTAACTAATGATGACAAGGAACAGCCAGTGAGTAATATTCCATTGAATCGAAATGGAATGAAACAACTGGATTTTGACACTCCTCTTAGCGCTAACTCTTCTTCACTTTTAGAGATTGAGGTAAGCATATGTGGACATTGCAGTGTAATGTTATGTAAGGAGAAAGGTTATTTGAGGTGATCCAGAAACCTAAAATATGCATAACCTGTAATTTTTCTGCTTGTTTTTTGTACATTTTGCACCTTTTTGAATCTACAAGATTTTAAAAAGTGATAGTACAAAAGTAATTTTTTTTCCTCTGCAAAAGTACAAAAGTGATTTTTTTCCCTCTGCAAACTCCTCATTCACTTATTTTATTTCATCTTTCTATTTAGGCTGAGTATCCAGATGCAAGTGCTTTGCGTGCTGTAATACATCCTTCACAGTCACCAAGCAAGTCTTTCATTCAAGTTCGCTTGTTAAGTAGAGATCCTAGAGTAAGTAGTCAATCTAACCTACTACCTTTGTGCATAAGTATAATTTTATTATGTATTATATCAAATCAATTAGTTCTTAAGATTTAATCCAATTTAACTGTATTCCATTATATATTTGTATTGAGATATGATAGAGAAGGTATAATAATGATTAGAAGACTAAAACAAAGTCAGTATTTTCTGCACTAAAAATATCTTCAGAATGCCAGCCTGATCAAGCATTATGAAAGTTGGATTTGGGCCTGCAACATTAGAAGTATCAAGATTTAAAGCTCTGATGAAAAAAACAGTAATTCTAGCTCTAGTAAAATATGACTTCTCTATAACATTTATAAAACAAAGGGTACGAGTGGGTTATCCCAGACCCCTTATGAAAAATAATTTTTTGAGATAACCCTTTCACGCAAAATGAAAGCTTGCAAACCCATGACTGATCTGCCTGTGGTGACATTTACCCACCCCATCACCGGACATAGGGGAGGGATAGTTTCGTTCCAGAGAGGCGAAGGGCACGATAGCACCCGGAGACAGCTACACCCGATATAAAAGGCATTATAATCTAAAAAGAAAGCGAGTCGAAGGCTTGCCAATATCCTCGGTTACTTATAAATATAAAATTTTTTTTGACAATTTCTCATTTTCTTAGTTTATTATAATGTTTTTTTTCTGGGAAAGGGTTATCGCAAAAATTATTTTTCAAAAGGGGTGCGGAATAACTCAATAGTAACAAACAAAGATACTTTTAATATAAGAAAATGAGAAATGTTCATTAGTTTAATGACTGAAACATATCTTTGATGGGTGGTGAAAAGGGCACAAGTCAAAAACTCGCATTTTTCAGGAGAGATACTTTAAGCTTGTAAAAAAATCCTGCAAATCAGGACAAGGAGCTATTTAGAGTCTTTATACCAGTATTTCCCAACCTATGGTCCATGAGTGGTTTCCAAAAAACTATAGCTTTATTTTGTCCACACCTATTTTGGCACAGACATTGAAATAATGTTTTTTATGATATTGTTTTCCTAAACAATTCCCCTCTCTGGTTCCAAACATTAGTGATCTGGTGCAGGAGATTCAAGCCCAGGGTTCCCATTTACACAAACTGATAATGTAACCTTTTTTGCTGGTAAAAATTGGTAACTAGGTGTGTGTGTGTATATATATATATATATATATATATATATATATTTTACATCCCTTCTGTCTTACATATTTTAGAAACCAAAAGGCATTTGTATTATACTTTTTAATAATTTTTGTTTATAAAGCCATTTTCTAAAATTTCTCATATAAATATGCATTATTTTAACCCTGGGAATAAAACCTTTTAAAAATTTAATTTTTTGTTGTTGTCACTTGCATTTCTCAAAAATTTATAAATTGTCAACCTTGAAAAAAGTGAGAAATGCTGCTTTATACCAGGTCCATACCTTAAGAAGTGAATGAGACTGCCTTATGTCCTTTATCAAAAGAGGTTAATTTTCTCAACTAGAGACAACTCTTAACCCAATACAGAAAAAATTTGACTTGTGCCCTTTTGTCCAACCACCAAATATACATTCCACCATGCAGAGAAGTTTTTATTTCTTTCAGAAAAGGCCAACTGATAACTTGCAAGCTATCCATGGATCTCTGAATTGTCTTTTATTGTTCATATGTTTTCTAATTATTAGTAAATTGTACATCTATTTCATTATATTACAAAATATTTCATTTGCATTGCTGCTTTTCTAACTTGCAATTTGAAATTAAATTTGCACCCAACTCATACATGTGATAATTACAAATGCAAGTCTTTGCATCCCATAATAGTGAAAGTATTTTGATTTTTATTATGTAGCCCTTAAAAAAGTGTTCCATGTGTGATACTGTCTCATATGATATATGTTTGTACATTCCAGTTTAAGATGAAGATTAATTTTAAATTGGTAACTAAGATTTCTAGTATTGATAACCTGTTTTGATGTAATTTGATATTCAGCATATTTCTGGCAAGCTTATTTGGTAGAATTTTCGAAAAAATTTGGGAAAAAAATTTCTCAAAAAATATTTTCGAAAAAAATTTCGAAAAAAAATTTCGAAAAAAATTTTCAAAAAAATTTTAGAAAAAATTTTGCAAAAAAATTTTTCGAAAAAAATTTTGCAAAAAAATTTTTCGAAATAAAATTTTCAAAAAAATTTTCGAAAAGTTTTTGGAAAAAAATTTTTCGAAAAAAATTTCGAAGAAAATTTTGAAAAAAATTTTCGAAAAAAATTTCGAAAAAAAATTTTCGAAAAAAAATTCGAAAAAAATTTTGAAAAAAATTTTCGAAAAAATTTTCGAAACAAATTTCGAAAAAAAATTTTCGAAATAAATTTCGAAAAAAAATTTTCGAAAAAAATTTAAAAAAAAAAATTTTCAAAAAAAATTTTCGAAAAAAATTTGGAAAAAATTTCGAAAAAAAATTTTCGGAAAAAATTTTGAAAAAAATTTTCGAAAAAAAAATTTCGAAAAAAATTTTCGAAAGAAATTTCGAAAAAAAATATTGGAAAAAATTTTGAAAAAAATTTCCAAAAAAAAATTTTCGAAAAAAATTTTGAAAAAAAAATTTCGGAAAAAATTATGAAAAAAAAATTCGATAAAAATTTCAAAAAAAATTTTCGAATAAAATTTCGAAAAAAATTTTTTAAAAAAATTTCGAAAAAAACAGAAAAATTTTCGAAAAAATTTGGGAAAAAAATTTCTCAAAAAATATTTTCGAAAAAAATTTCGAAAAAAAATTTCGAAAAAAATTTTCAAAAAAATTTTAGAAAAAATTTTGCAAAAAAATTTTTCGAAAAAAATTTTGCAAAAAAATTTTTCGAAATAAAATTTTCAAAAAAATTTTCGAAAAAAATTTGGGAAAAAAATTTTCGAAAAAAAATTTTCGAAAAAATTTTTAAAAAAATTTTCGAAAAAAATTTCGAAAAAAATTTTGAAAAAAAAATTCGAAAAAAATTTTGAAAAAAATTTTCGAAAATAATTTTCAAAAAAATTTTCGAAAAAATTTTGGAAAAAAATTTTTCGAAAAAAATTGCGAAAAAAAAATTTCGAAAAAAATTATTAAAAAAATTTTCGAAATAAAATTTGAAAAAAAATTTCGAAAAAAATTTTCAAAGAAATTTTTGAAAAAATTTTGGAAAAAATTTTTCGAAAAAAATTTAAAAAAAATTTTCGAAAAAAATTTCGAAAAAAAATTTGAAAAAAAATTTCGAAAGAAATTTTCAGAAAAATTTTCGAAAAAATTTTGGAAAAAAATTTTTCCAAAAAAATTTTGAAAAAAATTTTCAAAAAAAATTTCGAAAAAGAATTTGAAAAAAATTTTCGAAAAAAATTTTGAAAAAAAATTTTCGAAAAAATTTTCGAAAAAAATTTCGAAAAAAATTTTCAAAAAGTTTTTGGAAAAAAATTTTGAAAAAGAATTTCGAAAAAAACTGAAAAAAAATTTCGAAAAAAAATTTTCAAAAAAAATTTTCGAAAAAAATTTCGAGAAAAAATTTTCGAAAAAATTTTGAAAAAAGATTTCGAAAAAAAATTTTCGAAAAAATAAAATAAAAATTTTCGAAAAAAAATTTGAAAAAAAAAATTTGAAAAAAAATTTCGAAAAAAATTTTGAAAAAATTTTCGAAAAAACTTTCGAAAAAAATTTTCGAAAAAAATTTTCGAAAAAAATTTCGAAAAAAATTTTTAAAAAAAATTTCGAAATAAATTTTCAGAAAAATTTTCGAAAAAATTTGAGAAAAAAATTTTCAAAAACATTTTCGAAAAAAATTTTCGAAAAAAAATTTTCGAAAAAATTTTGAAAAAATTTTGAAAAAAAAATTTTTGAAAAAAATTTCGAAAAAAATTTTTAAAAAAAATTCGAAAAAAATTTTGAAAAAAATTTTCGAAATTAATTTTCAAAAAAATTTTCAAAAAAATTTTGGAAAAAAATTTTTCGAAAAAAATTTCGAAAAAAATTATGAAAAAAAATTTCGAAAAAAAATTTGAAAAAAATTTTCAAAAAAGATTTCGAAAAAAAAATTTACAAAAAAATTTTGAAAAAAAATTTCGAAAAAAATTTTCAAAAAAAATTTCGAAAAAATTTTGGAATAAAATTTTTCGAAAAAAATTTTGAAAAAAATTTTCGAAAAAAATTTCGAAAAAAATTTGAAAAAAATTTTCGAAAAAAAATTTTGGAAAAAATTTTGAAAAAAAATTTTCGAAAAAAATTTTGAAAAAGAATTTTGAAAAAAATTTCGAAAAAAATTTCGAAAAAAATTTTCGAAAAAATTTTCGAAAAAAATTTTGAAAAGAAATTTTGAAAAAATTTTCAGAAAAATTTTCCAAAAAATTTTTCAAAAAATATTTTCGAAAAAAATTTCGAAAAAAAATTTTCGAAAAAAATTTTGAAAAAAAAATTCGAAAAAATTTTGAAAAAAAAATTTCGAAAAAAATTTCGAAAAAAATTTTGAAAAAAATTTTCGAAAATAATTTTGAAAAAAAATTTTCGAAAAAATTTTGAAAAAAAACCGAAAAAAATTTTCAAAAAAATTTTCGAAAAAATTTTGGAAAAAAATTTTTCGAAAAAAATTTCAAAAAAAAAATTTCGAAAAAAATGATGAAAAAAATTTTTGAAAAAAAATTTTCAAAAAAATTTTCGAAAAAATTTTGGAAAAAAATTTATCGAAAAAAATTTTTCGAAAAAAATTTTGAAAAAAATTTTCGAAAAAAATTTCGAAAAAAAATTTGAAAAATATTTTCGAAAAAAATTTCGAAGAAAAATTTTCGAAAAAAATTTTGAAAAAAAATTTCGAAAAAAAATTTTCGAAAAAAATTTTCGAAAAAATTTGAAAAAAATTTCGAAAAAAATTTCGAAAAAAAATTTAAAAAAAAATTCGAAAAAAATTTTCAAAAAAAATATAGAAAAAATTTTGCAAAAAAATTTTTCGAAAAAAATTTTCAAAAAAATTTTCGAAAAAAATTTTCGAAAAAAATTTTGAAAAAAAATTTTCGAAAAAAACTGAAAAAAATTTTCGAAAAAAAATTTTCGAAAAAAATTTTCGAAAAAAATTTGGAAAAATTCTTCGAAAAAAATTTTCATAAAAAATATTTGAAAAAATTTCGAAAAAAAATTTTCGGAAAAAATTTTGAAAAAAATTTTCGAAAAAAAAATTTCGTAAAAAATTTTCGAAAGAAATTTCG
The DNA here is from genome assembly GCA_036926305.1 of Uropetala carovei. NCBI lineage: Eukaryota > Metazoa > Arthropoda > Insecta > Odonata > Petaluridae > Uropetala > Uropetala carovei. The sequence goes on along the minus strand of JAXCHB010000188.1, from coordinate 626,468 downwards.
AAAAAAAAATTGGAAAAAATTTTGAAAAAAATTTCCAAAAAAAAATTTTCGAAAAAAATTTCGAAAAAAAATTTTCGAAAAAAATTTTTAAAAAAAATTTTTGAAAAAATTTTGGAAAAAATTTTTCGAAAAAAATTTAAAAAAAATTTTCGAAAAAAATTTCGAAAAAAAATTTGAAAAAAAATTTCGAAAGAAATTTTCAGAAAAATTTTCGAAAAAATTTTGGAAAAAAATTTTTCCAAAAAAATTTTGAAAAAAATTTTCAAAAAAAATTTCGAAAAAGAATTTGAAAAAAATTTTCGAAAAAAATTTTGAAAAAAAATTTTCGAAAAAATTTTCGAAAAAAATTTCGAAAAAAATTTTCAAAAAGTTTTTGGAAAAAAATTTTGAAAAAGAATTTCGAAAAAAACTGAAAAAAAATTTCGAAAAAAAATTTTCAAAAAAAATTTTCGAAAAAAATTTCGAGAAAAAATTTTCGAAAAAATTTTGAAAAAAGATTTCGAAAAAAAATTTTCGAAAAAATAAAATAAAAATTTTCGAAAAAAAATTTGAAAAAAAAAATTTGAAAAAAAATTTCGAAAAAAATTTTGAAAAAATTTTCGAAAAAACTTTCGAAAAAAATTTTCGAAAAAAATTTTCGAAAAAAATTTCGAAAAAAATTTTTAAAAAAAATTTCGAAATAAATTTTCAGAAAAATTTTCGAAAAAATTTGAGAAAAAAATTTTCAAAAACATTTTCGAAAAAAATTTTCGAAAAAAAATTTTCGAAAAAATTTTGAAAAAATTTTGAAAAAAAAATTTTTGAAAAAAATTTCGAAAAAAATTTTTAAAAAAAATTCGAAAAAAATTTTGAAAAAAATTTTCGAAATTAATTTTCAAAAAAATTTTCAAAAAAATTTTGGAAAAAAATTTTTCGAAAAAAATTTCGAAAAAAATTATGAAAAAAAATTTCGAAAAAAAATTTGAAAAAAATTTTCAAAAAAGATTTCGAAAAAAAAATTTACAAAAAAATTTTGAAAAAAAATTTCGAAAAAAATTTTCAAAAAAAATTTCGAAAAAATTTTGGAATAAAATTTTTCGAAAAAAATTTTGAAAAAAATTTTCGAAAAAAATTTCGAAAAAAATTTGAAAAAAATTTTCGAAAAAAAATTTTGGAAAAAATTTTGAAAAAAAATTTTGGAAAAAATTTTGAAAAAAAATTTTCGAAAAAAATTTTGAAAAAGAATTTTGAAAAAAATTTCGAAAAAAATTTCGAAAAAAATTTTCGAAAAAATTTTCGAAAAAAATTTTGAAAAGAAATTTTGAAAAAATTTTCAGAAAAATTTTCCAAAAAATTTTTCAAAAAATATTTTCGAAAAAAATTTCGAAAAAAAATTTTCGAAAAAAATTTTGAAAAAAAAATTCGAAAAAATTTTGAAAAAAAAATTTCGAAAAAAATTTCGAAAAAAATTTTGAAAAAAATTTTCGAAAATAATTTTGAAAAAAAATTTTCGAAAAAATTTTGAAAAAAAACCGAAAAAAATTTTCAAAAAAATTTTCGAAAAAATTTTGGAAAAAAATTTTTCGAAAAAAATTTCAAAAAAAAAATTTCGAAAAAAATGATGAAAAAAATTTTTGAAAAAAAATTTTCAAAAAAATTTTCGAAAAAATTTTGGAAAAAAATTTATCGAAAAAAATTTTTCGAAAAAAATTTTGAAAAAAATTTTCGAAAAAAATTTCGAAAAAAAATTTGAAAAATATTTTCGAAAAAAATTTCGAAGAAAAATTTTCGAAAAAAATTTTGAAAAAAAATTTCGAAAAAAAATTTTCGAAAAAAATTTTCGAAAAAATTTGAAAAAAATTTCGAAAAAAATTTCGAAAAAAAATTTAAAAAAAAATTCGAAAAAAATTTTCAAAAAAAATATAGAAAAAATTTTGCAAAAAAATTTTTCGAAAAAAATTTTCAAAAAAATTTTCGAAAAAAATTTTCGAAAAAAATTTTCGAAAGAAATTTCGAAAAAAAAATTGGAAAAAATTTTAAAAAAAATTTCCAAAAAAAAATTTTCGAAAAAAATTTCGAAAAAAAATTTTCGAAAAAAATTTTTAAAAAAAAATTTTGAAAAAATTTTGAAAAAAATTTTGAAAAAAATTTGAAAAAAAATTTTCGAAAAAAATTTCGAAAAAAATTTTGAAAAAAATTTTCGAAAATAATTTTCAAAAAAATTTTCGAAAAAATTTTGGAAAAAAATTTTTCGAAAAAAATTTCGAAAAAAAAATTTCGAAAAAAAAATTTCGAAAAAAAAATTTCGAAAAAAATTATAAAAAAAATTTTCGAAAAAAAATTTGAAGAAAAATTTGAAAAAAAATTTCGAAAAAAAATTCGAAAAAAATTTCGAAAAAACTTTCGAAAAAAATTTCGAAAAAAATTTTTAAAAAAAATTTTGAAAAAAAATTCGAAAAAAATTTTTAAAAAAATTTTCGAAAAAAATTTCGAAAAAAAATTAAAAAAAAAATTCGAAAAAAATTTTCAAAAATTTTAGAAAAAATTTTGCAAAAAAATTTTGCAAAAAAATTTTTCGAAAAAAATTTTCAAAAAAATTTTCGAAAAAAATTTTCGAAAAAAATTTTCGAAAAAATTTAGGAAAAAAATTTTTCGAAAAAAATTTCAAAAAAAAAATTTCGAAAAAAATTATGAAAAAAATTTTTGAAAAAAAATTTTCAAAAAAATTTTCGAAAAAATTTTGGAAAAAAATTTATCGAAAAAAATTTTTCGAAAAAAATTTTGAAAAAAATTTCGAAAAAAATTTCGAAAAAAAATTTTCGAAAAAATGTTGAAAAAAAATTTCGAAAAAAATTTTGAAAAAAAATTCGAAAAAAATTTTTAAAAAAATTTTCGAAAAAAATTTCGAAAAAAAATTTTAAAAAAAATTCGAAAAAAATTTTCAAAAAAAATTTAGAAAAAATTTTGCAAAAAAATTTTTCGAAAAAAATTTTCAAAAACATTTTCGAAAAAAATTTTCGAAAAAAATTTTGAAAAAAAATTTTCGAAAAAAACTGAAAAAAATTTTCGAAAAAAAATTTTCGAAAAAAATTTTCGAAAAAAATTTGGAAAAATTTTTCGAAAAAAATTTTCATAAAAAATATTTGAAAAAATTTCGAAAAAAAATTTTCGGAAAAATTTTTGAAAAAAATTTTCGAAAAAAAAATTTCGGAAAAAATTCTGAAAAAAATTTTCGAAAAAAAAATTTCGTAAAAAATTTTCGAAAGAAATTTCGAAAAAAAAATTAGAAAAAATTTTGAAAAAAATTTCCAAAAATAAATTTTCGAAAAAAATTTCGAAAAAAATTTAAAAAAAAAATTTTTGAAAAAATTTTGAAAAAAATTTTGAAAAAAATTTGAAAAAAAATTTTTGAAAAAAATTTCGAAAAAAATTTTGAAAAAAAAATTCGAAAAAAATTTTGAAAAAAATTTTCGAAAATAATTTTCAAAAAAATTTTCGAAAAAATTTTGGAAAAAAATTTTTCGAAAAAAATTTCGAAAAAAAAATTTCGAAAAAAAAATTTCGAAAAAAAAATTGAAGAAAAATTTGAAAAAAAATTTCGAAAAAAAATTCGAAAAAAATTTCGAAAAAACTTTCGAAAAAAATTTCGAAAAAAATTTTTAAAAAAAATTTTGAAAAAAAATTCGAAAAAAATTTTTAAAAAAATTTTCGAAAAAAATTTCGAAAAAAAATTAAAAAAAAAATTCGAAAAAAATTTTCAAAAATTTTAGAAAAAATTTTGCAAAAAAATTTTGCAAAAAAATTTTTCGAAAAAAATTTTCAAAAAAATTTTCGAAAAAAATTTTCGAAAAAAATTTTCGAAAAAATTTAGGAAAAAAATTTTTCGAAAAAAATTTCAAAAAAAAAATTTCGAAAAAAATTATGAAAAAAATTTTTGAAAAAAAATTTTCAAAAAAATTTTCGAAAAAATTTTGGAAAAAAATTTATCGAAAAAAATTTTTCGAAAAAAATTTTGAAAAAAATTTCGAAAAAAATTTCGAAAAAAAATTTTCGAAAAAATGTTGAAAAAAAATTTCGAAAAAAATTTTGAAAAAAAATTCGAAAAAAATTTTTAAAAAAATTTTCGAAAAAAATTTCGAAAAAAAATTTTAAAAAAAATTCGAAAAAAATTTTCAAAAAAAATTTAGAAAAAATTTTGCAAAAAAATTTTTCGAAAAAAATTTTCAAAAACATTTTCGAAAAAAATTTTCGAAAAAAATTTTGAAAAAAAATTTTCGAAAAAAACTGAAAAAAATTTTCGAAAAAAAATTTTCGAAAAAAATTTTCGAAAAAAATTTGGAAAAATTTTTCGAAAAAAATTTTCATAAAAAATATTTGAAAAAATTTCGAAAAAAAATTTTCGGAAAAATTTTTGAAAAAAATTTTCGAAAAAAAAATTTCGGAAAAAATTCTGAAAAAAATTTTCGAAAAAAAAATTTCGTAAAAAATTTTCGAAAGAAATTTCGAAAAAAAAATTAGAAAAAATTTTGAAAAAAATTTCCAAAAATAAATTTTCGAAAAAAATTTCGAAAAAAATTTAAAAAAAAAATTTTTGAAAAAATTTTGAAAAAAATTTTGAAAAAAATTTGAAAAAAAATTTTTGAAAAAAATTTCGAAAAAAATTTTGAAAAAAAAATTCGAAAAAAATTTTGAAAAAAATTTTCGAAAATAATTTTCAAAAAAATTTTCGAAAAAATTTTGGAAAAAAATTTTTCGAAAAAAATTTCGAAAAAAAAATTTCGAAAAAAAAATTTCGAAAAAAATTATAAAAAAAATTTTCGAAAAAAAATTTGAAGAAAAATTTCGAAAAAAACTCAAAATAATTTTCGAAAAAATTTTGGAAAAAAATTTTCAAAAAGTTTTTGGAAAAAAATTTTTCGAAAAAAATTTTGAAAAAAAATTTCGAAAAAAATTTCGAAAAAAAATTTTCGAAAAAATTTTGAAAAAAGATTTCGAAAAAAAATTTTCGAAAAAATAAAAAAAAAATTTTCCAAAAAAAAATTTGAAAAAAAAATTTGAAAAAAAATTTCAAAAAAAAATTCGAAAAAAATTTCGAAAAAACTTTCGAAAAAAATTTTCGAAAAAAATTTCGAAAAAAATTTTTAAAAAAAAATTTCGAAATAAATTTTCAGAAAAAGTTTCGAAAAAATTTGAGAAAAAAATTTTCAAAAAAATTTTCGAAAAAAATTTCGGAAAAAAATTTTCGAAAAAAAATTTTCGAAAAAATTTTGAAAAAAATTTTCGAAAAAATTTTGAAAAAAAATTTTCGAAAAAAATTTCGAAAAAAATTTTGAAAAAAAAATTCGAAAAAAATTTTGAAAAAAATTTTCGAAATTAATTTTCAAAAAAATTTTCAAAAAAATTTTGGAAAAAAATTTTTCGAAAAAAATTTCGAAAAAAATTATGAAAAAAAATTTCGAAAAAAAATTTGAAAAAAATTTTCAAAAAAGATTTCGAAAAAAAATTTTAGAAAAAAATTTTGAAAAAAAATTTCGAAAAAAATTTTCAAAAAAATTTTCGAAAAAATTTTGGAAAAAAATTTTTCGAAAAAAATTTTGAAAAAAATTTTCGAAAAAAATTTCGAAAAAAAATTTCGAAAAAAATTTTGAAAAAAATTTTCGAAAAAAATTTGAAAAAAATTTTCGAAAAAAAATTTTGGAAAAAATTTTGAAAAAAAATTTTCGAAAAAAATTTTCAGAAAAATTTTCCAAAAAATTTGGGAAAAAAATTTTTCAAAAAATATTTTCGAAAAAAATTTCGAAAAAAAATTTTCGAAAAAAATTTTGAAAAAAAAATTCGAAAAAATTTTGAAAAAAAAATTTCAAAAAAAATTTCGAAAAAAAATTTGAAAAAAATTTCCGAAAAAAATTTTTAAAAAAATTTTCGAAAAAAATTTCGAAAAAAAATTTTCGAAAAAATTTTGAAAAAAAACCGAAAAAAATTTTCAAAAAAATTTTCGAAAAAATTTTGGAAAAAAATTTTTCGAAAAAAATTTCAAAAAAAAAATTTCGAAAAAAATTATGAAAAAAATTTTTGAAAAAAAATTTTCAAAAACATTTTCGAAAAAATTTTGGAAAAAAATTTATCGAAAAAAATTTTTCGAAAAAAATTTTGAAAAAATTTTCGAAAAAAATTTCCAAAAAAAAATTTTCGAAAAAAATTTCGAAAAAAAATTTTCGAAAAAAATTTTTAAAAAAAAATTTTGAAAAAATTTTGAAAAAAATTTTGAAAAAAATTTGAAAAAAAATTTTCGAAAAAAATTTCGAAAAAAATTTTGAAAAAAAAATTCGAAAAAAATTTTGAAAAAAATTTTCGAAAATAATTTTCAAAAAAATTTTCGAAAAAATTTTGGAAAAAAATTTTTCGAAAAAAATTTCGAAAAAAAAATTTCGAAAAAAATTATAAAAAAAATTTTCGAAAAAAAATTTGAAGAAAAATTTGAAAAAAAATTTCGAAAAAAAATTCGAAAAAAATTTTTAAAAAAATTTTCGAAAAAAATTACGAAAAAAAATTAAAAAAAAAATTCGAAAAAAATTTTCAAAAATTTTAGAAAAAATTTTGCAAAAAAATTTTTCGAAAAAAATTTTCAAAAAAATTTTCGAAAAAAATTTTCGAAAAAATTTAGGAAAAAAATTTTTCGAAAAAAATTTCAAAAAAAAAATTTCGAAAAAAATTATGAAAAAAATTTTTGAAAAAAAATTTTCAAAAAAATTTTCGAAAAAATTTTGGAAAAAAATTTATCGAAAAAGATTTTTCGAAAAAAATTTTGAAAAAAATTTCGAAAAAAATTTTCAGAAAAAAATTTCGAAAAAAAATTTTCGAAAAAAATGTTGAAAAAAAATTTCGAAAAAAATTTTGAAAAAAAATTCAAAAAAAATTTTTAAAAAAATTTTCGAAAAAAATTTCGAAAAAAAATTTAAAAAAAAATTCGAAAAAAATTTTCAAAAAAAATTTAGAAAAAATTTTGCAAAAAAATTTTTCGAAAAAAATTTTCAAAAACATTTTCGAAAAAAATTTTCGAAAAAAATTTTGAAAAAAAATTTTCGAAAAAAACTGAAAAAAATTTTCGAAAAAAAATTTTCGAAAAAAATTTTCGAAAAAAATTTGGAAAAATTTTTCGAAAAAAATTTTCATAAAAAATATTTAAAAAAATTTCGAAAAAAAATTTTCGGAAAAAATTTTGAAAAAAATTTTCGAAAAAAAAATTTCGTAAAAAATTTTCGAAAGAAATTTCGGAAAAAAAAATTGGAAAAAATTTTGAAAAAAATTTCCAAAAAAAAATTTTCGAAAAAAATTTCGAAAAAAAATTTTCGAAAAAAATTTTAAAAAAAAATTTCAAAAAAAATTTTTAAAAAAAATTTCAAAAAAAATTTTCAAAAAAATTTTCGAAAAAAATTTCGGAAAAAAATTTTTGAAAAAATTTTGAAAAAAATTTTCGAAAAAAATTTGAAAAAAAATTTTCGAAAAAAATTTCAAAAAAAATTTTGAAAAAAAAATTCGAAAAAAATTTTGAAAAAAATTTTCGAAAATAATTTTCAAAAAAATTTTCGAAAAAATTTTGGAAAAAAATTTTTCGAAAAAAATTTCGAAAAAAATTATAAAAAAAATTTTCGAAAAAAAATTTGAAGAAAAATTTCGAAAAATATTTTCAAAAAAATTTTCGAAAAAATTTTGGAAAAAAATTTTTCGAAAAAAATTTTAAAAAAATTTCGAAAAAAATTTTCGAAAAAAATTTCGAAAAAAAATTTGAAAAAAATTTTCAAAAAAGATTTCGAAAAAAAATTTTCGAAAAAAATTTTGAAAAAAAATTTCGAAAAAAATTTTCAAAAAAATTTTCGAAAAAATTTTGGAAAAAAATTTTTCGAAAAAAATTTCGAAAAAAAATTTTCGAAAAACATTTCAAAAAAAATTTTGAAAAAAATTTTCGAAAAAAACTTCGATAAAAAATTTTCGAAAAAATTTTCGAAAAAAATTTCGAAAAAAATTTTCAAAAAAATTTTCAGTTTTTGGAAAAAATTTTTCGAAAAAAATTTTGAAAAAAAATTTCGAAAAAAACTGAAAAAAAATTACGAAAAAAAATTTTCGAAAAAAATTTTCGAAAAAAATTTCGAGAAAAAATTTTCGAAAAAATTTTGAAAAAAGATTTTGAAAAAAAATTTTCGAAAAAATAAAAAAAAAATTTTCGAAAAAAAAATTGAAAAAAAAATTTGAAAAAAAATTTCGAAAAAAATTTCGAAAAAACTTTCGAAAAAAAGTTTCGAAAAAAATTTCGAAAAAAATTTTTGGAAATATTTTGAAAAAAATTTTCGAAAAAAATTTCGGAAAAAAATTTTCGAAAAAAAAATTTCGAAAAAATTTTGAAAAAAATTTTCGAAAAAATTTTGAAAAAAAATTTTCGAAAAAAATTACGAAAAAAATTTTGAAAAAAAAATTCGAAAAAAATTTTGAAAAAAATTTTCGAAATTAATTTTCAAAAAAATTTTCAAAGAAATTTTGGAAAAAAATTTTTCGAAAAAAATTTCGAAAAAAAATTTCGAAAAAAAATTTGAAAAAAATTTTCAAAAAAGATTTCGAAAAAAAATTTTAGAAAAAAATTTTGAAAAAAAATTTCGAAAAAAATTTTCAAAAAAATTTTCGAAAAAATTTTGGAAAAAAATTTTTCGAAAAAAATTTTGAAAAAAATTTTCGAAAAAAATTTCGAAAAAAAATTTCAAAAAAAATTTTGAAAAAAATTTTCGAAAAAAATTTGAAAAAAATTTTCGAAAAAAAATTTTGGAAAAAATTTTGAAAAAGAATTTTGAAAAAAATTTCGAAAAAAATTTCGAAAAAAATTTTCGAAAAAAATTTCGAAAAAAATTTTGAAAAAAAATTTTGTAAAAAATTTTCAGAAAAATTTTCCAAAAAATTTGGGAAAAAAATTTTGAAAAAAATTTTCGAAAAAAATTTCGAAAAAAATTTTCAAAAAAAATTTAGAAAACATTTTGCAAAAAAATTTTTCGAAAAAAATTTTCAAAAAAATTTTCGAAAAACATTTTCGAAAAACATTTTGAAAAAAAATTTTCGAAAAAAACTGAAAAACATTTTCGAAAAAAAATTTTCGAAAAAAATTTTCGAAAAAAATTTTCATAAAAATATTTGAAAAAATTTCGAAAAAAAATTTTCGAAAAAAAAATTTCGTAAAAAATTTTCGAAAGAAATTTCGAAAAAAAAATTGGAAAAAATTTTGAAAAAAATTTCCAAAAAAAAATTTTCGAAAAAAATTTCGAAAAAAAATTTTCGAAAAAAATTTTGAAAAAAAATTTCAAAAAAAATTTTTAAAAAAATTTTCGAAAAAAATTTCGGAAAAAAATTTTTGAAAAAATTTTGAAAAAAATTTTCGAAAAAAATTTGAAAAAAAATTTTCGAAAAAAATTTCGAAGAAAATTTTGAAAAAAAAATTGGAAAAAAATTTTGAAAAAAATTTTCGAAAATAATTTTCAAAAAAATTTTCGAAAAAATTTTGGAAAAAAATTTTTCGAAAAAAATTTCGAAAAAAAAATTTCGAAAAAAATTATAAAAAAAAATTTTCGAAAAAAAATTTGAAGAAAAATTTCGAAAAAAATTTTCAAAAAAATTTTCGAAAAAATTTTGGAAAAAAATTTTTCGAAAAAAATTTTAAAGAAATTTTCGAAAAAAATTTTCGAAAAAAATGTCGAAAAAAAATTTGAAAAAAATTTTCAAAAAAGATTTCGAAAAAAAATTTTCGAAAAAAATTTTGAAAAAAAATTTCGAAAAAAATTTTCAAAAAAATTTTCGAAAAAATTTTGGAAAAAAATTTTTCGAAAAAAATTTCGAAAAAAAATTTTCGAAAAAAATTTCAAAAAAAATTTTGAAAAAAATTTTCGAAAAAAACTTCGATAAAAAATTTTCGAAAAAAATTTCGAAAAAAAATTTTCGAAAAAAATTTTGAAAAAAAACCGAAAAAAATTTTCAAAAAAATGTTCGAAAAAAATTTTCAAAAAAATTTTCGAAAAGTTTTTGGAAAAAAATTTTTCGAAAAAAATTTCGAAGAAAATTTTGAAAAAAATTTTCGAAAAAAATTTCGAAAAAAAATTTTCGAAAAAAAATTCGAAAAGAATTTTGAAAAAAATTTTGGAAAAAATTTTCGAAACAAATTTCGAAAAAAAATTTTCGAAATAAATTTCGAAAAAAAATTTTCGAAAAAAATTTAAAAAAAAAAATTTTCAAAAAAAATTTTCGAAAAAAATTTGGAAAATTTTTTCGAAAAAAATTTTCATAAAAAATTTTTGAAAAATTTTCATAAAAAATTTTTGAAAAAATTTCGAAAAAAAATTTTCGGAAAAAATTTTGAAAAAAATTTTCGAAAAAAAAATTTCGAAAAAAATTTTCGAAAGAAATTTCGAAAAAAAATATTGGAAAAAATTTTGAAAAAAATTTCCAAAAAAAAATTTTCGAAAAAAATTTTGAAAAAAAATTTTCGAATAAAATTTCGAAAAAAATTTTTTAAAAAAATTTCGAAAAAAACTTAGAAAAATTTTCGAAAAAATTTGGGAAAAAAATTTCTCAAAAAATATTTTCGAAAAAAATTTCGAAAAAAAATTTCGAAAAAAATTTTCAAAAAAATTTTAGAAAAAATTTTGCAAAAAAATTTTTCGAAAAAAATTTTGCAAAAAAATTTTTCGAAATAAAATTTTCAAAAAAATTTTCGAAAAAAATTTGGGAAAAAAATTTTCGAAAAAAAATTTTCGAAAAAATTTTTAAAAAAATTTTCGAAAAAAATTTCGAAAAAAATTTTGAAAAAAAAATTCGAAAAAAATTTTGAAAAAAATTTTCGAAAATAATTTTCAAAAAAATTTTCGAAAAAATTTTGGAAAAAAATTTTTCGAAAAAAATTGCGAAAAAAAAATTTCGAAAAAAATTATTAAAAAAATTTTCGAAATAAAATTTGAAAAAAAATTTCGAAAAAAATTTTCAAAGAAATTTTTGAAAAAATTTTGGAAAAAATTTTTCGAAAAAAATTTAAAAAAAAATTTCGAAAAAAATTTCGAAAAAAAATTTGAAAAAAAATTTCGAAAGAAATTTTCAGAAAAATTTTCGAAAAAATTTTGGAAAAAAATTTTTCCAAAAAAATTTTGAAAAAAATTTTCAAAAAAAATTTCGAAAAAGAATTTGAAAAAAATTTTCGAAAAAAATTTTGAAAAAAAATTTTCGAAAAAATTTTCGAAAAAAATTTCGAAAAAAATTTTCAAAAAGTTTTTGGAAAAAAATTTTGAAAAAGAATTTCGAAAAAAACTGAAAAAAAATTTCGAAAAAAAATTTTCAAAAAAAATTTTCGAAAAAAATTTCGAGAAAAAATTTTCGAAAAAATTTTGAAAAAAGATTTCGAAAAAAAATTTTCGAAAAAATAAAATAAAAATTTTCGAAAAAAAATTTGAAAAAAAAAATTTGAAAAAAAATTTCGAAAAAAATTTTGAAAAAATTTTCGAAAAAACTTTCGAAAAAAATTTTCGAAAAAAATTTTCGAAAAAAATTTCGAAAAAAATTTTTAAAAAAAATTTCGAAATAAATTTTCAGAAAAATTTTCGAAAAAATTTGAGAAAAAAATTTTCAAAAACATTTTCGAAAAAAATTTTCGAAAAAAAATTTTCGAAAAAATTTTGAAAAACATTTTCGAAAAAATTTTGAAAAAAAAATTTTTGAAAAAAATTTCGAAAAAAATTTTTAAAAAAAATTCGAAAAAAATTTTGAAAAAAATTTTCGAAATTAATTTTCAAAAAAATTTTCAAAAAAATTTTGGAAAAAAATTTTTCGAAAAAAATTTCGAAAAAAATTATGAAAAAAAATTTCGAAAAAAAATTTGAAAAAAATTTTCAAAAAAGATTTCGAAAAAAAAATTTACAAAAAAATTTTGAAAAAAAATTTCGAAAAAAATTTTCAAAAAAAATTTCGAAAAAATTTTGGAATAAAATTTTTCGAAAAAAATTTTGAAAAAAATTTTCGAAAAAAATTTCGAAAAAAATTTGAAAAAAATTTTCGAAAAAAAATTTTGGAAAAAATTTTGAAAAAAAATTTTCGAAAAAAATTTTGAAAAAGAATTTTGAAAAAAATTTCGAAAAAAATTTCGAAAAAAATTTTCGAAAAAATTTTCGAAAAAAATTTTGAAAAAAAATTTTGAAAAAATTTTCAGAAAAATTTTCCAAAAAATTTTTCAAAAAATATTTTCGAAAAAAATTTCGAAAAAAAATTTTCGAAAAAAATTTTGAAAAAAAAATTCGAAAAAATTTTGAGAAAAAAATTTCGAAAAAAATTTCGAAAAAAATTTTGAAAAAAATTTTCGAAAATAATTTTGAAAAAAAATTTTCGAAAAAATTTTGAAAAAAAACCGAAAAAAATTTTCAAAAAAATTTTCGAAAAAATTTTGGAAAAAAATTTTTCGAAAAAAATTTCAAAAAAAAAATTTCGAAAAAAATGATGAAAAAAATTTTTGAAAAAAAATTTTCAAAAAAATTTTCGAAAAAATTTTGGAAAAAAATTTATCGAAAAAAATTTTTCGAAAAAAATTTTGAAAAAAATTTTCGAAAAAAATTTCGAAAAAAAATTTGAAAAATATTTTCGAAAAAAATTTCGAAGAAAAATTTTCGAAAAAAATTTTGAAAAAAAATTTCGAAAAAAAATTTTCGAAAAAAATTTTCGAAAAAATTTGAAAAAAATTTCGAAAAAAATTTCGAAAAAAAATTTAAAAAAAAATTCGAAAAAAATTTTCAAAAAAAATTTAGAAAAAATTTTGCAAAAAAATTTTTCGAAAAAAATTTTCAAAAAAATTTTCGAAAAAAATTTTCGAAAAAAATTTTGAAAAAAAATTTTCGAAAAAAACTGAAAAAAATTTTCGAAAAAAAATTTTCGAAAAAAATTTTCGAAAAAAATTTGGAAAAATTCTTCGAAAAAAATTTTCATAAAAAATATTTGAAAAAATTTCGAAAAAAAATTTTCGGAAAAAATTTTGAAAAAAATTTTCGAAAAAAAAATTTCGTAAAAAATTTTCGAAAGAAATTTCGAAAAAAAAATTGGAAAAAATTTTGAAAAAAATTTCCAAAAAAAAATTTTCGAAAAAAATTTCGAAAAAAAATTTTCGAAAAAAATTTTTAAAAAAAAATTTTGAAAAAATTTTGAAAAAAATTTTGAAAAAAATTTGAAAAAAAATTTTCGAAAAAAATTTCGAAAAAAATTTTGAAAAAAAAATTCGAAAAAAATTTTGAAAAAAATTTTCAAAAATAATTTTCAAAAAAATTTTCGAAAAAATTTTGGAAAAAAATTTTTCGAAAAAAATTTCGAAAAAAAAATTTCGAAAAAAAAATTTCGAAAAAAATTATTAAAAAAATTTTCGAAAAAAAATTTGAAGAAAAATTTGAAAAAAAATTTCGAAAAAAAATTCGAAAAAAATTTCGAAAAAACTTTCGAAAAAAATTTCGAAAAAAATTTTTAAAAAAAATTTCGAAAAAAATTTTGAAAAAAAATTCGAAAAAAATTTTTAAAAAAATTTTCGAAAAAAATTTCGAAAAAAAATTAAAAAAAAAATTCGAAAAAAATTTTCAAAAATTTTAGAAAAAATTTTGCAAAAAAATTTTTCGAAAAAAATTTTCAAAAAAATTTTCGAAAAAAATTTTCGAAAAAATTTAGGAAAAAAATTTTTCGAAAAAAATTTCAAAAAAAAAATTTCGAAAAAAATTATGAAAAAAATTTTTGAAAAAAAATTTTCAAAAAAATTTTCGAAAAAATTTTGGAAAAAAATTTATCGAAAAAAATTTTTCGAAAAAAATTTTGAAAAAAATTTCGAAAAAAATTTCGAAAAAAAATTTTCGAAAAAATGTTGAAAAAAAATTTCGAAAAAAATTTTGAAAAAAAATTCGAAAAAAATTTTTAAAAAAATTTTCGAAAAAAATTTCGAAAAAAAATTTTAAAAAAAATTCGAAAAAAATTTTCAAAAAAAATTTAGAAAAAATTTTGCAAAAAAATTTTTCGAAAAAAATTTTCAAAAACATTTTCGAAAAAAATTTTCGAAAAAAATTTTGAAAAAAAATTTTCGAAAAAAACTGAAAAAAATTTTCGAAAAAAAATTTTCGAAAAAAATTTTCGAAAAAAATTTTCGAAAAAAATTTGGAAAAATTTTTCGAAAAAAATTTTCATAAAAAATATTTGAAAAAATTTCGAAAAAAAATTTTCGGAAAAATTTTTGAAAAAAATTTTCGAAAAAAAAATTTCGGAAAAAATTCTGAAAAAAATTTTCGAAAAAAAAATTTCGTAAAAAATTTTCGAAAGAAATTTCGAAAAAAAAATTAGAAAAAATTTTGAAAAAAATTTCCAAAAAAAAATTTTCGAAAAAAATTTCGAAAAAAATTTAAAAAAAAAATTTTTGAAAAAATTTTGAAAAAAATTTTGAAAAAAATTTGAAAAAAAATTTTTGAAAAAAATTTCGAAAAAAATTTTGAAAAAAAAATTCGAAAAAAATTTTGAAAAAAATTTTCGAAAATAATTTTCAAAAAAATTTTCGAAAAAATTTTGGAAAAAAATTTTTCGAAAAAAATTTCGAAAAAAAAATTTCGAAAAAAAAATTTCGAAAAAAATTATAAAAAAAATTTTCGAAAAAAAATTTGAAGAAAAATTTCGAAAAAAACTCAAAATAATTTTCGAAAAAATTTTGGAAAAAAATTTTCAAAAAGTTTTTGGAAAAAAATTTTTCGAAAAAAATTTTGAAAAAAAATTTCGAAAAAAATTTCGAAAAAAAATTTTCGAAAAAATTTTGAAAAAAGATTTCGAAAAAAAATTTTCGAAAAAATAAAAAAAAAATTTTCAAAAAAAAATTTGAAAAAAAAATTTGAAAAAAAATTTCAAAAAAAAATTCGAAAAAAATTTCGAAAAAACTTTCGAAAAAAATTTTCGAAAAAAATTTCGAAAAAAATTTTTAAAAAAAAATTTCGAAATAAATTTTCAGAAAAAGTTTCGAAAAAATTTGAGAAAAAAATTTTCAAAAAAATTTTCGAAAAAAATTTCGGAAAAAAATTTTCGAAAAAAAATTTTCGAAAAAATTTTGAAAAAAATTTTCGAAAAAATTTTGAAAAAAAATTTTCGAAAAAAATTTCGAAAAAAATTTTGAAAAAAAAATTCGAAAAAAATTTTGAAAAAAATTTTCGAAATTAATTTTCAAAAAAATTTTCAAAAAAATTTTGGAAAAAAATTTTTCGAAAAAAATTTCGAAAAAAATTATGAAAAAAAATTTCGAAAAAAAATTTGAAAAAAATTTTCAAAAAAGATTTCGAAAAAAAATTTTAGAAAAAAATTTTGAAAAAAAATTTCGAAAAAAATTTTCAAAAAAATTTTCGAAAAAATTTTGGAAAAAAATTTTTCGAAAAAAATTTTGAAAAAAATTTTCGAAAAAAATTTCGAAAAAAAATTTCGAAAAAAATTTTGAAAAAAATTTTCGAAAAAAATTTGAAAAAAATTTTCGAAAAAAAATTTTGGAAAAAATTTTGAAAAAAAATTTTCGAAAAAAATTTTCAGAAAAATTTTCCAAAAAATTTGGGAAAAAAATTTTTCAAAAAATATTTTCGAAAAAAATTTCGAAAAAAAATTTTCGAAAAAAATTTTGAAAAAAAAATTCGAAAAAATTTTGAAAAAAAAATTTCAAAAAAAATTTCGAAAAAAAATTTGAAAAAAATTTCCGAAAAAAATTTTTAAAAAAATTTTCGAAAAAAATTTCGAAAAAAAATTTTCGAAAAAATTTTGAAAAAAAACCGAAAAAAATTTTCAAAAAAATTTTCGAAAAAATTTTGGAAAAAAATTTTTCGAAAAAAATTTCAAAAAAAAAATTTCGAAAAAAATTATGAAAAAAATTTTTGAAAAAAAATTTTCAAAAACATTTTCGAAAAAATTTTGGAAAAAAATTTATCGAAAAAAATTTTTCGAAAAAAATTTTGAAAAAATTTTCGAAAAAAATTTCCAAAAAAAAATTTTCGAAAAAAATTTCGAAAAAAAATTTTCGAAAAAAATTTAAAAAAAAAAATTTTGAAAAAATTTTGAAAAAAATTTTGAAAAAAATTTGAAAAAAAATTTTCGAAAAAAATTTCGAAAAAAATTTTGAAAAAAAAATTCGAAAAAAATTTTGAAAAAAATTTTCGAAAATAATTTTCAAAAAAATTTTCGAAAAAATTTTGGAAAAAAATTTTTCGAAAAAAATTTCGAAAAAAAAATTTCGAAAAAAAAATTTCGAAAAAAATTATAAAAAAAATTTTCGAAAAAAAATTTGAAGAAAAATTTGAAAAAAAATTTCGAAAAAAAATTCGAAAAAAATTTTTAAAAAAATTTTCGAAAAAAATTACGAAAAAAAATTAAAAAAAAAATTCGAAAAAAATTTTCAAAAATTTTAGAAAAAATTTTGCAAAAAAATTTTTCGAAAAAAATTTTCAAAAAAATTTTCGAAAAAAATTTTCGAAAAAATTTAGGAAAAAAATTTTTCGAAAAAAATTTCAAAAAAAAAATTTCGAAAAAAATTATGAAAAAAATTTTTGAAAAAAAATTTTCAAAAAAATTTTCGAAAAAATTTTGGAAAAAAATTTATCGAAAAAAATTTTTCGAAAAAAATTTTGAAAAAAATTTCGAAAAAAATTTTCAGAAAAAAATTTCGAAAAAAAATTTTCGAAAAAAATGTTGAAAAAAAATTTCGAAAAAAATTTTGAAAAAAAATTCAAAAAAAATTTTTAAAAAAATTTTCGAAAAAAATTTCGAAAAAAAATTTAAAAAAAAATTCGAAAAAAATTTTCAAAAAAAATTTAGAAAAAATTTTTCGAAAAAAATTTTCAAAAACATTTTCGAAAAAAATTTTCGAAAAAAATTTTGAAAAAAAATTTTCGAAAAAAACTGAAAAAAATTTTCGAAAAAAAATTTTCGAAAAAAATTTTCGAAAAAAATTTGGAAAAATTTTTCGAAAAAAATTTTCATAAAAAATATTTAAAAAAATTTCGAAAAAAAATTTTCGGAAAAAATTTTGAAAAAAAGTTTCGAAAAAAAAATTTCGTAAAAAATTTTCGAAAGAAATTTCGGAAAAAAAAATTGGAAAAAATTTTGAAAAAAATTTCCAAAAAAAAATTTTCGAAAAAAATTTCGAAAAAAAATTTTCGAAAAAAATTTTAAAAAAAAATTTCAAAAAAAATTTTTAAAAAAAATTTCAAAAAAAATTTTCAAAAAAATTTTCGAAAAAAATTTCGGAAAAAAATTTTTGAAAAAATTTTGAAAAAAATTTTCGAAAAAAATTTGAAAAAAAATTTTCGAAAAAAATTTCAAAAAAAATTTTGAAAAAAAAATTCGAAAAAAATTTTGAAAAAAATTTTCGAAAATAATTTTCAAAAAAATTTTCGAAAAAATTTTGGAAAAAAATTTTTCGAAAAAAATTTCGAAAAAAAAATTTCGAAAAAAATTATAAAAAAAATTTTCGAAAAAAAATTTGAAGAAAAATTTCGAAAAATATTTTCAAAAAAATTTTCGAAAAAATTTTGGAAAAAAATTTTTCGAAAAAAATTTTAAAAAAATTTCGAAAAAAATTTTCGAAAAAAATTTCGAAAAAAAATTTGAAAAAAATTTTCAAAAAAGATTTCGAAAAAAAATTTTCGAAAAAAATTTTGAAAAAAAATTTCGAAAAAAATTTTCAAAAAAATTTTCGAAAAAATTTTGGAAAAAAATTTTTCGAAAAAAATTTCGAAAAAAAATTTTCGAAAAACATTTCAAAAAAAATTTTGAAAAAAATTTTCGAAAAAAACTTCGATAAAAAATTTTCGAAAAAATTTTCGAAAAAAATTTCGAAAAAAATTTTCAAAAAAATTTTCAGTTTTTGGAAAAAATTTTTCGAAAAAAATTTTGAAAAAAAATTTCGAAAAAAACTGAAAAAAAATTACGAAAAAAAATTTTCGAAAAAAATTTTCGAAAAAAATTTCGAGAAAAAATTTTCGAAAAAATTTTGAAAAAAGATTTTGAAAAAAATTTTCGAAAAAATAAAAAAAAAAATTTTCGAAAAAAAATTGAAAAAAAAATTTGAAAAAAATTTCGAAAAAAATTTCGAAAAAACTTTCGAAAAAAAGTTTCGAAAAAAATTTCGAAAAAAATTTTTGGAAATATTTTGAAAAAAATTTTCGAAAAAATTTTGAAAAAAATTTTCGAAAAAAATTTCGAAAAAAATTTTTTTCAAAATTTTTTTCGAAATTTTTTCGAAAATTTTTTTCAAAATTTTTTTCGAAAATTTTTTTTCGAAATTTCTTTTGAAAATTTTCGAAAATTTTTTTTTCGAAAATTTTTTTCAAAATTTTTTTCGAATATTTTTTTTCGAAATTTTTTTCGAAAGTTTTTTTTCAAAATTTTTTTCGAAAATTTTTTTTCAAAATTTTTTTCGAATTTTTTCAATTTTTTTTCGAAATTTTTTATCAAATTTTTTTTCGAAAATTTATTTCGAAATTTTTTTTTGAAACTTTTTTTTCGAAATTTTTTTCGAAAATTTTTTTCAAATTTTTTTTCCAAATAAAAATTTCGAAAAAAAATTTCAAAAAAAATTTTGAAAAAAATTTTCGAAAAAAATTTGAAAAAAATTTTCGAAAAAAAATTTTGGAAAAAATTTTGAAAAAGAATTTTGAAAAAAATTTCGAAAAAAATTTCGAAAAAAATTTTCGAAAAAAATTTCGAAAAAAATTTTGAAAAAAAATTTTGTAAAAAATTTTCAGAAAAATTTTCCAAAAAATTTGGGAAAAAAATTTTGAAAAAAATTTTCGAAAAAAATTTCGAAAAAAATTTTCAAAAAAAATTTAGAAAACATTTTGCAAAAAAATTTTTCGAAAAAAATTTTCAAAAAAATTTTCGAAAAACATTTTCGAAAAACATTTTGAAAAAAAATTTTCGAAAAAAACTGAAAAACATTTTCGAAAAAAAATTTTCGAAAAAAATTTTCGAAAAAAATTTTCATAAAAATATTTGAAAAAATTTCGAAAAAAAATTTTCGAAAAAAAAATTTCGTAAAAAATTTTCGAAAGAAATTTCGAAAAAAAAATTGGAAAAAATTTTGAAAAAAATTTCCAAAAAAAAATTTTCGAAAAAAATTTCGAAAAAAAATTTTCGAAAAAAATTTTGAAAAAAAATTTCAAAAAAAATTTTTAAAAAAATTTTCGAAAAAAATTTCGGAAAAAAATTTTTGAAAAAATTTTGAAAAAAATTTTCGAAAAAAATTTGAAAAAAAATTTTCGAAAAAAATTTCGAAGAAAATTTTGAAAAAAAAATTGGAAAAAAATTTTGAAAAAAATTTTCGAAAATAATTTTCAAAAAAATTTTCGAAAAAATTTTGGAAAAAAATTTTTCGAAAAAAATTTCGAAAAAAAAATTTCGAAAAAAATTATAAAAAAAAATTTTCGAAAAAAAATTTGAAGAAAAATTTCGAAAAAAATTTTCAAAAAAATTTTCGAAAAAATTTTGGAAAAAAATTTTTCGAAAAAAATTTTAAAGAAATTTTCGAAAAAAATTTTCGAAAAAAATGTCGAAAAAAAATTTGAAAAAAATTTTCAAAAAAGATTTCGAAAAAAAATTTTCGAAAAAAATTTTGAAAAAAAATTTCGAAAAAAATTTTCAAAAAAATTTTCGAAAAAATTTTGGAAAAAAATTTTTCGAAAAAAATTTCGAAAAAAAATTTTCGAAAAAAATTTCAAAAAAAATTTTGAAAAAAATTTTCGAAAAAAACTTCGATAAAAAATTTTCGAAAAAAATTTCGAAAAAAAATTTTCGAAAAAAATTTTGAAAAAAAACCGAAAAAAATTTTCAAAAAAATGTTCGAAAAAAATTTTCAAAAAAATTTTCGAAAAGTTTTTGGAAAAAAATTTTTCGAAAAAAATTTCGAAGAAAATTTTGAAAAAAATTTTCGAAAAAAATTTCGAAAAAAAATTTTCGAAAAAAAATTCGAAAAGAATTTTGAAAAAAATTTTCGAAAAAATTTTCGAAACAAATTTCGAAAAAAAATTTTCGAAATAAATTTCGAAAAAAAATTTTCGAAAAAAATTTAAAAAAAAAAATTTTCAAAAAAAATTTTCGAAAAAAATTTGGAAAATTTTTTCGAAAAAAATTTTCATAAAAAATTTTTGAAAAATTTTCATAAAAAATTTTTGAAAAAATTTCGTAAAAAAAATTTTCGGAAAAAATTTTGAAAAAAATTTTCGAAAAAAAAATTTCGAAAAAAATTTTCGAAAGAAATTTCGAAAAAAAATATTGGAAAAAATTTTGAAAAAAATTTCCAAAAAAAAATTTTCGAAAAAAATTTTGAAAAAAAATTTTCGAATAAAATTTCGAAAAAAATTTTTTAAAAAAATTTCGAAAAAAACTTAGAAAAATTTTCGAAAAAATTTGGGAAAAAAATTTCTCAAAAAATATTTTCGAAAAAAATTTCGAAAAAAAATTTCGAAAAAAATTTTCAAAAAAATTTTAGAAAAAATTTTGCAAAAAAATTTTTCGAAAAAAATTTTGCAAAAAAATTTTTCGAAATAAAATTTTCAAAAAAATTTTCGAAAAAAATTTGGGAAAAAAATTTTCGAAAAAAAATTTTCGAAAAAATTTTTAAAAAAATTTTCGAAAAAAATTTCGAAAAAAATTTTGAAAAAAAAATTCGAAAAAAATTTTGAAAAAAATTTTCGAAAATAATTTTCAAAAAAATTTTCGAAAAAATTTTGGAAAAAAATTTTTCGAAAAAAATTGCGAAAAAAAAATTTCGAAAAAAATTATTAAAAAAATTTTCGAAATAAAATTTGAAAAAAAATTTCGAAAAAAATTTTCAAAGAAATTTTTGAAAAAATTTTGGAAAAAATTTTTCGAAAAAAATTTAAAAAAAAATTTCGAAAAAAATTTCGAAAAAAAATTTGAAAAAAAATTTCGAAAGAAATTTTCAGAAAAATTTTCGAAAAAATTTTGGAAAAAAATTTTTCCAAAAAAATTTTGAAAAAAATTTTCAAAAAAAATTTCGAAAAAGAATTTGAAAAAAATTTTCGAAAAAAATTTTGAAAAAAAATTTTCGAAAAAATTTTCGAAAAAAATTTCGAAAAAAATTTTCAAAAAGTTTTTGGAAAAAAATTTTGAAAAAGAATTTCGAAAAAAACTGAAAAAAAATTTCGAAAAAAAATTTTCAAAAAAAATTTTCGAAAAAAATTTTGAGAAAAAATTTTCGAAAAAATTTTGAAAAAAGATTTCGAAAAAAAATTTTCGAAAAAATAAAATAAAAATTTTCGAAAAAAAATTTGAAAAAAAAAATTTGAAAAAAAATTTCGAAAAAAATTTTGAAAAAATTTTCGAAAAAACTTTCGAAAAAAATTTTCGAAAAAAATTTTCGAAAAAAATTTCGAAAAAAATTTTTAAAAAAAATTTCGAAATAAATTTTCAGAAAAATTTTCGAAAAAATTTGAGAAAAAAATTTTCAAAAACATTTTCGAAAAAAATTTTCGAAAAAAAATTTTCGAAAAAATTTTGAAAAACATTTTCGAAAAAATTTTGAAAAAAAAATTTTTGAAAAAAATTTCGAAAAAAATTTTTAAAAAAAATTCGAAAAAAATTTTGAAAAAAATTTTCGAAATTAATTTTCAAAAAAATTTTCAAAAAAATTTTGGAAAAAAATTTTTCGAAAAAAATTTCGAAAAAAATTATGAAAAAAAATTTCGAAAAAAAATTTGAAAAAAATTTTCAAAAAAGATTTCGAAAAAAAAATTTACAAAAAAATTTTGAAAAAAAATTTCGAAAAAAATTTTCAAAAAAAATTTCGAAAAAATTTTGGAATAAAATTTTTCGAAAAAAATTTTGAAAAAAATTTTCGAAAAAAATTTCGAAAAAAATTTGAAAAAAATTTTCGAAAAAAAATTTTGGAAAAAATTTTGAAAAAAAATTTTCGAAAAAAATTTTGAAAAAGAATTTTGAAAAAAATTTCGAAAAAAATTTCGAAAAAAATTTTCGAAAAAATTTTCGAAAAAAATTTTGAAAAAAAATTTTGAAAAAATTTTCAGAAAAATTTTCCAAAAAATTTTTCAAAAAATATTTTCGAAAAAAATTTCGAAAAAAAATTTTCGAAAAAAATTTTGAAAAAAAAATTCGAAAAAATTTTGAGAAAAAAATTTCGAAAAAAATTTCGAAAAAAATTTTGAAAAAAATTTTCGAAAATAATTTTGAAAAAAAATTTTCGAAAAAATTTTGAAAAAAAACCGAAAAAAATTTTCAAAAAAATTTTCGAAAAAATTTTGAAAAAAGATTTCGAAAAAAAATTTTCGAAAAAATAAAATAAAAATTTTCGAAAAAAAATTTGAAAAAAAAAATTTGAAAAAAAATTTCGAAAAAAATTTTGAAAAAATTTTCGAAAAAACTTTCGAAAAAAATTTTCGAAAAAAATTTTCGAAAAAAATTTCGAAAAAAATTTTTAAAAAAAATTTCGAAATAAATTTTCAGAAAAATTTTCGAAAAAATTTGAGAAAAAAATTTTCAAAAACATTTTCGAAAAAAATTTTCGAAAAAAAATTTTCGAAAAAATTTTGAAAAACATTTTCGAAAAAATTTTGAAAAAAAAATTTTTGAAAAAAATTTCGAAAAAAATTTTTAAAAAAAATTCGAAAAAAATTTTGAAAAAAATTTTCGAAATTAATTTTCAAAAAAATTTTCAAAAAAATTTTGGAAAAAAATTTTTCGAAAAAAATTTCGAAAAAAATTATGAAAAAAAATTTCGAAAAAAAATTTGAAAAAAATTTTCAAAAAAGATTTCGAAAAAAAAATTTACAAAAAAATTTTGAAAAAAAATTTCGAAAAAAATTTTCAAAAAAAATTTCGAAAAAATTTTGGAATAAAATTTTTCGAAAAAAATTTTGAAAAAAATTTTCGAAAAAAATTTCGAAAAAAATTTGAAAAAAATTTTCGAAAAAAAATTTTGGAAAAAATTTTGAAAAAAAATTTTCGAAAAAAATTTTGAAAAAGAATTTTGAAAAAAATTTCGAAAAAAATTTCGAAAAAAATTTTCGAAAAAATTTTCGAAAAAAATTTTGAAAAAAAATTTTGAAAAAATTTTCAGAAAAATTTTCCAAAAAATTTTTCAAAAAATATTTTCGAAAAAAATTTCGAAAAAAAATTTTCGAAAAAAATTTTGAAAAAAAAATTCGAAAAAATTTTGAGAAAAAAATTTCGAAAAAAATTTCGAAAAAAATTTTGAAAAAAATTTTCGAAAATAATTTTGAAAAAAAATTTTCGAAAAAATTTTGAAAAAAAACCGAAAAAAATTTTCAAAAAAATTTTCGAAAAAATTTTGGAAAAAAATTTTTCGAAAAAAATTTCAAAAAAAAAATTTCGAAAAAAATGATGAAAAAAATTTTTGAAAAAAAATTTTCAAAAAAATTTTCGAAAAAATTTTGGAAAAAAATTTATCGAAAAAAATTTTTCGAAAAAAATTTTGAAAAAAATTTTCGAAAAAAATTTCGAAAAAAAATTTGAAAAATATTTTCGAAAAAAATTTCGAAGAAAAATTTTCGAAAAAAATTTTGAAAAAAAATTTTGAAAAAAAATTTTCGAAAAAAATTTTCGAAAAAATTTGAAAAAAATTTCGAAAAAAATTTCGAAAAAAAATTTAAAAAAAAATTCGAAAAAAATTTTCAAAAAAAATTTAGAAAAAATTTTGCAAAAAAATTTTTCGAAAAAAATTTTCAAAAAAATTTTCGAAAAAAATTTTCGAAAAAAATTTTGAAAAAAAATTTTCGAAAAAAACTGAAAAAAATTTTCGAAAAAAAATTTTCGAAAAAAATTTTCGAAAAAAATTTGGAAAAATTCTTCGAAAAAAATTTTCATAAAAAATATTTGAAAAAATTTCGAAAAAAAATTTTCGGAAAAAATTTTGAAAAAAATTTTCGAAAAAAAAATTTCGTAAAAAATTTTCGAAAGAAATTTCGAAAAAAAAATTGGAAAAAATTTTGAAAAAAATTTCCAAAAAAAAATTTTCGAAAAAAATTTCGAAAAAAAATTTTCGAAAAAAATTTTTAAAAAAAAATTTTGAAAAAATTTTGAAAAAAATTTTGAAAAAAATTTGAAAAAAAATTTTCGAAAAAAATTTCGAAAAAAATTTTGAAAAAAAAATTCGAAAAAAATTTTGAAAAAAATTTTCAAAAATAATTTTCAAAAAAATTTTCGAAAAAATTTTGGAAAAAAATTTTTCGAAAAAAATTTCGAAAAAAAAATTTCGAAAAAAAAATTTCGAAAAAAATTATTAAAAAAATTTTCGAAAAAAAATTTGAAGAAAAATTTGAAAAAAAATTTCGAAAAAAAATTCGAAAAAAATTTCGAAAAAACTTTCGAAAAAAATTTCGAAAAAAATTTTTAAAAAAAATTTCGAAAAAAATTTTGAAAAAAAATTCGAAAAAAATTTTTAAAAAAATTTTCGAAAAAAATTTCGAAAAAAAATTAAAAAAAAAATTCGAAAAAAATTTTCAAAAATTTTAGAAAAAATTTTGCAAAAAAATTTTTCGAAAAAAATTTTCAAAAAAATTTTCGAAAAAAATTTTCGAAAAAATTTAGGAAAAAAATTTTTCGAAAAAAATTTCAAAAAAAAAATTTCGAAAAAAATTATGAAAAAAATTTTTGAAAAAAAATTTTCAAAAAAATTTTCGAAAAAATTTTGGAAAAAAATTTATCGAAAAAAATTTTTCGAAAAAAATTTTGAAAAAAATTTCGAAAAAAATTTCGAAAAAAAATTTTCGAAAAAATGTTGAAAAAAAATTTCGAAAAAAATTTTGAAAAAAAATTCGAAAAAAATTTTTAAAAAAATTTTCGAAAAAAATTTCGAAAAAAAATTTTAAAAAAAATTCGAAAAAAATTTTCAAAAAAAATTTAGAAAAAATTTTGCAAAAAAATTTTTCGAAAAAAATTTTCAAAAACATTTTCGAAAAAAATTTTCGAAAAAAATTTTGAAAAAAAATTTTCGAAAAAAACTGAAAAAAATTTTCAAAAAAAAATTTTCGAAAAAAATTTTCGAAAAAAATTTGGAAAAATTTTTCGAAAAAAATTTTCATAAAAAATATTTGAAAAAATTTCGAAAAAAAATTTTCGGAAAAATTTTTGAAAAAAATTTTCGAAAAAAAAATTTCGGAAAAAATTCTGAAAAAAATTTTCGAAAAAAAAATTTCGTAAAAAATTTTCGAAAGAAATTTCGAAAAAAAAATTAGAAAAAATTTTGAAAAAAATTTCCAAAAAAAAATTTTCGAAAAAAATTTCGAAAAAAATTTAAAAAAAAAATTTTTGAAAAAATTTTGAAAAAAATTTTGAAAAAAATTTGAAAAAAAATTTTTGAAAAAAATTTCGAAAAAAATTTTGAAAAAAAAATTCGAAAAAAATTTTGAAAAAAATTTTCGAAAATAATTTTCAAAAAAATTTTCGAAAAAATTTTGGAAAAAAATTTTTCGAAAAAAATTTCGAAAAAAAAATTTCGAAAAAAAAATTTCGAAAAAAATTATAAAAAAAATTTTCGAAAAAAAATTTGAAGAACAATTTCGAAAAAAACTCAAAATAATTTTCGAAAAAATTTTGGAAAAAAATTTTCAAAAAGTTTTTGGAAAAAAATTTTTCGAAAAAAATTTTGAAAAAAAATTTCGAAAAAAATTTCGAAAAAAAATTTTCGAAAAAATAAAAAAAAAATTTTCAAAAAAAAATTTGAAAAAAAAATTTGAAAAAAAATTTCAAAAAAAAATTCGAAAAAAATTTCGAAAAAACTTTCGAAAAAAATTTTCGAAAAAAATTTCGAAAAAAATTTTTAAAAAAAAATTTCGAAATAAATTTTCAGAAAAAGTTTCGAAAAAATTTGAGAAAAAAATTTTCAAAAAAATTTTCGAAAAAAATTTCGGAAAAAAATTTTCGAAAAAAAATTTTCGAAAAAATTTTGAAAAAAATTTTCGAAAAAATTTTGAAAAAAAATTTTCGAAAAAAATTTCGAAAAAAATTTTGAAAAAAAAATTCGAAAAAAATTTTGAAAAAAATTTTCGAAATTAATTTTCAAAAAAATTATCAAAAAAATTTTGGAAAAAAATTTTTCGAAAAAAATTTCGAAAAAAATTATGAAAAAAAATTTCGAAAAAAAATTTGAAAAAAATTTTCAAAAAAGATTTCGAAAAAAAATTTTAGAAAAAAATTTTGAAAAAAAATTTCGAAAAAAATTTTCAAAAAAATTTTCGAAAAAATTTTGGAAAAAAATTTTTCGAAAAAAATTTTGAAAAAAATTTTCGAAAAAAATTTCGAAAAAAAATTTCGAAAAAAATTTTGAAAAAAATTTTCGAAAAAAATTTGAAAAAAATTTTCGAAAAAAAATTTTGGAAAAAATTTTGAAAAAAAATTTTCGAAAAAAATTTTCAGAAAAATTTTCCAAAAAATTTGGGAAAAAAATTTTTCAAAAAATATTTTCGAAAAAAATTTCGAAAAAAAATTTTCGAAAAAAATTTTGAAAAAAAAATTCGAAAAAATTTTGAAAAAAAAATTTCAAAAAAAATTTCGAAAAAAAATTTGAAAAAAATTTCCGAAAAAAATTTTGAAAAAAATTTTCGAAAAAAATTTCGAAAAAAAATTTTCGAAAAAATTTTGAAAAAAAACCGAAAAAAATTTTCAAAAAAATTTTCGAAAAAATTTTGGAAAAAAATTTTTCGAAAAAAATTTCAAAAAAAAAATTTCGAAAAAAATTATGAAAAAAATTTTTGAAAAAAAATTTTCAAAAACATTTTCGAAAAAATATTGGAAAAAAATTTATCGAAAAAAATTTTTCGAAAAAAATTTTGAAAAAATTTTCGAAAAAAATTTCCAAAAAAAAATTTTCGAAAAAAATTTCGAAAAAAAATTTTCGAAAAAAATTTAAAAAAAAAAATTTTGAAAAAATTTTGAAAAAAATTTTGAAAAAAATTTGAAAAAAAATTTTCGAAAAAAATTTCGAAAAAAATTTTGAAAAAAAAATTCGAAAAAAATTTTGAAAAAAATTTTCGAAAATAATTTTCAAAAAAATTTTCGAAAAAATTTTGGAAAAAAATTTTTCGAAAAAAATTTCGAAAAAAAAATTTCGAAAAAAAAATTTCGAAAAAAATTATAAAAAAAATTTTCGAAAAAAAATTTGAAGAAAAATTTGAAAAAAAATTTCGAAAAAAAATTCGAAAAAAATTTTTAAAAAAATTTTCGAAAAAAATTACGAAAAAAAATTAAAAAAAAAATTCGAAAAAAATTTTCAAAAATTTTAGAAAAAATTTTGCAAAAAAATTTTTCGAAAAAAATTTTCAAAAAAATTTTCGAAAAAAATTTTCGAAAAAATTTAGGAAAAAAATTTTTCGAAAAAAATTTCAAAAAAAAAATTTCGAAAAAAATTATGAAAAAAATTTTTGAAAAAAAATTTTCAAAAAAATTTTCGAAAAAATTTTGGAAAAAAATTTATCGAAAAAAATTTTTCGAAAAAAATTTTGAAAAAAATTTCGAAAAAAATTTTCAGAAAAAAATTTCGAAAAAAAATTTTCGAAAAAAATGTTGAAAAAAAATTTCGAAAAAAATTTTGAAAAAAAATTCAAAAAAAATTTTTAAAAAAATTTTCGAAAAAAATTTCGAAAAAAAATTTAAAAAAAAATTCGAAAAAAATTTTCAAAAAAAATTTAGAAAAAATTTTGCAAAAAAATTTTTCGAAAAAAATTTTCAAAAACATTTTCGAAAAAAATTTTCGAAAAAAATTTTGAAAAAAAATTTTCGAAAAAAACTGAAAAAAATTTTCGAAAAAAAATTTTCGAAAAAAATTTTCGAAAAAAATTTGGAAAAATTTTTCGAAAAAAATTTTCATAAAAAATATTTAAAAAAATTTCGAAAAAAAATTTTCGGAAAAAATTTTGAAAAAAATTTTCGAAAAAAAAATTTCGTAAAAAATTTTCGAAAGAAATTTCGGAAAAAAAATTGGAAAAAATTTTGAAAAAAATTTCCAAAAAAAAATTTTCGAAAAAAATTTCGAAAAAAAATTTTCGAAAAAAATTTTTAAAAAAAAAATTTCAAAAAAAATTTTTAAAAAAAATTTCAAAAAAAATTTTCAAAAAAATTTTCGAAAAAAATTTCGGAAAAAAATTTTTGAAAAAATTTTGAAAAAAATTTTCGAAAAAAATTTGAAAAAAAATTTTCGAAAAAAATTTCAAAAAAAATTTTGAAAAAAAAATTCGAAAAAAATTTTGAAAAAAATTTTCGAAAATAATTTTCAAAAAAATTTTCGAAAAAATTTTGGAAAAAAATTTTTCGAAAAAAATTTCGAAAAAAAAATTTCGAAAAAAATTATAAAAAAAATTTTCGAAAAAAAATTTGAAGAAAAATTTCGAAAAATATTTTCAAAAAAATTTTCGAAAAAATTTTGGAAAAAAATTTTTCGAAAAAAATTTCAAAAAAAAAATTTCGAAAAAAATTATGAAAAAAATTTTTGAAAAAAAATTTTCAAAAACATTTTCGAAAAAATATTGGAAAAAAATTTATCGAAAAAAATTTTTCGAAAAAAATTTTGAAAAAATTTTCGAAAAAAATTTCCAAAAAAAAATTTTCGAAAAAAATTTCGAAAAAAAATTTTCGAAAAAAATTTAAAAAAAAAAATTTTGAAAAAATTTTGAAAAAAATTTTGAAAAAAATTTGAAAAAAAATTTTCGAAAAAAATTTCGAAAAAAATTTTGAAAAAAAAATTCGAAAAAAATTTTGAAAAAAATTTTCGAAAATAATTTTCAAAAAAATTTTCGAAAAAATTTTGGAAAAAAATTTCGAAAAAAAAATTTCGAAAAAAAAATTTCGAAAAAAATTATAAAAAAAATTTTCGAAAAAAAATTTGAAGAAAAATTTGAAAAAAAATTTCGAAAAAAAATTCGAAAAAAATTTTTAAAAAAATTTTCGAAAAAAATTACGAAAAAAAATTAAAAAAAAAATTCGAAAAAAATTTTCAAAAATTTTAGAAAAAATTTTGCAAAAAAATTTTTCGAAAAAAATTTTCAAAAAAATTTTCGAAAAAAATTTTCGAAAAAATTTAGGAAAAAAATTTTTCGAAAAAAATTTCAAAAAAAAAATTTCGAAAAAAATTATGAAAAAAATTTTTGAAAAAAAATTTTCAAAAAAATTTTCGAAAAAATTTTGGAAAAAAATTTATCGAAAAAAATTTTTCGAAAAAAATTTTGAAAAAAATTTCGAAAAAAATTTTCAGAAAAAAATTTCGAAAAAAAATTTTCGAAAAAAATGTTGAAAAAAAATTTCGAAAAAAATTTTGAAAAAAAATTCAAAAAAAATTTTTAAAAAAATTTTCGAAAAAAATTTCGAAAAAAAATTTAAAAAAAAATTCGAAAAAAATTTTCAAAAAAAATTTAGAAAAAATTTTGCAAAAAAATTTTTCGAAAAAAATTTTCAAAAACATTTTCGAAAAAAATTTTCGAAAAAAATTTTGAAAAAAAATTTTCGAAAAAAACTGAAAAAAATTTTCGAAAAAAAATTTTCGAAAAAAATTTTCGAAAAAAATTTGGAAAAATTTTTCGAAAAAAATTTTCATAAAAAATATTTAAAAAAATTTCGAAAAAAAATTTTCGGAAAAAATTTTGAAAAAAATTTTCGAAAAAAAAATTTCGTAAAAAATTTTCGAAAGAAATTTCGGAAAAAAAATTGGAAAAAATTTTGAAAAAAATTTCCAAAAAAAAATTTTCGAAAAAAATTTCGAAAAAAAATTTTCGAAAAAAATTTTTTAAAAAAATTTCAAAAAAAATTTTTAAAAAAAATTTCAAAAAAAATTTTCAAAAAAATTTTCGAAAAAAATTTCGGAAAAAAATTTTTGAAAAAATTTTGAAAAAAATTTTCGAAAAAAATTTGAAAAAAAATTTTCGAAAAAAATTTCAAAAAAAATTTTGAAAAAAAAATTCGAAAAAAATTTTGAAAAAAATTTTCGAAAATAATTTTCAAAAAAATTTTCGAAAAAATTTTGGAAAAAAATTTTTCGAAAAAAATTTCGAAAAAAAAATTTCGAAAAAAATTATAAAAAAAATTTTCGAAAAAAAATTTGAAGAAAAATTTCGAAAAATATTTTCAAAAAAATTTTCGAAAAAATTTTGGAAAAAAATTTTTCGAAAAAAATTTTAAAAAAATTTCGAAAAAAATTTTCGAAAAAAATTTCGAAAAAAAATTTGAAAAAAATTTTCAAAAAAGATTTCGAAAAAAAATTTTCGAAAAAAATTTTGAAAAAAAATTTCGAAAAAAATTTTCAAAAAAATTTTCGAAAAAATTTTGGAAAAAAATTTTTCGAAAAAAATTTCGAAAAAAAATTTTCGAAAAACATTTCAAAAAAAATTTTGAAAAAAATTTTCGAAAAAAACTTCGATAAAAAATTTTCGAAAAAATTTTCGAAAAAAATTTCGAAAAAAATTTTCAAAAAAATTTTCAGTTTTTGGAAAAAATTTTTCGAAAAAAATTTTGAAAAAAAATTTCGAAAAAAACTGAAAAAAAATTACGAAAAAAAATTTTCGAAAAAAATTTTCGAAAAAAATTTCGAGAAAAAATTTTCGAAAAAATTTTGAAAAAAGATTTTGAAAAAAAATTTTCGAAAAAATAAAAAAAAAATTTTCGAAAAAAAAATTGAAAAAAAAATTTGAAAAAAAATTTCGAAAAAAATTTCGAAAAAACTTTCGAAAAAAAGTTTCGAAAAAAATTTCGAAAAAAATTTTTGGAAATATTTTGAAAAAAATTTTCGAAAAAAATTTCGGAAAAAAATTTTCGAAAAAAAATTTTCGAAAAAATTTTGAAAAAAATTTTCGAAAAAATTTTGAAAAAAAATTTTCGAAAAAAATTACGAAAAAAATTTTGAAAAAAAAATTCGAAAAAAATTTTGAAAAAAATTTTCGAAATTAATTTTCAAAAAAATTTTCAAAGAAATTTTGGAAAAAAATTTTTCGAAAAAAATTTCGAAAAAAAATTTCGAAAAAAAATTTGAAAAAAATTTTCAAAAAAGATTTCGAAAAAAAATTTTAGAAAAAAATTTTAAAAAAAAATTTCGAAAAAAATTTTCAAAAAAATTTTCGAAAAAATTTTGGAAAAAAATTTTTCGAAAAAAATTTTGAAAAAAATTTTCGAAAAAAATTTCGAAAAAAAATTTCAAAAAAAATTTTGAAAAAAATTTTCGAAAAAAATTTGAAAAAAATTTTCGAAAAAAAATTTTGGAAAAAATTTTGAAAAAGAATTTTGAAAAAAATTTTCAGAAAAATTTTCCAAAAAATTTGGGAAAAAAATTTTGAAAAAAATTTTCGAAAAAAATTTCGAAAAAAATTTTCAAAAAAAATTTAGAAAACATTTTGCAAAAAAATTTTTCGAAAAAAATTTTCAAAAAAATTTTCGAAAAACATTTTCGAAAAACATTTTGAAAAAAAATTTTCGAAAAAAACTGAAAAACATTTTCGAAAAAAAATTTTCGAAAAAAATTTTCATAAAAATATTTGAAAAAATTTCGAAAAAAAATTTTCGAAAAAAAAATTTCGTAAAAAATTTTCGAAAGAAATTTCGAAAAAAAAATTGGAAAAAATTTTGAAAAAAATTTCCAAAAAAAAATTTTCGAAAAAAATTTCGAAAAAAAATTTTCGAAAAAAATTTTTAAAAAAAATTTCAAAAAAAATTTTTAAAAAAATTTTCGAAAAAAATTTCGGAAAAAAATTTTTGAAAAAATTTTGAAAAAAATTTTCGAAAAAAATTTGAAAAAAAATTTTCGAAAAAAATTTCGAAGAAAATTTTGAAAAAAAAATTGGAAAAAAATTTTGAAAAAAATTTTCGAAAATAATTTTCAAAAACATTTTCGAAAAAATTTTGGAAAAAAATTTTTCGAAAAAAATTTCGAAAAAAAAATTTCGAAAAAAATTATAAAAAAAAATTTTCGAAAAAAAATTTGAAGAAAAATTTCGAAAAAAATTTTCAAAAAAATTTTCGAAAAAATTTTGGAAAAAAATTTTTCGAAAAAAATTTTAAAGAAATTTTCGAAAAAAATTTTCGAAAAAAATGTCGAAAAAAAATTTGAAAAAAATTTTCAAAAAAGATTTCGAAAAAAAATTTTCGAAAAAAATTTTGAAAAAAAATTTCGAAAAAAATTTTCAAAAAAATTTTCGAAAAAATTTTGGAAAAAAATTTTTCGAAAAAAATTTCGAAAAAAAATTTTCGAAAAAAATTTCAAAAAAAATTTTGAAAAAAATTTTCGAAAAAAATTTCAAAAAAAATTTTGAAAAAAATTTTCGAAAAAAACTTCGATAAAAAATTTTCGAAAAAAATTTCGAAAAAAAATTTTCGAAAAAAATTTTGAAAAAAAACCGAAAAAAATTTTCAAAAAAATGTTCGAAAAAAATTTTCAAAAAAATTTTCGAAAAGTTTTTGGAAAAAAATTTTTCGAAAAAAATTTCGAAGAAAATTTTGAAAAAAATTTTCGAAAAAAATTTCGAAAAAAAATTTTCGAAAAAAAATTCGAAAAGAATTTTGAAAAAAATTTTCGAAAAAATTTTCGAAACAAATTTCGAAAAAAAATTTTCGAAATAAATTTCGAAAAAAAATTTTCGAAAAAAATTTAAAAAAAAAAATTTTCAAAAAAAATTTTCGAAAAAAATTTGGAAAATTTTTTCGAAAAAAATTTTCATAAAAAATTTTTGAAAAATTTTCATAAAAAATTTTTGAAAAAATTTCGAAAAAAAATTTTCGGAAAAAATTTTGAAAAAAATTTTCGAAAAAAAAATTTCGAAAAAAATTTTCGAAAGAAATTTCGAAAAAAAATATTGGAAAAAATTTTGAAAAAAATTTCCAAAAAAAAATTTTCGAAAAAAATTTTGAAAAAAAATTTTCGAATAAAATTTCGAAAAAAATTTTTTAAAAAAATTTCGAAAAAAACTTAGAAAAATTTTCGAAAAAATTTGGGAAAAAAATTTCTCAAAAAATATTTTCGAAAAAAATTTCGAAAAAAAATTTCGAAAAAAATTTTCAAAAAAATTTTAGAAAAAATTTTGCAAAAAAATTTTTCGAAAAAAATTTTGCAAAAAAATTTTTCGAAATAAAATTTTCAAAAAAATTTTCGAAAAAAATTTGGGAAAAAAATTTTCGAAAAAAAATTTTCGAAAAAATTTTTAAAAAAATTTTCGAAAAAAATTTCGAAAAAAATTTTGAAAAAAAAATTCGAAAAAAATTTTGAAAAAAATTTTCGAAAATAATTTTCACAAAAATTTTCGAAAAAATTTTGGAAAAAAATTTTTCGAAAAAAATTGCGAAAAAAAAATTTCGAAAAAAATTATTAAAAAAATTTTCGAAATAAAATTTGAAAAAAAATTTCGAAAAAAATTTTCAAAGAAATTTTTGAAAAAATTTTGGAAAAAATTTTTCGAAAAAAATTTAAAAAAAATTTTCGAAAAAAATTTCGAAAAAAAATTTGAAAAAAAATTTCGAAAGAAATTTTCAGAAAAATTTTCGAAAAAATTTTGGAAAAAAATTTTTCCAAAAAAATTTTGAAAAAAATTTTCAAAAAAAATTTTGAAAAAGAATTTGAAAAAAATTTTCGAAAAAAATTTTGAAAAAAAATTTTCGAAAAAATTTTCGAAAAAAATTTCGAAAAAAATTTTCAAAAAGTTTTTGGAAAAAAATTTTGAAAAAGAATTTCGAAAAAAACTGAAAAGAAATTTCGAAAAAAAATTTTCAAAAAAAATTTTCGAAAAAAATTTCGAGAAAAAATTTTCGAAAAAATTTTGAAAAAAGATTTCGAAAAAAAATTTTCGAAAAAATAAAATAAAAATTTTCGAAAAAAAATTTGAAAAAAAAAATTTGAAAAAAAATTTCGAAAAAAATTTTGAAAAAATTTTCGAAAAAACTTTCGAAAAAAATTTTCGAAAAAAATTTTCGAAAAAAATTTCGAAAAAAATTTTTAAAAAAAATTTCGAAATAAATTTTCAGAAAAATTTTCGAAAAAATTTGAGAAAAAAATTTTCAAAAACATTTTCGAAAAAAATTTTCGAAAAAAAATTTTCGAAAAAATTTTGAAAAACATTTTCGAAAAAATTTTGAAAAAAAAATTTTTGAAAAAAATTTCGAAAAAAATTTTTAAAAAAAATTCGAAAAAAATTTTGAAAAAAATTTTCGAAATTAATTTTCAAAAAAATTTTCAAAAAAATTTTGGAAAAAAATTTTTCGAAAAAAATTTCGAAAAAAATTATGAAAAAAAATTTCGAAAAAAAATTTGAAAAAAATTTTCAAAAAAGATTTCGAAAAAAAAATTTACAAAAAAATTTTGAAAAAAAATTTCGAAAAAAATTTTCAAAAAAAATTTCGAAAAAATTTTGGAATAAAATTTTTCGAAAAAAATTTTGAAAAAAATTTTCGAAAAAAATTTCGAAAAAAATTTGAAAAAAATTTTCGAAAAAAAATTTTGGAAAAAATTTTAAAAAAAAATTTTCGAAAAAAATTTTGAAAAAGAATTTTGAAAAAAATTTCGAAAAAAATTTCGAAAAAAATTTTCGAAAAAATTTTCGAAAAAAATTTTGAAAAAAAATTTTGAAAAAAATTTTCAGAAAAATTTTCCAAAAAATTTGGGAAAAAAATTTTT
This sequence comes from Uropetala carovei, assembly GCA_036926305.1. Taxonomy (NCBI): domain Eukaryota; kingdom Metazoa; phylum Arthropoda; class Insecta; order Odonata; family Petaluridae; genus Uropetala; species Uropetala carovei. The sequence goes on along the minus strand of JAXCHB010000188.1, from coordinate 591,805 downwards.
CAAAAAATATTTTCGAAAAAAATTTCGAAAAAAAATTTTCGAAAAAAATTTTGAAAAAAAAATTCGAAAAAATTTTGAAAAAAAAATTTCGAAAAAAATTTCGAAAAAAATTTTGAAAAAAATTTTCGAAAATAATTTTGAAAAAAAATTTTCGAAAAAATTTTGAAAAAAAACCGAAAAAAATTTTCAAAAAAATTTTCGAAAAAAATTTGGAAAAAAATTTTTCGAAAAAAATTTCAAAAAAAAAATTTCGAAAAAAATGATGAAAAAAATTTTTGAAAAAAAATTTTCAAAAAAATTTTCGAAAAAATTTTGGAAAAAAATTTATCGAAAAAAATTTTTCGAAAAAAATTTTGAAAAAAATTTTCGAAAAAAATTTCGAAAAAAAATTTGAAAAATATTTTCAAAAAAAATTTCGAAGAAAAATTTTCGAAAAAAATTTTGAAAAAAAATTTCGAAAAAAAATTTTCGAAAAGAATTTTCGAAAAAATTTGAAAAAAATTTCGAAAAAAATTTCGAAAAAAAATTTAAAAAAAAATTCGAAAAAAATTTTCAAAAAAAATTTAGAAAAAATTTTGCAAAAAAATTTTTCGAAAAAAATTTTCAAAAAAATTTTCGAAAAAAATTTTCGAAAAAAATTTTGAAAAAAAATTTTCGAAAAAAACAAAAAAATTTTCGAAAAAAAATTTTCGAAAAAAATTTTCGAAAAAAATTTGGAAAAATTCTTCGAAAAAAATTTTCATAAAAAATATTTGAAAAAATTTCGAAAAAAAATTTTCGGAAAAAATTTTGAAAAAAATTTTCGAAAAAAAAATTTCGTAAAAAATTTTCGAAAGAAATTTCGAAAAAAAAATTGGAAAAAATTTTGAAAAAAATTTCCAAAAAAAAATTTTCGAAAAAAATTTCGAAAAAAAATTTTCGAAAAAAATTTTTAAAAAAAAATTTTGAAAAAATTTTGAAAAAAATTTTGAAAAAAATTTGAAAAAAAATTTTCGAAAAAAATTTCGAAAAAAATTTTGAAAAAAAAATTCGAAAAAAATTTTGAAAAAAATTTTCGAAAATAATTTTCAAAAAAATTTTCGAAAAAATTTTGGAAAAAAATTTTTCGAAAAAAATTTCGAAAAAAAAATTTCGAAAAAAAAATTTCGAAAAAAATTATAAAAAAAATTTTCGAAAAAAAATTTGAAGAAAAATTTGAAAAAAAATTTCGAAAAAAAATTCGAAAAAAATTTCGAAAAAACTTTCGAAAAAAATTTCGAAAAAAATTTTTAAAAAAAATTTCGAAAAAAATTTTGAAAAAAAATTCGAAAAAAATTTTTAAAAAAATTTTCGAAAAAAATTTCGAAAAAAAATTAAAAAAAAAATTCGAAAAAATTTTTCAAAAATTTTAGAAAAAATTTTGCAAAAAAATTTTTCGAAAAAAATTTTCAAAAAAATTTTCGAAAAAAATTTTCGAAAAAATTTAGGAAAAAAATTTTTCGAAAAAAATTTCAAAAAAAAAATTTCGAAAAAAATTATGAAAAAAATTTTTGAAAAAAAATTTTCAAAAAAATTTTCGAAAAAATTTTGGAAAAAAATTTATCGAAAAAAATTTTTCGAAAAAAATTTTGAAAAAAATTTCGAAAAAAATTTCGAAAAAAAATTTTCGAAAAAATGTTGAAAAAAAATTTCGAAAAAAATTTTGAAAAAAAATTCGAAAAAAATTTTTAAAAAAATTTTCGAAAAAAATTTCGAAAAAAAATTTTAAAAAAAATTCGAAAAAAATTTTCAAAAAAAATTTAGAAAAAATTTTGCAAAAAAATTTTTCGAAAAAAATTTTCAAAAACATTTTCGAAAAAAATTTTCGAAAAAAATTTTGAAAAAAAATTTCGAAAAAAACTGAAAAAAATTTTCGAAAAAAAATTTTCGAAAAAAATTTTCGAAAAAAATTTGGAAAAATTTTTCGAAAAAAATTTTCATAAAAAATATTTGAAAAAATTTCGAAAAAAAATTTTCGGAAAAATTTTTGAAAAAAATTTTCGAAAAAAAAATTTCGGAAAAAATTCTGAAAAAAATTTTCGAAAAAAAAATTTCGTAAAAAATTTTCGAAAGAAATTTCGAAAAAAAAATTAGAAAAAATTTTGAAAAAAATTTCCAAAAAAAAATTTTCGAAAAAAATTTCGAAAAAAATTTAAAAAAAAAATTTTTGAAAAAATTTTGAAAAAAATTTTGAAAAAAATTTGAAAAAAAATTTTTGAAAAAAATTTCAAAAAAAATTTTGAAAAAAAAATTCGAAAAAAATTTTGAAAAAAATTTTCGAAAATAATTTTCAAAAAAATTTTCGAAAAAATTTTGGAAAAAAATTTTTCGAAAAAAATTTCGAAAAAAAAATTTCGAAAAAAAAATTTCGAAAAAAATTATAAAAAAAATTTTCGAAAAAAAATTTGAAGAAAAATTTCGAAAAAAACTTTCAAAATAATTTTCGAAAAAATTTTGGAAAAAAATTTTCAAAAAGTTTTTGGAAAAAAATTTTTCGAAAAAAATTTTGAAAAAAAATTTCGAAAAAAATTTCGAAAAAAACTGAAAAAAAATTTCGAAAAAAAATTTTCGAAAAAAATTTTCGAAAAAAATTTCGAGAAAAAATTTTCGAAAAAATTTTGAAAAAAGATTTCGAAAAAAAATTTTCGAAAAAATAAAAAAAAAATTTTCAAAAAAAAATTTGAAAAAAAAATTTGAAAAAAAATTTCAAAAAAAAATTCGAAAAAAATTTCGAAAAAACTTTCGAAAAAAATTTTCGAAAAAAATTTCGAAAAAAATTTTTAAAAAAAAATTTCGAAATAAATTTTCAGAAAAAGTTTCGAAAAAATTTGAGAAAAAAATTTTCAAAAAAATTTTCGAAAAAAATTTCGGAAAAAAATTTTCGAAAAAAAATTTTCGAAAAAATTTTGAAAAAAATTTTCGAAAAAATTTTGAAAAAAAATTTTCGAAAAAAATTTCGAAAAAAATTTTGAAAAAAAATTTCGAAAAAAAATTTGAAAAAAATTTTCAAAAAAGATTTCGAAAAAAAATTTTAGAAAAAAATTTTGAAAAAAAATTTCGAAAAAAATTTTCAAAAAAATTTTCGAAAAAATTTTGGAAAAAAATTTTTCGAAAAAAATTTTGAAAAAAATTTTCGAAAAAAATTTCGAAAAAAAATTTCGAAAAAAATTTTGAAAAAAATTTTCGAAAAAAATTTGAAAAAAATTTTCGAAAAAAAATTTTGGAAAAAATTTTGAAAAAAAATTTTCGAAAAAAATTTTCAGAAAAATTTTCCAAAAAATTTGGGAAAAAAATTTTTCAAAAAATATTTTCGAAAAAAATTTCGAAAAAAAATTTTCGAAAAAAATTTTGAAAAAAAAATTCGAAAAAATTTTGAAAAAAAAATTTCAAAAAAAATTTCGAAAAAAAATTTGAAAAAAATTTCCGAAAAAAATTTTTAATAAAAAATTTTCGAAAAAAATTTCGAAAAAAAATTTTCGAAAAAATTTTGAAAAAAAACCGAAAAAAATTTTCAAAAAAATTTTCGAAAAAATTTTGGAAAAAAATTTTTCGAAAAAAATTTCAAAAAAAAAATTTCGAAAAAAATTATGAAAAAAATTTTTGAAAAAAAATTTTCAAAAACATTTTCGAAAAAATTTTGGAAAAAAATTTTCGAAAAAAATTTCGAAAAAAAATTTTCGAAAAAAATTTTAAAAAAAAAATTTTGAAAAAATTTTGAAAAAAATTTTGAAAAAAATTTGAAAAAAAATTTTCGAAAAAAATTTCGAAAAAAATTTTGAAAAAAAAATTCGAAAAAAATTTTGAAAAAAATTTTCGAAAATAATTTTCAAAAAAATTTTCGAAAAAATTTTGGAAAAAAATTTTTCGAAAAAAATTTCGAAAAAAAAATTTCGAAAAAAAAATTTCGAAAAAAATTATAAAAAAAATTTTCGAAAAAAAATTTGAAGAAAAATTTGAAAAAAAATTTCGAAAAAAAATTCGAAAAAAATTTCGAAAAAACTTTCGAAAAAAATTTCGAAAAAAATTTTTAAAAAAAATTTCGAAAAAAATTTTGAAAAAAAATTCTAAAAAAATTTTTAAAAAAATTTTCGAAAAAAATTTCGAAAAAAAATTTAAAAAAAAATTCGAAAAAAATTTTCAAAAATTTTAGAAAAAATTTTTCGAAAAAAATTTTCAAAAAAATTTTCGAAAAAAATTTTCGAAAAAATTTAGGAAAAAAATTTTTCGAAAAAAATTTCAAAAAAAAAATTTCGAAAAAAATTATGAAAAAAATTTTTGAAAAAAAATTTTCAAAAAAATTTTCGAAAAAATTTTGGAAAAAAATTTATCGAAAAAAATTTTTCGAAACAAATTTTGAAAAAAATTTCGAAAAAAATTTTCAGAAAAAAATTTCGAAAAAAAATTTTCGAAAAAAATGTTGAAAAAAAATTTCGAAAAAAATTTTGAAAAAAAATTCGAAAAAAATTTTTAAAAAAATTTTCGAAAAAAATTTCGAAAAAAAATTTAAAAAAAAATTCGAAAAAAATTTTCAAAAAAAATTTAGAAAAAATTTTGCAAAAAAATTTTTCGAAAAAAATTTTCAAAAACATTTTCGAAAAAAATTTTCGAAAAAAATTTTGAAAAAAAATTTTCGAAAAAAACTGAAAAAAATTTTCGAAAAAAAATTTTCGAAAAAAATTTTCGAAAAAAATTTGGAAAAATTTTTCGAAAAAAATTTTCATAAAAAATATTTGAAAAAATTTCGAAAAAAAATTTTTGGAAAAATTTTTGAAAAAAATTTTCGAAAAAAAAATTTCGGAAAAAATTCTGAAAAAAATTTTCGAAAAAAAAATTTCGTAAAAAATTTTCGAAAGAAATTTCGAAAAAAAAATTGGAAAAAATTTTGAAAAAAATTTCCAAAAAAAAATTTTCGAAAAAAATTTCGAAAAAAATTTAAAAAAAAAATTTTTGAAAAAATTTTGAAAAAAATTTTGAAAAAAATTTGAAAAAAAATTTTTGAAAAAAATTTCGGAAAAAAATTTTCGAAAAAAAATTTTCGAAAAAATTTTGAAAAAAATTTTCGAAAAAATTTTGAAAAAAAATTTTCGAAAAAAATTTTCGAAAAAAATTTCGAAAAAAATTTTAAAAAAAAAATTTCGAAATAAATTTTCAGAAAAAGTTTCGAAAAAATTTGAGAAAAAAATTTTCAAAAAAATTTTCGAAAAAAATTTCGGAAAAAAATTTTCGAAAAAAAATTTTCGAAAAAATTTTGAAAAAAATTTTCGAAAAAATTTTGAAAAAAAATTTTCGAAAAAAATTTCGAAAAAAATTTTGAAAAAAAAATTCGAAAAAAATTTTGAAAAAAATTTTCGAAATTAATTTTCAAAAAAATTTTCAAAAAAATTTTGGAAAAAAATTTTTCGAAAAAAATTTCGAAAAAAATTATGAAAAAAAATTTCGAAAAAAAATTTGAAAAAAATTTTCAAAAAAGATTTCGAAAAAAAATTTTAGAAAAAAATTTTGAAAAAAAATTTCGAAAAAAATTTTCAAAAAAATTTTCGAAAAAATTTTGGAAAAAAATTTTTCGAAAAAAATTTTGAAAAAAATTTTTGAAAAAAATTTCGAAAAAAAATTTCGAAAAAAATTTTGAAAAAAATTTTCGAAAAAAATTTGAAAAAAAATTTTCGAAAAAAAATTTTGGAAAAAATTTTGAAAAAAAATTTTCGAAAAAAATTTTCAGAAAAATTTTCCAAAAAATTTGGGAAAAAAATTTTTCAAAAAATATTTTCGAAAAAAATTTCGAAAAAAAATTTTCGAAAAAAATTTTGAAAAAAAAATTCGAAAAAATTTTGAAAAATAAATTTCAAAAAAAATTTCGAAAAAAATTTTGAAAAAAATTTTCGAGGAAAATTTTTAAAAAAATTTTCGAAAAAAATTTCGAAAAAAAATTTTCGAAAAAATTTTGAAAAAAAACCGAAAAAAATTTTCAAAAAAATTTTCGAAAAAATTTTGGAAAAAAATTTTTCGAAAAAAATTTCAAAAAAAAAATTTCGAAAAAAATTATGAAAAAAATTTTTGAAAAAAAATTTTCAAAAACATTTTTGAAAAAAAATTTTCAAAAACATTTTCGAAAAAATTTTGGAAAAAAATTTATCGAAAAAAATTTTTCGAAAAAAATTTTGAAAAAATTTTCGAAAAAAATTTCGAAAAAAAATTTGAAAAAAATTTTCGAAAAAAAATTTTCGAAAAAAATTTTCGAAAAAAATTTGGAAAAATTTTTCGAAAAAAATTTTCATAAAAAATATTTGAAAAAATTTCGAAAAAAAATTTTCGGAAAAAATTTTGAAAAAAATTTTCGAAAAAAAAATTTCGTAAAAAATTTTCGAAAGAAATTTCGGAAAAAAAAATTGGAAAAAATTTTGAAAAAAATTTCCAAAAAAAAATTTTCGAAAAAAATTTCGAAAAAAAATTTTCGAAAAAAATTTTTAAAAAAAATTTCAAAAAAAATTTTCAAAAAAATTTTCGAAAAAAATTTCTGAAAAAAATTTTTGAAAAAATTTTGAAAAAAATTTTCGAAAAAAATTTGAAAAAAAATTTTCGAAAAAAATTTCAAAAAAAATTTTGAAAAAAAAATTCGAAAAAAATTTTGAAAAAAATTTTCGAAAATAATTTTCAAAAAAATTTTCGAAAAAATTTTGGAAAAAAATTTTTCGAAAAAAATTTCGAAAAAAAAATTTCGAAAAAAATTATTAAAAAAATTTTCGAAAAAAAATTTGAAGAAAAATTTCGAAAAATATTTTCAAAAAAATTTTCGAAAAAATTTTGGAAAAAAATTTTTCGAAAAAAATTTTAAAAAAATTTCGAAAAAAATTTTCGAAAAAAATTTCGAAAAAAAATTTGAAAAAAATTTTCAAAAAAGATTTCGAAAAAAAATTTTCGAAAAAAATTTTGAAAAAAAATTTCGAAAAAAATTTTCAAAAAAATTTTCGAAAAAATTTTGGAAAAAAATTTTTCGAAAAAAATTTCGAAAAAAATTTTCGAAAAAAATTTCGAGAAAAATTTTGAAAAAACATTTTGTAAAAAATTTTCAGAAAAATTTTCCAAAAAATTTGGGAAAAAAATTTTGAAAAAAATTTTCGAAAAAAATTTCGAAAAAAAATTTTCGAAAAAATTTTGAAAAAAAACCGAAAAAAATTTTCAAAAAAATTTTCGAAAAAATTTTGGAAAAAAATTTTTCGAAAAAAATTTCAAAAAAAAAATTTCGAAAAAAATTATGAAAAAAATTTTTGAAAAAAAATTTTCAAAAAAATTTTCGAAAAAATTTTGGAAAAAAATTTATCGAAAAAAATTTTGAAAAAAATTTCGAAAAAAAATTTGAAAAAAATTTTCGAAAAAAATTTCGAAAAAAATTTTCGAAAAAAATTTTGAAAAAAAATTTCGAAAAAAAATTTTCGAAAAAAATTTTCGAAAAAATTTGAAAAAAATTTCGAAAAAAAATTTTGAAAAAAAATTTTCGAAAAAAGTTTTCAAAAAAATTTTTCGAAAAAAATTGTCAAAAAAATTTGGGAAAAAAATTTCTCAAAAAATATTTTCGAAAAAAATTTCGAAAAAAATTTTCAGAAAAAAATTTCGAAAAAAAATTTTCGAAAAAAATGTTGAAAAAAAATTTCGAAAAAAATTTTGAAAAAAAATTTAAAAAAAAATTCGAAAAAAATTTTCAAAAAAAATTTAGAAAAAATTTTGCAAAAAAATTTTTCGAAAAAAATTTTCAAAAAAATTTTGAAAAAAATTTTCGAAAAAAATTTGAAAAAATTTTTCAAAAAATATTTTCGAAAAAAATTTCGAAAAAAAATTTTCGAAAAAAATTTTGAAAAAAAAATTCGAAAAAATTAAAAAAAAAAAATTTCGAAAAAAATTTCGTAAAAATTTTGAAAAAAATTTTCGAAAATAATTTTGAAAAAAAATTTTCGAAAAAATTTTGAAAAAAAACCGAAAAAAATTTTCAAAAAAATTCGAAAAAAATTTTGAAAAAAATTTTCGAAAATAATTTTCAAAAAAATTTTCGAAAAAATTTTGGAAAAAAATTTTGAAAAAAATTTCGAAAAAAAATTTAAAAAAAAATTCGAAAAAAATTTTCAAAAAAAATTTAGAAAAAATTTTGCAAAAAAATTTTTCGAAAAAAATTTTCAAAAAAATTTTTCGAAAAAAATTTTGAAAAAAATTTTCGATAAAAATTTCGAAAAAAAATTTGAAAAAAATTTTCGAAAAAAATTTCGAAGAAAAATTTTCGAAAAAAATTTTGAAAAAAAATTTCGAAAAAAAATTTTCGAAAAAAATTTTCGAAAAAATTTGAAAAAAATTTCGAAAAAAATTTCGAAAAAAAATTTAAAAAAAAATTCGAAAAAAATTTTCAAAAAAAATTTAGAAAAAATTTTGCAAAAAAATTTTTCGAAAAAAATTTTCAAAAAAATTTTCGAAAAAAATTTTCGAAAAAAATTTTGAAAAAAAATTTTCGAAAAAAACTGAAAAAAATTTTCGAAAGAAAATTTTCGAAAAAAATATGGAAAAATTTTTCGAAAAAAATTTTCATAAAAAATATTTGAAAAAATTTCGAAAAAAAATTTTCGGAAAAAATTTTGAAATAAATTTGGGAAAAAAAATTTCGTAAAAAATTTTCGAAAGAAATTTCGAAAAAAAAATTGGAAAAAATTTTGAAAAAAATTTCCAAAAAAAAATTTTCGAAAAAAATTTCGAAAAAAAATTTTCGAAAAAAATTTTAAAAAAAAATTTTTGAAAAAATTTTGAAAAAAATTTTGAAAAAAATTTGAAAAAAAATTTTCGAAAAAAATTTCGAAAAAAATTTTGAAAAAAAAATTCGAAAAAAATTTTGAAAAAAATTTTCGAAAATAATTTTCAAAAAAATTTTCGAAAAAATTTTGGAAAAAAATTTTTCGAAAAAAATTTCGAAAAAAAAATTTCGAAAAAAAAATTTCGAAAAAAATTATAAAAAAATTTTCGAAAAAAAATTTGAAGAAAAATTTCGAAAAAAATTTTCAAAAAAATTTTCGAAAAAATTTTGGAAAAAAATTTTCAAAAAGTTTTTGGAAAAAAATTTTTCGAAAAAAATTTTGAAAAAAAAATTCGAAAAAAATTTCGAAAAAAACAAAAAAAATTTCGAAAAAAAATTTTCGAAAAAAATTTCGAGAAAAAATTTTCGAAAAAATTTTGAAAAAAGATTTCGAAAAAAAATTTTCGAAAAAATAAAAAAAAAATTTCGAAAAAAATTATGAAAAAAATTTTTGAAAAAAAATTTTCAAAAAAATTTTCGAAAAAATTTTGGAAAAAAATTTATCGAAAAAAATTTTTCGAAAAAAATTTTGAAAAAAATTTTCGAAAAAAATTTCAAAAAAAAATTTGAAAAAAATTTTCGAAAAAAATTTCGAAGAAAAATTTTCGAAAAAAATTTTGAAAAAAAATTTCGAAAAAAAATTTTCGAAAAAAATTTTCGAAAAAATTTGAAAAAAATTTCGAAAAAAATTTCGAAAAAAAATTTTAAAAAAAATTCGAAAAAAATTTTCAAAAAAAATTTAGAAAAAATTTTGCAAAAAAATTTTTCGAAAAAAATTTTCAAAAAAATTTTCGAAAAAAATTTTCGAAAAAAATTTTGAAAAAAAATTTTCGAAAAAAACTGAAAAAAATTTTCGAAAAAAAATTTTCGAAAAAAATTTTCGAAAAAAATTTGGAAAAATTTTTCGAAAAAAATTTTCATAAAAAATATTTGAAAAAATTTCGAAAAAAAATTTTCGGAAAAAATTTTGAAAAAAAATTTTCGAAAAAAAAATTTCGTAAAAAATTTTCGAAAGAAATTTCGAAAAAAAAATTGGAAAAAATTTTGAAAAAAATTTCCAAAAAAAAATTTTCGAAAAAAATTTCGAAAAAAAATTTTCAAAAAAAATTTTTAAAAAAAATTTTTGAAAAAATTTTGAAAAAAATTTTGAAAAAAATTTGAAAAAAAATTTTCGAAAAAAATTTCGAAAAAAATTTTGAAAAAAAAATTCGAAAAAAATTTTGAAAAAAATTTTCGAAAATAATTTTCAAAAAAATTTTCGAAAAAATTTTGGAAAAAAATTTTTCGAAAAAAATTTCGAAAAAAAAATTTCGAAAAAAATTATTAAAAAAATTTTCGAAAAAAAATTTGAAGAAAAATTTCGAAAAAAATTTTCAAAAAAATTTTCGAAAAAATTTTGGAAAAAAATTTTCAAAAAGTTTTTGGAAAAAAATTTTGAAAAAAAATTTCGAAAAAAATTTCGAAAAAAACTGAAAAAAAATTTCGAAAAAAAATTTTCGAAAAAAATTTTCGAAAAAAATTTCGAGAAAAAATTTTCGATAAAATTTTGAAAAAAGATTTCGAAAAAAAATTTTCGAAAAAAAAAAAAAATTTTCGAAAAAAAATTTGAAAAAAAAATTTGAAAAAAAAATTCGAAAAAAAATTCGAAAAAAATTTCGAAAAAACTTTCGAAAAAAATTTCGAAAAAAATTTTTAAAAAAAATTTCGAAATAAATTTTCAGAAAAATTTTCGAAAAAATTTGAGAAAAAAATTTTCAAAAAAATTTTCGAAAAAAATTTCGGAAAAAAATTTTCGAAAAAAAATTTTCGAAAAAATTTTGAAAAAAATTTTCGAAAAAATTTTGAAAAAAAATTTTCGAAAAAAATTTCGAAAAAAATTTTGAAAAAAAAATTCGAAAAAAATTTTGAAAAAAATTTTCGAAATTAATTTTCAAAAAAATTTTCAAAAAAATTTTGGAAAAAAATTTTTCGAAAAAAATTTCGAAAAAAATTATGAAAAAAAATTTCGAAAAAAAATTTGAAAAAAATTTTCAAGAAAGATTTCGAAAAAAAATTTTAGAAAAAAATTTTGAAAAAAAATTTCGAAAAAAATTTTCAAAAAAATTTTCGAAAAAATTTTGGAAAAAAATTTTTCGAAAAAAATTTTGAAAAAAATTTTCGAAAAAAATTTCGAAAAAAAATTTCGAAAAAAATTTTGAAAAAAATTTTCGAAAAAAATTTGAAAAAAATTTTCGAAAAAAAATTTTGGAAAAAATTTTGAAAAAAAATTTTCGAAAAAATTTTGAAAAAGAATTTTGAAAAAAATTTCGAAAAAAATTTCGAAAAAAATTTTCGAAAAAAATTTCGAAAAAAATTTTGAAAAAAAATTTTGAAAAAAATTTTCAGAAAAATTTTCCAAAAAATTTGGGAAAAAAATTTTTCAAAAAATATTTTCGAAAAAAATTTCAAAAAAATTTTCGAAAAAACTTTTGAAAAAAAAATTCGAAAAAATTTCGAAAAAAAAATTTCGAAAAAAATTTCGAAAAAAATTTTGAAAAAAATTTTCGAAAAATATTTTGAAAAAAATTTTCGAAAAAAATTTCGAAAAAAAATTTTCGAAAAAATTTTGAAAAAAAACCGAAAAAAATTTTCAAAAAAATTTTCGAAAAAATTTTGGAAAAAAATTTTTCGAAAAAAATTTCAAAAAAAAAATTTCGAAAAAAATTATGAAAAAAATTTTTGAAAAAAAATTTTCAAAAAAATTTTCGAAAAAATTTTGGAAAAAAATTTATCGAAAAAAATTTTTCGAAAAAAATTTTGAAAAAAATTTTCGAAAAAAATTTCGAAAAAAAATTTGAAAAAAATTTTCGAAAAAAATTTCGAAGAAAAATTTTCGAAAAAAATTTTCGAAAAAAATTTTGAAAAAAAATTTCGAAAAAAAATTTTCGAAAAAAATTTTCGAAAAAATTTGAAAAAAATTTCGAAAAAAAATTTTGAAAAAAATTTTCGAAAAAATTTTGGAAAAAAATTTTTCGAAAAAAATTTCAAAAAAAAAATTTCGAAAAAAATTATGAAAAAAATTTTTGAAAAAAAATTTTCAAAAAAATTTTCGAAAAAATTTTGGAAAAAAATTTATCGAAAAAAATTTTTCGAAAAAAATTTTGAAAAAAATTTCGAAAAAAATTTTCAGAAAAAAATTTCGAAAAAAAATTTTCGAAAAAAATGTTGAAAAAAAATTTCGAAAAAAATTTTGAAAAAAAATTCGAAAAAAATTTTTAAAAAAATTTTCGAAAAAAATTTCGAAAAAAAATTTTAAAAAAAATTCGAAAAAAATTTTCAAAAAAAATTTAGAAAAAATTTTGCAAAAAAATTTTTCGAAAAAAATTTTCAAAAAAATTTTCGAAAAAAATTTTGAAAAAAAATTTTCGAAAAAAACTGAAAAAAATTTTCGAAAAAAAATTTTCGAAAAAAAGTTTCGAAAAACATTTTCGAAAAAAATTTGGAAAAATTTTTCGAAAAAAATTTTCATAAAAAATATTTGAAAAAATTTCGAAAAAAAATTTTCGGAAAAAATTTTGAAAAAAAATTTCGAAAAAAAAATTTCGGAAAAAATTTTGAAAAAAATTTTCGAAAAAAAAATTTCGTAAAAAATTTTCGAAAGAAATTTCGAAAAAAAAATTGGAAAAAATTTTGAAAAAAATTTCCAAAAAAAAATTTTCGAAAAAAATTTCGAAAAAAAATTTTCGAAAAAAATTTAAAAAAAAAATTTTTGAAAAAATTTTGAAAAAAATTTTGAAAAAAATTTGAAAAAAAATTTTCGAAAAAAATTTCGAAAAAAATTTTGAAAAAAAAATCCGAAAAAAATTTTGAAAAAAATTTTCGAAAATAATTTTCAAAAAAATTTTCGAAAAAATTTTGGAAAAAAATTTTTCGAAAAAAATTTCGAAAAAAAAATTTCGAAAAAAAAATTTCGAAAAAAATTATAAAAAAAATTTTCGAAAAAAAATTTGAAGAAAAATTTCGAAAAAAACTTTCAAAATAATTTTCGAAAAAATTTTGGAAAAAAATTTTCAAAAAGTTTTTGGAAAAAAATTTTTCGAAAAAAATTTTGAAAAAAAATTTCGAAAAAAATTTCGAAAAAAACTGAAAAAAAATTTCGAAAAAAAATTTTCGAAAAAAATTTTCGAAAAAAATTTCGAGAAAAAATTTTCGAAAAAATTTTGAAAAAAGATTTCGAAAAAAAATTTTCGAAAAAATAAAAAAAAAATTTTCAAAAAAAAATTTGAAAAAAAAATTTGAAAAAAAATTTCAAAAAAAAATTCGAAAAAAATTTCGAAAAAACTCTCGAAAAAAATTTTCGAAAAAAATTTCGAAAAAAATTTAAAAAAAAAAATTTCGAAATAAATTTTCAGAAAAAGTTTCGAAAAAATTTGAGAAAAAAATTTTCAAAAAAATTTTCGAAAAAAATTTCGGAAAAAAATTTTCGAAAAAAAATTTTCGAAAAAATTTTGAAAAAAATTTTCGAAAAAATTTTGGAAAAAAATTTTTCGAAAAAAATTTTGAAAAAAATTTTCGAAAAAAATTTCGAAAAAAAATTTCGAAAAAAATTTTGAAAAAAATTTTCGAAAAAAATTTGAAAAAAATTTTCGAAAAAAAATTTTGGAAAAAATTTTGAAAAAAAATTTTCGAAAAAAATTTTCAGAAAAATTTTCCAAAAAATTTGGGAAAAAAATTTTTCAAAAAATATTTTCGAAAAAAATTTCGAAAAAAAATTTTCGAAAAAAATTTTGAAAAAAAAATTCGAAAAAATTTTTAAAAAAAAATTTCAAAAAAAATTTCGAAAAAAATTTTGAAAAAAATTTTCGAAAAAAATTTTTAAAAAAATTTTCGAAAAAAATTTCGAAAAAAAATTTTCTAAAAAATTTTGAAAAAAAACCGAAAAAAATTTTCAAAAAATTTTTCAAAAAAAATTTTGAAAAAATTTTCGAAAAAAATTTCGAAAAAAAATTTGAAAAAAATTTTCGAAAAAAAATTTTCGAAAAAAATTTTCGAAAAAAATTTGGAAAAATTTTTCGAAAAAAATTTTCATAAAAAATATTTGAAAAAATTTCGAAAAAAAATTTTCGGAAAAAATTTTGAAAAAAATTTTCGAAAACAAAATTTCGTAAAAAATTTTCGAAAGAAATTTCGGAAAAAAAAATTGGAAAAAATTTTGAAAAAAATTTCCAAAAAAAAATTTTCGAAAAAAATTTCGAAAAAAAATTTTCGAAAAAAATTTTTAAAAAAAATTTCAAAAAAAATTTTCAAAAAAATTTTCGAAAAAAATTTCGGAAAAAAATTTTTGAAAAAATTTTGAAAAAAATTTTCGAAAAAAATTTGAAAAAAAATTTTCGAAAAAAATTCCAAAAAAAATTTTGAAAAAAAAATTCGAAAAAAATTTTGAAAAAAATTTTCGAAAATAATTTTCAAAAACATTTTCGAAAAAATTTTGGAAAAAAATTTTTCGAAAAAAATTTCGAAAAAAAAATTTCGAAAAAAATTATAAAAAAAATTTTCGAAAAAAAATTTGAAGAAAAATTTCGAAAAATATTTTAAAAAAAATTTTCGAAAAAATTTTGGAAAGAAATTTTTTAAAAAAAATTTTAAAAAAATTTCGAAAAAAATTTTCGAAAAAAATTTCGAAAAAAAATTTGAAAAAAATTTTCAAAAAAGACTTCGAAAAAAACTTTTCGAAAAAAATTTCGAAAAAAAATTTCGAAAAAAATTTTCAAAAAAATTTTCGAAAAAATTTTGGAAAAAAATTTTTCGAAAAAAATTTCGAAAAAAAATTTTCGAAAAACATTTCAAAAAAAATTTTGAAAAAAATTTTCGAAAAAAACTTCGATAAAAAATTTTCGAAAAAATTTTCGAAAAAAATTTCGAAAAAAATTTTCAAAAAAATTTTCAGTTTTTGGAAAAAATTTTTCGAAAAAAATTTTGAAAAAAAATTTCGAAAAAAACTGAAAAAAAATTTCGAAAAAAAATTTTCGAAAAAAATTTTCGAAAAAAATTTCGAGAAAAAATTTGAAGAAAAATTTCGAAAAAAACTTTCAAAATAATTTTCGAAAAAATTTTGGAAAAAAATTTTCAAAAAGTTTTTGGAAAAAAATTTTTCGAAAAAAATTTTGAAAAAAAATTTCGAAAAAAATTTCGAAAAAAACTGAAAAAAAATTTCGAAAAAAAATTTTCGAAAAAAATTTTCGAAAAAAATTTCGAGAAAAAATTTTCGAAAAAATTTTGAAAAAAAATTTCGAAAAAAAATTTTCGAAAAAATAAAAAAAAAATTTTCAAAAAAAAATTTGAAAAAAAAATTTGAAAAAAAATTTCAAAAAAAAATTCGAAAAAAATTTCGAAAAAACTCTCGAAAAAAATTTTCGAAAAAAATTTCGAAAAAATTTTTTAAAAAAAAATTTCGAAATAAATTTTCAGAAAAAGTTTCGAAAAAATTTGAGAAAAAAATTTTCAAAAAAATTTTCGAAAAAAATTTCGGAAAAAAATTTTCGAAAAAAAATTTTCGAAAAAATTTTGAAAAAAATTTTCGAAAAAATTTTGGAAAAAAATTTTTCGAAAAAAATTTTGAAAAAAATTTTCGAAAAAAATTTCGAAAAAAAATTTCGAAAAAAATTTTGAAAAAAATTTTCGAAAAAAATTTGAAAAAAATTTTCGAAAAAAAATTTTGGAAAAAATTTTGAAAAAAAATTTTCGAAAAAAATTTTCCAAAAAATTTGGGAAAAAAATTTTTCAAAAAATATTTTCGAAAAAAATTTCGAAAAAAAATTTTCGAAAAAAATTTTGAAAAAAAAATTCGAAAAAAATTTTCAAAAAAATTTTCGAAAAAATTTTGGAAAAAAATTTTTTGAAAAAAATTTCAAAAAAAAAATTTCGAAAAAAATTATGAAAAAAATTTTTGAAAAAAAATTTTCAAAAAAATTTTCGAAAAAATTTTGGAAAAAAATTTATCGAAAAAAATTTTTCGAAAAAAATTTTGAAAAAATTTTCGAAAAAAATTTCGAAAAAAAATTTGAAAAAAATTTTCGAAAAAAAATTTTCGAAAAAAATTTTCGAAAAAAATTTGGAAAAATTTTTCGAAAAAAATTTTCATAAAAAATATTTGAAAAAATTTTGAAAAAAATTTTCGAAAAAAAAATTTCGTAAAAAATTTTCGAAAGAAATTTCGGAAAAAAAAATTGGAAAAAATTTTGAAAAAAATTTCCAAAAAAAAATTTTCGAAAAAAATTTCGAAAAAAAATTTTCGAAAAAAATTTTTAAAAAAAATTTCAAAAAAAATTTTCAAAAAAATTTTCGAAAAAAATTTCGGAAAAAAATTTTTGAAAAAATTTTGAAAAAAATTTTCGAAAAAAATTTGAAAAAAAATTTTCGAAAAAAATTCCAAAAAAAATTTTTGAAAAAAAAATTCGAAAAAAATTTTGAAAAAAATTTTCGAAAATAATTTTCAAAAAAATTTTCGAAAAAATTTTGGAAAAAAATTTTTCGAAAAAAATTTCGAAAAAAAAATTTCGAAAAAAATTATAAAAAAAATTTTCGAAAAAAAATTTGAAGAAAAATTTCGAAAAATATTTTCAAAAAAATTTTCGAAAAAATTTTGGAAAAAAATTTTTTGAAAAAAATTTTAAAAAAATTTCGAAAAAAATTTTCGAAAAAAATTTCGAAAAAAAATTTGAAAAAAATTTTCAAAAAAGATTTCGAAAAAATTTTCAGTTTTTGGAAAAAATTTTTCGAAAAAAATTTTGAAAAAAAATTTCGAAAAAAACTGAAAAAAAATTTCGAAAAAAAATTTTCGAAAAAAATTTTCGAAAAAAATTTCGAGAAAAAATTTTCGAAAAAATTTCGAAAAAAGATTTTGAAAAAAAATTTTCGAAAAAATAAAAAAAAAATTTTCGAAAAAAAATTTGAAAAAAAAATTTGAAAAAAAATTTCGAAAAAAATTTCGAAAAAACTTTCGAAAAAAATTTTCGAAAAAAATTTCGAAAAAAATTTTTAAAAAAAATTTCGAAATAAATTTTCAGAAAAATTTTCGAAAATGTTTGAGAAAAAAATTTTCAAAAAAATTTTCGAAAAAATTTTGGAAAAAAATTTTTCGAAAAAAATTTCAAAAAAAAAATTTCGAAAAAAATTATGAAAAAAATTTTCGAAAAAAAATTTGAAGAAAAATTTCGAAAAATATTTTCAAAAAAATTTTCGAAAAAATTTTGGAAAAAAATTTTTCGAAAAAAATTTTAAAAAAATTTTGAAAAAAATTTTCGAAAAAAATTTCGAAAAAAAATTTGAAAAAAATTTTCAAAAAAGATTTCGAAAAAAAATTTTCGAAAAAAATTTTGAAAAAAAATTTCGAAAAAAATTTTCAAAAAAATTTTCGAAAAAATTTTGGAAAAAAATTTTTCAAAAAAAATTTCGAAAAAAAATTTTCGAAAAACATTTCAAAAAAAATTTTGAAAAAAATTTTCGAAAAAAACTTCGATAAAAAATTTTCGAAAAAATTTTCGAAAAAAATTTTCAAAAAAATTTTCAGTTTTTGGAAAAAATTTTTCGAAAAAAATTTTGAAAAAAAATTTCGAAAAAAACTGAAAAAAAATTTTTCGAAAAAATTTTCGAAAAAAATTTTCGAAAAAAATTTCAAGAAAAAATTTTCGAAAAAATTTTGAAAAAAGATTTTGAAAAAAAATTTTCGAAAAAATAAAAAAAAAATTTTCGAAAAAAAATTTGAAAAAAAAATTTGAAAAAAAATTTCGAAAAAAATTTCGAAAAAACTTTCGAAAAAAATTTTCGAAAAAAATTTCGAAAAAAATTTTTTAAAAAAATTTCGAAATAAAGTTTCAGAAAAATTTCCGAAAAAGTTTGAGAAAAAAATTTTCAAAAAAATTTTCGAAAAAAATTTCGGAAAAAAATTTTCGAAAAAAAATTTTCGAAAAAATTTTGAAAAAAATTTTCGAAAAAATTTTGAAAAAAAATTTTCGAAAAAAATTACGAAAAAAATTTTGAAAAAAAAATTCGAAAAAAATTTTGAAAAAAATTTTCGAAATTAATTTTCAAAAAAATTTTCAAAGAAATTTTGGAAAAAAATTTTTCGAAAAAAATTTCGAAAAAAATAATGAAAAAAAATTTCGAAAAAAAATTTGAAAAAAATTTTCAAAAAAGATTTCGAAAAAAAATTTTAGAAAAAAATTTTGAAAAAAAATTTCGAAAAAAATTTTCAAAAAAATTTTCGAAAAAATTTTGGAAAAAAATTTTTCGAAAAAAATTTTGAAAAAAATTTTCGAAAAAAATTTCGAAAAAAAATTTCGAAAAAAATTTTGAAAAAAATTTTCGAAAAAAATTTGAAAAAAATTTTCGAAAAAAAAATTTGGAAAAAATTTTGAAAAAGAATTTTGAAAAAAATTTCGAAAAAAATTTCGAAAAAAATTTTCGAAAAAAATTTCGAAAAAAATTTTGAAAAAACATTTTGTAAAATATTTTCAGAAAAATTTTCCAAAAAATTTGGGAAAAAAATTTTGAAAAAAATTTTCGAAAAAAATTTCGAAAAAAAATTTTCGAAAAACATTTCAAAAAAAATTTTGAAAAAAATTTTCGAAAAAATTTTGGAAAAAAATTTTCGAAATAAATTTCGAAAAAAATTTTCAAAAAAATTTTCAGTTTTTGGAAAAAATTTTTCGAAAAAAATTTTGAAAAAAAATTTCGAAAAAAACTGAAAAAAAATTTCGAAAAAAAATTTTCGAAAAAAATTTTCGAAAAATTTCGAGAAAAAATTTTCGAAAAAATTTTGAAAAAAGATTTTGAAAAAAAATTTTCGAAAAAATAAAAAAAAAATTTTCGAAAAAAAATTTGAAAAAAAAATTTGAAAAAAAATTTCGAAAAAAATTTCGAAAAAACTTTCGAAAAAAATTTTCGAAAAAAATTTCGAAAAAAATTTTTAAAAAAAATTTCGAAATAAATTTTCAGAAAAATTTTCGAAAAAGTTTGAGAAAAAAATTTTCAAAAAAATTTTCGAAAAAAATTTCGGAAAAACATTTTCGAAAAAAAATTTTCGAAAAAATTTTGAAAAAAATTTTCGAAAAAATTTTGAAAAAAAATTTTCGAAAAAATTTTGGAAAAAAATTTTTCGAAAAACATTTTGAAAAAACTTTTCGAAAAAAATTTCGAAAAAAAATTTCGAAAAAAATTTTGAAAAAAATTTTCGAAAAAAATTTTCGAAAAAAATTTTCGAAAAAAATTTGAAAAAAATTTTCGAAAAAAAATTTTGGAAAAAATTTTGAAAAAAAATTTTGAAAAAAATTTCGAAAAAATTTTCGAAAAAAATTTCGAAATAAATTTTCAGAAAAATTTTCGAAAAAATTTGAGAAAAAAATTTTCAAAAAAATTTTCGAAAAAAATTTCGGAAAAAAATTTTCGAAAAAAAATTTTCGAAAAAATTTTGAAAAAAATTTTCGAAAAAGTTTTGAAAAAAAATTTTCGAAAAAAATTTCGAAAAAAATTTTGAAAAAAAAATTCGAAAAAAATTTTGAAAAAAATTTTCGAAATTAATTTTCAAAAAAATTTTCAAAGAAATTTTGGAAAAAAATTTTTCGAAAAAAATTTCGAAAAAAATTATGAAAAAAAATTTCGAAAAAAAATTTGAAAAAAATTTTCAAAAAAGATTTCGAAAAAAAATTTTAGAAAAAAATTTTGAAAAAAAATTTCGAAAAAAATTTTCAAAAAAATTTTCGAAAAAATTTTGGAAAAAAATTTTTCGAAAAAAATTTTGAAAAAAATTTTCGAAAAAAATTTCGAAAAAAAATTTCGAAAAAAATTTTGAAAAAAATTTTCGAAAAAAATTTGAAAAAAATTTTCGAAAAAAAATTTTGGAAAAAATTTTGAAAAAGAATTTTGAAAAAAATTTCGAAAAAAATTTCGAAAAAAATTTTCGAAAAAAATTTCGAAAAAAATTTTGAAAAAAAATTTTGAAAAAAATTTTCAGAAAAATTTGGGAAAAAAAATTTTCAAAAAATATTTTCGAAAAAAATTTCGAAAAAAAATTTTCGAAAAAAATTTTGAAAAAAAAATTCGAAAAAATTTTGAAAAAAAATTTCGAAAAAAATTTCGAAAAAAATTTTGAAAAAAATTTTCGAAAAAAATTTCGAAAAAAAATTTTCGAAAAAATTTTGAAAAAAAACCAAAAAAAATTTTCAAAAAAATTTTCGAAAAAATTTTGGAAAAAAATTTTTCGAAAAAAATTTCAAAAAAAAATTTTCGAAAAAAATTTTGAAAAAAATTTTCGAAAAAAAATTTCGAAAAAAAATTTGAAAAAAATTTTCGAAAAAAATTTCGAAGAAAAATTTTCGAAAAAAATTTCGAAAAAAAAATTTGAAAAAAAATTTTCGAAAAAAGTTTTCAAAAAAATTTTTCGAAAAAAATTGTCAAAAAAATTTGGGAAAAAAATTTCTCAAAAAACATTTTCGAAAAAAATTTCGAAAAAAATTTCGAAAAAAATTTTCAGAAAAAAATTTTCGAAAAAGTTTTGAAAAAAAATTTTCGAAAAAAATTTCGAAAAAAATTTTGAAAAAAAAATTCGAAAAAAATTTTGAAAAAAATTTTCGAAATTAATTTTCAAAAAAATTTTCAAAGAAATTTTGGAAAAAAATTTTTCGAAAAAAATTTCGAAAAAAATTATGAAAAAAAATTTCGAAAAAAAATTTGAAAAAAATTTTCAAAAAAGATTTCGAAAAAAAATTTTAGAAAAAAATTTTGAAAAAAAATTTCGAAAAAAATTTTCAAAAAAATTTTCGAAAAAATTTTGGAAAAAAATTTTTCGAAAAAAATTTTGAAAAAAATTTTCGAAAAAAATTTCGAAAAAAAATTTCGAAAAAAATTTTGAAAAAAATTTTCGAAAAAAATTTGAAAAAAATTTTCGAAAAAAAATTTTGGAAAAAATTTTGAAAAAGAATTTTGAAAAAAATTTCGAAAAAAATTTCGAAAAAAATTTTCGAAAAAAATTTCGAAAAAAATTTTGAAAAAAAATTTTGAAAAAAATTTTCAGAAAAATTTGGGAAAAAAAATTTTCAAAAAATATTTTCGAAAAAAATTTCGAAAAAAAATTTTCGAAAAAAATTTTGAAAAAAAAATTCGAAAAAATTTTGAAAAAAAATTTCGAAAAAAATTTCGAAAAAAATTTTGAAAAAAATTTTCGAAAAAAATTTCGAAAAAAAATTTTCGAAAAAATTTTGAAAAAAAACCAAAAAAAATTTTCAAAAAAATTTTCGAAAAAATTTTGGAAAAAAATTTTTCGAAAAAAATTTCAAAAAAAAAATTTCGAAAAAAATTATGAAAAAAATTTTTGAAAAAAAAATTTCAAAAAAATTTTCGATAAAATTTTGGAAAAAAATTTATCGAAAAAAAATTTTCGAAAAAAATTTTGAAAAAAATTTTCGAAAAAAAATTTCGAAAAAAAATTTGAAAAAAATTTTCGAAAAATATTTCGAAGAAAAATTTTCGAAAAAAATTTCGAAAAAAAAATTTGAAAAAAAATTTTCGAAAAAAGTTTTCAAAAAAATTTTTCGAAAAAAATTGTCAAAAAAATTTGGGAAAAAAATTTCTCAAAAAACATTTTCGAAAAAAATTTCGAAAAAAATTTTCAGAAAAAAATTTCGAAAAAAAATTTCGAAAAAAATGTTGAAAAAAAATTTCGAAAAAAATTTTGAAAAAAAATTTCGAAAAAAATTTTTAAAAAAATTTTCGAAAAAAATTTCGAAAAAAAATTTTAAAAAAAATTCGAAAAAATTTTTCAAAAAAAAATTTAGAAAAAATTTTGCAAAAAAATTTTTCGAAAAAAATTTTCAAAAAAATTTTCAAAAAAAATTTTCGAAAAAAATTTTGAAAAAAAATTTTCGAAAAAAACTGAAAAAAATTTTCGAAAAAAAATTTTCGAAAAAAATTTTCGTAAGAAATTTCGAAAAAAAATTTTCGAAAAAAATTATGAAAAAAATTTTCGAAAAAAAATTTTGGAAAAAATTTTGAAAAAAAATTTGGAAAAACAATTTTGAAAAAAATTTTCGAAAAAAATTTCGAAAAAAAAATTTCGAAAAAAATTTCGAAAAAAAATGTTCGAAAAAAATTTTGAAAAAAAATTTCGAAAAAAATTTTCAAAAAAATTTTCGAAAAAAGTTTTCAAAAAAATTTTTCGAAAAAAATTTTCAAAAAAATTTTCGAAAAAAATTTCGAAAAAAAATTTTCGAAAAAAATTTTGAAAAAAATTTTCGAAAAAAAAATTCCAAAAAAAATTTTCAAAAAAATTTTCGAAAAAATTTTGGAAAAAAATTTTTCGAAAAAAATTTTGAAAAAAATTTTCGAAAAAAATTTCGAAAAAAAATTCGAAAAAAATTTTGAAAAAAATTTTCGAAAAAAATTTGAAAAAAATTTTCGAAAAAAAATTTTGGAAAAAATTTTGAAAAAAAATTTTCGAAAAAAATTTTGAAAAAGAATTTTGAAAAAAATTTCGAAAAAAATTTCGAAAAAAATTTTCGAAAAAAATTTCGAAAAAAATTTTGAAAAAAAATTTTGAAAAAAATTTTCAGAAAAATTTTCCAAAAAATTTGGGAAAAAAATTTTTCAAAAAATATTTTCGAAAAAAATTTCGAAAAAAAATTTTCGAAAAAAATTTTGAAAAAAAAATTCGAAAAAATTTTGAAAAAAAAATTTCGAAAAAAATTTCGAAAAAACTTTTGAAAAAAATTTTCGAAAATAATTTTGAAAAAAAATTTTCGAAAAAATTTTGAAAAAAAACCGAAAAAAATTTTCAAAAAAATTTTCGAAAAAATTTTGGAAAAAATTTTTCCAAAAAAATTTCAAAAAAAAAATTTCGAAAAAAATTATGAAAAAAAATTTTGAAAAAAATTTTCCAAAAAATTTGGGAAAAAAATTTTTCAAAAAATATTTTCGAAAAAAATTTCGAAAAAAAATTTTCGAAAAAAATTTTGAAAAAAAAATTCGAAAAAATTTTGAAAAAAAAATTTCGAAAAAAATTTCGAAAAAACTTTTGAAAAAAATTTTCGAAAATAATTTTGAAAAAAAATTTTCGAAAAAATTTTGAAAAAAAACCGAAAAAAATTTTCAAAAAAATTTTCGAAAAAATTTTGGAAAAAATTTTTCCAAAAAAATTTCAAAAAAAAAATTTCGAAAAAAATTATGAAAAAAAATTTTGAAAAAAAATTTTCAAAAAAATTTTCGAAAAAATTTTGGAAAAAAATTTATCGAAAAAAATTTTTCGAAAAAAATTTTGAAAAAAATTTTCGAAAAAAAATTTGAAAAAAATTTTCGAAAAAAATTACGAAGAAAAATTTTCGAAAAAAATTTTGAAAAAAAATTTCGAAAAAAGATTTTCGAAAAAAATTTTCGAAAAAATTTGAAAAAAATTTCGAAAAAAATTTTGAAAAAAAATTTTCGAAAAAAGTTTTCAAAAAAATTTTTCGAAAAAAATTGTCAAAAAAATTTGGGAAAAAAATTTCTCAAAAAATATTTTCGAAAAAAATTTCGAAAAAAATTTTCAGAAAAAAATTTCGAAAAAAAATTTTCGAAAAAAATGTTGAAAAAAAATTTCGAAAAAAATTTTGAAAAAAAATTTTCAAAAAAATTTTCGAAAAAATTTTGGAAAAAATTTTTCCAAAAAAATTTCAAAAAAAAAATTTCGAAAAAAATTATGAAAAAAAATTTTGAAAAAAAATTTTCAAAAAAATTTTCGAAAAAATTTTGGAAAAAAATTTATCGAAAAAAATTTTTCGAAAAAAATTTTGAAAAAAATTTTCGAAAAAAAATTTGAAAAAAATTTTCGAAAAAAATTACGAAGAAAAATTTTCGAAAAAAATTTTGAAAAAAAATTTCGAAAAAAGATTTTCGAAAAAAATTTTCGAAAAAATTTGAAAAAAATTTCGAAAAAAATTTTGAAAAAAAATTTTCGAAAAAAGTTTTCAAAAAAATTTTTCGAAAAAAATTGTCAAAAAAATTTGGGAAAAAAATTTCTCAAAAAATATTTTCGAAAAAAATTTCGAAAAAAATTTTCAGAAAAAAATTTCGAAAAAAAATTTTCGAAAAAAATGTTGAAAAAAAATTTCGAAAAAAATTTTGAAAAAAAATTTCGAAAAAAATTTTTAAAAAAATTTTCGAAAAAAATTTCGAAAAAAAATTTAAAAAAAAATTCGAAAAAAATTTTCAAAAAAAATTTAGAAAAAATTTTGCAAAAAAATTTTTCGAAAAAAAATTTCAAAAAAATTTTCGAAAAAAATTTTCGAAAAAAATTTTGAAAAAAAATTTTCGAAAAAAACTGAAAAAAATTTTCGAAAAAAAATTTTCGAAAAAAATTTTCGAAAGAAATTTGGAAAAATTTTTCGAAAAAAATTTTCATAAAAAATATTTGAAAAAATTTCGAAAAAAAATTTTCGGAAAAAATTTTGAAAAAAATTTTCGAAAAAAAAATTTCGTAAAAAATTTTCGAAAGAAATTTCGAAAAATAAATTGGTAAAAATTTTGAAAAAAATTTCCAAAAAAAAATTTTCGAAAAAAATTTCGAAAAAAAATTTTCGAAAAAAATTTTTAAAAAAAATTTTTGAAAAAATTTTGAAAAAAATTTTCGAAAAAAATTTGAAAAAAAATTTTCGAAAAAAATTTCGAAAAAAATTTTGAAAAAAAAATTGGAAAAAAATTTTGAAAATAATTTTCAAAAAAATTTTCGAAAAAATTTTGGAAAAAAATTTTTCGAAAAAAATTTCGAAAAAAAAATTTCGAAAAAAATTATAAAAAAAATTTTCGAAAAAAAATTTGAAGAAAAATTTCGAAAAAAATTTTCAAAAAAATTTTCGAAAAAATTTTGGAAAAAAATTTTTCGAAAAAAATTTTTAAAAAATTTTCGAAAAAAATTTTCGAAAAAAATTTCGAAAAAAAATTTGAAAAAAATTTTCAAAAAAGATTTCGAAAAAAAATTTTCGAAAAAAATTTTGAAAAAAAATTTCGAAAAAAATTTTCAAAAAAATTTTCGAAAAAATTTTGGAAAAAAATTTTTCGAAAAAAATTTCGAAAAAAAATTTTCGAAAAAAATTTCAAAAAAAATTTTGAAAAAAATTTTCGAAAAAAACTTCGAAAAAAAAATTTTCGAAAAAAATTTCGAAAAAAAATTTTCGAAAAAAATTTTGAAAAAAAAGCGAAAAAAATTTTCAAAAAAATGTTCGAAAAAAATTTTCAAAAAAAGTTTCGAAAAAAATTTCAAAAAAATTTTCGAAAAGTTTTTGGAAAAAAATTTTTCGAAAAAAATTTCGAAAAAAATTTTGAAAAAAATTTTCGAAAAAAATATCGAAAAAAAATTTTCGAAAAAAAATTCGAAAAAAATTTTGAAAAAAATTTTCGAAAAAATTTTCGAAATAAATTTCGAAAAAAAATTTTCAAAAAAAATTTTCGAAAAAAATTAAAAAAAAAAAATTTTCAAAAAAAATTTTCGAAAAAAATTTGGAAAATTTTTTTGAAAAAAATTTTCATAAAAAATTTTTGAAAAAATTTCGAAAAAAAATTTTCGGAAAAAATTTTGAAAAAACTTTCGAAAAAAAAATTTTCGAAAAAAATTTTGAAAAAAAAATTTCGAAAAAAATTATGAAAAAAAAATTCGAAAAAGAATTTGAAAAAAATTTTCGAAACAAATTTCGAAAAAATATTTTTTAAAAAAAATTTCGAAAGAAATTTTCGAAAAAAACAAAAAAATTTTCGAAAAAAAATTTTCGAAAAAAATTTTCGAAAAAAATTTCGAAAAAAAATTTTCGAAAAAATTTTGAAAAAAATTTCCAAAAAAAAATTTTCGAAAAAAAATTTTCGAAAAAAATTTTCGAAAAAAATTTCGAAAAAAAATTTTCGAAAAAATTTTGAAAAAAATCTTCGAAAAAATATTTTCGAAAAAATAAAAAAAAAATTTCGAAAACAAATTTGAAAAAAAAAATTGAAAAAAAAATTCGAAAAAAATTTCAAAAAAAATTTTCGAATAAAATTTCGAAAAAAATTTTTTAAAAAAATTTCGAAAAAAACTTTCAGAAAAATTTTCGAAAAAATTTGGGAAAAAAATTTCTCAAAAAATATTTTCGAAAAAAATTTCAAAAAAAAATTTTCGAAAAAAATTTCGAAAAAAATTTCGAAAAAAATTTTCAAAAAAATTTTAGAAAAAATTTTGCAAAAAAATTTTTCGAAAAAAATTTTGCAAAAAAATTTTTCGAAATAAAATTTTCAAAAAAATTTTCGAAAAAAATTTCGGAAAAAAATTTTCGAAAAAAAATTTTCGAAAAAATTTTGAAAAAAAATTTTCGAAAAAAATTTCGAAAAAAATTTTGAAAAAAAAATTCGAAAAAAATTTTGAAACAAATTTTCGAAAATAATTTTCAAAAAAATTTTCGACAAAATTTTGGAAAAAAATTTTTCGAAAAAAATTTCGAAAAAAATTATTTAAAAAATTTTCGAAATAAAATTTGAAAAAAAATTTCGAAAAAAATTTTCAAAGAAATTTTCGAAAAAATTTTGGAAAAAATTTTTCGAAAAAAATTTTAATAAAATTTTCGAAAAAAATTTCGAAAAAAAATTTGAAAAAAATTTTCAAAAAAAATTTCGAAGAAAAATTTTCGAAAAAAATTTCGAAAAAAAAATTTGAAAAAAAATTTTCGAAAAAAGTTTTCAAAAAAATTTTTCGAAAAAAATTGTCAAAAAAATTTGGGAAAAAAATTTCTCAAAAAACATTTTCGAAAAAAATTTCGAAAAAAATTTCGAAAAAAATTTTCAGAAAAAAATTTTCGAAAAAGTTTAAAAAAAAATTTTCGAAAAAAATTTCGAAAAAATTTTGAAAAAAAAATTCGAAAAAAATTTTGAAAAAAATTTTCGAAATTAATTTTCAAAAAAATTTTCAAAGAAATTTTGGAAAAAAATTTTTCGAAAAAAATTTCGAAAAAAATTATGAAAAAAAATTTCGAAAAAAAATTTGAAAAAAATTTTCAAAAAAGATTTCGAAAAAAAATTTTAGAAAAAAATTTTGAAAAAAAATTTCGAAAAAAATTTTCAAAAAAATTTTCGAAAAAATTTTGGAAAAAAATTTTTCGAAAAAAATTTTGAAAAAAATTTTCGAAAAAAATTTCGAAAAAAAATTTCGAAAAAAATTTTGAAAAAAATTTTCGAAAAAAATTTGAAAAAAATTTTCGAAAAAAAATTTTGGAAAAAATTTTGAAAAAGAATTTTGAAAAAAATTTCGAAAAAAATTTCGAAAAAAATTTTCGAAAAAAATTTCGAAAAAAATTTTGAAAAAAAATTTTGAAAAAAATTTTCAGTAAAATTTGGGAAAAAAAATTTTCAAAAAATATTTTCGAAAAAAATTTCGAAAAAAAATTTTCGAAAAAAATTTTGAAAAAAATTTTGAAAAAAATTTTCGAAAAAAATTTCGAAAAAAAATTTTCGAAAAAATTTTGAAAAAAAACCAAAAAAAATTTTCAAAAAAATTTTCGAAAAAATTTTGGAAAAAAAATTTTCGAAAAAAATTTCAAAAAAAAAATTTCGAAAAAAATTATGAAAAAAATTTTTGAAAAAAAAATTTCATAAAAATTTTCGAAAAAATTTTGGAAAAAAATTTATCGAAAAAAAATTTTCGAAAAAAATTTTGAAAAAAATTTTCGAAAAAAAATTTCGAAAAAAAATTTGAAAAAAATTTTCGAAAAAAATTTCGAAGAAAAATTTTCGAAAAAAATTTCGAAAAAAAAATTTGAAAAAAAATTTTCGAAAAAAGTTTTCAAAAAAATTTTTCGAAAAAAATTGTCAAAAAAATTTGGGAAAAAAATTTCTCAAAAAACATTTTCGAAAAAAATTTCGAAAAAAATTTTCAGAAAAAAATTTCGAAAAAAAATTTCGAAAAAAATGTTGAAAAAAAATTTCGAAAAAAATTTTGAAAAAAAATTTCGAAAAAAATTTTTAAAAAAATTTTCGAAAAAAATTTCGAAAAAAAATTTAAAAAAAAATTCGAAAAAATTTTTCAAAAAAAATTTAGAAAAAATTTTGCAAAAAAATTTTTCGAAAAAAATTTTCAAAAAAATTTTCAAAAAAAATTTTCGAAAAAAATTTTGAAAAAAAATTTTCGAAAAAAACTGAAAAAAATTTTCGAAAAAAAATTTTCGAAAAAAATTTTCGTAAGAAATTTCGAAAAAAAATTTTCGAAAAAAATTATGAAAAAAATTTTCGAAAAAAAATTTTGGAAAAAATTTTGAAAAAAAATTTGGAAAAACAATTTTGAAAAAAATTTTCGAAAAAAATTTCGAAAAAAAAATTTCGAAAAAAATTTCGAAAAAAAATGTTCGAAAAAAATTTTGAAAAAAAAATTTCGAAAAAAATTTTCAAAAAAATTTTCGAAAAAAGTTTTCAAAAAAATTTTTCGAAAAAAATTTTCAAAAAAATTTTCGAAAAAAATTTCGAAAAAAAATTTTCGAAAAAAATTTTGAAAAAAATTTTCGAAAAAAAAATTCCAAAAAAAATTTTCAAAAAAATTTTCGAAAAAATTTTGGAAAAAAATTTTTCGAAAAAAATTTTGAAAAAAATTTTCGAAAAAAATTTCGAAAAAAAATTCGAAAAAAATTTTGAAAAAAATTTTCGAAAAAAATTTGAAAAAAATTTTCGAAAAAAAATTTTGGAAAAAATTTTGAAAAAAAATTTTCGAAAAAAATTTTGAAAAAGAATTTTGAAAAAAATTTCGAAAAAAATTTCGAAAAAAATTTTCGAAAAAAATTTCGAAAAAAATTTTGAAAAAAAATTTTGAAAAAAATTTTCAGAAAAATTTTCCAAAAAATTTGGGAAAAAAATTTTTCAAAAAATATTTTCGAAAAAAATTTCGAAAAAAAATTTTCGAAAAAAATTTTGAAAAAAAAATTCGAAAAAATTTTGAAAAAAAAATTTCGAAAAAAATTTCGAAAAAACTTTTGAAAAAAATTTTCGAAAATAATTTTGAAAAAAAATTTTCGAAAAAATTTTGAAAAAAAACCGAAAAAAATTTTCAAAAAAATTTTCGAAAAAATTTTGGAAAAAATTTTTCCAAAAAAATTTCAAAAAAAAAATTTCGAAAAAAATTATGAAAAAAAATTTTGAAAAAAAATTTTCAAAAAAATTTTCGAAAAAATTTTGGAAAAAAATTTATCGAAAAAAATTTTTCGAAAAAAATTTTGAAAAAAATTTTCGAAAAAAAATTTGAAAAAAATTTTCGAAAAAAATTACGAAGAAAAATTTTCGAAAAAAATTTTGAAAAAAAATTTCGAAAAAAGATTTTCGAAAAAAATTTTCGAAAAAATTTGAAAAAAATTTCGAAAAAAATTTTGAAAAAAAATTTTCGAAAAAAGTTTTCAAAAAAATTTTTCGAAAAAAATTGTCAAAAAAATTTGGGAAAAAAATTTCTCAAAAAATATTTTCGAAAAAAATTTCGAAAAAAATTTTCAGAAAAAAATTTCGAAAAAAAATTTTCGAAAAAAATGTTGAAAAAAAATTTCGAAAAAAATTTTGAAAAAAAATTTCGAAAAAAATTTTTAAAAAAATTTTCGAAAAAAATTTCGAAAAAAAATTAAAAAAAAAATTCGAAAAAAATTTTCAAAAAAAATTTAGAAAAAATTTTGCAAAAAAATTTTTCGAAAAAAATTTTCAAAAAAATTTTCGAAAAAAATTTTCGAAAAAAATTTTGAAAAAAAATTTTCGAAAAAAACTGAAAAAAATTTTCGAAAAAAAATTTTCGAAAAAAATTTTCGAAAGAAATTTGGAAAAATTTTTCGAAAAAAATTTTCATAAAAAATATTTGAAAAAATTTCGAAAAAAAATTTTCGGAAAAAATTTTGAAAAAAATTTTCGAAAAAAAAATTTCGTAAAAAATTTTCGAAAGAAATTTCGAAAAATAAATTGGTAAAAATTTTGAAAAAAATTTCCAAAAAAAAATTTTCGAAAAAAATTTCGAAAAAAAATTTTCGAAAAAAATTTTTAAAAAAAATTTTTGAAAAAATTTTGAAAAAAATTTTCGAAAAAAATTTGAAAAAAAATTTTCGAAAAAAATTTCGAAAAAAATTTTGAAAAAAAAATTGGAAAAAAATTTTGAAAATAATTTTCAAAAAAATTTTCGAAAAAATTTTGGAAAAAAATTTTTCGAAAAAAATTTCGAAAAAAAAATTTCGAAAAAAATTATTAAAAAAATTTTCGAAAAAAAATTTGAAGAAAAATTTCGAAAAAAATTTTCAAAAAAATTTTCGAAAAAATTTTGGAAAAAAATTTTTCGAAAAAAATTTTAAAAAAATTTTCGAAAAAAATTTTCGAAAAAAATTTCGAAAAAAAATTTGAAAAAAATTTTCAAAAAAGATTTCGAAAAAAAATTTTCGAAAAAAATTTTGAAAAAAAATTTCGAAAAAAATTTTCAAAAAAATTTTCGAAAAAATTTTGGAAAAAAATTTTTCGAAAAAAATTTCGAAAAAAAATTTTCGAAAAAAATTTCAAAAAAAATTTTGAAAAAAATTTTCGAAAAAAACTTCGAAAAAAAAATTTTCGAAAAAAATTTCGAAAAAAAATTTTCGAAAAAAATTTTGAAAAAAAAGCGAAAAAAATTTTCGAAAAGTTTTTGGAAAAAAATTTTTCGAAAAAAATTTCGAAAAAAATTTTGAAAAAAATTTTCGAAAAAAATATCGAAAAAAAATTTTCGAAAAAAAATTCGAAAAAAATTTTGAAAAAACTTTTCGAAAAAATTTTCGAAATAAATTTCGAAAAAAAATTTTCAAAAAAAATTTTCGAAAAAAATTTAAAAAAAAAAATTTTCAAAAAAAATTTTCGAAAAAAATTTGGAAAATTTTTTTGAAAAAAATTTTCATAAAAAATTTTTGAAAAAATTTCGAAAAAAAATTTTCGGAAAAAATTTTGAAAAAACTTTCGAAAAAAAAATTTTCGAAAAAAATTTTGAAAAAAAAATTTCGAAAAAAATTATGAAAAAAAAATTCGAAAAAGAATTTGAAAAAAATTTTCGAAACAAATTTCGAAAAAATATTTTTTAAAAAAAATTTCGAAAGAAATTTTCGAAAAAAACAAAAAAATTTTCGAAAAAAAATTTTCGAAAAAAATTTTCGAAAAAAATTTCGAAAAAAAATTTTCGAAAAAATTTTGAAAAAAATCTTCGAAAAAATATTTTCGAAAAAATAAAAAAAAAATTTCGAAAACAAATTTGAAAAAAAAAATTGAAAAAAAAATTCGAAAAAATTTCAAAAAAAATTTTCGAATAAAATTTCGAAAAAAATTTTTTAAAAAAATTTCGAAAAAAACTTTCAGAAAAATTTTCGAAAAAATTTGGGAAAAAAATTTCTCAAAAAATATTTTCGAAAAAAATTTCGAAAAAAAATTTTCGAAAAAAATTTCGAAAAAAATTTCGAAAAAAATTTTCAAAAAAATTTTAGAAAAAATTTTGCAAAAAAATTTTTCGAAAAAAATTTTGCAAAAAAATTTTTCGAAATAAAATTTTCAAAAAAATTTTCGAAAAAAATTTCGGAAAAAAATTTTCGAAAAAAAATTTTCGAAAAAATTTTGAAAAAAAATTTTCGAAAAAAATTTCGAAAAAAATTTTGAAAAAAAAATTCGAAAAAAATTTTGAAACAAATTTTCGAAAATAATTTTCAAAAAAATTTTCGACAAAATTTTGGAAAAAAATTTTTCGAAAAAAATTTCGAAAAAAATTATTAAAAAAATTTTCGAAATAAAATTTGAAAAAAAATTTCGAAAAAAATTTTCAAAGAAATTTTCGAAAAAATTTTGGAAAAAATTTTTCGAAAAAAATTTTAAAAAAATTTTCGAAAAAAATTTCGAAAAAAAATTTGAAAAAAATTTTCAAAAAAGATTTCGAAAAAAAATTTTCGAAAAAAATTTTCGAAAAAAATTTGGAAAAATTTTTCGAAAAAAATTTTCATAAAAAATTTTCGAAAAAATTTCGAAAAAAAATTTTCGGAAAAAATTTTGAAAAAAGATTTCGAAAAAAAAATTTCGAAAAAAATTTCGAAAAAGATTTTCGACAGAAATTTCGAAAAACAAATTAGGAAAAAATTTTGAAAAAAAGTTTCAGAAAAATTTTCCAAAAAATTTGGGAAAAAAATTTTTCAAAAAATATTTTCGAAAAAAATTTCGAAAAAAAATTTTCGAAAAAAATTTTGAAAAAAAAATTCGAAAAAATTTTGAAAAAAAAATTTCGAAAAAAATTTCGAAAAAACTTTTGAAAAAAATTTTCGAAAATAATTTTGAAAAAAAATTTTCGAAAAAATTTTGAAAAAAAACCGAAAAAAATTTTCAAAAAAATTTTCGAAAAAATTTCGGAAAAAATTTTTCCAAAAAAATTTCAAAAAAAAAATTTCGAAAAAAATTATGAAAAAAAATTTTGAAAAAAAATTTTCAAAAAAATTTTCGAAAAAATTTTGGAAAAAAATTTATCGAAAAAAATTTTTCGAAAAAAATTTAGAAAAAAATTTTCGAAAAAAAATTTGAAAAAAATTTTCGAAAAAAATTTCGAAAAAAATTTTCGAAAAAAATTTCGAAAAAAATTTTGAAAAAAAATTTTGAAAAAAATTTTCAGAAAAATTTTCCAAAAAATTTGGGAAAAAAATTTTTCAAAAAATATTTTCGAAAAAAATTTCAAAAAAATTTTCGAAAAAACTTTTGAAAAAAAAATTCGAAAAAATTTCGAAAAAAAAATTTCGAAAAAAATTTCGAAAAAAATTTTGAAAAAAATTTTCGAAAAATATTTTGAAAAAAATTTTCGAAAAAAATTTCGAAAAAAAATTTTCGAAAAAATTTTGAAAAAAAACCGAAAAAAATTTTCAAAAAAATTTTCGAAAAAATTTTGGAAAAAAATTTTTCGAAAAAAATTTCAAAAAAAAAATTTCGAAAAAAATTATGAAAAAAATTTTTGAAAAAAAATTTTCAAAAAAATTTTCGAAAAAATTTTGGAAAAAAATTTATCGAAAAAAATTTTTCGAAAAAAATTTTGAAAAAAATTTTCGAAAAAAATTTCGAAAAAAAATTTGAAAAAAATTTTCGAAAAAAATTTCGAAGAAAAATTTTCGAAAAAAATTTTCGAAAAAAATTTTGAAAAAAAATTTCGAAAAAAAATTTTGAAAAAAATTTTCGAAAAAATTTTGGAAAAAAATTTTTCGAAAAAAATTTCAAAAAAAAAATTTCGAAAAAAATTATGAAAAAAATTTTTGAAAAAAAATTTTCAAAAAAATTTTCGAAAAAATTTTGGAAAAAAATTTATCGAAAAAAATTTTTCGAAAAAAATTTTGAAAAAAATTTCGAAAAAAATTTTCAGAAAAAAATTTCGAAAAAAAAATTTCGAAAAAAATGTTGAAAAAAAATTTCGAAAAAAATTTTGAAAAAAAATTCGAAAAAAAATTTTAAAAAAATTTTCGAAAAAAATTTCGAAAAAAAATTTAAAAAAAAATTCGAAAAAAATTTTCAAAAAAAATTTAGAAAAAATTTTGCAAAAAAATTTTTCGAAAAAAATTTTCAAAAAAATTTTCGAAAAAAATTTTCGAAAAAAATTTTGAAAAAAAATTTTCGAAAAAAACTGAAAAAAATTTTCGAAAAAAAATTTTCGAAAAAAAGTTTCGAAAAACATTTTCGAAAAAAATTTGGAAAAATTTTTCGAAAAAAATTTTCATAAAAAATATTTGAAAAAATTTCGAAAAAAAATTTTCGGAAAAAATTTTGAAAAAAAATTTCGAAAAAAAAATTTCGGAAAAAATTTTGAAAAAAATTTTCGAAAAAAAAATTTCGTAAAAAATTTTCGAAAGAAATTTCGAAAAAAAAATTGGAAAAAATTTTGAAAAAAATTTCCAAAAAAAAATTTTCGAAAAAAATTTCGAAAAAAAATTTTCGAAAAAAATTTAAAAAAAAAATTTTTGAAAAAATTTTGAAAAAAATTTTGAAAAAAATTTGAAAAAAAATTTTCGAAAAAAATTTCGAAAAAAATTTTGAAAAAAAAATCCGAAAAAAATTTTGAAAAAAATTTTCGAAAATAATTTTCAAAAAAATTTTCGAAAAAATTTTGGAAAAAAATTTTTCGAAAAAAATTTCGAAAAAAAAATTTCGAAAAAAAAATTTCGAAAAAAATTATAAAAAAAATTTTCGAAAAAAAATTTGAAGAAAAATTTCGAAAAAAACTTTCAAAATAATTTTCGAAAAAATTTTGGAAAAAAATTTTCAAAAAGTTTTTGGAAAAAAATTTTTCGAAAAAAATTTTGAAAAAAAATTTCGAAAAAAATTTCGAAAAAAACTGAAAAAAAATTTCGAAAAAAAATTTTCGAAAAAAATTTTCGAAAAAAATTTCGAGAAAAAATTTTCGAAAAAATTTTGAAAAAAGATTTCGAAAAAAAATTTTCGAAAAAATAAAAAAAAAATTTTCAAAAAAAAATTTGAAAAAAAAATTTGAAAAAAAATTTCAAAAAAAAATTCGAAAAAAATTTCGAAAAAACTCTCGAAAAAAATTTTCGAAAAAAATTTCGAAAAAAATTTAAAAAAAAAAATTTCGAAATAAATTTTCAGAAAAAGTTTCGAAAAAATTTGAGAAAAAAATTATCAAAAAAATTTTCGAAAAAAATTTCGGAAAAAAATTTTCGAAAAAAAATTTTCGAAAAAATTTTGAAAAAAATTTTCGAAAAAATTTTGGAAAAAAATTTTTCGAAAAAAATTTTGAAAAAAATTTTCGAAAAAAATTTCGAAAAAAAATTTCGAAAAAAATTTTGAAAAAAATTTTCGAAAAAAATTTGAAAAAAATTTTCGAAAAAAAATTTTGGAAAAAATTTTGAAAAAAAATTTTCGAAAAAAATTTTCAGAAAAATTTTCCAAAAAATTTGGGAAAAAAATTTTTCAAAAAATATTTTCGAAAAAAATTTCGAAAAAAAATTTTCGAAAAAAATTTTGAAAAAAAAATTCGAAAAAATTTTTAAAAAAAAATTTCAAAAAAAATTTCGAAAAAAATTTTGAAAAAAATTTTCGAAAAAAATTTTTAAAAAAATTTTCGAAAAAAATTTCGAAAAAAAATTTTCTAAAAAATTTTGAAAAAAAACCGAAAAAAATTTTCAAAAAATTTTTCAAAAAAAATTTTGAAAAAATTTTCGAAAAAAATTTCGAAAAAAAATTTGAAAAAAATTTTCGAAAAAAAATTTTCGAAAAAAATTTTCGAAAAAAATTTGGAAAAATTTTTCGAAAAAAATTTTCATAAAAAATATTTGAAAAAATTTCGAAAAAAAATTTTCGGAAAAAATTTTGAAAAAAATTTTCGAAAACAAAATTTCGTAAAAAATTTTCGAAAGAAATTTCGGAAAAAAAAATTGGAAAAAATTTTGAAAAAAATTTCCAAAAAAAAATTTTCGAAAAAAATTTCGAAAAAAAATTTTCGAAAAAAATTTTTAAAAAAAATTTCAAAAAAAATTTTCAAAAAAATTTTCGAAAAAAATTTCGGAAAAAAATTTTTGAAAAAATTTTGAAAAAAATTTTCGAAAAAAATTTGAAAAAAAATTTTCGAAAAAAATTCCAAAAAAAATTTTGAAAAAAAAATTCGAAAAAAATTTTGAAAAAAATTTTCGAAAATAATTTTCAAAAACATTTTCGAAAAAATTTTGGAAAAAAATTTTTCGAAAAAAATTTCGAAAAAAAAATTTCGAAAAAAATTATAAAAAAAATTTTCGAAAAAAAATTTGAAGAAAAATTTCGAAAAATATTTTAAAAAAAATTTTCGAAAAAATTTTGGAAAGAAATTTTTTAAAAAAAATTTTAAAAAAATTTCGAAAAAAATTTTCGAAAAAAATTTCGAAAAAAAATTTGAAAAAAATTTTCAAAAAAGATTTCGAAAAAAACTTTTCGAAAAAAATTTCGAAAAAAAATTTCGAAAAAAATTTTCAAAAAAATTTTCGAAAAAATTTTGGAAAAAAATTTTTCGAAAAAAATTTCGAAAAAAAATTTTCGAAAAACATTTCAAAAAAAATTTTGAAAAAAATTTTCGAAAAAAACTTCGATAAAAAATTTTCGAAAAAATTTTCGAAAAAAATTTCGAAAAAAATTTTCAAAAAAATTTTCAGTTTTTGGAAAAAATTTTTCGAAAAAAATTTTGAAAAAAAATTTCGAAAAAAACTGAAAAAAAATTTCGAAAAAAAATTTTCGAAAAAAATTTTCGAAAAAAATTTCGAGAAAAAATTTGAAGAAAAATTTCGAAAAAAACTTTCAAAATAATTTTCGAAAAAATTTTGGAAAAAAATTTTCAAAAAGTTTTTGGAAAAAAATTTTTCGAAAAAAATTTTGAAAAAAAATTTCGAAAAAAATTTCGAAAAAAACTGAAAAAAAATTTCGAAAAAAAATTTTCGAAAAAAATTTTCGAAAAAAATTTCGAGAAAAAATTTTCGAAAAAATTTTGAAAAAAAATTTCGAAAAAAAATTTTCGAAAAAATAAAAAAAAAATTTTCAAAAAAAAATTTGAAAAAAAAATTTGAAAAAAAATTTCAAAAAAAAATTCGAAAAAAATTTCGAAAAAACTCTCGAAAAAAATTTTCGAAAAAAATTTCGAAAAAATTTTTAAAAAAAAAATTTCGAAATAAATTTTCAGAAAAAGTTTCGAAAAAATTTGAGAAAAAAATTTTCAAAAAAATTTTCGAAAAAAATTTCGGAAAAAAATTTTCGAAAAAAAATTTTCGAAAAAATTTTGAAAAAAATTTTCGAAAAAATTTTGGAAAAAAATTTTTCGAAAAAAATTTTGAAAAAAATTTTCGAAAAAAATTTCGAAAAAAAATTTCGAAAAAAATTTTGAAAAAAATTTTCGAAAAAAATTTGAAAAAAATTTTCGAAAAAAAATTTTGGAAAAAATTTTGAAAAAAAATTTTCGAAAAAAATTTTCCAAAAAATTTGGGAAAAAAATTTTTCAAAAAATATTTTCGAAAAAAATTTCGAAAAAAAATTTTCGAAAAAAATTTTGAAAAAAAAATTCGAAAAAAATTTTCAAAAAAATTTTCGAAAAAATTTTGGAAAAAAATTTTTTGAAAAAAATTTCAAAAAAAAAATTTCGAAAAAAATTATGAAAAAAATTTTTGATAAAAAATTTTCAAAAAAATTTTCGAAAAAATTTTGGAAAAAAATTTATCGAAAAAAATTTTTCGAAAAAAATTTTGAAAAAATTTTCGAAAAAAATTTCGAAAAAAAATTTGAAAAAAATTTTCGAAAAAAAATTTTCGAAAAAAATTTTCGAAAAAAATTTGGAAAAATTTTTCGAAAAAAATTTTCATAAAAAATATTTGAAAAAATTTCGAAAAAAAATTTTCGGAAAAAATTTTGAAAAAAATTTTCGAAAAAAAAATTTCGTAAAAAATTTTCGAAAGAAATTTCGGAAAAAAAAATTGGAAAAAATTTTGAAAAAAATTTCCAAAAAAAAATTTTCGAAAAAAATTTCGAAAAAAAATTTTCGAAAAAAATTTTTAAAAAAAATTTCAAAAAAAATTTTCAAAAAAATTTTCGAAAAAAATTTCGGAAAAAAATTTTTGAAAAAATTTTGAAAAAAATTTTCGAAAAAAATTTGAAAAAAAATTTTCGAAAAAAATTCCAAAAAAAATTTTTGAAAAAAAAATTCGAAAAAAATTTTGAAAAAAATTTTCGAAAATAATTTTCAAAAAAATTTTCGAAAAAATTTTGGAAAAAAATTTTTCGAAAAAAATTTCGAAAAAAAAATTTCGAAAAAAATTATAAAAAAAATTTTCGAAAAAAAATTTGAAGAAAAATTTCGAAAAATATTTTCAAAAAAATTTTCGAAAAAATTTTGGAAAAAAATTTTTTGAAAAAAATTTTAAAAAAATTTCGAAAAAAATTTTCGAAAAAAATTTCGAAAAAAAATTTGAAAAAAATTTTCAAAAAAGATTTCGAAAAAATTTTCAGTTTTTGGAAAAAATTTTTCGAAAAAAATTTTGAAAAAAAATTTCGAAAAAAACTGAAAAAAAATTTCGAAAAAAAATTTTCGAAAAAAATTTTCGAAAAAAATTTCGAGAAAAAATTTTCGAAAAAATTTTGAAAAAAGATTTTGAAAAAAAATTTTCGAAAAAATAAAAAAAAAATTTTCGAAAAAAAATTTGAAAAAAAAATTTGAAAAAAAATTTCGAAAAAAATTTCGAAAAAACTTTCGAAAAAAATTTTCGAAAAAAATTTCGAAAAAAATTTTTAAAAAAAATTTCGAAATAAATTTTCAGAAAAATTTTCGAAAAAGTTTGAGAAAAAAATTTTCAAAAAAATTTTCGAAAAAATTTTGGAAAAAAATTTTTCGAAAAAAATTTCAAAAAAAAAATTTCGAAAAAAATTATGAAAAAAATTTTCGAAAAAAAATTTGAAGAAAAATTTCGAAAAATATTTTCAAAAAAATTTTCGAAAAAATTTTGGAAAAAAATTTTTCGAAAAAAATTTTAAAAAAATTTTGAAAAAAATTTTCGAAAAAAATTTCGAAAAAAAATTTGAAAAAAATTTTCAAAAAAGATTTCGAAAAAAAATTTTCGAAAAAAATTTTGAAAAAAAATTTCGAAAAAAATTTTCAAAAAAATTTTCGAAAAAATTTTGGAAAAAAATTTTTCAAAAAAAATTTCGAAAAAAAATTTTCGAAAAACATTTCAAAAAAAATTTTGAAAAAAATTTTCGAAAAAAACTTCGATAAAAAATTTTCGAAAAAATTTTCGAAAAAAATTTTCAAAAAAATTTTCAGTTTTTGGAAAATATTTTTCGAAAAAAATTTTGAAAAAAAATTTCGAAAAAAACTGAAAAAAAATTTTTCGAAAAAATTTTCGAAAAAAATTTTCGAAAAAAATTTCAAGAAAAAATTTTCGAAAAAATTTTGAAAAAAGATTTTGAAAAAAAATTTTCGAAAAAATAAAAAAAAAATTTTCGAAAAAAAATTTGAAAAAAAAATTTGAAAAAAAATTTCGAAAAAAATTTCGAAAAAACTTTCGAAAAAAATTTTCGAAAAAAATTTCGAAAAAAATTTTTTAAAAAAATTTCGAAATAAAGTTTCAGAAAA
Source organism: Uropetala carovei (assembly GCA_036926305.1). NCBI lineage: Eukaryota > Metazoa > Arthropoda > Insecta > Odonata > Petaluridae > Uropetala > Uropetala carovei. Next base: position 552,863 of record JAXCHB010000188.1, on the reverse strand, counting down.
ATTTCCGAAAAAGTTTGAGAAAAAAATTTTCAAAAAAATTTTCGAAAAAAATTTCGGAAAAAAATTTTCGAAAAAAAATTTTCGAAAAAATTTTGAAAAAAATTTTCGAAAAAATTTTGAAAAAAAATTTTCGAAAAAAATTACGAAAAAAATTTTGAAAAAAAAATTCGAAAAAAATTTTGAAAAAAATTTTCGAAATTAATTTTCAAAAAAATTTTCAAAGAAATTTTGGAAAAAAATTTTTCGAAAAAAATTTCGAAAAAAATAATGAAAAAAAATTTCGAAAAAAAATTTGAAAAAAATTTTCAAAAAAGATTTCGAAAAAAAATTTTAGAAAAAAATTTTGAAAAAAAATTTCGAAAAAAATTTTCAAAAAAATTTTCGAAAAAATTTTGGAAAAAAATTTTTCGAAAAAAATTTTGAAAAAAATTTTCGAAAAAAATTTCGAAAAAAAATTTCGAAAAAAATTTTGAAAAAAATTTTCGAAAAAAATTTGAAAAAAATTTTCGAAAAAAAAATTTGGAAAAAATTTTGAAAAAGAATTTTGAAAAAAATTTCGAAAAAAATTTCGAAAAAAATTTTCGAAAAAAATTTCGAAAAAAATTTTGAAAAAACATTTTGTAAAATATTTTCAGAAAAATTTTCCAAAAAATTTGGGAAAAAAATTTTGAAAAAAATTTTCGAAAAAAATTTCGAAAAAAAATTTTCGAAAAACATTTCAAAAAAAATTTTGAAAAAAATTTTCGAAAAAATTTTGGAAAAAAATTTTCGAAATAAATTTCGAAAAAAATTTTCAAAAAAATTTTCAGTTTTTGGAAAAAATTTTTCGAAAAAAATTTTGAAAAAAAATTTCGAAAAAAACTGAAAAAAAATTTCGAAAAAAAATTTTCGAAAAAAATTTTCGAAAAATTTCGAGAAAAAATTTTCGAAAAAATTTTGAAAAAAGATTTTGAAAAAAAATTTTCGAAAAAATAAAAAAAAAATTTTCGAAAAAAAATTTGAAAAAAAAATTTGAAAAAAAATTTCGAAAAAAATTTCGAAAAAACTTTCGAAAAAAATTTTCGAAAAAAATTTCGAAAAAAATTTTTAAAAAAAATTTCGAAATAAATTTTCAGAAAAATTTTCGAAAAAGTTTGAGAAAAAAATTTTCAAAAAAATTTTCGAAAAAAATTTCGGAAAAACATTTTCGAAAAAAAATTTTCGAAAATATTTTGAAAAAAATTTTCGAAAAAATTTTGAAAAAAAATTTTCGAAAAAATTTTGGAAAAAAATTTTTCGAAAAACATTTTGAAAAAACTTTTCGAAAAAAATTTCGAAAAAAAATTTCGAAAAAAATTTTGAAAAAAATTTTCGAAAAAAATTTTCGAAAAAAATTTGAAAAAAATTTTCGAAAAAAAATTTTGGAAAAAATTTTGAAAAAAAATTTTGAAAAAAATTTCGAAAAAATTTTCGAAAAAAATTTCGAAATAAATTTTCAGAAAAATTTTCGAAAAAATTTGAGAAAAAAATTTTCAAAAAAATTTTCGAAAAAAATTTCGGAAAAAAATTTTCGAAAAAAAATTTTCGAAAAAATTTTGAAAAAAATTTTCGAAAAAGTTTTGAAAAAAAATTTTCGAAAAAAATTTCGAAAAAAATTTTGAAAAAAAAATTCGAAAAAAATTTTGAAAAAAATTTTCGAAATTAATTTTCAAAAAAATTTTCAAAGAAATTTTGGAAAAAAATTTTTCGAAAAAAATTTCGAAAAAAATTATGAAAAAAAATTTCGAAAAAAAATTTGAAAAAAATTTTCAAAAAAGATTTCGAAAAAAAATTTTAGAAAAAAATTTTGAAAAAAAATTTCGAAAAAAATTTTCAAAAAAATTTTCGAAAAAATTTTGGAAAAAAATTTTTCGAAAAAAATTTTGAAAAAAATTTTCGAAAAAAATTTCGAAAAAAAATTTCGAAAAAAATTTTGAAAAAAATTTTCGAAAAAAATTTGAAAAAAATTTTCGAAAAAAAATTTTGGAAAAAATTTTGAAAAAGAATTTTGAAAAAAATTTCGAAAAAAATTTCGAAAAAAATTTTCGAAAAAAATTTCGAAAAAAATTTTGAAAAAAAATTTTGAAAAAAATTTTCAGAAAAATTTGGGAAAAAAAATTTTCAAAAAATATTTTCGAAAAAAATTTCGAAAAAAAATTTTCGAAAAAAATTTTGAAAAAAAAATTCGAAAAAATTTTGAAAAAAAATTTCGAAAAAAATTTCGAAAAAAATTTTGAAAAAAATTTTCGAAAAAAATTTCGAAAAAAAATTTTCGAAAAAATTTTGAAAAAAAACCAAAAAAAATTTTCAAAAAAATTTTCGAAAAAATTTTGGAAAAAAATTTTTCGAAAAAAATTTCAAAAAAAAATTTTCGAAAAAAATTTTGAAAAAAATTTTCGAAAAAAAATTTCGAAAAAAAATTTGAAAAAAATTTTCGAAAAAAATTTCGAAGAAAAATTTTCGAAAAAAATTTCGAAAAAAAAATTTGAAAAAAAATTTTCGAAAAAAGTTTTCAAAAAAATTTTTCGAAAAAAATTGTCAAAAAAATTTGGGAAAAAAATTTCTCAAAAAACATTTTCGAAAAAAATTTCGAAAAAAATTTCGAAAAAAATTTTCGAAAAAGTTTTGAAAAAAAATTTTCGAAAAAAATTTCGAAAAAAATTTTGAAAAAAAAATTCGAAAAAAATTTTGAAAAAAATTTTCGAAATTAATTTTCAAAAAAATTTTCAAAGAAATTTTGGAAAAAAATTTTTCGAAAAAAATTTCGAAAAAAATTATGAAAAAAAATTTCGAAAAAAAATTTGAAAAAAATTTTCAAAAAAGATTTCGAAAAAAAATTTTAGAAAAAAATTTTGAAAAAAAATTTCGAAAAAAATTTTCAAAAAAATTTTCGAAAAAATTTTGGAAAAAAATTTTTCGAAAAAAATTTTGAAAAAAATTTTCGAAAAAAATTTCGAAAAAAAATTTCGAAAAAAATTTTGAAAAAAATTTTTGAAAAAAATTTGAAAAAAATTTTCGAAAAAAAATTTTGGAAAAAATTTTGAAAAAGAATTTTGAAAAAAATTTCGAAAAAAATTTCGAAAAAAATTTTCGAAAAAAATTTCGAAAAAAATTTTGAAAAAAAATTTTGAAAAAAATTTTCAGAAAAATTTGGGAAAAAAAATTTTCAAAAAATATTTTCGAAAAAAATTTCGAAAAAAAATTTTCGAAAAAAATTTTGAAAAAAAAATTCGAAAAAATTTTGAAAAAAAATTTCGAAAAAAATTTCGAAAAAAATTTTGAAAAAAATTTTCGAAAAAAATTTCGAAAAAAAATTTTCGAAAAAATTTTGAAAAAAAACCAAAAAAAATTTTCAAAAAAATTTTCGAAAAAATTTTGGAAAAAAATTTTTCGAAAAAAATTTCAAAAAAAAAATTTCGAAAAAAATTATGAAAAAAATTTTTGAAAAAAAAATTTCAAAAAAATTTTCGATAAAATTTTGGAAAAAAATTTATCGAAAAAAAATTTTCGAAAAAAATTTTGAAAAAAATTTTCGAAAAAAAATTTCGAAAAAAAATTTGAAAAAAATTTTCGAAAAATATTTCGAAGAAAAATTTTCGAAAAAAATTTCGAAAAAAAAATTTGAAAAAAAATTTTCGAAAAAAGTTTTCAAAAAAATTTTTCGAAAAAAATTGTCAAAAAAATTTGGGAAAAAAATTTCTCAAAAAACATTTTCGAAAAAAATTTCGAAAAAAATTTTCAGAAAAAAATTTCGAAAAAAAATTTCGAAAAAAATGTTGAAAAAAAATTTCGAAAAAAATTTTGAAAAAAAATTTCGAAAAAAATTTTTAAAAAAATTTTCGAAAAAAATTTCGAAAAAAAATTTTAAAAAAAATTCGAAAAAATTTTTCAAAAAAAATTTAGAAAAAATTTTGCAAAAAAATTTTTCGAAAAAAATTTTCAAAAAAATTTTCAAAAAAAATTTTCGAAAAAAATTTTGAAAAAAAATTTTCGAAAAAAACTGAAAAAAATTTTCGAAAAAAAATTTTCGAAAAAAATTTTCGTAAGAAATTTCGAAAAAAAATTTTCGAAAAAAATTATGAAAAAAATTTTCGAAAAAAAATTTTGGAAAAAATTTTGAAAAAAAATTTGGAAAAACAATTTTGAAAAAAATTTTCGAAAAAAATTTCGAAAAAAAAATTTCGAAAAAAATTTCGAAAAAAAATGTTCGAAAAAAATTTTGAAAAAAAATTTCGAAAAAAATTTTCAAAAAAATTTTCGAAAAAAGTTTTCAAAAAAATTTTTCGAAAAAAATTTTCAAAAAAATTTTCGAAAAAAATTTCGAAAAAAAATTTTCGAAAAAAATTTTGAAAAAAATTTTCGAAAAAAAAATTCCAAAAAAAATTTTCAAAAAAATTTTCGAAAAAATTTTGGAAAAAAATTTTTCGAAAAAAATTTTGAAAAAAATTTTCGAAAAAAATTTCGAAAAAAAATTCGAAAAAAATTTTGAAAAAAATTTTCGAAAAAAATTTGAAAAAAATTTTCGAAAAAAAATTTTGGAAAAAATTTTGAAAAAAAATTTTCGAAAAAAATTTTGAAAAAGAATTTTGAAAAAAATTTCGAAAAAAATTTCGAAAAAAATTTTCGAAAAAAATTTCGAAAAAAATTTTGAAAAAAAATTTTGAAAAAAATTTTCAGAAAAATTTTCCAAAAAATTTGGGAAAAAAATTTTTCAAAAAATATTTTCGAAAAAAATTTCGAAAAAAAATTTTCGAAAAAAATTTTGAAAAAAAAATTCGAAAAAATTTTGAAAAAAAAATTTCGAAAAAAATTTCGAAAAAACTTTTGAAAAAAATTTTCGAAAATAATTTTGAAAAAAAATTTTCGAAAAAATTTTGAAAAAAAACCGAAAAAAATTTTCAAAAAAATTTTCGAAAAAATTTTGGAAAAAATTTTTCCAAAAAAATTTCAAAAAAAAAATTTCGAAAAAAATTATGAAAAAAAATTTTGAAAAAAAATTTTCAAAAAAATTTTCGAAAAAATTTTGGAAAAAAATTTATCGAAAAAAATTTTTCGAAAAAAATTTTGAAAAAAATTTTCGAAAAAAAATTTGAAAAAAATTACGAAGAAAAATTTTCGAAAAAAATTTTGAAAAAAAATTTCGAAAAAAGATTTTCGAAAAAAATTTTCGAAAAAATTTGAAAAAAATTTCGAAAAAAATTTTGAAAAAAAATTTTCGAAAAAAGTTTTCAAAAAAATTTTTCGAAAAAAATTGTCAAAAAAATTTGGGAAAAAAATTTCTCAAAAAATATTTTCGAAAAAAATTTCGAAAAAAATTTTCAGAAAAAAATTTCGAAAAAAAATTTTCGAAAAAAATGTTGAAAAAAAATTTCGAAAAAAATTTTGAAAAAAAATTTCGAAAAAAATTTTTAAAAAAATTTTCGAAAAAAATTTCGAAAAAAAATTTAAAAAAAAATTCGAAAAAAATTTTCAAAAAAAATTTAGAAAAAATTTTGCAAAAAAATTTTTCGAAAAAAATTTTCAAAAAAATTTTCGAAAAAAATTTTCGAAAAAAATTTTGAAAAAAAATTTTCGAAAAAAACTGAAAAAAATTTTCGAAAAAAAATTTTCGAAAAAAATTTTCGAAAGAAATTTGGAAAAATTTTTCGAAAAAAATTTTCATAAAAAATATTTGAAAAAATTTCGAAAAAAAATTTTCGGAAAAAATTTTGAAAAAAATTTTCGAAAAAAAAATTTCGTAAAAAATTTTCGAAAGAAATTTCGAAAAATAAATTGGTAAAAATTTTGAAAAAAATTTCCAAAAAAAAATTTTCGAAAAAAATTTCGAAAAAAAATTTTCGAAAAAAATTTTTAAAAAAAATTTTTGAAAAAATTTTGAAAAAAATTTTCGAAAAAAATTTGAAAAAAAATTTTCGAAAAAAATTTCGAAAAAAATTTTGAAAAAAAAATTGGAAAAAAATTTTGAAAATAATTTTCAAAAAAATTTTCGAAAAAATTTTGGAAAAAAATTTTTCGAAAAAAATTTCGAAAAAAAAATTTCGAAAAAAATTATAAAAAAAATTTTCGAAAAAAAATTTGAAGAAAAATTTCGAAAAAAATTTTCAAAAAAATTTTCGAAAAAATTTTGGAAAAAAATTTTTCGAAAAAAATTTTAAAAAAATTTTCGAAAAAAATTTTCGAAAAAAATTTCGAAAAAAATTTTCGAAAAAAATTTCGAAAAAAAATTTGAAAAAAATTTTCAAAAAAGATTTCGAAAAAAAATTTTCGAAAAAAATTTTGAAAAAAAATTTCGAAAAAAATTTTCAAAAAAATTTTCGAAAAAATTTTGGAAAAAAATTTTTCGAAAAAAATTTCGAAAAAAAATTTTCGAAAAAAATTTTGAAAAAAATTTTGAAAAAAATTTTCGAAAAAAACTTCGAAAAAAAAATTTTCGAAAAAAATTTCGAAAAAAAATTTTCGAAAAAAATTTTGAAAAAAAAGCGAAAAAAATTTTCAAAAAAATGTTCGAAAAAAATTTTCAAAAAAAGTTTCGAAAAAAATTTCAAAAAAATTTTCGAAAAGTTTTTGGAAAAAAATTTTTCGAAAAAAATTTCGAAAAAAATTTTGAAAAAAATTTTCGAAAAAAATATCGAAAAAAAATTTTCGAAAAAAAATTCGAAAAAAATTTTGAAAAAACTTTTCGAAAAAATTTTCGAAATAAATTTCGAAAAAAAATTTTCAAAAAAAATTTTCGAAAAAAATTTAAAAAAAAAAATTTTCAAAAAAAATTTTCGAAAAAAATTTGGAAAATTTTTTTGAAAAAAATTTTCATAAAAAATTTTTGAAAAAATTTCGAAAAAAAATTTTCGGAAAAAATTTTGAAAAAACTTTCGAAAAAAAAATTTTCGAAAAAAATTTTGAAAAAAAAATTTCGAAAAAAATTAGGAAAAAAAAATTCGAAAAAGAATTTGAAAAAAATTTTCGAAACAAATTTCGAAAAAATATTTTTTAAAAAAAATTTCGAAAGAAATTTTCGAAAAAAACAAAAAAATTTTCGAAAAAAAATTTTCGAAAAAAATTTTCGAAAAAAATTTCGAAAAAAAATTTTCGAAAAAATTTTGAAAAAAATTTCCAAAAAAAAATTTTCGAAAAAAAATTTTCGAAAAAAATTTTCGAAAAAAATTTCGAAAAAAAATTTTCGAAAAAATTTTGAAAAAAATCTTCGAAAAAATATTTTCGAAAAAATAAAAAAAAAATTTCGAAAACAAATTTGAAAAAAAAAATTGAAAAAAAAATTCGAAAAAAATTTCAAAAAAAATTTTCGAATAAAATTTCGAAAAAAATTTTTTAAAAAAATTTCGAAAAAAACTTTCAGAAAAATTTTCGAAAAAATTTGGGAAAAAAATTTCTCAAAAAATATTTTCGAAAAAAATTTCGAAAAAAAATTTTCGAAAAAAATTTCGAAAAAAATTTCGAAAAAAATTTTCAAAAAAATTTTAGAAAAAATTTTGCAAAAAAATTTTTCGAAAAAAATTTTGCAAAAAAATTTTTCGAAATAAAATTTTCAAAAAAATTTTCGAAAAAAATTTCGGAAAAAAATTTTCGAAAAAAAATTTTCGAAAAAATTTTGAAAAAAAATTTTCGAAAAAAATTTCGAAAAAAATTTTGAAAAAAAAATTCGAAAAAAATTTTGAAACAAATTTTCGAAAATAATTTTCAAAAAAATTTTCGACAAAATTTTGGAAAAAAATTTTTCGAAAAAAATTATTAAAAAAATTTTCGAAATAAAATTTGAAAAAAAATTTCGAAAAAAATTTTCAAAGAAATTTTCGAAAAAATTTTGGAAAAAATTTTTCGAAAAAAATTTTAAAAAAATTTTCGAAAAAAATTTCGAAAAAAAATTTGAAAAAAATTTTCAAAAAAGATTTCGAAAAAAAATTTTCGAAAAAAATTTTCGAAAAAAATTTGGAAAAATTTTTCGAAAAAAATTTTCATAAAAAATTTTCGAAAAAATTTCGAAAAAAAATTTTCGGAAAAAATTTTGAAAAAAGATTTCGAAAAAAAAATTTCGAAAAAAATTTCGAAAAAGATTTTCGACAGAAATTTCGAAAAACAAATTAGGAAAAAATTTTGAAAAAAATTTTCAGAAAAATTTTCCAAAAAATTTGGGAAAAAAATTTTTCAAAAAATATTTTCGAAAAAAATTTCGAAAAAAAATTTTCGAAAAAAATTTTGAAAAAAAAATTCGAAAAAATTTTGAAAAAAAAATTTCGAAAAAAATTTCGAAAAAACTTTTGAAAAAAATTTTCGAAAATAATTTTGAAAAAAAATTTTCGAAAAAATTTTGAAAAAAAACCGAAAAAAATTTTCAAAAAAATTTTCGAAAAAATTTCGGAAAAAATTTTTCCAAAAAAATTTCAAAAAAAAAATTTCGAAAAAAATTATGAAAAAAAATTTTGAAAAAAAATTTTCAAAAAAATTTTCGAAAAAATTTTGGAAAAAAATTTATCGAAAAAAATTTTTCGAAAAAAATTTAGAAAAAAATTTTCGAAAAAAAATTTGAAAAAAATTTTCGAAAAAAATTACGAAGAAAAATTTTCGAAAAAAATTTTGAAAAAAAATTTCGAAAAAAGATTTTCGAAAAAAATTTTCGAAAAAATTTGAAAAAAATTTCGAAAAAAATTTTGAAAAAAAATTTTCGAAAAAAGTTTTCAAAAAAATTTTTCGAAAAAAATTGTCAAAAAAATTTGGGAAAAAAATTTCTCAAAAAATATTTTCGAAAAAAATTTCGAAAAAAATTTTCAGAAAAAAATTTCGAAAAAAAATTTTCGAAAAAAATGTTGAAAAAAAATTTCGAAAAAAATTTTGAAAAAAAATTTCGAAAAAAATTTTTAAAAAAATTTTCGAAAAAAATTTCGAAAAAAAATTTAAAAAAAAATTCGAAAAAAATTTTCAAAAAAAATTTAGAAAAAATTTTGCAAAAAAATTTTTCGAAAAAAATTTTCAAAAAAATTTTCGAAAAAAATTTTCGAAAAAAATTTTGAAAAAAAATTTTCGAAAAAAACTGAAAAAAATTTTCGAAAAAAAATTTTCGAAAAAAATTTTCGAAAGAAATTTGGAAAAATTTTTCGAAAAAAATTTTCATAAAAAATATTTGAAAAAATTTCGAAAAAAAATTTTCGGAAAAAATTTTGAAAAAAATTTTCGAAAAAAAAATTTCGTAAAAAATTTTCGAAAGAAATTTCGAAAAATAAATTGGTAAAAATTTTGAAAAAAATTTCCAAAAAAAAATTTTCGAAAAAAATTTCGAAAAAAAATTTTCGAAAAAAATTTTTAAAAAAAATTTTTGAAAAAATTTTGAAAAAAATTTTCGAAAAAAATTTGAAAAAATATTTTCGAAAAAAGTTTCGAAAAAAATTTTGAAAAAAAAATTGGAAAAAAATTTTGAAAATAATTTTCAAAAAAATTTTCGAAAAAATTTTGGAAAAAAATTTTTCGAAAAAAATTTCGAAAAAAAAATTTCGAAAAAAATTATTAAAAAAATTTTCGAAAAAAAATTTGAAGAAAAATTTCGAAAAAAATTTTCAAAAAAATTTTCGAAAAAATTTTGGAAAAAAATTTTTAGAAAAAAATTTTAAAAAAATTTTCGAAAAAAATTTTCCAAAAAAAATTTCGAAAAAAAATTTGAAAAAAATTTTCAAAAAAGATTTCGAAAAAAAATTTTCGAAAAAAATTTTGAAAAAAAATTTCGAAAAAAATTTTCAAAAAAATTTTCGAAAAAATTTTGGAAAAAATTTTTCGAAAAAAATTTCAAAAAAAATTTTGAAAAAAATTTTCGAAAAAAACTTCGAAAAAAAAATTTTCGAAAAAAATTTCGAAAAAAAAATTTCGAAAAAAATTTTGAAAAAAAAGCGAAAAAAATTTTCAAAAAAATGTTCGAAAAAAATTTTCAAAAAAAGTTTCGAAAAAAATTTCAAAAAAATTTTCGAAAAGTTTTTGGAAAAAAATTTTTCGAAAAAAATTTCGAAAAAAATTTTGAAAAAAATTTTCGAAAAAAATATCGAAAAAAAATTTTCGAAAAAAAATTCGAAAAAAATTTTGAAAAAAATTTTCGAAAAAAATTTCGAAAAAAAATTTTCGAAAAAATTTTGAAAAAAATTTCCAAAAAAAAATTTTCGAAAAAAAATTTTCGAAAAAAATTTTCGAAAAAAATTTCGAAAAAAAATTTTCGAAAAAATTTTGAAAAAAATCTTCGAAAAAATATTTTCGAAAAAATAAAAAAGAAATTTCGAAAACAAATTTGAAAAAAAAAATTGAAAAAAAAATTCGAAAAAAATTTCAAAAAAAATTTTCGAATAAAATTTCGAAAAAAATTTTTTAAAAAAATTTCGAAAAAAACTTTCAGAAAAATTTTCGAAAAAATTTGGGAAAAAAATTTCTCAAAAAATATTTTCGAAAAAAATTTCGAAAAAAAATTTTCGAAAAAAATTTCGAAAAAAATTTCGAAAAAAATTTTCAAAAAAATTTTAGAAAAAATTTTGCAAAAAAATTTTTCGAAAAAAATTTTGCAAAAAAATTTTTCGAAATAAAATTTTCAAAAAAATTTTCGAAAAAAATTTCGGAAAAAAATTTTCGAAAAAAAATTTTCGAAAAAATTTTGAAAAAAAATTTTCGAAAAAAATTTCGAAAAAAATTTTGAAAAAAAAATTCGAAAAAAATTTTGAAAAAAATTTTCGAAAATAATTTTCAAAAAAATTTTCGACAAAATTTTGGAAAAAAATTTTTCGAAAAAAATTTCGAAAAAAATTATTAAAAAAATTTTCGAAATAAAATTTGAAAAAAAATTTCGAAAAAAATTTTCAAAGAAATTTTCGAAAAAATTTTGGAAAAAATTTTTCGAAAAAAATTTTAAAAAAATTTTCGAAAAAAATTTCGAAAAAAAATTTGAAAAAAATTTTCAAAAAAGATTTCGAAAAAAAATTTTCGAAAAAAATTTTCGAAAAAAATTTGGAAAAATTTTTCGAAAAAAATTTTCATAAAAAATTTTCGAAAAAATTTCGAAAAAAAATTTTCGGAAAAAATTTTGAAAAAAGATTTCGAAAAAAAAATTTCGAAAAAAATTTCGAAAAAGATTTTCGAAAGAAATTTCGAAAAACAAATTAGGAAAAAAATTTGAAAAAAATTTCCAAAAAAAAATTTTCGAAAAAAATCTTGAAAAAAAAATTTCGAAAAAAATTATGAAAAAAATTTTCGAAAAAAAATTTGAAAAAAAATTTCGAAAGAAATTTTCAAAAAAATTTTTGAAAAAATTTTTGAAAAAATTTTGGAAAAAAATTTTTCCAAAAAAATTTTGAAAAAAATTTTCAAAAAAAATTTCGAAAAAGAATTTGAAAAAAATTTTTGAAAAAAATTTCGAAAAAAAATTTTCGAAAAAAATTTTCAAAAAAACTTTCGAGAAAAAATTTTCGAAAAAATTTTGAAAAAAGATTTCGAAAAAAAATTTTCGAAAAAATAAAAAAAAAATTTTCGAAAAAAAATTTGAAAAAAAAATTTGAAAAAAAATTTCGAAAAAAATTTCGAAAAAAATTTCGAAAAAACTTTCGAAAAAAATTTTCGAAAAAAATTTCGAAAAAAATTTTTAAAAAAAATTTCGAAATAAATTTTCAGAAAAATTTTCGAAAAAATTTGAGAAAAAAATTTTCAAAAAAATTTTCGAAAAAAATTTCGGAAAAAAATTTTCGAAAAAAAATTTTCGAAAAAATTTTGAAAAAAATTTTCGAAAAAGTTTTGAAAAAAAATTTTCGAAAAAAATTTCGAAAAAAATTTTGAAAAAAAAATTCGAAAAAAATTTTGAAAAAAATTTTCGAAAATAATTTTCAAAAAAATTTTCGAAAAAATTTTGGAAAAAAATTTTTCAAAAAAAATTGCGAAAAAAAAATTTCGAAAAAAATTATTAAAAAAATTTTCGAAATAAAATTTAAAAAAAAATTTCGAAAAAAATTTTCAAAGAAATTTTCGAAAAAATTTTGGAAAAAATTTTTCGAAAAAAATTTAAAAAAAATTTTCGAAAAAAATTTCGAAAAAAAATTTGAAAAAAATTTTCAAAAAAGATTTCGAAAAAAAATTTTCGAAAAAAATTTTCCAAAAAAATTTGGAAAAATTTTTCGAAAAAAATTTTCTTAAAAAATTTTCGAAAAAATTTCGAAAAAAAATTTTCGGAAAAAATTTTGAAAAAAGATTTCGAAAAAAAAATTTCGAAAAAAAATTTTCGAAAAAAATGTTGAAAAAAAATTTCGAAAAAAATTTTGAAAAAAAATTTCGAAAAAAATTTTTAAAAAAATTTTCGAAAAAAATTTCGAAAAAAAATTTAAAAAAAAATTCGAAAAAAATTTTTAAAAAAAATTTAGAAAAAATTTTGCAAAAAAATTTTTCGAAAAAAATTTTCAAAAAAATTTTCGAAAAAAATTTTCGAAAAAAATTTTGAAAAAAAATTTTCGAAAAAAACTGAAAAAAATTTTCGAAAAAAAATTTTCGAAAAAAATTTTCGAAAGAAATTTGGAAAAATTTTTCGAAAAAAATTTTCATAAAAAATATTTGAAAAAATTTCGAAAAAAAATTTTCGGAAAAAAGTTTGAAAAAAATTTTCGAAAAAAAAATTTCGTAAAAATTTTCGAAAGAAATTTCGAAAAATAAATTGGTAAAAATTTTGAAAAAAATTTCCAAAAAAAAATTTTCGAAAAAAATTTCGAAAAAAAATTTTCGAAAAAAATTTTTAAAAAAAATTTTTGAAAAAATTTTGAAAAAAATTTTCGAAAAAAATTTGAAAAAAAATTTTCGAAAAAAATTTCGAAAAAAATTTTGAAAAAAAAATTGGAAAAAAATTTTGAAAATAATTTTCAAAAAAATTTTCGAAAAAATTTTGGAAAAAAATTTTTCGAAAAAAATTTCGAAAAAAAAATTTCGAAAAAAATTATAAAAAAAATTTTCGAAAAAAAATTTGAAGAAAAATTTCGAAAAAAATTTTCAAAAAAATTTTCGAAAAAATTTTGGAAAAAAATTTTTCGAAAAAAATTTTAAAAAAATTTTCGAAAAAAATTTTCGAAAAAAATTTCGAAAAAAAATTTGAAAAAAATTTTCAAAAAAGATTTCGAAAAAAAATTTTCGAAAAAAATTTTGAAAAAAAATTTCGAAAAAAATTTTCAAAAAAATTTTCGAAAAAATTTTGGAAAAAAATTTTTCGAAAAAAATTTCGAAAAAAAATTTTCGAAAAAAATTTCAAAAAAAATTTTGAAAAAAATTTTCGAAAAAAACTTCGAAAAAAAAATTTTCGAAAAAAATTTCGAAAAAAAATTTTCGAAAAAAATTTTGAAAAAAAAGCGAAAAAAATTTTCAAAAAAATGTTCGAAAAAAATTTTCAAAAAAAGTTTCGAAAAAAATTTCAAAAAAATTTTCGAAAAGTTTTTGGAAAAAAATTTTTCGAAAAAAATTTCGAAAAAAATTTTGAAAAAAATTTTCGAAAAAAATATCGAAAAAAAATTTTCGAAAAAAAATTCGAAAAAAATTTTGAAAAAAATTTTCGAAAAAATTTTCGAAATAAATTTCGAAAAAAAATTTTCAAAAAAAATTTTCGAAAAAAATTTAAAAAAAAAAATTTTCAAAAAAAATTTTCGAAAAAAATTTGGAAAATTTTTTTGAAAAAAATTTTCATAAAAAATTTTTGAAAAAATTTCGAAAAAAAATTTTCGGAAAAAATTTTGAAAAAACTTTCGAAAAAAAAATTTTCGAAAAAAATTTTGAAAAAAAAATTTCGAAAAAAATTATGAAAAAAAAATTCGAAAAAGAATTTGAAAAAAATTTTCGAAACAAATTTCGAAAAAATATTTTTTAAAAAAAATTTCGAAAGAAATTTTCGAAAAAAACAAAAAAATTTTTGAAAAAAAATTTTCGAAAAAAATTTTCGAAAAAAATTTCGAAAAAAAATTTTCGAAAAAATTTTGAAAAAAATTTCCAAAAAAAAATTTTCGAAAAAAAATTTTCGAAAAAAATTTTCGAAAAAAATTTCGAAAAAAAATTTTCGAAAAAATTTTGAAAAAAATCTTCGAAAAAATATTTTCGAAAAAATAAAAAAAAAATTTCGAAAACAAATTTGAAAAAAAAATTGAAAAAAAAATTCGAAAAAAATTTCAAAAAAAATTTTCGAATAAAATTTCGAAAAAAAAATTTTAAAAAAATTTCGAAAAAAACTTTCAGAAAAATTTTCGAAAAAATTTGGGAAAAAAATTTCTCAAAAAATATTTTCGAAAAAAATTTCGAAAAAAAATTTTCGAAAAAAATTTCGAAAAAAATTTCGAAAAAAATTTTCAAAAAAATTTTAGAAAAAATTTTGCAAAAAAATTTTTCGAAAAAAATTTTGCAAAAAAATTTTTCGAAATAAAATTTTCAAAAAAATTTTCGAAAAAAATTTCGGAAAAAAATTTTCGAAAAAAAATTTTCGAAAAAATTTTGAAAAAAAATTTTCGAAAAAAATTTCGAAAAAAATTTTGAAAAAAAAATTCGAAAAAAATTTTGAAAAAAATTTTCGAAAATAATTTTCAAAAAAATTTTCGACAAAATTTTGGAAAAAAATTTTTCGAAAAAAATTTCGAAAAAAATTATTAAAAAAATTTTCGAAATAAAATTTGAAAAAAAATTTCGAAAAAAATTTTCAAAGAAATTTTCGAAAAAATTTTGGAAAAAATTTTTCGAAAAAAATTTTAAAAAAATTTTCGAAAAAAATTTCGAAAAAAAATTTGAAAAAAATTTTCAAAAAAGATTTCGAAAAAAAATTTTCGAAAAAAATTTTCGAAAAAAATTTGGAAAAATTTTTCGAAAAAAATTTTCATAAAAAATTTTCGAAAAAATTTCGAAAAAAAATTTTCGGAAAAAATTTTGAAAAAAGATTTCGAAAAAAAAATTTCGAAAAAAATTTCGAAAAAGATTTTCGAAAGAAATTTCGAAAAACAAATTAGGAAAAAAATTTGAAAAAAATTTCCAAAAAAAAATTTTCGAAAAAAATCTTGAAAAAAAAATTTCGAAAAAAATTATGAAAAAAATTTTCGAAAAAAAATTTGAAAAAAAATTTCGAAAGAAATTTTCAAAAAAATTTTTGAAAAAATTTTTGAAAAAATTTTGGAAAAAAATTTTTCCAAAAAAATTTTGAAAAAAATTTTCAAAAAAAATTTCGAAAAAGAATTTGAAAAAAATTTTTGAAAAAAATTTCGAAAAAAAATTTTCGAAAAAAATTTTCAAAAAAACTTTCGAGAAAAAATTTTCGAAAAAATTTTGAAAAAAGATTTCGAAAAAAAATTTTCGAAAAAATAAAAAAAAAATTTTCGAAAAAAAATTTGAAAAAAAAATTTGAAAAAAAATTTCGAAAAAAATTTCGAAAAAAATTTCGAAAAAACTTTCGAAAAAAATTTTCGAAAAAAATTTCGAAAAAAATTTTTAAAAAAAATTTCGAAATAAATTTTCAGAAACATTTTCGAAAAAATTTGAGAAAAAAATTTTCAAAAAAATTTTCGAAAAAAATTTCGGAAAAAAATTTTCGAAAAAAAATTTTCGAAAAAATTTTGAAAAAAATTTTCGAAAAAGTTTTGAAAAAAAATTTTTGAAAAAAATTTCGAAAAAAATTTTGAAAAAAAAATTCGAAAAAAATTTTGAAAAAAATTTTCGAAAATAATTTTCAAAAAAATTTTCGAAAAAATTTTGGAAAAAAATTTTTCAAAAAAAATTGCGAAAAAAAAATTTCGAAAAAAATTATTAAAAAAATTTTCGAAATAAAATTTGAAAAAAAATTTCGAAAAAAATTTTCAAAGAAATTTTCGAAAAAATTTTGGAAAAAATTTTTCGAAAAAAATTTTAAAAAAATTTTCGAAAAAAATTTCGAAAAAAAATTTGAAAAAAATTTTCAAAAAAGATTTCGAAAAAAAATTTTCGAAAAAAATTTTCGAAAAAAATTTGGAAAAATTTTTCGAAAAAAATTTTCATAAAAAATTTTCGAAAAAATTTCGAAAAAAAATTTTCGGAAAAAATTTTGAAAAAAGATTTCGAAAAAAAAATTTCGAAAAAAATTTCGAAAAAGATTTTCGAAAGAAATTTCGAAAAACAAATTAGGAAAAAAATTTGAAAAAAATTTCCAAAAAAAAATTTTCGAAAAAAATCTTGAAAAAAAAATTTCGAAAAAAATTATGAAAAAAATTTTCGAAAAAAAATTTGAAAAAAAATTTCGAAAGAAATTTTCAAAAAAATTTTTGAAAAAATTTTTGAAAAAATTTTGGAAAAAAATTTTTCCAAAAAAATTTTGAAAAAAATTTTCGAAAAAAATTTTCGAAAAAAATTTTGAAAAAAAATTTTCGAAAAAAACTGAAAAAAATTTTCGAAAAAAAATTTTCGAAAAAAATTTTCGAAAGAAATTTGGAAAAATTTTTCGAAAAAAATTTTCATAAAAAATATTTGAAAAAATTTCGAAAAAAAATTTTCGGAAAAAAGTTTGAAAAAAATTTTCGAAAAAAAAATTTCGTAAAAATTTTCGAAAGAAATTTCGAAAAATAAATTGGTAAAAATTTTGAAAAAAATTTCCAAAAAAAAATTTTCGAAAAAAATTTCGAAAAAAAATTTTCGAAAAAAATTTTTAAAAAAAATTTTTGAAAAAATTTTGAAAAAAATTTTCGAAAAAAATTTGAAAAAAAATTTTCGAAAAAAATTTCGAAAAAAATTTTGAAAAAAAAATTGGAAAAAAATTTTGAAAATAATTTTCAAAAAAATTTTCGAAAAAATTTTGGAAAAAAATTTTTCGAAAAAAATTTCGAAAAAAAAATTTCGAAAAAAATTATAAAAAAAATTTTCGAAAAAAAATTTGAAGAAAAATTTCGAAAAAAATTTTCAAAAAAATTTTCGAAAAAATTTTGGAAAAAAATTTTTCGAAAAAAATTTTAAAAAAATTTTCGAAAAAAATTTTCGAAAAAAATTTCGAAAAAAAATTTGAAAAAAATTTTCAAAAAAGATTTCGAAAAAAAATTTTCGAAAAAAATTTTGAAAAAAAATTTCGAAAAAAATTTTCAAAAAAATTTTCGAAAAAATTTTGGAAAAAAATTTTTCGAAAAAAATTTCGAAAAAAAATTTTCGAAAAAAATTTCAAAAAAAATTTTGAAAAAAATTTTCGAAAAAAACTTCGAAAAAAAAATTTTCGAAAAAAATTTCGAAAAAAAATTTTCGAAAAAAATTTTGAAAAAAAAGCGAAAAAAATTTTCAAAAAAATGTTCGAAAAAAATTTTCAAAAAAAGTTTCGAAAAAAATTTCAAAAAAATTTTCGAAAAGTTTTTGGAAAAAAATTTTTCGAAAAAAATTTCGAAAAAAATTTTGAAAAAAATTTTCGAAAAAAATATCGAAAAAAAATTTTCGAAAAAAAATTCGAAAAAAATTTTGAAAAAAATTTTCGAAAAAATTTTCGAAATAAATTTCGAAAAAAAATTTTCAAAAAAAATTTTCGAAAAAAATTTAAAAAAAAAAATTTTCAAAAAAAATTTTCGAAAAAAATTTGGAAAATTTTTTTGAAAAAAATTTTCATAAAAAATTTTTGAAAAAATTTCGAAAAAAAATTTTCGGAAAAAATTTTGAAAAAACTTTCGAAAAAAAAATTTTCGAAAAAAATTTTGAAAAAAAAATTTCGAAAAAAATTATGAAAAAAAAATTCGAAAAAGAATTTGAAAAAAATTTTCGAAACAAATTTCGAAAAAATATTTTTTAAAAAAAATTTCGAAAGAAATTTTCGAAAAAAACAAAAAAATTTTTGAAAAAAAATTTTCGAAAAAAATTTTCGAAAAAAATTTCGAAAAAAAATTTTCGAAAAAATTTTGAAAAAAATTTCCAAAAAAAAATTTTCGAAAAAAAATTTTCGAAAAAAATTTTCGAAAAAAATTTCGAAAAAAAATTTTCGAAAAAATTTTGAAAAAAATCTTCGAAAAAATATTTTCGAAAAAATAAAAAAAAAATTTCGAAAACAAATTTGAAAAAAAAATTGAAAAAAAAATTCGAAAAAAATTTCAAAAAAAATTTTCGAATAAAATTTCGAAAAAAAATTTTTAAAAAAATTTCGAAAAAAACTTTCAGAAAAATTTTCGAAAAAATTTGGGAAAAAAATTTCTCAAAAAATATTTTCGAAAAAAATTTCGAAAAAAAATTTTCGAAAAAAATTTCGAAAAAAATTTCGAAAAAAATTTTCAAAAAAATTTTAGAAAAAATTTTGCAAAAAAATTTTTCGAAAAAAATTTTGCAAAAAAATTTTTCGAAATAAAATTTTCAAAAAAATTTTCGAAAAAAATTTCGGAAAAAAATTTTCGAAAAAAAATTTTCGAAAAAATTTTGAAAAAAAATTTTCGAAAAAAATTTCGAAAAAAATTTTGAAAAAAAAATTCGAAAAAAATTTTGAAAAAAATTTTCGAAAATAATTTTCAAAAAAATTTTCGACAAAATTTTGGAAAAAAATTTTTCGAAAAAAATTTCGAAAAAAATTATTAAAAAAATTTTCGAAATAAAATTTGAAAAAAAATTTCGAAAAAAATTTTCAAAGAAATTTTCGAAAAAATTTTGGAAAAAATTTTTCGAAAAAAATTTTAAAAAAATTTTCGAAAAAAATTTCGAAAAAAAATTTGAAAAAAATTTTCAAAAAAGATTTCGAAAAAAAATTTTCGAAAAAAATTTTCGAAAAAAATTTGGAAAAATTTTTCGAAAAAAATTTTCATAAAAAATTTTCGAAAAAATTTCGAAAAAAAATTTTCGGAAAAAATTTTGAAAAAAGATTTCGAAAAAAAAATTTCGAAAAAAATTTCGAAAAAGATTTTCGAAAGAAATTTCGAAAAACAAATTAGGAAAAAAATTTGAAAAAAATTTCCAAAAAAAAATTTTCGAAAAAAATCTTGAAAAAAAAATTTCGAAAAAAATTATGAAAAAAATTTTCGAAAAAAAATTTGAAAAAAAATTTCGAAAGAAATTTTCAAAAAAATTTTTGAAAAAATTTTTGAAAAAATTTTGGAAAAAAATTTTTCCAAAAAAATTTTGAAAAAAATTTTCAAAAAAAATTTCGAAAAAGAATTTGAAAAAAATTTTTGAAAAAAATTTCGAAAAAAAATTTTCGAAAAAAATTTTCAAAAAAACTTTCGAGAAAAAATTTTCGAAAAAATTTTGAAAAAAGATTTCGAAAAAAAATTTTCGAAAAAATAAAAAAAAAATTTTCGAAAAAAAATTTGAAAAAAAAATTTGAAAAAAAATTTCGAAAAAAATTTCGAAAAAAATTTCGAAAAAACTTTCGAAAAAAATTTTCGAAAAAAATTTCGAAAAAAATTTTTAAAAAAAATTTCGAAATAAATTTTCAGAAACATTTTCGAAAAAATTTGAGAAAAAAATTTTCAAAAAAATTTTCGAAAAAAATTTCGGAAAAAAATTTTCGAAAAAAAATTTTCGAAAAAATTTTGAAAAAAATTTTCGAAAAAGTTTTGAAAAAAAATTTTTGAAAAAAATTTCGAAAAAAATTTTGAAAAAAAAATTCGAAAAAAATTTTGAAAAAAATTTTCGAAAATAATTTTGAAAAAAATTTTCGAAAATAATTTTCAAAAAAATTTTCGAAAAAATTTTGGAAAAAAATTTTTCAAAAAAAATTGCGAAAAAAAAATTTCGAAAAAAATTATTAAAAAAATTTTCGAAATAAAATTTGAAAAAAAATTTCGAAAAAAATTTTCAAAGAAATTTTCGAAAAAATTTTGGAAAAAATTTTTCGAAAAAAATTTTAAAAAAATTTTCGAAAAAAATTTCGAAAAAAAATTTGAAAAAAATTTTCAAAAAAGATTTCGAAAAAAAATTTTCGAAAAAAATTTTCGAAAAAAATTTGGAAAAATTTTTCGAAAAAAATTTTCATAAAAAATTTTCGAAAAAATTTCGAAAAAAAATTTTCGGAAAAAATTTTGAAAAAAGATTTCGAAAAAAAAATTTCGAAAAAAATTTCGAAAAAGATTTTCGAAAGAAATTTCGAAAAACAAATTAGGAAAAAAATTTGAAAAAAATTTCCAAAAAAAAATTTTCGAAAAAAATCTTGAAAAAAAAATTTCGAAAAAAATTATGAAAAAAATTTTCGAAAAAAAATTTGAAAAAAAATTTCGAAAGAAATTTTCAAAAAAATTTTTGAAAAAATTTTTGAAAAAATTTTGGAAAAAAATTTTTCCAAAAAAATTTTGAAAAAAATTTTCAAAAAAAATTTCGAAAAAGAATTTGAAAAAAATTTTTGAAAAAAATTTCGAAAAAAAATTTTCGAAAAAAATTTTCAAAAAAACTTTCGAGAAAAAATTTTCGAAAAAATTTTGAAAAAAGATTTCGAAAAAAAATTTTCGAAAAAATAAAAAAAAAATTTTCGAAAAAAAATTTGAAAAAAAAATTTGAAAAAAAATTTCGAAAAAAATTTCGAAAAAAATTTCGAAAAAACTTTCGAAAAAAATTTTCGAAAAAAATTTCGAAAAAAATTTTTAAAAAAAATTTCGAAATAAATTTTCAGAAAAATTTTCGAAAAAATTTGAGAAAAAAATTTTCAAAAAAATTTTCGAAAAAAATTTCGGAAAAAAATTTTCGAAAAAAAATTTTCGAAAAAATTTTGAAAAAAATTTTCGAAAAAGTTTTGAAAAAAAATTTTCGAAAAAAATTTCGAAAAAAATTTTGAAAAAAAAATTCGAAAAAAATTTTGAAAAAAATTTTCGAAAATAATTTTCAAAAAAATTTTCGAAAAAATTTTGGAAAAAAATTTTTCAAAAAAAATTGCGAAAAAAAAATTTCGAAAAAAATTATTAAAAAAATTTTCGAAATAAAATTTGAAAAAAAATTTCGAAAAAAATTTTCAAAGAAATTTTCGAAAAAATTTTGGAAAAAATTTTTCGAAAAAAATTTAAAAAAAATTTTCGAAAAAAATTTCGAAAAAAAATTTGAAAAAAATTTTCAAAAAAGATTTCGAAAAAAAATTTTCGAAAAAAATTTTCGAAAAAAATTTTCTTAAAAAATTTTCGAAAAAATTTCGAAAAAAAATTTTCGGAAAAAATTTTGAAAAAAGATTTCGAAAAAAAAATTTCGAAAAAAAATTTTCGAAAAAAATGTTGAAAAAAAATTTCGAAAAAAATTTTGAAAAAAAATTTCGAAAAAAATTTTTAAAAAAATTTTCGAAAAAAATTTCGAAAAAAAATTTTAAAAAAAATTCGAAAAAAATTTTCAAAAAAAATTTAGAAAAAATTTTGCAAAAAAATTTTTCGAAAAAAATTTTCAAAAAAATTTTCGAAAAAAATTTTCGAAAAAAATTTTGAAAAAAAATTTTCGAAAAAAACTGAAAAAAATTTTCGAAAAAAAATTTTCGAAAAAAATTTTCGAAAGAAATTTGGAAAAATTTTTCGAAAAAAATTTTCATAAAAAATATTTGAAAAAATTTCGAAAAAAAATTTTCGGAAAAAAGTTTGAAAAAAATTTTCGAAAAAAAAATTTCGTAAAAAATTTTCGAAAGAAATTTCGAAAAATAAATTGGTAAAAATTTTGAAAAAAATTTCCAAAAAAAAATTTTCGAAAAAAATTTCGAAAAAAAATTTTCAAAAAAATTTTTAAAAAAAATTTTTGAAAAAATTTTGAAAAAAATTTTCGAAAAAAATTTGAAAAAAAATTTTCGAAAAAAATTTCGAAAAAAATTTTGAAAAAAAAATTGGAAAAAAATTTTGAAAATAATTTTCAAAAAAATTTTCGAAAAAATTTTGGAAAAAAATTTTTCGAAAAAAATTTCGAAAAAAAAATTTCGAAAAAAATTATAAAAAAAATTTTCGAAAAAAAATTTGAAGAAAAATTTCGAAAAAAATTTTCAAAAAAATTTTCGAAAAAATTTTGGAAAAAAATTTTTCGAAAAAAATTTTAAAAAAATTTTCGAAAAAAATTTTCGAAAAAAATTTCGAAAAAAAATTTGAAAAAAATTTTCAAAAAAGATTTCGAAAAAAAATTTTCGAAAAAAATTTTGAAAAAAAATTTCGAAAAAAATTTTCAAAAAAATTTTCGAAAAAATTTTGGAAAAAAATTTTTCGAAAAAAATTTCGAAAAAAAATTTTCGAAAAAAATTTCAAAAAAAATTTTGAAAAAAATTTTCGAAAAAAACTTCGAAAAAAAAATTTTCGAAAAAAATTTCGAAAAAAAATTTTCGAAAAAAATTTTGAAAAAAAAGCGAAAAAAATTTTCAAAAAAATGTTCGAAAAAAATTTTCAAAAAAAGTTTCGAAAAAAATTTCAAAAAAATTTTCGAAAAGTTTTTGGAAAAAAATTTTTCGAAAAAAATTTCGAAAAAAATTTTGAAAAAAATTTTCGAAAAAAATATCGAAAAAAAATTTTCGAAAAAAAATTCGAAAAAAATTTTGAAAAAAATTTTCGAAAAAATTTTCGAAATAAATTTCGAAAAAAAATTTTCAAAAAAAATTTTCGAAAAAAATTTAAAAAAAAAAATTTTCAAAAAAAATTTTCGAAAAAAATTTGGAAAATTTTTTTGAAAAAAATTTTCATAAAAAATTTTTGAAAAAATTTCGAAAAAAAATTTTCGGAAAAAATTTTGAAAAAACTTTCGAAAAAAAAATTTTCGAAAAAAATTTTGAAAAAAAAATTTCGAAAAAAATTATGAAAAAAAAATTCGAAAAAGAATTTGAAAAAAATTTTCGAAACAAATTTCGAAAAAATATTTTTTAAAAAAAATTTCGAAAGAAATTTTCGAAAAAAACAAAAAAATTTTCGAAAAAAAATTTTCGAAAAAAATTTTCGAAAAAAATTTCGAAAAAAAATTTTCGAAAAAATTTTGAAAAAAATTTCCAAAAAAAAATTTTCGAAAAAAAATTTTCGAAAAAAATTTTCGAAAAAAATTTCGAAAAAAAATTTTCGAAAAAATTTTGAAAAAAATCTTCGAAAAAATATTTTCGAAAAAATAAAAAAAAAATTTCGAAAACAAATTTGAAAAAAAAATTGAAAAAAAAATTCGAAAAAAATTTCAAAAAAATTTTCGAATAAAATTTCGAAAAAAAATTTTTAAAAAAATTTCGAAAAAAACTTTCAGAAAAATTTTCGAAAAAATTTGGGAAAAAAATTTCTCAAAAAATATTTTCGAAAAAAATTTCGAAAAAAAATTTTCAAAAAAAATTTCGAAAAAAATTTCGAAAAAAATTTTCAAAAAAATTTTAGAAAAAATTTTGCAAAAAAATTTTTCGAAAAAAATTTTGCAAAAAAATTTTTCGAAATAAAATTTTCAAAAAAATTTTCGAAAAAAATTTCGGAAAAAAATTTTCGAAAAAAATTTTCGAAAAAATTTTGAAAAAAAATTTTCGAAAAAAATTTCGAAAAAAATTTTGAAAAAAAAATTCGAAAAAAATTTTGAAAAAAATTTTCGAAAAAAATTTCGAAAAAAAATTTGAAAAAAATTTTCAAAAAAAAAATCGAAAAAAAATTTTCGAAAAAAATTTTCGAAAAAAATTTGGAAAAATTTTTCGAAAAAAATTTTCATAAAAAATTTTCGAAAAAATTTCGAAAAAAAATTTTCGGAAAAAATTTTGAAAAAAGATTTCGAAAAAAAAATTTCGAAAAAAATTTCGAAAAAGATTTTCGAAAGAAATTTCGAAAAACAAATTAGGAAAAAAATTTGAAAAAAATTTCCAAAAAAAAATTTTCGAAAAAAATCTTGAAAAAAAAATTTCGAAAAAAATTATGAAAAAAATTTTCGAAAAAAAATTTGAAAAAAAATTTCGAAAGAAATTTTCAAAAAAATTTTTGAAAAAATTTTTGAAAAAATTTTGGAAAAAAATTTTTCCAAAAAAATTTTGAAAAAAATTTTCAAAAAAAATTTCGAAAAAGAATTTGAAAAAAATTTTTGAAAAAAATTTCGAAAAAAAATTTTCGAAAAAAATTTTCAAAAAAACTTTCGAGAAAAAATTTTCGAAAAAATTTTGAAAAAAGATTTCGAAAAAAAATTTTCGAAAAAATAAAAAAAAAATTTTCGAAAAAAAATTTGAAAAAAAAATTTGAAAAAAAATTTCGAAAAAAATTTCGAAAAAAATTTCGAAAAAACTTTCGAAAAAAATTTTCGAAAAAAATTTCGAAAAAAATTTTTAAAAAAAATTTCGAAATAAATTTTCAGAAACATTTTCGAAAAAATTTGAGAAAAAAATTTTCAAAAAAATTTTCGAAAAAAATTTCGGAAAAAAATTTTCGAAAAAAAATTTTCGAAAAAATTTTGAAAAAAATTTTCGAAAAAGTTTTGAAAAAAAATTTTCGAAAAAAATTTCGAAAAAAATTTTGAAAAAAAAATTCGAAAAAAATTTTGAAAAAAATTTTCGAAAATAATTTTCAAAAAAATTTTCGAAAAAATTTTGGAAAAAAATTTTTCAAAAAAAATTGCGAAAAAAAAATTTCGAAAAAAATTATTAAAAAAATTTTCGAAATAAAATTTGAAAAAAAAATTCGAAAAAAATTTTCAAAGAAATTTTCGAAAAAATTTTGGAAAAAATTTTTCGAAAAAAATTTTAAAAAAATTTTCGAAAAAAATTTCGAAAAAAAATTTGAAAAAAATTTTCAAAAAAGATTTCGAAAAAAAATTTTCGAAAAAAATTTTCGAAAAAAATTTGGAAAAATTTTTCGAAAAAAATTTTCATAAAAAATTTTCGAAAAAATTTCGAAAAAAAATTTTCGGAAAAAATTTTGAAAAAAGATTTCGAAAAAAAAATTTCGAAAAAAATTTCGAAAAAGATTTTCGAAAGAAATTTCGAAAAACAAATTAGGAAAAAAATTTGAAAAAAATTTCCAAAAAAAAATTTTCGAAAAAAATCTTGAAAAAAAAATTTCGAAAAAAATTATGAAAAAAATTTTCGAAAAAAAATTTGAAAAAAAATTTCGAAAGAAATTTTCAAAAAAATTTTTGAAAAAATTTTTGAAAAAATTTTGGAAAAAAATTTTTCCAAAAAAATTTTGAAAAAAATTTTCAAAAAAAATTTCGAAAAAGAATTTGAAAAAAATTTTTGAAAAAAATTTCGAAAAAAAATTTTCGAAAAAAATTTTCAAAAAAACTTTCGAGAAAAAATTTTCGAAAAAATTTTGAAAAAAGATTTCGAAAAAAAATTTTCGAAAAAATAAAAAAAAAATTTTCGAAAAAAAATTTGAAAAAAAAATTTGAAAAAAAATTTCGAAAAAAATTTCGAAAAAAATTTCGAAAAAACTTTCGAAAAAAATTTTCGAAAAAAATTTCGAAAAAAATTTTTAAAAAAAATTTCGAAATAAATTTTCAGAAAAATTTTCGAAAAAA
Source organism: Uropetala carovei (assembly GCA_036926305.1). Taxonomy (NCBI): domain Eukaryota; kingdom Metazoa; phylum Arthropoda; class Insecta; order Odonata; family Petaluridae; genus Uropetala; species Uropetala carovei. The sequence goes on along the minus strand of JAXCHB010000188.1, from coordinate 527,495 downwards.
TTTGAGAAAAAAATTTTCAAAAAAATTTTCGAAAAAAATTTCGGAAAAAAATTTTCGAAAAAAAATTTTCGAAAAAATTTTGAAAAAAATTTTCGAAAAAGTTTTGAAAAAAAATTTTCGAAAAAAATTTCGAAAAAAATTTTGAAAAAAAAATTCGAAAAAAATTTTGAAAAAAATTTTCGAAAATAATTTTCAAAAAAATTTTCGAAAAAATTTTGGAAAAAAATTTTTCAAAAAAAATTGCGAAAAAAAAATTTCGAAAAAAATTATTAAAAAAATTTTCGAAATAAAATTTGAAAAAAAATTTCGAAAAAAATTTTCAAAGAAATTTTCGAAAAAATTTTGGAAAAAATTTTTCGAAAAAAATTTAAAAAAAATTTTCGAAAAAAATTTCGAAAAAAAATTTGAAAAAAATTTTCAAAAAAGATTTCGAAAAAAAATTTTCGAAAAAAATTTTCCAAAAAAATTTGGAAAAATTTTTCGAAAAAAATTTTCTTAAAAAATTTTCGAAAAAATTTCGAAAAAAAATTTTCGGAAAAAATTTTGAAAAAAGATTTCGAAAAAAAAATTTCGAAAAAAAATTTTCGAAAAAAATGTTGAAAAAAAATTTCGAAAAAAATTTTGAAAAAAAATTTCGAAAAAAATTTTTAAAAAAATTTTCGAAAAAAATTTCGAAAAAAAATTTTAAAAAAAATTCGAAAAAAATTTTCAAAAAAAATTTAGAAAAAATTTTGCAAAAAAATTTTTCGAAAAAAATTTTCAAAAAAATTTTCGAAAAAAATTTTCGAAAAAAATTTTGAAAAAAAATTTTCGAAAAAAACTGAAAAAAATTTTCGAAAAAAAATTTTCGAAAAAAATTTTCGAAAGAAATTTGGAAAAATTTTTCGAAAAAAATTTTCATAAAAAATATTTGAAAAAATTTCGAAAAAAAATTTTCGGAAAAAAGTTTGAAAAAAATTTTCGAAAAAAAAATTTCGTAAAAAATTTTCGAAAGAAATTTCGAAAAATAAATTGGTAAAAATTTTGAAAAAAATTTCCAAAAAAAAATTTTCGAAAAAAATTTCGAAAAAAAATTTTCGAAAAAAATTTTTAAAAAAAATTTTTGAAAAAATTTTGAAAAAAATTTTCGAAAAAAATTTGAAAAAAAATTTTCGAAAAAAATTTCGAAAAAAATTTTGAAAAAAAAATTGGAAAAAAATTTTGAAAATAATTTTCAAAAAAATTTTCGAAAAAATTTTGGAAAAAAATTTTTCGAAAAAAATTTCGAAAAAAAAATTTCGAAAAAAATTATAAAAAAAATTTTCGAAAAAAAATTTGAAGAAAAATTTCGAAAAAAATTTTCAAAAAAATTTTCGAAAAAATTTTGGAAAAAAATTTTTCGAAAAAAATTTTAAAAAAATTTTCGAAAAAAATTTTCGAAAAAAATTTCGAAAAAAAATTTGAAAAAAATTTTCAAAAAAGATTTCGAAAAAAAATTTTCGAAAAAAATTTTGAAAAAAAATTTCGAAAAAAATTTTCAAAAAAATTTTCGAAAAAATTTTGGAAAAAAATTTTTCGAAAAAAATTTCGAAAAAAAATTTTCGAAAAAAATTTCAAAAAAAATTTTGAAAAAAATTTTCGAAAAAAACTTCGAAAAAAAAATTTTCGAAAAAAATTTCGAAAAAAAATTTTCGAAAAAAATTTTGAAAAAAAAGCGAAAAAAATTTTCAAAAAAATGTTCGAAAAAAATTTTCAAAAAAAGTTTCGAAAAAAATTTCAAAAAAATTTTCGAAAAGTTTTTGGAAAAAAATTTTTCGAAAAAAATTTCGAAAAAAATTTTGAAAAAAATTTTCGAAAAAAATATCGAAAAAAAATTTTCGAAAAAAAATTCGAAAAAAATTTTGAAAAAAATTTTCGAAAAAATTTTCGAAATAAATTTCGAAAAAAAATTTTCAAAAAAAATTTTCGAAAAAAATTTAAAAAAAAAAATTTTCAAAAAAAATTTTCGAAAAAAATTTGGAAAATTTTTTTGAAAAAAATTTTCATAAAAAATTTTTGAAAAAATTTCGAAAAAAAATTTTCGGAAAAAATTTTGAAAAAACTTTCGAAAAAAAAATTTTCGAAAAAAATTTTGAAAAAAAAATTTCGAAAAAAATTATGAAAAAAAAATTCGAAAAAGAATTTGAAAAAAATTTTCGAAACAAATTTCGAAAAAATATTTTTTAAAAAAAATTTCGAAAGAAATTTTCGAAAAAAACAAAAAAATTTTCGAAAAAAAATTTTCGAAAAAAATTTTCGAAAAAAATTTCGAAAAAAAATTTTCGAAAAAATTTTGAAAAAAATTTCCAAAAAAAAATTTTCGAAAAAAAATTTTCGAAAAAAATTTTCGAAAAAAATTTCGAAAAAAAATTTTCGAAAAAATTTTGAAAAAAATCTTCGAAAAAATATTTTCGAAAAAATAAAAAAAAAATTTCGAAAACAAATTTGAAAAAAAAATTGAAAAAAAAATTCGAAAAAAATTTCAAAAAAATTTTCGAATAAAATTTCGAAAAAAAATTTTTAAAAAAATTTCGAAAAAAACTTTCAGAAAAATTTTCGAAAAAATTTGGGAAAAAAATTTCTCAAAAAATATTTTCGAAAAAAATTTCGAAAAAAAATTTTCAAAAAAAATTTCGAAAAAAATTTCGAAAAAAATTTTCAAAAAAATTTTAGAAAAAATTTTGCAAAAAAATTTTTCGAAAAAAATTTTGCAAAAAAATTTTTCGAAATAAAATTTTCAAAAAAATTTTCGAAAAAAATTTCGGAAAAAAATTTTCGAAAAAAAATTTTCGAAAAAATTTTGAAAAAAAATTTTCGAAAAAAATTTCGAAAAAAATTTTGAAAAAAAAATTCGAAAAAAATTTTGAAAAAAATTTTCGAAAAAAATTTCGAAAAAAAATTTGAAAAAAATTTTCAAAAAAGATTTCGAAAAAAAATTTTCGAAAAAAATTTTCGAAAAAAATTTGGAAAAATTTTTCGAAAAAAATTTTCATAAAAAATTTTCGAAAAAATTTCGAAAAAAAATTTTCGGAAAAAATTTTGAAAAAAGATTTCGAAAAAAAAATTTCGAAAAAAATTTCGAAAAAGATTTTCGAAAGAAATTTCGAAAAACAAATTAGGAAAAAAATTTGAAAAAAATTTCCAAAAAAAAATTTTCGAAAAAAATCTTGAAAAAAAAATTTCGAAAAAAATTATGAAAAAAATTTTCGAAAAAAAATTTGAAAAAAAATTTCGAAAGAAATTTTCAAAAAAATTTTTGAAAAAATTTTTGAAAAAATTTTGGAAAAAAATTTTTCCAAAAAAATTTTGAAAAAAATTTTCAAAAAAAATTTCGAAAAAGAATTTGAAAAAAATTTTTGAAAAAAATTTCGAAAAAAAATTTTCGAAAAAAATTTTCAAAAAAACTTTCGAGAAAAAATTTTCGAAAAAATTTTGAAAAAAGATTTCGAAAAAAAATTTTCGAAAAAATAAAAAAAAAATTTTCGAAAAAAAATTTGAAAAAAAAATTTGAAAAAAAATTTCGAAAAAAATTTCGAAAAAAATTTCGAAAAAACTTTCGAAAAAAATTTTCGAAAAAAATTTCGAAAAAAATTTTTAAAAAAAATTTCGAAATAAATTTTCAGAAACATTTTCGAAAAAATTTGAGAAAAAAATTTTCAAAAAAATTTTCGAAAAAAATTTCGGAAAAAAATTTTCGAAAAAAAATTTTCGAAAAAATTTTGAAAAAAATTTTCGAAAAAGTTTTGAAAAAAAATTTTCGAAAAAAATTTCGAAAAAAATTTTGAAAAAAAAATTCGAAAAAAATTTTGAAAAAAATTTTCGAAAATAATTTTCAAAAAAATTTTCGAAAAAATTTTGGAAAAAAATTTTTCAAAAAAAATTGCGAAAAAAAAATTTCGAAAAAAATTATTAAAAAAATTTTCGAAATAAAATTTGACAAAAAATTTCGAAAAAAATTTTCAAAGAAATTTTCGAAAAAATTTTGGAAAAAATTTTTCGAAAAAAATTTAAAAAAAATTTTCGAAAAAAATTTCGAAAAAAAATTTGAAAAAAATTTTCAAAAAAGATTTCGAAAAAAAATTTTCGAAAAAAATTTTCCAAAAAAATTTGGAAAAATTTTTCGAAAAAAATTTTCTTAAAAAATTTTCGAAAAAATTTCGAAAAAAAATTTTCGGAAAAAATTTTGAAAAAAGATTTCGAAAAAAAAATTTCGAAAAAAATTTCGAAAAAGATTTTCGAAAGAAATTTCGAAAAACAAATTAGGAAAAAATTTTGAAAAAAATTTCCAAAAAAAAATTTTGAAAAAAGATTTCGAAAAAAAAATTTCGAAAAAAACTTCGAAAAAGATTTTCGAAAGAAATTTCGAAAAACAAATTAGGAAAAAATTTCGAAAAAACTTTCGAAAAAAATTTTCGAAAAAAATTTTGAAAAAAATTTTTAAAAAAAATTTCGAAATAAATTTTCAGAAAAATTTTCGAAAAAATTTGAGAAAAAAATTTTCAAAAAAATTTTCGAAAAAAATTTCGGAAAAAAATTTTCGAAAAAAAATTTTCGAAAAAATTTTGAAAAAAATTTTCGAAAAAGTTTTGAAAAAAAATTTTCGAAAAAAATTTCGAAAAAAATTTTGAAAAAAAAATTCGAAAAAAATTTTGAAAAAAATTTTCGAAATTAATTTTCAAAAAAATTTTCAAAGAAATTTTGGAAAAAAATTTTTCGAAAAAAATTTCGAAAAAAATTATGAAAAAAAATTTCGAAAAAAAATTTGAAAAAAATTTTCAAAAAAGATTTCGAAAAAAAATTTTAGAAAAAAATTTTGAAAAAAAATTTCGAAATAAAATTTCAAAAAAATTTTCGAAAAAATTTTGGAAAAAAATTTTTCGAAAAAAATTTTGAAAAAAATTTTCGAAAAAAATTTCGAAAAAAAATTTCGAAAAAAATTTTGAAAAAAATTTTCGAAAAAAATTTTCGGAAAAAATTTTGAAAAAACTTTCGAAAAAAAAATTTTCGAAAAAAATTTTGAAAAAAAAATTTCGAAAAAAATTATGAAAAAAAAATTCGAAAAAGAATTTGAAAAAAATTTTCGAAACAAATTTCGAAAAAATATTTTTTAAAAAAAATTTCGAAAGAAATTTTCGAAAAAAACAAAAAAATTTTCGAAAAAAAATTTTCGAAAAAAATTTTCGAAAAAAATTCCGAAAAAAAATTTTCGAAAAAATTTTGAAAAAAATTTCCAAAAAAAAATTTTCGAAAAAAAATTTTCGAAAAAAATTTTCGAAAAAAATTTCGAAAAAAAATTTTCGAAAAAATTTTGAAAAAAATCTTCAAAAAAATATTTTCGAAAAAATAAAAAAAAAAATTTCGAAAACAAATTTGAAAAAAAAAATTGAAAAAAAAATTCGAAAAAAATTTCAAAAAAAATTTTCGAATAAAATTTCGAAAAAAATTTTTTAAAAAAATTTCGAAAAAAACTTTCAGAAAAATTTTCGAAAAAATTTGGGAAAAAAATTTCTCAAAAAATATTTTCGAAAAAAATTTCGAAAAAAAATTTTCGAAAAAAATTTCGAAAAAAATTTCGAAAAAAATTTTCAAAAAAATTTTAGAAAAAATTTTGCAAAAAAATTTTTCGAAAAAAATTTTGCAAAAAAATTTTTCGAAATAAAATTTTCAAAAAAATTTTCGAAAAAAATTTCGGAAAAAAATTTTCGAAAAAAAATTTTCGAAAAAATTTTGAAAAAAAATTTTCGAAAAAAATTTCAAAAAAAATTTTGAAAAAAAAATTCGAAAAAAATTTTGAAAAAAATTTTCGAAAATAATTTTCAAAAAAATTTTCGACAAAATTTTGGAAAAAAATTTTTCGAAAAAAATTGCGAAAAAAAAATTTCGAAAAAAATTATTAAAAAAATTTTCGAATTAAAATTTGAAAAAAAATTTCGAAAAAAATTTTCAAAGAAATTTTCGAAAAAATTTTGGAAAACATTTTTCGAAAAAAATTTAAAAAAAATTTTCGAAAAAAATTTCGAAAAAAAATTTGAAAAAAATTTTCAAAAAAGATTTCGAAAAAAAATTTTCGAAAAAAATTTTCGAAAAAAAATTGGAAAAATTTTTCGAAAAAAATGTTCATAAAAAATTTTCGAAAAAATTTCGAAAAAAAATTTTCGGAAAAAATTTTGAAAAAAGATTTCGAAAAAAAAATTTCGAAAAAAATTTCGAAAAAGATTTTCGAAAGAAATTTCGAAAAACAAATTAGGAAAAAAATTTGAAAAAAATTTCCAAAAAAAAATTTTCGAAAAAAATCTTGAAAAAAAAATTTCGAAAAAAATTATGAAAAAAATTTTCGAAAAAAAATTTGAAAAAAAATTTCGAAAGAAATTTTCAAAAAAATTTTTGAAAAAATTTTGGAAAAAAATTTTTCCAAAAAAATTTTGAAAAAAATTTTCAAAAAAAATTTCGAAAAAGAATTTGAAAAAAATTTTTGAAAAAAATTTCGAAAAAAAATTTTCGAAAAAAATTTCGAAAAAAATTTTCGAAAAAACTTTCGAGAAAAAATTTTCGAAAAAATTTTGAAAAAAGATTTCGAAAAAAAATTTTCGAAAAAATAAAAAAAAAATTTTCGAAAAAAAATTTGAAAAAAAAATTTGAAAAAAAATTTCGAAAAAAATTTCGAAAAAAATTTCGAAAAAACTTTCGAAAAAAATTTTCGAAAAAAATTTCGAAAAAAATTTTTAAAAAAAATTTCGAAATAAATTTTCAGAAAAATTTTCGAAAAAATTTGAGAAAAAAATTTTCAAAAAAATTTTCGAAAAAAATTTCGGAAAAAAATTTTCGAAAAAAAATTTTCGAAAAAATTTTGAAAAAAATTTTCGAAAAAGTTTTGAAAAAAAATTTTCGAAAAAAATTTCGAAAAAAATTTTGAAAAAAAAATTCGAAAAAAATTTTGAAAAAAATTTTCGAAAATAATTTTCAAAAAAATTTTCGAAAAAATTTTGGAAAAAAATTTTTCGAAAAAAATTGCGAAAAAAAAATTTCGAAAAAAATTATTAAAAAAATTTTTGAAATAAAATTTAAAAAAAAATTTCGAAAAAAATTTTCAAAGAAATTTTCGAAAAAATTTTGGAAAAAATTTTTCGAAAAAAATTTAAAAAAAATTTTCGAAAAAAATTTCGAAAAAAAATTTGAAAAAAATTTTCAAAAAAGATTTCGAAAAAAAATTTTCGAAAAAAATTTTCCAAAAAAATTTGGAAAAATTTTTCGAAAAAAATTTTCATAAAAAATTTTCGAAAAAATTTCGAAAAAAAATTTTCGGAAAAAATTTTGAAAAAAGATTTCGAAAAAAAAATTTCGAAAAAAATTTCGAAAAAGATTTTCGAAAGAAATTTCGAAAAACAAATTAGGAAAAAATTTTGAAAAAAATTTCCAAAGAAAAATTTTCGAAAAAAATCTTGAAAAAAAAATTTCGAAAAAAATTATGAAAAAAATTTTCGAAAAAAAATTTGAAAAAAAATTTCGAAAGAAATTTTCAAAAAAATTTTCGAAAAAATTTTGGAAAAAAATTTTTCCAAAAAAATTTTGAAAAAAATTTTCAAAAAAAATTTCGAAAAAGAATTTGAAAAAAATTTTTGAAAAAAATTTCGAAAAAAAATTTTCGAAAAAAATTTTCGAAAAAAATTTCGAGAAAAAATTTTCGAAAAAATTTTGAAAAAAGATTTCGAAAAAAAATTTTCGAAAAAATAAAAAAAAAATTTTCGAAAAAAAATTTGAAAAAAAAATTTGAAAAAAAATTTCGAAAAAAATTTCGAAAAAAATTTCGAAAAAACTTTCGAAAAAAATTTTCGAAAAAAATTTTGAAAAAAATTTTTAAAAAAAATTTCGAAATAAATTTTCAGAAAAATTTTCGAAAAAATTTGAGAAAAAAATTTTCAAAAAAATTTTCGAAAAAAATTTCGGAAAAAAATTTTCGAAAAAAAATTTTCGAAAAAATTTTGAAAAAAATTTTCGAAAAAGTTTTGAAAAAAAATTTTCGAAAAAAATTTCGAAAAAAATTTTGAAAAAAAAATTCGAAAAAAATTTTGAAAAAAATTTTCGAAATTAATTTTCAAAAAAATTTTCAAAGAAATTTTGGAAAAAAATTTTTCGAAAAAAATTGCGAAAAAAAAATTTCGAAAAAAATTATTTAAAAAATTTTCGAATTAAAATTTGAAAAAAAATTTCGAAAAAAATTTTCAAAGAAATTTTCGAAAAAATTTTGGAAAACATTTTTCGAAAAAAATTTAAAAAAAATTTTCGAAAAAAATTTCGAAAAAAAATTTGAAAAAAATTTTCAAAAAAGATTTCGAAAAAAAATTTTCGAAAAAAATTTTCGAAAAAAATTTGGAAAAATTTTTCGAAAAAAATGTTCATAAAAAATTTTCGAAAAAATTTCGAAAAAAAATTTTCGGAAAAAATTTTGAAAAAAGATTTCGAAAAAAAAATTTCGAAAAAAATTTCGAAAAAGATTTTCGAAAGAAATTTCGAAAAACAAATTAGGAAAAAAATTTGAAAAAAATTTCCAAAAAAAAATTTTCGAAAAAAATCTTGAAAAAAAAATTTCAAAAAAAATTATGAAAAAAATTTTCGAAAAAAAATTTGAAAAAAAATTTCGAAAGAAATTTTCAAAAAAATTTTTGAAAAAATTTTGGAAAAAAATTTTTCCAAAAAAATTTTGAAAAAAATTTTCAAAAAAAATTTCGAAAAAGAATTTGAAAAAAATTTTTGAAAAAAATTTCGAAAAAAAATTTTCGAAAAAAATTTTCGAAAAAAATTTTCGAAAAAACTTTCGAGAAAAAATTTTCGAAAAAATTTTGAAAAAAGATTTCGAAAAAAAATTTTCGAAAAAATAAAAAAAAAATTTTCGAAAAAAAATTTGAAAAAAAAATTTGAAAAAAAATTTCGAAAAAAATTTCGAAAAAAATTTCGAAAAAACTTTCGAAAAAAATTTTCGAAAAAAATTTCGAAAAAAATTTTTAAAAAAAATTTCGAAATAAATTTTCAGAAAAATTTTTCGAAATAAAATTTGAAAAAAAATTTCGAAAAAAATTTTCAAAGAAATTTTCGAAAAAATTTTGGAAAAAATTTTTCGAAAAAAATTTAAAAAAAATTTTCGAAAAAAATTTCGAAAAAAAATTTGAAAAAAATATTCAAAAAAGATTTCGAAAAAAAATATTTGAAAAAAATTTTCGAAAAAAATTTGGAAAAATTTTTCGAAAAAAATTTTCATAAAAAATTTTCGAAAAAATTTCGAAAAAAAATTTTCGGAAAAAAATTTTCGGAAAAAATTTTGAAAAAAGATTTCGAAAAAAAAATTTCGAAAAAAATTTCGAAAAAGATTTTCGAAAGAAATTTCGAAAAACAAATTAGGAAAAAATTTTGAAAAAAATTTCGAAAAAAATTTTGAAAAAAGATTTCGAAAAAAAATTTTCGAAAAAATAAAAAAAAAATTTTCGAAAAAAAATTTGAAAAAAAAATTTGAAAAAAAATTTCGAAAAAAATTTCGAAAAAAATTTCGAAAAAACTTTCGAAAAAAATTTTCGAAAAAAATTTCGAAAAAAATTTTTAAAAAAAATTTCGAAATAAATTTTCAGAAAAATTTTCGAAAAAATTTGAGAAAAAAATTTTCAAAAAAATTTTCGAAAAAAATTTCGGAAAACAATTTTCGAAAAAAAATTTTCGAAAAAATTTTGAAAAAAATTTTCGAAAAAGTTTTGAAAAAAAATTTTCGAAAAAATTTTCGAAAAAATTTTGGAAAAAAATTTTTCGAAAAAAATTTCGAAAAAAAATTTTCGAAAAAAATTTCAAAAAAAATTTTGAAAAAAATTTTCGAAAAAAATTTTCGAAAAAAACTTCGAAAAAAAATTTTCGAAAAAAATTTCGAAAAAAAATTTTCGAAAAAAATTTTGAAAAAAAACCGAAAAAAATTTTCAAAAAAATGTTCGAAAAAAATTTTCAAAAACATTTTCGAAAAAAATTTTCAAAAAAATTTTCGAAAAGTTATTGGAAAAAAATTTTTCGAAAAAAATTTCGAAAAAAATTTTGAAAAAAATTTTCGAAAAAAATATCGAAAAAAAATTTTCGAAAAAAAATTCGAAAAAAATTTTGAAAAAAATTTTCGAAAAAATTTTCGAAATAAATTTCGAAAAAAAATTTTCGAAAAAATTTTCGAAAAAAATTTTCGAAAAAAATTTGAAAAAAAATTTCGAAAGAAATTTTCAAAAAAATTTTCGAAAAAATTTTGGAAAAAAATTTTTCCAAAAAAATTTTGAAAAAAATTTCGAAAAAGAATTTGAAAAAAATTTTTGAAAAAAATTTCGAAAAAAAATTTTCGAAAAAAATTTCGAGAAAAAATTTTCGAAAAAATTTTGAAAAAAGATTTCGAAAAAAAATTTTCGAAAAAATAAAAAAAAAATTTTCGAAAAAAAATTTGAAAAAAAAATTTGAAAAAAAATTTCGAAAAAAATTTCGAAAAAAATTTTGAAAAAAAAATTCGAAAAAAATTTTGAAAAAAATTTTCGAAAATAATTTTCAAAAAAATTTTCGACAAAATTTTGGAAAAAAATTTTTCGAAAAAAATTTCGAAAAAAATTATTAAAAAAATTTTCGAAATAAAATTTGAAAAAAAATTTCGAAAAAAATTTTCAAAGAAATTTTCGAAAAAATTTTGGAAAAAATTTTTCGAAAAAAATTTTAAAAAAATTTTCGAAAAAAATTTCGAAAAAAAATTTGAAAAAAATTTTCAAAAAAGATTTCGAAAAAAAATTTTCGAAAAAAATTTTCGAAAAAAATTTGGAAAAATTTTTCGAAAAAAATTTTCATAAAAAATTTTCGAAAAAATTTCGAAAAAAAATTTTCGGAAAAAATTTTGAAAAAAGATTTCGAAAAAAAAATTTCGAAAAAAATTTCGAAAAAGATTTTCGAAAGAAATTTCGAAAAACAAATTAGGAAAAAAATTTGAAAAAAATTTCCAAAAAAAAATTTTCGAAAAAAATCTTGAAAAAAAAATTTCGAAAAAAATTATGAAAAAAATTTTCGAAAAAAAATTTGAAAAAAAATTTCGAAAGAAATTTTCAAAAAAATTTTTGAAAAAATTTTTGAAAAAATTTTGGAAAAAAATTTTTCCAAAAAAATTTTGAAAAAAATTTTCAAAAAAAATTTCGAAAAAGAATTTGAAAAAAATTTTTGAAAAAAATTTCGAAAAAAAATTTTCGAAAAAAATTTTCAAAAAAACTTTCGAGAAAAAATTTTCGAAAAAATTTTGAAAAAAGATTTCGAAAAAAAATTTTCGAAAAAATAAAAAAAAAATTTTCGAAAAAAAATTTGAAAAAAAAATTTGAAAAAAAATTTCGAAAAAAATTTCGAAAAAAATTTCGAAAAAACTTTCGAAAAAAATTTTCGAAAAAAATTTCGAAAAAAATTTTTAAAAAAAATTTCGAAATAAATTTTCAGAAAAATTTTCGAAAAAATTTGAGAAAAAAATTTTCAAAAAAATTTTCGAAAAAAATTTCGGAAAAAAATTTTCGAAAAAAAATTTTCGAAAAAATTTTGAAAAAAATTTTCGAAAAAGTTTTGAAAAAAAATTTTCGAAAAAAATTTCGAAAAAAATTTTGAAAAAAAAATTCGAAAAAAATTTTGAAAAAAATTTTCGAAAATAATTTTCAAAAAAATTTTCGAAAAAATTTTGGAAAAAAATTTTTCAAAAAAAATTGCGAAAAAAAAATTTCGAAAAAAATTATTAAAAAAATTTTCGAAATAAAATTTAAAAAAAAATTTCGAAAAAAATTTTCAAAGAAATTTTCGAAAAAATTTTGGAAAAAATTTTTCGAAAAAAATTTAAAAAAAATTTTCGAAAAAAATTTCGAAAAAAAATTTGAAAAAAATTTTCAAAAAAGATTTCGAAAAAAAATTTTCGAAAAAAATTTTCCAAAAAAATTTGGAAAAATTTTTCGAAAAAAATTTTCTTAAAAAATTTTCGAAAAAATTTCGAAAAAAAATTTTCGGAAAAAATTTTGAAAAAAGATTTCGAAAAAAAAATTTCGAAAAAAAATTTTCGAAAAAAATGTTGAAAAAAAATTTCGAAAAAAATTTTGAAAAAAAATTTCGAAAAAAATTTTTAAAAAAATTTTCGAAAAAAATTTCGAAAAAAAATTTAAAAAAAAATTCGAAAAAAATTTTTAAAAAAAATTTAGAAAAAATTTTGCAAAAAAATTTTTCGAAAAAAATTTTCAAAAAAATTTTCGAAAAAAATTTTCGAAAAAAATTTTGAAAAAAAATTTTCGAAAAAAACTGAAAAAAATTTTCGAAAAAAAATTTTCGAAAAAAATTTTCGAAAGAAATTTGGAAAAATTTTTCGAAAAAAATTTTCATAAAAAATATTTGAAAAAATTTCGAAAAAAAATTTTCGGAAAAAAGTTTGAAAAAAATTTTCGAAAAAAAAATTTCGTAAAAATTTTCGAAAGAAATTTCGAAAAATAAATTGGTAAAAATTTTGAAAAAAATTTCCAAAAAAAAATTTTCGAAAAAAATTTCGAAAAAAAATTTTCGAAAAAAATTTTTAAAAAAAATTTTTGAAAAAATTTTGAAAAAAATTTTCGAAAAAAATTTGAAAAAAAATTTTCGAAAAAAATTTCGAAAAAAATTTTGAAAAAAAAATTGGAAAAAAATTTTGAAAATAATTTTCAAAAAAATTTTCGAAAAAATTTTGGAAAAAAATTTTTCGAAAAAAATTTCGAAAAAAAAATTTCGAAAAAAATTATAAAAAAAATTTTCGAAAAAAAATTTGAAGAAAAATTTCGAAAAAAATTTTCAAAAAAATTTTCGAAAAAATTTTGGAAAAAAATTTTTCGAAAAAAATTTTAAAAAAATTTTCGAAAAAAATTTTCGAAAAAAATTTCGAAAAAAAATTTGAAAAAAATTTTCAAAAAAGATTTCGAAAAAAAATTTTCGAAAAAAATTTTGAAAAAAAATTTCGAAAAAAATTTTCAAAAAAATTTTCGAAAAAATTTTGGAAAAAAATTTTTCGAAAAAAATTTCGAAAAAAAATTTTCGAAAAAAATTTCAAAAAAAATTTTGAAAAAAATTTTCGAAAAAAACTTCGAAAAAAAAATTTTCGAAAAAAATTTCGAAAAAAAATTTTCGAAAAAAATTTTGAAAAAAAAGCGAAAAAAATTTTCAAAAAAATGTTCGAAAAAAATTTTCAAAAAAAGTTTCGAAAAAAATTTCAAAAAAATTTTCGAAAAGTTTTTGGAAAAAAATTTTTCGAAAAAAATTTCGAAAAAAATTTTGAAAAAAATTTTCGAAAAAAATATCGAAAAAAAATTTTCGAAAAAAAATTCGAAAAAAATTTTGAAAAAAATTTTCGAAAAAATTTTCGAAATAAATTTGGAAAATTTTTTTGAAAAAAATTTTCATAAAAAATTTTTGAAAAAATTTCGAAAAAAAATTTTCGGAAAAAATTTTGAAAAAACTTTCGAAAAAAAAATTTTCGAAAAAAATTTTGAAAAAAAAATTTCGAAAAAAATTATGAAAAAAAAATTCGAAAAAGAATTTGAAAAAAATTTTCGAAACAAATTTCGAAAAAATATTTTTTAAAAAAAATTTCGAAAGAAATTTTCGAAAAAAACAAAAAAATTTTTGAAAAAAAATTTTCGAAAAAAATTTTCGAAAAAAATTTCGAAAAAAAATTTTCGAAAAAATTTTGAAAAAAATTTCCAAAAAAAAATTTTCGAAAAAAAATTTTCGAAAAAAATTTTCGAAAAAAATTTCGAAAAAAAATTTTCGAAAAAATTTTGAAAAAAATCTTCGAAAAAATATTTTCGAAAAAATAAAAAAAAAATTTCGAAAACAAATTTGAAAAAAAAATTGAAAAAAAAATTCGAAAAAAATTTCAAAAAAAATTTTCGAATAAAATTTCGAAAAAAAAATTTTAAAAAAATTTCGAAAAAAACTTTCAGAAAAATTTTCGAAAAAATTTGGGAAAAAAATTTCTCAAAAAATATTTTCGAAAAAAATTTCGAAAAAAAATTTTCGAAAAAAATTTCGAAAAAAATTTCGAAAAAAATTTTCAAAAAAATTTTAGAAAAAATTTTGCAAAAAAATTTTTCGAAAAAAATTTTGCAAAAAAATTTTTCGAAATAAAATTTTCAAAAAAATTTTCGAAAAAAATTTCGGAAAAAAATTTTCGAAAAAAAATTTTCGAAAAAATTTTGAAAAAAAATTTTCGAAAAAAATTTCGAAAAAAATTTTGAAAAAAAAATTCGAAAAAAATTTTGAAAAAAATTTTCGAAAATAATTTTCAAAAAAATTTTCGACAAAATTTTGGAAAAAAATTTTTCGAAAAAAATTTCGAAAAAAATTATTAAAAAAATTTTCGAAATAAAATTTGAAAAAAAATTTCGAAAAAAATTTTCAAAGAAATTTTCGAAAAAATTTTGGAAAAAATTTTTCGAAAAAAATTTTAAAAAAATTTTCGAAAAAAATTTCGAAAAAAAATTTGAAAAAAATTTTCAAAAAAGATTTCGAAAAAAAATTTTCGAAAAAAATTTTCGAAAAAAATTTGGAAAAATTTTTCGAAAAAAATTTTCATAAAAAATTTTCGAAAAAATTTCGAAAAAAAATTTTCGGAAAAAATTTTGAAAAAAGATTTCGAAAAAAAAATTTCGAAAAAAATTTCGAAAAAGATTTTCGAAAGAAATTTCGAAAAACAAATTAGGAAAAAAATTTGAAAAAAATTTCCAAAAAAAAATTTTCGAAAAAAATCTTGAAAAAAAAATTTCGAAAAAAATTATGAAAAAAATTTTCGAAAAAAAATTTGAAAAAAAATTTCGAAAGAAATTTTCAAAAAAATTTTTGAAAAAATTTTTGAAAAAATTTTGGAAAAAAATTTTTCCAAAAAAATTTTGAAAAAAATTTTCAAAAAAAATTTCGAAAAAGAATTTGAAAAAAATTTTTGAAAAAAATTTCGAAAAAAAATTTTCGAAAAAAATTTTCAAAAAAACTTTCGAGAAAAAATTTTCGAAAAAATTTTGAAAAAAGATTTCGAAAAAAAATTTTCGAAAAAATAAAAAAAAAATTTTCGAAAAAAAATTTGAAAAAAAAATTTGAAAAAAAATTTCGAAAAAAATTTCGAAAAAAATTTCGAAAAAACTTTCGAAAAAAATTTTCGAAAAAAATTTCGAAAAAAATTTTTAAAAAAAATTTCGAAATAAATTTTCAGAAACATTTTCGAAAAAATTTGAGAAAAAAATTTTCAAAAAAATTTTCGAAAAAAATTTCGGAAAAAAATTTTCGAAAAAAAATTTTCGAAAAAATTTTGAAAAAAATTTTCGAAAAAGTTTTGAAAAAAAATTTTTGAAAAAAATTTCGAAAAAAATTTTGAAAAAAAAATTCGAAAAAAATTTTGAAAAAAATTTTCGAAAATAATTTTCAAAAAAATTTTCGAAAAAATTTTGGAAAAAAATTTTTCAAAAAAAATTGCGAAAAAAAAATTTCGAAAAAAATTATTAAAAAAATTTTCGAAATAAAATTTGAAAAAAAATTTCGAAAAAAATTTTCAAAGAAATTTTCGAAAAAATTTTGGAAAAAATTTTTCGAAAAAAATTTTAAAAAAATTTTCGAAAAAAATTTCGAAAAAAAATTTGAAAAAAATTTTCAAAAAAGATTTCGAAAAAAAATTTTCGAAAAAAATTTTCGAAAAAAATTTGGAAAAATTTTTCGAAAAAAATTTTCATAAAAAATTTTCGAAAAAATTTCGAAAAAAAATTTTCGGAAAAAATTTTGAAAAAAGATTTCGAAAAAAAAATTTCGAAAAAAATTTCGAAAAAGATTTTCGAAAGAAATTTCGAAAAACAAATTAGGAAAAAAATTTGAAAAAAATTTCCAAAAAAAAATTTTCGAAAAAAATCTTGAAAAAAAAATTTCGAAAAAAATTATGAAAAAAATTTTCGAAAAAAAATTTGAAAAAAAATTTCGAAAGAAATTTTCAAAAAAATTTTTGAAAAAATTTTTGAAAAAATTTTGGAAAAAAATTTTTCCAAAAAAATTTTGAAAAAAATTTTCGAAAAAAATTTTCGAAAAAAATTTTGAAAAAAAATTTTCGAAAAAAACTGAAAAAAATTTTCGAAAAAAAATTTTCGAAAAAAATTTTCGAAAGAAATTTGGAAAAATTTTTCGAAAAAAATTTTCATAAAAAATATTTGAAAAAATTTCGAAAAAAAATTTTCGGAAAAAAGTTTGAAAAAAATTTTCGAAAAAAAAATTTCGTAAAAATTTTCGAAAGAAATTTCGAAAAATAAATTGGTAAAAATTTTGAAAAAAATTTCCAAAAAAAAATTTTCGAAAAAAATTTCGAAAAAAAATTTTCGAAAAAAATTTTTAAAAAAAATTTTTGAAAAAATTTTGAAAAAAATTTTCGAAAAAAATTTGAAAAAAAATTTTCGAAAAAAATTTCGAAAAAAATTTTGAAAAAAAAATTGGAAAAAAATTTTGAAAATAATTTTCAAAAAAATTTTCGAAAAAATTTTGGAAAAAAATTTTTCGAAAAAAATTTCGAAAAAAAAATTTCGAAAAAAATTATAAAAAAAATTTTCGAAAAAAAATTTGAAGAAAAATTTCGAAAAAAATTTTCAAAAAAATTTTCGAAAAAATTTTGGAAAAAAATTTTTCGAAAAAAATTTTAAAAAAATTTTCGAAAAAAATTTTCGAAAAAAATTTCGAAAAAAAATTTGAAAAAAATTTTCAAAAAAGATTTCGAAAAAAAATTTTCGAAAAAAATTTTGAAAAAAAATTTCGAAAAAAATTTTCAAAAAAATTTTCGAAAAAATTTTGGAAAAAAATTTTTCGAAAAAAATTTCGAAAAAAAATTTTCGAAAAAAATTTCAAAAAAAATTTTGAAAAAAATTTTCGAAAAAAACTTCGAAAAAAAAATTTTCGAAAAAAATTTCGAAAAAAAATTTTCGAAAAAAATTTTGAAAAAAAAGCGAAAAAAATTTTCAAAAAAATGTTCGAAAAAAATTTTCAAAAAAAGTTTCGAAAAAAATTTCAAAAAAATTTTCGAAAAGTTTTTGGAAAAAAATTTTTCGAAAAAAATTTCGAAAAAAATTTTGAAAAAAATTTTCGAAAAAAATATCGAAAAAAAATTTTCGAAAAAAAATTCGAAAAAAATTTTGAAAAAAATTTTCGAAAAAATTTTCGAAATAAATTTCGAAAAAAAATTTTCAAAAAAAATTTTCGAAAAAAATTTAAAAAAAAAAATTTTCAAAAAAAATTTTCGAAAAAAATTTGGAAAATTTTTTTGAAAAAAATTTTCATAAAAAATTTTTGAAAAAATTTCGAAAAAAAATTTTCGGAAAAAATTTTGAAAAAACTTTCGAAAAAAAAATTTTCGAAAAAAATTTTGAAAAAAAAATTTCGAAAAAAATTATGAAAAAAAAATTCGAAAAAGAATTTGAAAAAAATTTTCGAAACAAATTTCGAAAAAATATTTTTTAAAAAAAATTTCGAAAGAAATTTTCGAAAAAAACAAAAAAATTTTTGAAAAAAAATTTTCGAAAAAAATTTTCGAAAAAAATTTCGAAAAAAAATTTTCGAAAAAATTTTGAAAAAAATTTCCAAAAAAAAATTTTCGAAAAAAAATTTTCGAAAAAAATTTTCGAAAAAAATTTCGAAAAAAAATTTTCGAAAAAATTTTGAAAAAAATCTTCGAAAAAATATTTTCGAAAAAATAAAAAAAAAATTTCGAAAACAAATTTGAAAAAAAAATTGAAAAAAAAATTCGAAAAAAATTTCAAAAAAAATTTTCGAATAAAATTTCGAAAAAAAATTTTTAAAAAAATTTCGAAAAAAACTTTCAGAAAAATTTTCGAAAAAATTTGGGAAAAAAATTTCTCAAAAAATATTTTCGAAAAAAATTTCGAAAAAAAATTTTCGAAAAAAATTTCGAAAAAAATTTCGAAAAAAATTTTCAAAAAAATTTTAGAAAAAATTTTGCAAAAAAATTTTTCGAAAAAAATTTTGCAAAAAAATTTTTCGAAATAAAATTTTCAAAAAAATTTTCGAAAAAAATTTCGGAAAAAAATTTTCGAAAAAAAATTTTCGAAAAAATTTTGAAAAAAAATTTTCGAAAAAAATTTCGAAAAAAATTTTGAAAAAAAAATTCGAAAAAAATTTTGAAAAAAATTTTCGAAAATAATTTTCAAAAAAATTTTCGACAAAATTTTGGAAAAAAATTTTTCGAAAAAAATTTCGAAAAAAATTATTAAAAAAATTTTCGAAATAAAATTTGAAAAAAAATTTCGAAAAAAATTTTCAAAGAAATTTTCGAAAAAATTTTGGAAAAAATTTTTCGAAAAAAATTTTAAAAAAATTTTCGAAAAAAATTTCGAAAAAAAATTTGAAAAAAATTTTCAAAAAAGATTTCGAAAAAAAATTTTCGAAAAAAATTTTCGAAAAAAATTTGGAAAAATTTTTCGAAAAAAATTTTCATAAAAAATTTTCGAAAAAATTTCGAAAAAAAATTTTCGGAAAAAATTTTGAAAAAAGATTTCGAAAAAAAAATTTCGAAAAAAATTTCGAAAAAGATTTTCGAAAGAAATTTCGAAAAACAAATTAGGAAAAAAATTTGAAAAAAATTTCCAAAAAAAAATTTTCGAAAAAAATCTTGAAAAAAAAATTTCGAAAAAAATTATGAAAAAAATTTTCGAAAAAAAATTTGAAAAAAAATTTCGAAAGAAATTTTCAAAAAAATTTTTGAAAAAATTTTTGAAAAAATTTTGGAAAAAAATTTTTCCAAAAAAATTTTGAAAAAAATTTTCAAAAAAAATTTCGAAAAAGAATTTGAAAAAAATTTTTGAAAAAAATTTCGAAAAAAAATTTTCGAAAAAAATTTTCAAAAAAACTTTCGAGAAAAAATTTTCGAAAAAATTTTGAAAAAAGATTTCGAAAAAAAATTTTCGAAAAAATAAAAAAAAAATTTTCGAAAAAAAATTTGAAAAAAAAATTTGAAAAAAAATTTCGAAAAAAATTTCGAAAAAAATTTCGAAAAAACTTTCGAAAAAAATTTTCGAAAAAAATTTCGAAAAAAATTTTTAAAAAAAATTTCGAAATAAATTTTCAGAAACATTTTCGAAAAAATTTGAGAAAAAAATTTTCAAAAAAATTTTCGAAAAAAATTTCGGAAAAAAATTTTCGAAAAAAAATTTTCGAAAAAATTTTGAAAAAAATTTTCGAAAAAGTTTTGAAAAAAAATTTTTGAAAAAAATTTCGAAAAAAATTTTGAAAAAAAAATTCGAAAAAAATTTTGAAAAAAATTTTCGAAAATAATTTTGAAAAAAATTTTCGAAAATAATTTTCAAAAAAATTTTCGAAAAAATTTTGGAAAAAAATTTTTCAAAAAAAATTGCGAAAAAAAAATTTCGAAAAAAATTATTAAAAAAATTTTCGAAATAAAATTTGAAAAAAAATTTCGAAAAAAATTTTCAAAGAAATTTTCGAAAAAATTTTGGAAAAAATTTTTCGAAAAAAATTTTAAAAAAATTTTCGAAAAAAATTTCGAAAAAAAATTTGAAAAAAATTTTCAAAAAAGATTTCGAAAAAAAATTTTCGAAAAAAATTTTCGAAAAAAATTTGGAAAAATTTTTCGAAAAAAATTTTCATAAAAAATTTTCGAAAAAATTTCGAAAAAAAATTTTCGGAAAAAATTTTGAAAAAAGATTTCGAAAAAAAAATTTCGAAAAAAATTTCGAAAAAGATTTTCGAAAGAAATTTCGAAAAACAAATTAGGAAAAAAATTTGAAAAAAATTTCCAAAAAAAAATTTTCGAAAAAAATCTTGAAAAAAAAATTTCGAAAAAAATTATGAAAAAAATTTTCGAAAAAAAATTTGAAAAAAAATTTCGAAAGAAATTTTCAAAAAAATTTTTGAAAAAATTTTTGAAAAAATTTTGGAAAAAAATTTTTCCAAAAAAATTTTGAAAAAAATTTTCAAAAAAAATTTCGAAAAAGAATTTGAAAAAAATTTTTGAAAAAAATTTCGAAAAAAAATTTTCGAAAAAAATTTTCAAAAAAACTTTCGAGAAAAAATTTTCGAAAAAATTTTGAAAAAAGATTTCGAAAAAAAATTTTCGAAAAAATAAAAAAAAAATTTTCGAAAAAAAATTTGAAAAAAAAATTTGAAAAAAAATTTCGAAAAAAATTTCGAAAAAAATTTCGAAAAAACTTTCGAAAAAAATTTTCGAAAAAAATTTCGAAAAAAATTTTTAAAAAAAATTTCGAAATAAATTTTCAGAAAAATTTTCGAAAAAATTTGAGAAAAAAATTTTCAAAAAAATTTTCGAAAAAAATTTCGGAAAAAAATTTTCGAAAAAAAATTTTCGAAAAAATTTTGAAAAAAATTTTCGAAAAAGTTTTGAAAAAAAATTTTCGAAAAAAATTTCGAAAAAAATTTTGAAAAAAAAATTCGAAAAAAATTTTGAAAAAAATTTTCGAAAATAATTTTCAAAAAAATTTTCGAAAAAATTTTGGAAAAAAATTTTTCAAAAAAAATTGCGAAAAAAAAATTTCGAAAAAAATTATTAAAAAAATTTTCGAAATAAAATTTGAAAAAAAATTTCGAAAAAAATTTTCAAAGAAATTTTCGAAAAAATTTTGGAAAAAATTTTTCGAAAAAAATTTAAAAAAAATTTTCGAAAAAAATTTCGAAAAAAAATTTGAAAAAAATTTTCAAAAAAGATTTCGAAAAAAAATTTTCGAAAAAAATTTTCGAAAAAAATTTTCTTAAAAAATTTTCGAAAAAATTTCGAAAAAAAATTTTCGGAAAAAATTTTGAAAAAAGATTTCGAAAAAAAAATTTCGAAAAAAAATTTTCGAAAAAAATGTTGAAAAAAAATTTCGAAAAAAATTTTGAAAAAAAATTTCGAAAAAAATTTTTAAAAAAATTTTCGAAAAAAATTTCGAAAAAAAATTTTAAAAAAAATTCGAAAAAAATTTTCAAAAAAAATTTAGAAAAAATTTTGCAAAAAAATTTTTCGAAAAAAATTTTCAAAAAAATTTTCGAAAAAAATTTTCGAAAAAAATTTTGAAAAAAAATTTTCGAAAAAAACTGAAAAAAATTTTCGAAAAAAAATTTTCGAAAAAAATTTTCGAAAGAAATTTGGAAAAATTTTTCGAAAAAAATTTTCATAAAAAATATTTGAAAAAATTTCGAAAAAAAATTTTCGGAAAAAAGTTTGAAAAAAATTTTCGAAAAAAAAATTTCGTAAAAAATTTTCGAAAGAAATTTCGAAAAATAAATTGGTAAAAATTTTGAAAAAAATTTCCAAAAAAAAATTTTCGAAAAAAATTTCGAAAAAAAATTTTCAAAAAAATTTTTAAAAAAAATTTTTGAAAAAATTTTGAAAAAAATTTTCGAAAAAAATTTGAAAAAAAATTTTCGAAAAAAATTTCGAAAAAAATTTTGAAAAAAAAATTGGAAAAAAATTTTGAAAATAATTTTCAAAAAAATTTTCGAAAAAATTTTGGAAAAAAATTTTTCGAAAAAAATTTCGAAAAAAAAATTTCGAAAAAAATTATAAAAAAAATTTTCGAAAAAAAATTTGAAGAAAAATTTCGAAAAAAATTTTCAAAAAAATTTTCGAAAAAATTTTGGAAAAAAATTTTTCGAAAAAAATTTTAAAAAAATTTTCGAAAAAAATTTTCGAAAAAAATTTCGAAAAAAAATTTGAAAAAAATTTTCAAAAAAGATTTCGAAAAAAAATTTTCGAAAAAAATTTTGAAAAAAAATTTCGAAAAAAATTTTCAAAAAAATTTTCGAAAAAATTTTGGAAAAAAATTTTTCGAAAAAAATTTCGAAAAAAAATTTTCGAAAAAAATTTCAAAAAAAATTTTGAAAAAAATTTTCGAAAAAAACTTCGAAAAAAAAATTTTCGAAAAAAATTTCGAAAAAAAATTTTCGAAAAAAATTTTGAAAAAAAAGCGAAAAAAATTTTCAAAAAAATGTTCGAAAAAAATTTTCAAAAAAAGTTTCGAAAAAAATTTCAAAAAAATTTTCGAAAAGTTTTTGGAAAAAAATTTTTCGAAAAAAATTTCGAAAAAAATTTTGAAAAAAATTTTCGAAAAAAATATCGAAAAAAAATTTTCGAAAAAAAATTCGAAAAAAATTTTGAAAAAAATTTTCGAAAAAATTTTCGAAATAAATTTCGAAAAAAAATTTTCAAAAAAAATTTTCGAAAAAAATTTAAAAAAAAAAATTTTCAAAAAAAATTTTCGAAAAAAATTTGGAAAATTTTTTTGAAAAAAATTTTCATAAAAAATTTTTGAAAAAATTTCGAAAAAAAATTTTCGGAAAAAATTTTGAAAAAACTTTCGAAAAAAAAATTTTCGAAAAAAATTTTGAAAAAAAAATTTCGAAAAAAATTATGAAAAAAAAATTCGAAAAAGAATTTGAAAAAAATTTTCGAAACAAATTTCGAAAAAATATTTTTTAAAAAAAATTTCGAAAGAAATTTTCGAAAAAAACAAAAAAATTTTCGAAAAAAAATTTTCGAAAAAAATTTTCGAAAAAAATTTCGAAAAAAAATTTTCGAAAAAATTTTGAAAAAAATTTCCAAAAAAAAATTTTCGAAAAAAAATTTTCGAAAAAAATTTTCGAAAAAAATTTCGAAAAAAAATTTTCGAAAAAATTTTGAAAAAAATCTTCGAAAAAATATTTTCGAAAAAATAAAAAAAAAATTTCGAAAACAAATTTGAAAAAAAAATTGAAAAAAAAATTCGAAAAAAATTTCAAAAAAATTTTCGAATAAAATTTCGAAAAAAAATTTTTAAAAAAATTTCGAAAAAAACTTTCAGAAAAATTTTCGAAAAAATTTGGGAAAAAAATTTCTCAAAAAATATTTTCGAAAAAAATTTCGAAAAAAAATTTTCAAAAAAAATTTCGAAAAAAATTTCGAAAAAAATTTTCAAAAAAATTTTAGAAAAAATTTTGCAAAAAAATTTTTCGAAAAAAATTTTGCAAAAAAATTTTTCGAAATAAAATTTTCAAAAAAATTTTCGAAAAAAATTTCGGAAAAAAATTTTCGAAAAAAATTTTCGAAAAAATTTTGAAAAAAAATTTTCGAAAAAAATTTCGAAAAAAATTTTGAAAAAAAAATTCGAAAAAAATTTTGAAAAAAATTTTCGAAAAAAATTTCGAAAAAAAATTTGAAAAAAATTTTCAAAAAAGATTTCGAAAAAAAATTTTCGAAAAAAATTTTCGAAAAAAATTTGGAAAAATTTTTCGAAAAAAATTTTCATAAAAAATTTTCGAAAAAATTTCGAAAAAAAATTTTCGGAAAAAATTTTGAAAAAAGATTTCGAAAAAAAAATTTCGAAAAAAATTTCGAAAAAGATTTTCGAAAGAAATTTCGAAAAACAAATTAGGAAAAAAATTTGAAAAAAATTTCCAAAAAAAAATTTTCGAAAAAAATCTTGAAAAAAAAATTTCGAAAAAAATTATGAAAAAAATTTTCGAAAAAAAATTTGAAAAAAAATTTCGAAAGAAATTTTCAAAAAAATTTTTGAAAAAATTTTTGAAAAAATTTTGGAAAAAAATTTTTCCAAAAAAATTTTGAAAAAAATTTTCAAAAAAAATTTCGAAAAAGAATTTGAAAAAAATTTTTGAAAAAAATTTCGAAAAAAAATTTTCGAAAAAAATTTTCAAAAAAACTTTCGAGAAAAAATTTTCGAAAAAATTTTGAAAAAAGATTTCGAAAAAAAATTTTCGAAAAAATAAAAAAAAAATTTTCGAAAAAAAATTTGAAAAAAAAATTTGAAAAAAAATTTCGAAAAAAATTTCGAAAAAAATTTCGAAAAAACTTTCGAAAAAAATTTTCGAAAAAAATTTCGAAAAAAATTTTTAAAAAAAATTTCGAAATAAATTTTCAGAAACATTTTCGAAAAAATTTGAGAAAAAAATTTTCAAAAAAATTTTCGAAAAAAATTTCGGAAAAAAATTTTCGAAAAAAAATTTTCGAAAAAATTTTGAAAAAAATTTTCGAAAAAGTTTTGAAAAAAAATTTTCGAAAAAAATTTCGAAAAAAATTTTGAAAAAAAAATTCGAAAAAAATTTTGAAAAAAATTTTCGAAAATAATTTTCAAAAAAATTTTCGAAAAAATTTTGGAAAAAAATTTTTCAAAAAAAATTGCGAAAAAAAAATTTCGAAAAAAATTATTAAAAAAATTTTCGAAATAAAATTTGAAAAAAAAATTCGAAAAAAATTTTCAAAGAAATTTTCGAAAAAATTTTGGAAAAAATTTTTCGAAAAAAATTTTAAAAAAATTTTCGAAAAAAATTTCGAAAAAAAATTTGAAAAAAATTTTCAAAAAAGATTTCGAAAAAAAATTTTCGAAAAAAATTTTCGAAAAAAATTTGGAAAAATTTTTCGAAAAAAATTTTCATAAAAAATTTTCGAAAAAATTTCGAAAAAAAATTTTCGGAAAAAATTTTGAAAAAAGATTTCGAAAAAAAAATTTCGAAAAAAATTTCGAAAAAGATTTTCGAAAGAAATTTCGAAAAACAAATTAGGAAAAAAATTTGAAAAAAATTTCCAAAAAAAAATTTTCGAAAAAAATCTTGAAAAAAAAATTTCGAAAAAAATTATGAAAAAAATTTTCGAAAAAAAATTTGAAAAAAAATTTCGAAAGAAATTTTCAAAAAAATTTTTGAAAAAATTTTTGAAAAAATTTTGGAAAAAAATTTTTCCAAAAAAATTTTGAAAAAAATTTTCAAAAAAAATTTCGAAAAAGAATTTGAAAAAAATTTTTGAAAAAAATTTCGAAAAAAAATTTTCGAAAAAAATTTTCAAAAAAACTTTCGAGAAAAAATTTTCGAAAAAATTTTGAAAAAAGATTTCGAAAAAAAATTTTCGAAAAAATAAAAAAAAAATTTTCGAAAAAAAATTTGAAAAAAAAATTTGAAAAAAAATTTCGAAAAAAATTTCGAAAAAAATTTCGAAAAAACTTTCGAAAAAAATTTTCGAAAAAAATTTCGAAAAAAATTTTTAAAAAAAATTTCGAAATAAATTTTCAGAAAAATTTTCGAAAAAATTTGAGAAAAAAATTTTCAAAAAAATTTTCGAAAAAAATTTCGGAAAAAAATTTTCGAAAAAAAATTTTCGAAAAAATTTTGAAAAAAATTTTCGAAAAAGTTTTGAAAAAAAATTTTCGAAAAAAATTTCGAAAAAAATTTTGAAAAAAAAATTCGAAAAAAATTTTGAAAAAAATTTTCGAAAATAATTTTCAAAAAAATTTTCGAAAAAATTTTGGAAAAAAATTTTTCAAAAAAAATTGCGAAAAAAAAATTTCGAAAAAAATTATTAAAAAAATTTTCGAAATAAAATTTGAAAAAAAATTTCGAAAAAAATTTTCAAAGAAATTTTCGAAAAAATTTTGGAAAAAATTTTTCGAAAAAAATTTAAAAAAAATTTTCGAAAAAAATTTCGAAAAAAAATTTGAAAAAAATTTTCAAAAAAGATTTCGAAAAAAAATTTTCGAAAAAAATTTTCCAAAAAAATTTGGAAAAATTTTTCGAAAAAAATTTTCTTAAAAAATTTTCGAAAAAATTTCGAAAAAAAATTTTCGGAAAAAATTTTGAAAAAAGATTTCGAAAAAAAAATTTCGAAAAAAAATTTTCGAAAAAAATGTTGAAAAAAAATTTCGAAAAAAATTTTGAAAAAAAATTTCGAAAAAAATTTTTAAAAAAATTTTCGAAAAAAATTTCGAAAAAAAATTTTAAAAAAAATTCGAAAAAAATTTTCAAAAAAAATTTAGAAAAAATTTTGCAAAAAAATTTTTCGAAAAAAATTTTCAAAAAAATTTTCGAAAAAAATTTTCGAAAAAAATTTTGAAAAAAAATTTTCGAAAAAAACTGAAAAAAATTTTCGAAAAAAAATTTTCGAAAAAAATTTTCGAAAGAAATTTGGAAAAATTTTTCGAAAAAAATTTTCATAAAAAATATTTGAAAAAATTTCGAAAAAAAATTTTCGGAAAAAAGTTTGAAAAAAATTTTCGAAAAAAAAATTTCGTAAAAAATTTTCGAAAGAAATTTCGAAAAATAAATTGGTAAAAATTTTGAAAAAAATTTCCAAAAAAAAATTTTCGAAAAAAATTTCGAAAAAAAATTTTCGAAAAAAATTTTTAAAAAAAATTTTTGAAAAAATTTTGAAAAAAATTTTCGAAAAAAATTTGAAAAAAAATTTTCGAAAAAAATTTCGAAAAAAATTTTGAAAAAAAAATTGGAAAAAAATTTTGAAAATAATTTTCAAAAAAATTTTCGAAAAAATTTTGGAAAAAAATTTTTCGAAAAAAATTTCGAAAAAAAAATTTCGAAAAAAATTATAAAAAAAATTTTCGAAAAAAAATTTGAAGAAAAATTTCGAAAAAAATTTTCAAAAAAATTTTCGAAAAAATTTTGGAAAAAAATTTTTCGAAAAAAATTTTAAAAAAATTTTCGAAAAAAATTTTCGAAAAAAATTTCGAAAAAAAATTTGAAAAAAATTTTCAAAAAAGATTTCGAAAAAAAATTTTCGAAAAAAATTTTGAAAAAAAATTTCGAAAAAAATTTTCAAAAAAATTTTCGAAAAAATTTTGGAAAAAAATTTTTCGAAAAAAATTTCGAAAAAAAATTTTCGAAAAAAATTTCAAAAAAAATTTTGAAAAAAATTTTCGAAAAAAACTTCGAAAAAAAAATTTTCGAAAAAAATTTCGAAAAAAAATTTTCGAAAAAAATTTTGAAAAAAAAGCGAAAAAAATTTTCAAAAAAATGTTCGAAAAAAATTTTCAAAAAAAGTTTCGAAAAAAATTTCAAAAAAATTTTCGAAAAGTTTTTGGAAAAAAATTTTTCGAAAAAAATTTCGAAAAAAATTTTGAAAAAAATTTTCGAAAAAAATATCGAAAAAAAATTTTCGAAAAAAAATTCGAAAAAAATTTTGAAAAAAATTTTCGAAAAAATTTTCGAAATAAATTTCGAAAAAAAATTTTCAAAAAAAATTTTCGAAAAAAATTTAAAAAAAAAAATTTTCAAAAAAAATTTTCGAAAAAAATTTGGAAAATTTTTTTGAAAAAAATTTTCATAAAAAATTTTTGAAAAAATTTCGAAAAAAAATTTTCGGAAAAAATTTTGAAAAAACTTTCGAAAAAAAAATTTTCGAAAAAAATTTTGAAAAAAAAATTTCGAAAAAAATTATGAAAAAAAAATTCGAAAAAGAATTTGAAAAAAATTTTCGAAACAAATTTCGAAAAAATATTTTTTAAAAAAAATTTCGAAAGAAATTTTCGAAAAAAACAAAAAAATTTTCGAAAAAAAATTTTCGAAAAAAATTTTCGAAAAAAATTTCGAAAAAAAATTTTCGAAAAAATTTTGAAAAAAATTTCCAAAAAAAAATTTTCGAAAAAAAATTTTCGAAAAAAATTTTCGAAAAAAATTTCGAAAAAAAATTTTCGAAAAAATTTTGAAAAAAATCTTCGAAAAAATATTTTCGAAAAAATAAAAAAAAAATTTCGAAAACAAATTTGAAAAAAAAATTGAAAAAAAAATTCGAAAAAAATTTCAAAAAAATTTTCGAATAAAATTTCGAAAAAAAATTTTTAAAAAAATTTCGAAAAAAACTTTCAGAAAAATTTTCGAAAAAATTTGGGAAAAAAATTTCTCAAAAAATATTTTCGAAAAAAATTTCGAAAAAAAATTTTCAAAAAAAATTTCGAAAAAAATTTCGAAAAAAATTTTCAAAAAAATTTTAGAAAAAATTTTGCAAAAAAATTTTTCGAAAAAAATTTTGCAAAAAAATTTTTCGAAATAAAATTTTCAAAAAAATTTTCGAAAAAAATTTCGGAAAAAAATTTTCGAAAAAAAATTTTCGAAAAAATTTTGAAAAAAAATTTTCGAAAAAAATTTCGAAAAAAATTTTGAAAAAAAAATTCGAAAAAAATTTTGAAAAAAATTTTCGAAAAAAATTTCGAAAAAAAATTTGAAAAAAATTTTCAAAAAAGATTTCGAAAAAAAATTTTCGAAAAAAATTTTCGAAAAAAATTTGGAAAAATTTTTCGAAAAAAATTTTCATAAAAAATTTTCGAAAAAATTTCGAAAAAAAATTTTCGGAAAAAATTTTGAAAAAAGATTTCGAAAAAAAAATTTCGAAAAAAATTTCGAAAAAGATTTTCGAAAGAAATTTCGAAAAACAAATTAGGAAAAAAATTTGAAAAAAATTTCCAAAAAAAAATTTTCGAAAAAAATCTTGAAAAAAAAATTTCGAAAAAAATTATGAAAAAAATTTTCGAAAAAAAATTTGAAAAAAAATTTCGAAAGAAATTTTCAAAAAAATTTTTGAAAAAATTTTTGAAAAAATTTTGGAAAAAAATTTTTCCAAAAAAATTTTGAAAAAAATTTTCAAAAAAAATTTCGAAAAAGAATTTGAAAAAAATTTTTGAAAAAAATTTCGAAAAAAAATTTTCGAAAAAAATTTTCAAAAAAACTTTCGAGAAAAAATTTTCGAAAAAATTTTGAAAAAAGATTTCGAAAAAAAATTTTCGAAAAAATAAAAAAAAAATTTTCGAAAAAAAATTTGAAAAAAAAATTTGAAAAAAAATTTCGAAAAAAATTTCGAAAAAAATTTCGAAAAAACTTTCGAAAAAAATTTTCGAAAAAAATTTCGAAAAAAATTTTTAAAAAAAATTTCGAAATAAATTTTCAGAAACATTTTCGAAAAAATTTGAGAAAAAAATTTTCAAAAAAATTTTCGAAAAAAATTTCGGAAAAAAATTTTCGAAAAAAAATTTTCGAAAAAATTTTGAAAAAAATTTTCGAAAAAGTTTTGAAAAAAAATTTTCGAAAAAAATTTCGAAAAAAATTTTGAAAAAAAAATTCGAAAAAAATTTTGAAAAAAATTTTCGAAAATAATTTTCAAAAAAATTTTCGAAAAAATTTTGGAAAAAAATTTTTCAAAAAAAATTGCGAAAAAAAAATTTCGAAAAAAATTATTAAAAAAATTTTCGAAATAAAATTTGACAAAAAATTTCGAAAAAAATTTTCAAAGAAATTTTCGAAAAAATTTTGGAAAAAATTTTTCGAAAAAAATTTAAAAAAAATTTTCGAAAAAAATTTCGAAAAAAAATTTGAAAAAAATTTTCAAAAAAGATTTCGAAAAAAAATTTTCGAAAAAAATTTTCCAAAAAAATTTGGAAAAATTTTTCGAAAAAAATTTTCTTAAAAAATTTTCGAAAAAATTTCGAAAAAAAATTTTCGGAAAAAATTTTGAAAAAAGATTTCGAAAAAAAAATTTCGAAAAAAATTTCGAAAAAGATTTTCGAAAGAAATTTCGAAAAACAAATTAGGAAAAAATTTTGAAAAAAATTTCCAAAAAAAAATTTTGAAAAAAGATTTCGAAAAAAAAATTTCGAAAAAAACTTCGAAAAAGATTTTCGAAAGAAATTTCGAAAAACAAATTAGGAAAAAATTTCGAAAAAACTTTCGAAAAAAATTTTCGAAAAAAATTTTGAAAAAAATTTTTAAAAAAAATTTCGAAATAAATTTTCAGAAAAATTTTCGAAAAAATTTGAGAAAAAAATTTTCAAAAAAATTTTCGAAAAAAATTTCGGAAAAAAATTTTCGAAAAAAAATTTTCGAAAAAATTTTGAAAAAAATTTTCGAAAAAGTTTTGAAAAAAAATTTTCGAAAAAAATTTCGAAAAAAATTTTGAAAAAAAAATTCGAAAAAAATTTTGAAAAAAATTTTCGAAATTAATTTTCAAAAAAATTTTCAAAGAAATTTTGGAAAAAAATTTTTCGAAAAAAATTTCGAAAAAAATTATGAAAAAAAATTTCGAAAAAAAATTTGAAAAAAATTTTCAAAAAAGATTTCGAAAAAAAATTTTAGAAAAAAATTTTGAAAAAAAATTTCGAAATAAAATTTCAAAAAAATTTTCGAAAAAATTTTGGAAAAAAATTTTTCGAAAAAAATTTTGAAAAAAATTTTCGAAAAAAATTTCGAAAAAAAATTTCGAAAAAAATTTTGAAAAAAATTTTCGAAAAAAATTTTCGGAAAAAATTTTGAAAAAACTTTCGAAAAAAAAATTTTCGAAAAAAATTTTGAAAAAAAAATTTCGAAAAAAATTATGAAAAAAAAATTCGAAAAAGAATTTGAAAAAAATTTTCGAAACAAATTTCGAAAAAATATTTTTTAAAAAAAATTTCGAAAGAAATTTTCGAAAAAAACAAAAAAATTTTCGAAAAAAAATTTTCGAAAAAAATTTTCGAAAAAAATTCCGAAAAAAAATTTTCGAAAAAATTTTGAAAAAAATTTCCAAAAAAAAATTTTCGAAAAAAAATTTTCGAAAAAAATTTTCGAAAAAAATTTCGAAAAAAAATTTTCGAAAAAATTTTGAAAAAAATCTTCAAAAAAATATTTTCGAAAAAATAAAAAAAAAAATTTCGAAAACAAATTTGAAAAAAAAAATTGAAAAAAAAATTCGAAAAAAATTTCAAAAAAAATTTTCGAATAAAATTTCGAAAAAAATTTTTTAAAAAAATTTCGAAAAAAACTTTCAGAAAAATTTTCGAAAAAATTTGGGAAAAAAATTTCTCAAAAAATATTTTCGAAAAAAATTTCGAAAAAAAATTTTCGAAAAAAATTTCGAAAAAAATTTCGAAAAAAATTTTCAAAAAAATTTTAGAAAAAATTTTGCAAAAAAATTTTTCGAAAAAAATTTTGCAAAAAAATTTTTCGAAATAAAATTTTCAAAAAAATTTTCGAAAAAAATTTCGGAAAAAAATTTTCGAAAAAAAATTTTCGAAAAAATTTTGAAAAAAAATTTTCGAAAAAAATTTCAAAAAAAATTTTGAAAAAAAAATTCGAAAAAAATTTTGAAAAAAATTTTCGAAAATAATTTTCAAAAAAATTTTCGACAAAATTTTGGAAAAAAATTTTTCGAAAAAAATTGCGAAAAAAAAATTTCGAAAAAAATTATTAAAAAAATTTTCGAATTAAAATTTGAAAAAAAATTTCGAAAAAAATTTTCAAAGAAATTTTCGAAAAAATTTTGGAAAACATTTTTCGAAAAAAATTTAAAAAAAATTTTCGAAAAAAATTTCGAAAAAAAATTTGAAAAAAATTTTCAAAAAAGATTTCGAAAAAAAATTTTCGAAAAAAATTTTCGAAAAAAAATTGGAAAAATTTTTCGAAAAAAATGTTCATAAAAAATTTTCGAAAAAATTTCGAAAAAAAATTTTCGGAAAAAATTTTGAAAAAAGATTTCGAAAAAAAAATTTCGAAAAAAATTTCGAAAAAGATTTTCGAAAGAAATTTCGAAAAACAAATTAGGAAAAAAATTTGAAAAAAATTTCCAAAAAAAAATTTTCGAAAAAAATCTTGAAAAAAAAATTTCGAAAAAAATTATGAAAAAAATTTTCGAAAAAAAATTTGAAAAAAAATTTCGAAAGAAATTTTCAAAAAAATTTTTGAAAAAATTTTGGAAAAAAATTTTTCCAAAAAAATTTTGAAAAAAATTTTCAAAAAAAATTTCGAAAAAGAATTTGAAAAAAATTTTTGAAAAAAATTTCGAAAAAAAATTTTCGAAAAAAATTTCGAAAAAAATTTTCGAAAAAACTTTCGAGAAAAAATTTTCGAAAAAATTTTGAAAAAAGATTTCGAAAAAAAATTTTCGAAAAAATAAAAAAAAAATTTTCGAAAAAAAATTTGAAAAAAAAATTTGAAAAAAAATTTCGAAAAAAATTTCGAAAAAAATTTCGAAAAAACTTTCGAAAAAAATTTTCGAAAAAAATTTCGAAAAAAATTTTTAAAAAAAATTTCGAAATAAATTTTCAGAAAAATTTTCGAAAAAATTTGAGAAAAAAATTTTCAAAAAAATTTTCGAAAAAAATTTCGGAAAAAAATTTTCGAAAAAAAATTTTCGAAAAAATTTTGAAAAAAATTTTCGAAAAAGTTTTGAAAAAAAATTTTCGAAAAAAATTTCGAAAAAAATTTTGAAAAAAAAATTCGAAAAAAATTTTGAAAAAAATTTTCGAAAATAATTTTCAAAAAAATTTTCGAAAAAATTTTGGAAAAAAATTTTTCGAAAAAAATTGCGAAAAAAAAATTTCGAAAAAAATTATTAAAAAAATTTTTGAAATAAAATTTAAAAAAAAATTTCGAAAAAAATTTTCAAAGAAATTTTCGAAAAAAAATTTTCGAAAAAAATTTTCCAAAAAAATTTGGAAAAATTTTTCGAAAAAAATTTTCATAAAAAATTTTCGAAAAAATTTCGAAAAAAAATTTTCGGAAAAAATTTTGAAAAAAGATTTCGAAAAAAAAATTTCGAAAAAAATTTCGAAAAAGATTTTCGAAAGAAATTTCGAAAAACAAATTAGGAAAAAATTTTGAAAAAAATTTCCAAAGAAAAATTTTCGAAAAAAATCTTGAAAAAAAAATTTCGAAAAAAATTATGAAAAAAATTTTCGAAAAAAAATTTGAAAAAAAATTTCGAAAGAAATTTTCAAAAAAATTTTCGAAAAAATTTTGGAAAAAAATTTTTCCAAAAAAATTTTGAAAAAAATTTTCAAAAAAAATTTCGAAAAAGAATTTGAAAAAAATTTTTGAAAAAAATTTCGAAAAAAAATTTTCGAAAAAAATTTTCGAAAAAAATTTCGAGAAAAAATTTTCGAAAAAATTTTGAAAAAAGATTTCGAAAAAAAATTTTCGAAAAAATAAAAAAAAAATTTTCGAAAAAAAATTTGAAAAAAAAATTTGAAAAAAAATTTCGAAAAAAATTTCGAAAAAAATTTCGAAAAAACTTTCGAAAAAAATTTTCGAAAAAAATTTTGAAAAAAATTTTTAAAAAAAATTTCGAAATAAATTTTCAGAAAAATTTTCGAAAAAATTTGAGAAAAAAATTTTCAAAAAAATTTTCGAAAAAAATTTCGGAAAAAAATTTTCGAAAAAAAATTTTCGAAAAAATTTTGAAAAAAATTTTCGAAAAAGTTTTGAAAAAAAATTTTCGAAAAAAATTTCGAAAAAAATTTTGAAAAAAAAATTCGAAAAAAATTTTGAAAAAAATTTTCGAAATTAATTTTCAAAAAAATTTTCAAAGAAATTTTGGAAAAAAATTTTTCGAAAAAAATTGCGAAAAAAAAATTTCGAAAAAAATTATTTAAAAAATTTTCGAATTAAAATTTGAAAAAAAATTTCGAAAAAAATTTTCAAAGAAATTTTCGAAAAAATTTTGGAAAACATTTTTCGAAAAAAATTTAAAAAAAATTTTCGAAAAAAATTTCGAAAAAAAATTTGAAAAAAATTTTCAAAAAAGATTTCGAAAAAAAATTTTCGAAAAAAATTTTCGAAAAAAATTTGGAAAAATTTTTCGAAAAAAATGTTCATAAAAAATTTTCGAAAAAATTTCGAAAAAAAATTTTCGGAAAAAATTTTGAAAAAAGATTTCGAAAAAAAAATTTCGAAAAAAATTTCGAAAAAGATTTTCGAAAGAAATTTCGAAAAACAAATTAGGAAAAAAATTTGAAAAAAATTTCCAAAAAAAAATTTTCGAAAAAAATCTTGAAAAAAAAATTTCAAAAAAAATTATGAAAAAAATTTTCGAAAAAAAATTTGAAAAAAAATTTCGAAAGAAATTTTCAAAAAAATTTTTGAAAAAATTTTGGAAAAAAATTTTTCCAAAAAAATTTTGAAAAAAATTTTCAAAAAAAATTTCGAAAAAGAATTTGAAAAAAATTTTTGAAAAAAATTTCGAAAAAAAATTTTCGAAAAAAATTTTCGAAAAAAATTTTCGAAAAAACTTTCGAGAAAAAATTTTCGAAAAAATTTTGAAAAAAGATTTCGAAAAAAAATTTTCGAAAAAATAAAAAAAAAATTTTCGAAAAAAAATTTGAAAAAAAAATTTGAAAAAAAATTTCGAAAAAAATTTCGAAAAAAATTTCGAAAAAACTTTCGAAAAAAATTTTCGAAAAAAATTTCGAAAAAAATTTTTAAAAAAAATTTCGAAATAAATTTTCAGAAAAATTTTTCGAAATAAAATTTGAAAAAAAATTTCGAAAAAAATTTTCAAAGAAATTTTCGAAAAAATTTTGGAAAAAATTTTTCGAAAAAAATTTAAAAAAAATTTTCGAAAAAAATTTCGAAAAAAAATTTGAAAAAAATATTCAAAAAAGATTTCGAAAAAAAATATTTGAAAAAAATTTTCGAAAAAAATTTGGAAAAATTTTTCGAAAAAAATTTTCATAAAAAATTTTCGAAAAAATTTCGAAAAAAAATTTTCGGAAAAAAATTTTCGGAAAAAATTTTGAAAAAAGATTTCGAAAAAAAAATTTCGAAAAAAATTTCGAAAAAGATTTTCGAAAGAAATTTCGAAAAACAAATTAGGAAAAAATTTTGAAAAAAATTTCGAAAAAAATTTTGAAAAAAGATTTCGAAAAAAAATTTTCGAAAAAATAAAAAAAAAATTTTCGAAAAAAAATTTGAAAAAAAAATTTGAAAAAAAATTTCGAAAAAAATTTCGAAAAAAATTTCGAAAAAACTTTCGAAAAAAATTTTCGAAAAAAATTTCGAAAAAAATTTTTAAAAAAAATTTCGAAATAAATTTTCAGAAAAATTTTCGAAAAAATTTGAGAAAAAAATTTTCAAAAAAATTTTCGAAAAAAATTTCGGAAAACAATTTTCGAAAAAAAATTTTCGAAAAAATTTTGAAAAAAATTTTCGAAAAAGTTTTGAAAAAAAATTTTCGAAAAAATTTTCGAAAAAATTTTGGAAAAAAATTTTTCGAAAAAAATTTCGAAAAAAAATTTTCGAAAAAAATTTCAAAAAAAATTTTGAAAAAAATTTTCGAAAAAAATTTTCGAAAAAAACTTCGAAAAAAAATTTTCGAAAAAAATTTCGAAAAAAAATTTTCGAAAAAAATTTTGAAAAAAAACCGAAAAAAATTTTCAAAAAAATGTTCGAAAAAAATTTTCAAAAACATTTTCGAAAAAAATTTTCAAAAAAATTTTCGAAAAGTTATTGGAAAAAAATTTTTCGAAAAAAATTTCGAAAAAAATTTTGAAAAAAATTTTCGAAAAA
This sequence comes from Uropetala carovei, assembly GCA_036926305.1. Classification (NCBI taxonomy): domain Eukaryota; kingdom Metazoa; phylum Arthropoda; class Insecta; order Odonata; family Petaluridae; genus Uropetala; species Uropetala carovei. The sequence continues at coordinate 492,371 of JAXCHB010000188.1, read as the reverse complement.
AATATCGAAAAAAAATTTTCGAAAAAAAATTCGAAAAAAATTTTGAAAAAAATTTTCGAAAAAATTTTCGAAATAAATTTCGAAAAAAAATTTTCGAAAAAATTTTCGAAAAAAATTTTCGAAAAAAATTTGAAAAAAAATTTCGAAAGAAATTTTCAAAAAAATTTTCGAAAAAATTTTGGAAAAAAATTTTTCCAAAAAAATTTTGAAAAAAATTTCGAAAAAGAATTTGAAAAAAATTTTTGAAAAAAATTTCGAAAAAAAATTTTCGAAAAAAATTTCGAGAAAAAATTTTCGAAAAAATTTTGAAAAAAGATTTCGAAAAAAAATTTTCGAAAAAATAAAAAAAAAATTTTCGAAAAAAAATTTGAAAAAAAAATTTGAAAAAAAATTTCGAAAAAAATTTCGAAAAAAATTTTCGAAAATAATTTTCAAAAAAATTTTCGAAAAAATTTTGGAAAAAAATTTTTCGAAAAAAATTGCGAAAAAAAAATTTCGAAAAAAATTATTAAAAAAATTTTCGAAATAAAATTTGAAAAAAAATTTCGAAAAAAATTTTCAAAGAAATTTTCGAAAAAATTTTGGAAAAAATTTTTCGAAAAAAATTTTAAAAAAATTTTCGAAAAAAATTTCGAAAAAAAATTTGAAAAAAATTTTCAAAAAAGATTTCGAAAAAAAATTTTCGAAAAAAATTTTCCAAAAAAATTTGGAAAAATTTTTCGAAAAAAATTTTCATAAAAAATTTTCGAAAAAATTTCGAAAAAAAATTTTCGGAAAAAATTTTGAAAAAAGATTTCGAAAAAAAAATTTCGAAAAAAATTTCGAAAAAGATTTTCGAAAGAAATTTCGAAAAACAAATTAGGAAAAAATTTTGAAAAAAATTTCCAAAAAAAAATTTTCGAAAAAAATCTTGAAAAAAAAATTTCGAAAAAAATTTTCGAAAAAAAATTTGAAAAAAAATTTCGAAAGAAATTTTCAAAAAAATTATCGAAAAAATTTTGGAAAAAAATTTTTCCAAAAAAATTTTGAAAAAAATTTTCAAAAAAAATTTCGAAAAAGAATTTGAAAAAAATTTTTGAAAAAAATTTCGAAAAAAAATTTTCGAAAAAAATTTTCGAAAAAAATTTCGAGAAAAAATTTTCGAAAAAATTTTGAAAAAAGATTTCGAAAAAAAATTTTCGAAAAAATAAAAAAAAAATTTTCGAAAAAAAATTTGAAAAAAAAATTTGAAAAAAAATTTCGAAAAAAATTTCGAAAAAAATTTCGAAAAAACTTTCGAAAAAAATTTTCGAAAAAAATTTTGAAAAAAATTTTTAAAAAAAATTTCGAAATAAATTTTCAGAAAAATTTTCGAAAAAATTTGAGAAAAAAATTTTCAAAAAAATTTTCGAAAAAAATTTCGGAAAAAAATTTTCGAAAAAAAATTTTCGAAAAAATTTTGAAAAAAATTTTCGAAAAAGTTTTGAAAAAAAATTTTCGAAAAAAATTTCGAAAAAAATTTTGAAAAAAAAATTCGAAAAAAATTTTGAAAAAAATTTTCGAAATTAATTTTCAAAAAAATTTTCAAAGAAATTTTGGAAAAAAATTTTTCGAAAAAAATTTCGAAAAAAATTATGAAAAAAAATTTCGAAAAAAAATTTGAAAAAAATTTTCAAAAAAGATTTCGAAAAAAAATTTTAGAAAAAAATTTTGAAAAAAAATTTCGAAAAAAATTTTCGAAAAAAAATTTTGGAAAAAATTTTGAAAAAAAATTTTCGAAAAAAATTTTGAAAAAGAATTTTGAAAAAAATTTCGAAAAAAATTTCGAAAAAAATTTTCGAAAAAAATTTCGAAAAAAATTTTGAAAAAAAATTTCGAAAAAAATTTCGAAAAAAATTTTCGAAAAAAATTTCGAAAAAAATTTTGAAAAAAAATTTTGAAAAAAATTTTCAGAAAAATTTTCCAAAAAATTTGGGAAAAAAATTTTTCAAAAAATATTTTCGAAAAAAATTTCGAAAAAAAATTTTCCAAAAACATTTTGAAAAAAAAATTCGAAAAAATTTTGAAAAAAAAATTTCGAAAAAAATTTCGAAAAAAATTTTGAAAAAAATTTTCGAAAATAATTTTGAAAAAAAATTTTCGAAAAAATATTTGAAAAAAAACCGAAAAAAATTTTCAAAAAAATTTTCGAAAAAATTTTGGAAAAAAATTTTTCGAAAAAAATTTCAAAAAAAAAATTTCGAAAAAAATTATGAAAAAAATTTTTGAAAAAAAATTTTCAAAAAAATTTTCGAAAAAATTTTGGAAAAAAATTTATCGAAAAAAATTTTTCGAAATAAAATTTTCAAAAAAATTTTCGAAAAAAATTTCGGAAAAAAATTTTCGAAAAAAAATTTTCGAAAAAATTTTGAAAAAAAATTTTCGAAAAAAATTTCGAAAAAAATTTTGAAAAAAAAATTCGAAAAAAATTTTGAAAAAAATTTTCGAAAAGAATTTTCAAAAAAATTTTCGAAAAAATTTTGGAAAAAAATTTTTCGAAAAAAATTGCGAAAAAAAAATTTCGAAAAAAATTATTAAAAAAATTTTCGAAATAAAATTTGAAAAAAAATTTCGAAAAAAATTTTCAAAGAAATTTTCGAAAAAATTTTGGAAAAAATTTTTCGAAAAAAATTTAAAAAAAATTTTCGAAAAAGATTTCGAAAAAAAATTTGAAAAAAATTTTCAAAAAAGATTTCGAAAAAAAATATTCGAAAAAAATTTTCGAAAAAAATTTGGAAAAATTTTTCGAAAAAAATTTTCATAAAAAATTTTCGAAAAAATTTCGAAAAAAAATTTTCGGAAAAAATTTTGAAAAAAGATTTCGAAAAAAAAATTTCGAAAAAAATTTCGAAAAAGATTTTCGAAAGAAATTTCGAAAAACAAATTAGGAAAAAATTTTGAAAAAAATTTCGAAAAAAATTTTGAAAAAAGATTTCGAAAAAAAATTTTCGAAAAAATAAAAAAAAAATTTTCGAAAAAAAATTTGAAAAAAAAATTTGAAAAAAAATTTCGAAAAAAATTTCGAAAAAAATTTCGAAAAAACTTTCGAAAAAAATTTTCGAAAAAAATTTCGAAAAAAATTTTTAAAAAAAATTTCGAAATAAATTTTCAGAAAAATTTTCGAAAAAATTTGAGAAAAAAATTTTCAAAAAAATTTTCGAAAAAAATTTCGAAAAACAATTTTCGAAAAAAAATTTTCGAAAAAATTTTGAAAAAAATTTTCGAAAAAGTTTTGAAAAAAAATTTTCGAAAAAAATTTCGAAAAAAATTTTGAAAAAAAAATTCGAAAAAAATTTTGAAAAAGATTTTCGAAATTAATTTTCAAAAAAATTTTCAAAGAAATTTTGGAAAAAAATTTTTCGAAAAAAATTTCGAAAAAAATTATGAAAAAAAATTTCGAAAAAAAATTTGAAAAAAATTTTCAAAAAAGATTTCGAAAAAAAATTTTAGAAAAAAATTTTCAAAAAAATTTTCGAAAAAATTTTGGAAAAAAATTTTTCGAAAAAAATTTTGAAAAAAATTTTCGAAAAAAATTTCGAAAAAAAATTTCGAAAAAAATTTTGAAAAAAATTTTCGAAAAAAATTTGAAAAAAATTTTCGAAAAAAAATTTTGGAAAAAATTTTGAAAAAAAATTTTCGAAAAAAATTTTGAAAAAGAATTTTGAAAAAAATTTCGAAAAAAATTTCGAAAAAAATTTTCGAAAAAAATTTCGAAAAAAATTTTGAAAAAAAATTTTGAAAAAAATTTTCAGAAAAATTTTCCAAAAAATTTGGGAAAAAAATTTTTCAAAAAATATTTTCGAAAAAAATTTCGAAAAAAAATTTTCGAAAAACATTTTGAAAAAAAAATTCGAAAAAATTTTGAAAAAAAAATTTCGAAAAAAATTTCGAAAAAAATTTTGAAAAAAATTTTCGAAAATAATTTTGAAAAAAAATTTTCGAAAAAATATTTGAAAAAAAACCGAAAAAATTTTCAAAAAAATTTTCGAAAAAATTTTGGAAAAAAATTTTTCGAAAAAAATTTCAAAAAAAAAATTTCGAAAAAAATTATGAAAAAAATTTTTGAAAAAAAATTTTCAAAAAAATTTTCGAAAAAATTTTGGAAAAAAATTTATCGAAAAAAATTTTTCGAAAAAAATTTTGAATAAAATTTTCGAAAAAAATTTCGAAAAAAAATTTGAAAAAAATTTTCGAAAAAAATTTCGAAGAAAAATTTTCGAAAAAAATTTTGAAAAAAAATTTCGAAAAAAAATTTTCGAAAAAAATTTTCAAAAAAATTTGAAAAAAATTTCGAAAAAAATTTTGAAAAAAAATTTTCGAAAAAAGTTTTCAAAAAAATTTTTCGAAAAAAATTGTCAAAAAAATTTGGGAAAAAAATTTCTCAAAAAATATTTTCGAAAAAAATTTCGAAAAAAATTTTCAGAAAAAAATTTCGAAAAAAAATTTTCGAAAAAAATGTTGAAAAAAAATTTCAAAAAAAATTTTGAAAAAAAATTTCGAAAAAAATTTTTAAAAAAATTTTCGAAAAAAATTTCGAAAAAAAATTTAAAAAAAAATTCGAAAAAAATTTTCAAAAAAAATTTAGAAAAAATTTTGCAAAAAAATATTTCGAAAAAAATTTTCAAAAAAATTTGGAAAAATTTTTCGAAAAAAATTTTCATAAAAAATATTTGAAAAAATTTCGAAAAAAAATTTTCGGAAAAAATTTTGAAAAAAATTTTCGAAAAAAAAATTTCGTAAAAAAAATTTTCGAAAAAAATTTTGAAAAAAAATTTCGAAAAAAATTTTCAAAAAAATTTTCGAAAAAATTTTGGAAAAAAATTTTTCAAAAAAAATTTCGAAAAAAATTTCAAAAAAAATTTTGAAAAAAATTTTCGAAAAAAACTTCGAAAAAAAATTTTCGAAAAAAATTTCGAAAAAAAATTTTCGAAAAAAATTTTGAAAAAAAACCGAAAAAAATTTTCAAAAAAATGTTCGAAAAAAATTTTCAAAAACATTTTCGAAAAAAATTTTCAAAAAAATTTTCGAAAAGTTATTGGAAAAAAATTTTTCGAAAAAAATTTCGAAAAAAATTTTGAAAAAAATTTTCGAAAAAAATATCGAAAAAAAATTTTCGAAAAAAAATTCGAAAAAAATTTTGAAAAAAATTTTCGAAAAAATTTTCGAAATAAATTTCGAAAAAAAATTTTCGAAAAAATTTTCGGAAAAAATTTAAAAAAAAAAATTTTCAAAAAAAATTTTCGAAAAAAATTTGAAAAAAAATTTCGAAAGAAATTTTCAAAAAAATTTTCGAAAAAATTTTGGAAAAAAATTTTTCCAAAAAAATTTTGAAAAAAATTTCGAAAAAGAATTTGAAAAAAATTTTTGAAAAAAATTTCGAAAAAAAATTTTCGAAAAAAATTTTCGAAAAAAATTTCGAGAAAAAATTTTCGAAAAAATTTTGAAAAAAGATTTCGAAAAAAAATTTTCGAAAAAATAAAAAAAAAATTTTCGAAAAAAAATTTGAAAAAAAAATTTGAAAAAAAATTTCGAAAAAAATTTCGAAAAAAATTTCGAAAAAACTTTCGAAAAAAATTTTCGAAAAAAATTTCGAAAAAAATTTTTAAAAAAAATTTCGAAATAAATTTTCAGAAAAATTTTCGAAAAAATTTGAGAAAAAAATTTTCAAAAAAATTTACGAAAAAAATTTCGGAAAAAAATTTTCGAAAAAAAATTTTCGAAAAAATTTTGAAAAAAATTTTCGAAAAAGTTTTGAAAAAAAATTTTCGAAAAAAATTTCGAAAAAAATTTTGAAAAAAAAATTCGAAAAAAATTTTGAAAAAAATTTTCGAAAATAATTTTCAAAAAAATTTTCGAAAAAATTTTGGAAAAAAATTTTTCGAAAAAAATTGCGAAAAAAAAATTTCGAAAAAAATTATTAAAAAAATTTTCGAAATAAAATTTGAAAAAAAATTTCGAAAAAAATTTTCAAAGAAATTTTCGAAAAAATTTTGGAAAAAATTTTTCGAAAAAAATTTAAAAAAAATTTTCGAAAAAAATTTCGAAAAAAAATTTGAAAAAAATTTTCAAAAAAGATTTCGAAAAAAAATTTTCGAAAAAAATTTTCCAAAAAAATTTGGAAAAATTTTTCGAAAAAAATTTTCTTAAAAAATTTTCGAAAAAATTTCGAAAAAAAATTTTCGGAAAAAATTTTGAAAAAAGATTTCGAAAAAAAAATTTCGAAAAAAATTTCGAAAAAGATTTTCGAAAGAAATTTCGAAAAACAAATTAGGAAAAAATATTGAAAAAAATTTCCAAAAAAAAATTTTCGAAAAAAATCTTAAAAAAAAAATTTCGAAAAAAATTATGAAAAAAATTTTCGAAAAAAAATTTGAAAAAAAATTTCGAAAGAAATTTTCAAAAAAATTTTCGAAAAAATTTTGGAAAAAAATTTTTCCAAAAAAATTTTGAAAAAAATTTTCAAAAAAAATTTCGAAAAAGAATTTGAAAAAAATTTTTGAAAAAAATTTCGAAAAAAAATTTTCGAAAAAAATTTTCGAAACAAATTTCGAGAAAAAATTTTCGAAAAAATTTTGAAAAAAGATTTCGAAAAAAAATTTTCGAAAAAATAAAAAAAAAATTTTCGAAAAAAAATTTGAAAAAAAAATTTGAAAAAAAATTTCGAAAAAAATTTCGAAAAAAATTTCGAAAAAACTTTCGAAAAAAATTTTCGAAAAAAATTTTGAAAAAAATTTTTAAAAAAAATTTCGAAATAAATTTTCAGAAAAATTTTCGAAAAAATTTGAGAAAAAAATTTTCAAAAAAATTTTCGAAAAAAATTTCGGAAAAAAATTTTCGAAAAAAAATTTTCGAAAAAATTTTGAAAAAAATTTTCGAAAAAGTTTTGAAAAAAAATTTTCGAAAAAAATTTCGAAAAAAATTTTGAAAAAAAAATTCGAAAAAAATTTTGAAAAAAATTTTCGAAATTAATTTTCAAAAAAATTTTCAAAGAAATTTTGGAAAAAAATTTTTCGAAAAAAATTTCGAAAAAAATTATGAAAAAAAATTTCGAAAAAAAATTTGAAAAAAATTTTCAAAAAAGATTTCAAAAAAAAATTTTAGAAAAAAATTTTGAAAAAAAATTTCGAAAAAAATTTTCAAAAAAATTTTCGAAAAAATTTTGGAAAAAAATTTTTCGAAAAAAATTTTGAAAAAAATTTTCGAAAAAAATTTTTCGAAATAAAATTTTCAAAAAAATTTTCGAAAAAAATTTCGGAAAAAAATTTTCGAAAAAAAATTTTCGAAAAAATTTTGAAAAAAAATTTTCGAAAAAAATTTCGAAAAAAATTTTGAAAAAAAAATTCGAAAAAAATTTTGAAAAAAATTTTCGAAAATAATTTTCAAAAAAATTTTCGAAAAAATTTTGGAAAAAAATTTTTCGAAAAAAATTGCGAAAAAAAAATTTCGAAAAAAATTATTAAAAAAATTTTCGAAATAAAATTTGAAAAAAAATTTCGAAAAAAATTTTCAAAGAAATTTTCGAAAAAATTTTGGAAAAAATTTTTCGAAAAAAATTTAAAAAAAAATTTCGAAAAAAATTTCGAAAAAAAATTTGAAAAAAATTTTCAAAAAAGATTTCGAAAAAAAATATTCGAAAAAAATTTTCGAAAAAAATTTGGAAAAATTTTTCGAAAAAAATTTTCATAAAAAATTTTCGAAAAAATTTCGAAAAAAAATTTTCGGAAAAAATTTTGAAAAAAGATTTCGAAAAAAAAATTTCGAAAAAAATTTCGAAAAAGATTTTCGAAAGAAATTTCGAAAAACAAATTAGGAAAAAATTTTGAAAAAAATTTCGAAAAAAATTTTGAAAAAAGATTTCGAAAAAAAATTTTCGAAAAAATAAAAAAAAAATTTTCGAAAAAAAATTTGAAAAAAAAATTTGAAAAAAAATTTCGAAAAAAATTTCGAAAAAAATTTCGAAAAAACTTTCGAAAAAAATTTTCGAAAAAAATTTCGAAAAAAATTTTTAAAAAAAATTTCGAAATAAATTTTCAGAAAAATTTTCGAAAAAATTTGAGAAAAAAATTTTCAAAAAAATTTTCGAAAAAAATTTCGAAAAACAATTTTCGAAAAAAAATTTTCGAAAAAATTTTGAAAAAAATTTTCGAAATAGTTTTGAAAAAAAATTTTCGAAAAAAATTTCGAAAAAAATTTTGAAAAAAAAATTCGAAAAAAATTTTGAAAAAGATTTTCGAAATTAATTTTCAAAAAAATTTTCAAAGAAATTTTGGAAAAAAATTTTTCGAAAAAAATTTCGAAAAAAATTATGAAAAAAAATTTCGAAAAAAAATTTGAAAAAAATTTTCAAAAAAGATTTCGAAAAAAAATTTTAGAAAAAAATTTTCAAAAAAATTTTCGAAAAAATTTTGGAAAAAAATTTTTCGAAAAAAATTTTGAAAAAAATTTTCGAAAAAAATTTCGAAAAAAAATTTCGAAAAAAATTTTGAAAAAAATTTTCGAAAAAAAATTGAAAAAAATTTTCGAAAAAAAATTTTGGAAAAAATTTTGAAAAAAAATTTTCGAAAAAAATTTTGAAAAAGAATTTTGAAAAAAATTTCGAAAAAAATTTCGAAAAAAATTTTCGAAAAAAATTTCGAAAAAAATTTTGAAAAAAAATTTTGAAAAAAATTTTCAGAAAAATTTTCCAAAAAATTTGGGAAAAAAATTTTTCAAAAAATATTTTCGAAAAAAATTTCGAAAAAAAATTTTCGAAAAACATTTTGAAAAAAAAATTCGAAAAAATTTTGAAAAAAAAATTTCGAAAAAAATTTCGAAAAAAATTTTGAAAAAAATTTTCGAAAATAATTTTGAAAAAAAATTTTCGAAAAAATATTTGAAAAAAAACCGAAAAAAATTTTCAAAAAAATTTTCGAAAAAATTTTGGAAAAAAATTTTTCGAAAAAAATTTCAAAAAAAAAATTTCGAAAAAAATTATGAAAAAAATTATTGAAAAAAAATTTTCAAAAAAATTTTCGAAAAAATTTTGGAAAAAAATTTATCGAAAAAAATTTTTCGAAAAAAATTTTGAATAAAATTTTCGAAAAAAATTTCGAAAAAAAATTTGAAAAAAATTTTCGAAAAAAATTTCGAAGAAAAATTTTCGAAAAAAATTTTGAAAAAAAATTTCGAAAAAATATTTTCGAAAAAAATTTTCAAAAAAATTTGAAAAAAATTTCGAAAAAAATTTTGAAAAAAAATTTTCGAAAAAAGTTTTCAAAAAAATTTTTCGAAAAAAATTGTCAAAAAAATTTGGGAAAAAAATTTCTCAAAAAATATTTTCGAAAAAAATTTCGAAAAAAATTTTCAGAAAAAAATTTCGAAAAAAAATTTTCGAAAAAAATGTTGAAAAAAAATTTCGAAAAAAATTTTGAAAAAAAATTTCGAAAAAAATTTTTAAAAAAATTTTCGAAAAAAATTTCGAAAAAAAATTTAAAAAAAAATTCGAAAAAAATTTTCAAAAAAAATTTAGAAAAAATTTTGCAAAAAAATTTTTCGAAAAAAATTTTCAAAAAAATTTGGAAAAATTTTTCGAAAAAAATTTTCATAAAAAATATTTGAAAAAATTTCGAAAAAAAATTTTCGGAAAAAATTTTGAAAAAAATTTTCGAAAAAAAAATTTCGTAAAAAAAATTTTCGAAAAAAATTTTGAAAAAAAATTTCGAAAAAAATTTTCAAAAAAATTTTCGAAAAAATTTTGGAAAAAAATTTTTCGAAAAAAATTTCGAAAAAAAATTTTCGAAAAAAATTTCAAAAAAAATTTTGAAAAAAATTTTCGAAAAAAACTTCGAAAAAAAATTTTCGAAAAAAATTTCGAAAAAAAATTTTCGAAAAAAATTTTGAAAAAAAACCGAAAAAAATTTTCAAAAAAATGTTCGAAAAAAATTTTCAAAAACATTTTCGAAAAAAATTTTCAAAAAAATTTTCGAAAAGTTATTGGAAAAAAATTTTTCGAAAAAAATTTCGAAAGAAATTTTGAAAAAAATTTTCGAAAAAAATATCGAAAAAAAATTTTCGAAAAAAAATTCGAAAAAAATTTTAAAAAAAATTTTCGAAAAAATTTTCGAAATAAATTTCGAAAAAAAATTTTCGAAAAAATTTTCGAAAAAAATTTAAAAAAAAAATTTTCAAAAAAAATTTTCGAAAAAAATTTGAAAAAAAATTTCGAAAGAAATTTTCAAAAAAATTTTCGAAAAAGTTTTGGAAAAAAATTTTTCCAAAAAAATTTTGAAAAAAATTTCGAAAAAGAATTTGAAAAAAATTTTTGAAAAAAATTTCGAAAAAAAATTTTCGAAAAAAATTTTCGAAAAAAATTTCGAGAAAAAATTTTCGAAAAAATTTTGAAAAAAGATTTCGAAAAAAAATTTTCGAAAAAATAAAAAAAAAATTTTCCAAAAAAAAATTTGAAAAAAAATTTGAAAAAAAATTTCGAAAAAAATTTCGAAAAAAATTTCGAAAAAACTTTCGAAAAAAATTTTCGAAAAAAATTTCGAAAAAAATTTTTAAAAAAAATTTCGAAATAAATTTTCAGAAAAATTTTCGAAAAAATTTGAGAAAAAAATTTTCAAAAAAATTTACGAAAAAAATTTCGGAAAAAAATTTTCGAAAAAAAATTTTCGAAAAAATTTTGAAAAAAATTTTCGAAAAAGTTTTGAAAAAAAATTTTCGAAAAAAATTTCGAAAAAAATTTTGAAAAAAAAATTCGAAAAAAATTTTGAAAAAAATTTTCGAAAATAATTTTCAAAAAAATTTTCGAAAAAATTTTGGAAAAAAAATTTTCGAAAAAAATTGCGAAAAAAAAATTTCGAAAAAAATTATTAAAAAAATTTTCGAAATAAAATTTGAAAAAAAATTTCGAAAAAAATTTTCAAAGAAATTTTCGAAAAAATTTTGGAAAAAATTTTTCGAAAAAAATTTAAAAAAAATTTTCGAAAAAAATTTCGAAAAAAAATTTGAAAAAAATTTTCAAAAAAGATTTCGAAAAAAAATTTTCGAAAAAAATTTTCCAAAAAAATTTGGAAAAATTTTTCGAAAAAAATTTTCTTAAAAAATTTTCGAAAAAATTTCGAAAAAAAATTTTCGGAAAAAATTTTGAAAAAAGATTTCGAAAAAAAAATTTCGAAAAAAATTTCGAAAAAGATTTTCGAAAGAAATTTCGAAAAACAAATTAGGAAAAAATTTTGAAAAAAATTTCCAAAAAAAAATTTTCGAAAAAAATCTTGAAAAAAAAATTTCGAAAAAAATTATGAAAAAAATTTTCGAAAAAAAATTTGAAAAAAAATTTCGAAAGAAATTTTCAAAAAAATTTTCGAAAAAATTTTGGAAAAAAATTTTTCCAATAAAATTTTGAAAAAAATTTTCAAAAAAAATTTCGAAAAAGAATTTGAAAAAAATTTTTGAAAAAAATTTCGAAAAAAAATTTTCGAAAAAAATTTTCGAAAAAAATTTCGAGAAAAAATTTTCGAAAAAATTTTGAAAAAAGATTTCGAAAAAAAATTTTCGAAAAAATAAAAAAAAAATTTTCGAAAAAAAATTTGAAAAAAAAATTTGAAAAAAAATTTCGAAAAAAATTTCGAAAAAAATTTCGAAAAAACTTTCGAAAAAAATTTTCGAAAAAAATTTTGAAAAAAATTTTTAAAAAAAATTTCGAAATAAATTTTCAGAAAAATTTTCGAAAAAATTTGAGAAAAAAATTTTCAAAAAAATTTTCGAAAAAAATTTCGGAAAAAAATTTTCGAAAAAAAATTTTCGAAAAAATTTTGAAAAAAATTTTCGAAAAAGTTTTGAAAAAAAATTTTCGAAAAAAATTTCGAAAAAAATTTTGAAAAAAAAATTCGAAAAAAATTTTGAAAAAAATTTTCGAAATTAATTTTCAAAAAAATTTTCAAAGAAATTTTGGAAAAAAATTTTTCGAAAAAAATTTCGAAAAAAATTATGAAAAAAAATTTCGATAAAAAATTTGAAAAAAATTTTCAAAAAAGATTTCGAAAAAAAATTTTAGAAAAAAATTTTGAAAAAAAATTTCGAAAAAAATTTTCAAAAAAATTTTCGAAAAAATTTTGGAAAAAAATTTTTCGAAAAAAATTTTGAAAAACATTTTCGAAAAAAATTTCGAAAAAAAATTTCGAAAAAAATTTTGAAAAAAATTTTCGAAAAAAATTTTCGGAAAAAATTTTGAAAAAACTTTCGAAAAAAAAATTTTCGAAAAAAATTTTGAAAAAAAAATTTCGAAAAAAATTATGAAAAAAAAATTCGAAAAAGAATTTGAAAAAAATTTTCGAAACAAATTTCGAAAAAATATTTTTTAAAAAAAATTTCGAAAGAAATTTTCGAAAAAAAAAAAAAAAATTTTCGAAAAAAAATTTTCGAAAAAAATTTTCGAAAAAAATTTCGAAAAAAAATTTTCGAAAAAATTTTGAAAAAAATTTCCAAAAAAAAATTTTCGAAAAAAAATTTTCGAAAAAAAGTTTCGAAAAAAATTTCGAAAAAAAATTTTCGAAAAAATTTTGAAAAAAATCTTCGAAAAAATATTTTCGAAAAAATAAAAAAAAAAATTTCAAAAACAAATTTGAAAAAAAAAATTGAAAAAAAAATTCGAAAAAAATTTCAAAAAAAATTTTCGAATAAAATTTCGAAAAAAATTTTTTAAAAAAATTTCGAAAAAAACTTTCAGAAAAATTTTCGAAAAAATTTGGGAAAAAAATTTCTCAAAAAATATTTTCGAAAAAAATTTCGAAAAAAAATTTTCGAAAAAAATTTCGAAAGAAATTTCGAAAAAAATTTTCAAAAAAATTTTAGAAAAAATTTTGCAAAAAAATTTTTCGAAAAAAATTTTGCAAAAAAATTTTTCGAAATAAAATTTTCAAAAAAATTTTCGAAAAAAATTTCGGAAAAAAAATTTTCGAAAAAAAATTTTCGAAAAAATTTTGAAAAAAAATTTTCGAAAAAAATTTCGAAAAAAATTTTGAAAAAAAAATTCGAAAAAAATTTTGAAAAAAATTTTCGAAAATAATTTTCAAAAAAATTTTCGACAAAATTCTGGAAAAAAATTTTTCGAAAAAAATTGCGAAAAAAAAATTTCGAAAAAAATTATTAAAAAAATTTTCGAATTAAAATTTGAAAAAAAATTTCGAAAAAAATTTTCAAAGAAATTTTCGAAAAAATTTTGGAAAACATTTTTCCAAAAAAATTTAAAAAAAATTTTCGAAAAAAATTTCGAAAAAAAATTTGAAAAAAATTTTCAAAAAAGATTTCGAAAAAAAATTTTCGAAAAAAATTTTCGAAAAAAATTTGGAAAAATTTTTCGAAAAAAATGTTCATAAAAAATTTTCGAAAAAATTTCGAAAAAAAATTTTCGGAAAAAATTTTGAAAAAAGATTTCGAAAAAAAAATTTCGAAAAAAATTTCGAAAAAGATTTTCGAAAGAAATTTCGAAAAACAAATTAGGAAAAAAATTTGAAAAAAATTTCCAAAAAAAAATTTTCGAAAAAAATCTTGAAAAAAAAATTTCGAAAAAAATTATGAAAAAAATTTTCGAAAAAAAATTTGAAAAAAAATTTCGAAAGAAATTTTCAAAAAAATTTTTGAAAAAATTTTGGAAAAAAATTTTTCCAAAAAAATTTTGAAAAAAATTTTCAAAAAAAATTTCGAAAAAGAATTTGAAAAAAATTTTTGAAAAAAATTTCGAAAAAAAATTTTCGAAAAAAATTTTCGAAAAAACTTTCGAGAAAAAATTTTCGAAAAAATTTTGAAAAAAGATTTCGAAAAAAAATTTTCGAAAAAATAAAAAAAAAATTTTCGAAAAAAAATTTGAAAAAAAAATTTGAAAAAAAATTTCGAAAAAAATTTTCAAAGAAATTTTCGAAAAAATTTTGGAAAAAATTTTCGAAAAAAATTTAAAAAAAATTTTCGAAAAAAATTTCGAAAAAAAATTTGAAAAAAATTTTCAAAAAAGATTTCGAAAAAAAATTTTCGAAAAAAATTTTCCAAAAAAATTTGGAAAAATTTTTCGAAAAAAATTTTCATAAAAAATTTTCGAAAAAATTTCGAAAAAAAATTTTCGGAAAAAATTTTGAAAAAAGATTTCGAAAAAAAAATTTCGAAAAAAATTTCGAAAAAGATTTTCGAAAGAAATTTCGAAAAACAAATTAGGAAAAAATTTTGAAAAAAATTTCCAAAAAAAAATTTTCGAAAAAAATCTTGAAAAAAAAATTTCGAAAAAAATTTTCGAAAAAAAATTTGAAAAAAAATTTCGAAAGAAATTTTCAAAAAAATTTTCGAAAAAATTTTGGAAAAAAATTTTTCCAAAAAAATTTTGAAAAAAATTTTCAAAAAAAATTTCGAAAAAGAATTTGAAAAAAATTTTTGAAAAAAATTTCGAAAAAAATTTTCGAAAAAAATTTCGAGAAAAAATTTTCGAAAAAATTTTGAAAAAAGATTTCGAAAAAAAATTTTCGAAAAAATAAAAAAAAAATTTTCGAAAAAAAATTTGAAAAAAAAATTTGAAAAAAAATTTCGAAAAAAATTTCGAAAAAAATTTCGAAAAAACTTTCGAAAAAAATTTTCGAAAAAAATTTTGAAAAAAATTTTTAAAAAAAATTTCGAAATAAATTTTCAGAAAAATTTTCGAAAAAATTTGAGAAAAAAATTTTCAAAAAAATTTTCGAAAAAAATTTCGGAAAAAAATTTTCGAAAAAAAAAATTTTCGAAAAAATTTTGAAAAAAATTTTCGAAAAAGTTTTGAAAAAAAATTTTCGAAAAAAATTTCGAAAAAAATTTTGAAAAAAAAATTCGAAAAAAATTTTGAAAAAAATTTTCGAAATTAATTTTCAAAAAAATTTTCAAAGAAATTTTGGAAAAAAATTTTTCGAAAAAAATTTCGAAAAAAATTATGAAAAAAAATTTCGAAAAAAAATTTGAAAAAAATTTTCAAAAAAGATTTCGAAAAAAAATTTTAGAAAAAAATTTTGAAAAAAAATTTCGAAAAAAATTTTCAAAAAAATTTTCGAAAAAATTTTGGAAAAAAATTTTTCGAAAAAAATTTGGAAAAAAATTTTCGAAAAAAATTTCGAAAAAAAATTTCGAAAAAAATTTTGAAAAAAATTTTCGAAAAAAAAAAAAAAAATTTTCGAAAAAAAATTTTCGAAAAAAATTTTCGAAAAAAATTTCGAAAAAAAATTTTCGAAAAAATTTTGAAAAAAATTTCCAAAAAAAAATTTTCGAAAAAAAATTTTCGAAAAAAAGTTTCGAAAAAAATTTCGAAAAAAAATTTTCGAAAAAATTTTGAAAAAAATCTTCGAAAAAATATTTTCGAAAAAATAAAAAAAAAAATTTCAAAAACAAATTTGAAAAAAAAAATTGAAAAAAAAATTCGAAAAAAATTTCAAAAAAAATTTTCGAATAAAATTTCGAAAAAAATTTTTTAAAAAAATTTCGAAAAAAACTTTCAGAAAAATTTTCGAAAAAATTTGGGAAAAAAATTTCTCAAAAAATATTTTCGAAAAAAATTTCGAAAAAAAATTTTCGAAAAAAATTTCGAAAGAAATTTCGAAAAAAATTTTCAAAAAAATTTTAGAAAAAATTTTGCAAAAAAATTTTTCGAAAAAAATTTTGCAAAAAAATTTTTCGAAATAAAATTTTCAAAAAAATTTTCGAAAAAAATTTCGGAAAAAAAATTTTCGAAAAAAAATTTTCGAAAAAATTTTGAAAAAAAATTTTCGAAAAAAATTTCGAAAAAAATTTTGAAAAAAAAATTCGAAAAAAATTTTGAAAAAAATTTTCGAAAATAATTTTCAAAAAAATTTTCGACAAAATTCTGGAAAAAAATTTTTCGAAAAAAATTGCGAAAAAAAAATTTCGAAAAAAATTATTAAAAAAATTTTCGAATTAAAATTTGAAAAAAAATTTCGAAAAAAATTTTCAAAGAAATTTTCGAAAAAATTTTGGAAAACATTTTTCGAAAAAAATTTAAAAAAAATTTTCGAAAAAAATTTCGAAAAAAAATTTGAAAAAAATTTTCAAAAAAGATTTCGAAAAAAAATTTTCGAAAAAAATTTTCGAAAAAAATTTGGAAAAATTTTTCGAAAAAAATGTTCATAAAAAATTTTCGAAAAAATTTCGAAAAAAAATTTTCGGAAAAAATTTTGAAAAAAGATTTCGAAAAAAAAATTTCGAAAAAAATTTCGAAAAAGATTTTCGAAAGAAATTTCGAAAAACAAATTAGGAAAAAAATTTGAAAAAAATTTCCAAAAAAAAATTTTCGAAAAAAATCTTGAAAAAAAAATTTCGAAAAAAATTATGAAAAAAATTTTCGAAAAAAAATTTGAAAAAAAATTTCGAAAGAAATTTTCAAAAAAATTTTTGAAAAAATTTTGGAAAAAAATTTTTCCAAAAAAATTTTGAAAAAAATTTTCAAAAAAAATTTCGAAAAAGAATTTGAAAAAAATTTTTGAAAAAAATTTCGAAAAAAAATTTTCGAAAAAAATTTTCGAAAAAACTTTCGAGAAAAAATTTTCGAAAAAATTTTGAAAAAAGATTTCGAAAAAAAATTTTCGAAAAAATAAAAAAAAAATTTTCGAAAAAAAATTTGAAAAAAAAATTTGAAAAAAAATTTCGAAAAAAATTTTCAAAGAAATTTTCGAAAAAATTTTGGAAAAAATTTTCGAAAAAAATTTAAAAAAAATTTTCGAAAAAAATTTCGAAAAAAAATTTGAAAAAAATTTTCAAAAAAGATTTCGAAAAAAAATTTTCGAAAAAAATTTTCCAAAAAAATTTGGAAAAATTTTTCGAAAAAAATTTTCATAAAAAATTTTCGAAAAAATTTCGAAAAAAAATTTTCGGAAAAAATTTTGAAAAAAGATTTCGAAAAAAAAATTTCGAAAAAAATTTCGAAAAAGATTTTCGAAAGAAATTTCGAAAAACAAATTAGGAAAAAATTTTGAAAAAAATTTCCAAAAAAAAATTTTCGAAAAAAATCTTGAAAAAAAAATTTCGAAAAAAATTTTCGAAAAAAAATTTGAAAAAAAATTTCGAAAGAAATTTTCAAAAAAATTTTCGAAAAAATTTTGGAAAAAAATTTTTCCAAAAAAATTTTGAAAAAAATTTTCAAAAAAAATTTCGAAAAAGAATTTGAAAAAAATTTTTGAAAAAAATTTCGAAAAAAAATTTTCGAAAAAAATTTCGAGAAAAAATTTTCGAAAAAATTTTGAAAAAAGATTTCGAAAAAAAATTTTCGAAAAAATAAAAAAAAAATTTTCGAAAAAAAATTTGAAAAAAAAATTTGAAAAAAAATTTCGAAAAAAATTTCGAAAAAAATTTCGAAAAAACTTTCGAAAAAAATTTTCGAAAAAAATTTTGAAAAAAATTTTTAAAAAAAATTTCGAAATAAATTTTCAGAAAAATTTTCGAAAAAATTTGAGAAAAAAATTTTCAAAAAAATTTTCGAAAAAAATTTCGGAAAAAAATTTTCGAAAAAAAAAATTTTCGAAAAAATTTTGAAAAAAATTTTCGAAAAAGTTTTGAAAAAAAATTTTCGAAAAAAATTTCGAAAAAAATTTTGAAAAAAAAATCCGAAAAAAATTTTGAAAAAAATTTTCGAAATTAATTTTCAAAAAAATTTTCAAAGAAATTTTGGAAAAAAATTTTTCGAAAAAAATTTCGAAAAAAATTATGAAAAAAAATTTCGAAAAAAAATTTGAAAAAAATTTTCAAAAAAGATTTCGAAAAAAAATTTTAGAAAAAAATTTTGAAAAAAAATTTCGAAAAAAATTTTCAAAAAAATTTTCGAAAAAATTTTGGAAAAAAATTTTTCGAAAAAAATTTGGAAAAAAATTTTCGAAAAAAATTTCGAAAAAAAATTTCGAAAAAAATTTTGAAAAAAATTTTCGAAAAAAATTTGAAAAAAATTTTCGAAAAAAAATTTTGGAAAAAATTTTGAAAAAAAATTTCGAAAAAAATTTTGAAAAAAAATTTTGAAAAAAATTTTCAGAAAAATTTTCCAAAAAATTTGGGAAAAAAATTTTTCAAAAAATATTTTCGAAAAAAAATTTTCGAAAAACATTTTGAAAAAAAAATTCGAAAAAATTTTGAAAAAAAAATTTCGAAAAAAATTTCGAAAAAAATTTTGAAAAAAATTTTCGAAAATAATTTTGAAAAAAAATTTTCGAAAAAATATTTGAAAAAAAACCGAAAAAAATTTTCAAAAAAATTTTCGAAAAAATTTTGGAAAAAAATTTTTCGAAAAAAATTTCAAAAAAAAAATTTCGAAAAAAATTATGAAAAAAATTTTTGAAAAAAAATTTTCAAAAAAATTTTCGAAAAAATTTTGGAAAAAAATATATCGAAAAAAATTTTTCGAAATAAAATTTTCAAAAAAATTTTCGAAAAAAATTTCGGAAAAAAATTTTCGAAAAAAAATTTTCGAAAAAATTTTGAAAAAAAATTTTCGAAAAAAATTTCGAAAAAAATTTTGAAAAAAAAATTCGAAAAAAATTTCGAAAAAAATTTCGAAAAAACTTTCGAAAAAAATTTTCGAAAAAAATTTCGAAAAAAATTTTTAAAAAAAATTTCGAAATAAATTTTCAGAAAAATTTTCGAAAAAATTTGAGAAAAAAATTTTCAAAAAAATTTTCGAAAAAAATTTCGGAAAAAAATTTTCGAAAAAAAATTTTCGAAAAAATTTTGAAAAACATTTTCGAAAAAGTTTTGAAAAAAAATTTTCGAAAAAAATTTCGAAAAAAATTATGAAAAAAAAATTCGAAAAAAATTTTGAAAAAAATTTTCGAAATTAATTTTCAAAAAAAGTTTCAAAGAAATTTTGGAAAAAAATTTTTCGAAAAAAATTTCGAAAAAAATTATGAAAAAAAAATTCGAAAAAAAATTTGAAAAAAATTTTCAAAAAAGATTTCGAAAAAAAATTTTAGAAAAAAATTTTGAAAAAAAATTTCGAAAAAAATTTTCAAAAAAATTTTCGAAAAAATTTTGGAAAAAAATTTTTCGAAAAAAATTTTGAAAAAAATTTTCGAAAAAAATTTTTCGAAATAAAATTTTCAAAAAAATTTTCGAAAAAAATTTCGGAAAAAAATTTTCGAAAAAAAATTTTCGAAAAAATTTTGAAAAAAAATTTTCGAAAAAAATTTCGAAAAAAATTTTGAAAAAAAAATTCGAAAAAAATTTTGAAAAAAATTTTCGAAAATAATTTTCAAAAAAATTTTCGAAAAAATTTTGGAAAAAAATTTTTCGAAAAAAATTGCGAAAAAAAAATTTCGAAAAAAATTATTAAAAAAATTTTCGAAATAAAATTTGAAAAAAAATTTCGAAAAAAATTTTCAAAGAAATTTTCGAAAAAATTTTGGAAAAAATTTTTCGAAAAAAATTTAAAAAAAATTTTCGAAAAAAATTTCGAAAAAAAATTTGAAAAAAATTTTCAAAAAAGATTTCGAAAAAAAATATTCGAAAAAAATTTTCGAAAAAAATTTGGAAAAATTTTTCGAAAAAAATTTTCATAAAAAATTTTCGAAAAAATTTCGAAAAAAAATTTTCGGAAAAAATTTTGAAAAAAGATTTCGAAAAAAAAATTTCGAAAAAAATTTCGAAAAAGATTTTCGAAAGAAATTTCGAAAAACAAATTAGGAAAAAATTTTGAAAAAAATTTCGAAAAAAATTTAGAAAAAAGATTTCGAAAAAAAATTTTCGAAAAAATAAAAAAAAAAATTTCGAAAAAAAATTTGAAAAAAAAATTTGAAAAAAAATTTCGAAAAAAATTTCGAAAAAAATTTCGAAAAAACTTTCGAAAAAAATTTTCGAAAAAAATTTCGAAAAAAATTTTTAAAAAAAATTTCGAAATAAATTTTCAGAAAAATTTTCGAAAAAATTTGAGAAAAAAATTTTCAAAAAAATTTTCGAAAAAAATTTCGGAAAAAAATTTTCGAAAAAAAATTTTCGAAAAAATTTTGAAAAAAATTTTCGAAAAAGTTTTGAAAAACAATTTTCGAAAAAAATTTCAAAAAAAAATTTGAAAAAAAAATTCGAAAAAAATTTTGAAAAAAATTTTCGAAAATAATTTTCAAAAAAATTTTCGAAAAAATTTTGGAAAAAAATCTTTCGAAAAAAATTGCGAAAAAAAAATTTCGAAAAAAATTATTAAAAAAATTTTCGAAATAAAATTTGAAAAAAAATTTCGAAAAAAATTTTCAAAGAAATTTTCGAAAAAATTTTGGAAAAAATTTTTCGAAAAAAATTTAAAAAAAATTTTCGAAAAAAATTTCGAAAAAAAATTTGAAAAAAATTTTCAAAAAAGATTTCGAAAAAAAAATTTCGAAAAAAATTTTCGAAAAAAATTTGGAAAAGTTTTTCGAAAAAAATTTTCATAAAAAATTTTCGAAAAAATTTCGAAAATGAATTTTCGGAAAAAATTTTGAAAAAAGATTTCGAAAAAAAAATTTCGAAAAAAATTTCGAAAAAGATTTTCGAAAGAAATTTCGAAAAACAAATTAGGAAAAAATTTTGAAAAAAATTTCCAAAAAAAAATTTTCGAAAAAAATCTTGAAAAAAAAATTTCGAAAAAAATTATGAAAAAAATTTTCGAAAAAAAATTTGAAAAAAAATTTCGAAAGAAATTTTCAAAAAAATTTTCGAAAAAATTTTGGAAAAAAATTTTTCCAAAAAAATTTTGAAAAAAATTTTCAAAAAAAATTTCGAAAAAGAATTTGAAAAAAATTTTTGAAAAAAATTTCGAAAAAAAATTTTCGAAAAAAATTTTCGAAAAAAATTTCGAGAAAAAATTTTCGAAAAAATTTTGAAAAAAGATTTCGAAAAAAAATTTTCGAAAAAATAAAAAAAAAATTTTCGAAAAAAAATTTGAAAAAAAAATTTGAAAAAAAATTTCGAAAAAAATTTCGAAAAAAATTTCGAAAAAACTTTCGAAAAAAATTTTCGAAAAAAATTTCGAAAAAAATTTTTAAAAAAAATTTCGAAATAAATTTTCAGAAAAATTTTCGAAAAAATTTGAGAAAAAAATTTTCAAAAAAATTTTCGAAAAAAATTTCGGAAAACAATTTTCGAAAAAAAATTTTCGAAAAAATTTTGAAAAAAATTTTCGAAAAAGTATTGAAAAAGAATTTTCGAAAAAAATTTCGAAAAAAATTTTGAAAAAAAAATTCGAAAAAAATTTTGAAAAAGATTATGAAAAAAAATTTCGAAAAAAAATTTGAAAAAAATTTTCAAAAAAGATTTCGAAAAAAAATTTTAGAAAAAAATTTTCAAAAAAATTTTCGAAAAAATTTTGGAAAAAAATTTTTCGAAAAAAATTTTGAAAAAAATTTTCGAAAAAAATTTCGAAAATAAATTTCGAAAAAAATTTTGAAAAAAATTTTCGAAAAAAATTTGAAAAAAATTTTCGAAAAAAAATTTTGGAAAAAATTTTGAAAAAAAATTTTCGAAAAAAATTTTGAAAAAGAATTTTGAAAAAAATTTCGAAAAAAATTTCGAAAAAAATTTTCGAAAAAAATTTCGAAAAAAATTTTGAAAAAAAATTTTGAAAAAAATTTTCAGAAAAATTTTCCAAAAAATTTGGGAAAAAAATTTTTCAAAAAATATTTTCGAAAAAAATTTCGAAAAAAAATTTTCGAAAAACATTTTGAAAAAAAAATTCGAAAAAATTTTGAAAAAAAAATTTCGAAAAAAATTTCGAAAAAAATTTTGAAAAAAATTTTCGAAAATAACTTTGAAAAAAAATTTTCGAAAAAATATTTGAAAAAAAACCGAAAAAAATTTTCAAAAAAATTTTCGAAAAAATTTTGGAAAAAAATTTTTCGAAAAAAATTTCAAAAAAAAAATTTCGAAAAAAATTATGAAAAAAATTTTTGAAAAAAATTTTCAAAAAAATTTTCGAAAAAATTTTGGAAAAAAATTTATCGAAAAAAATTTTTCGAAAAAAATTTTGAATAAAATTTTCGAAAAAAATTTCGAAAAAAAATTTGAAAAAAATTTTCGAAAAAAATTTCGAAGAAAAATTTTCGAAAAAAATTTTGAAAAAAAATTTCGAAAAAAAATTTTCGAAAAAAATTTTCAAAAAAATTTGAAAAAAATTTCGAAAAAAATTTTGAAAAAAAATTTTCGAAAAAAGTTTTCAAAAAAATTTTTCGAAAAAAATTGTCAAAAAAATTTGGGAAAAAAATTTCTCAAAAAATATTTTCGAAAAAAATTTCGAAAAAAATTTTCAGAAAAAAATTTCGAAAAAAAATTTTCGAAAAAAATGTTGAAAAAAAATTTCGAAAAAAATTTTGAAAAAAAATTTCGAAAAAAATTTTTAAAAAAATTTTCGAAAAAAATTTCGAAAAAAATTTTGAAAAAAAAATTCGAAAAAAATTTTGAAAAAAATTTTCGAAAATAATTTTCAAAAAAATTTTCGAAAAAATTTTGGAAAAAAATTTTTCGAAAAAAATTGCGAAAAAAAAATTTCGAAAAAAATTATTAAAAAAATTTTCGAAATAAAATTTGAAAAAAAATTTCGAAAAAAATTTTCAAAGAAATTTTCGAAAAAATTTTGGAAAAAATTTTTCGAAAAAAATTTAAAAAAAATTTTCGAAAAAAATTTCGAAAAAAAATTTGAAAAAAATTTTCAAAAAAGATTTCGAAAAAAAATATTCGAAAAAAATTTTCGAAAAAAATTTGGAAAAATTTTTCGAAAAAAATTTTCATAAAAAATTTTCGAAAAAATTTCGAAAAAAAATTTTCGGAAAAAATTTTGAAAAAAGATTTCGAAAAAAAAATTTCGAAAAAAATTTCGAAAAAGATTTTCGAAAGAAATTTCGAAAAACAAATTAGGAAAAAATTTTGAAAAAAATTTCGAAAAAAATTTAGAAAAAAGATTTCGAAAAAAAATTTTCGAAAAAATAAAAAAAAAAATTTCGAAAAAAAATTTGAAAAAAAAATTTGAAAAAAAATTTCGAAAAAAATTTCGAAAAAAATTTCGAAAAAACTTTCGAAAAAAATTTTCGAAAAAAATTTCGAAAAAAATTTTTAAAAAAAATTTCGAAATAAATTTTCAGAAAAATTTTCGAAAAAATTTGAGAAAAAAATTTTCAAAAAAATTTTCGAAAAAAATTTCGGAAAAAAATTTTCGAAAAAAAATTTTCGAAAAAATTTTGAAAAAAATTTTCGAAAAAGTTTTGAAAAACAATTTTCGAAAAAAATTTCAAAAAAAAATTTGAAAAAAAAATTCGAAAAAAATTTTGAAAAAAATTTTCGAAAATAATTTTCAAAAAAATTTTCGAAAAAATTTTGGAAAAAAATCTTTCGAAAAAAATTGCGAAAAAAAAATTTCGAAAAAAATTATTAAAAAAATTTTCGAAATAAAATTTGAAAAAAAATTTCGAAAAAAATTTTCAAAGAAATTTTCGAAAAAATTTTGGAAAAAATTTTTCGAAAAAAATTTAAAAAAAATTTTCGAAAAAAATTTCGAAAAAAAATTTGAAAAAAATTTTCAAAAAAGATTTCGAAAAAAAAATTTCGAAAAAAATTTTCGAAAAAAATTTGGAAAAGTTTTTCGAAAAAAATTTTCATAAAAAATTTTCGAAAAAATTTCGAAAATGAATTTTCGGAAAAAATTTTGAAAAAAGATTTCGAAAAAAAAATTTCGAAAAAAATTTCGAAAAAGATTTTCGAAAGAAATTTCGAAAAACAAATTAGGAAAAAATTTTGAAAAAAATTTCCAAAAAAAAATTTTCGAAAAAAATCTTGAAAAAAAAATTTCGAAAAAAATTATGAAAAAAATTTTCGAAAAAAAATTTGAAAAAAAATTTCGAAAGAAATTTTCAAAAAAATTTTCGAAAAAATTTTGGAAAAAAATTTTTCCAAAAAAATTTTGAAAAAAATTTTCAAAAAAAATTTCGAAAAAGAATTTGAAAAAAATTTTTGAAAAAAATTTCGAAAAAAAATTTTCGAAAAAAATTTTCGAAAAAAATTTCGAGAAAAAATTTTCGAAAAAATTTTGAAAAAAGATTTCGAAAAAAAATTTTCGAAAAAATAAAAAAAAAATTTTCGAAAAAAAATTTGAAAAAAAAATTTGAAAAAAAATTTCGAAAAAAATTTCGAAAAAAATTTCGAAAAAACTTTCGAAAAAAATTTTCGAAAAAAATTTCGAAAAAAATTTTTAAAAAAAATTTCGAAATAAATTTTCAGAAAATTTTCGAAAAAATTTGAGAAAAAAATTTTCAAAAAAATTTTCGAAAAAAATTTCGGAAAACAATTTTCGAAAAAAAATTTTCGAAAAAATTTTGAAAAAAATTTTCGAAAAAGTATTGAAAAAGAATTTTCGAAAAAAATTTCGAAAAAAATTTTGAAAAAAAAATTCGAAAAAAATTTTGAAAAAGATTATGAAAAAAAATTTCGAAAAAAAATTTGAAAAAAATTTTCAAAAAAGATTTCGAAAAAAAATTTTAGAAAAAAATTTTCAAAAAAATTTTCGAAAAAATTTTGGAAAAAAATTTTTCGAAAAAAATTTTGAAAAAAATTTTCGAAAAAAATTTCGAAAATAAATTTCGAAAAAAATTTTGAAAAAAATTTTCGAAAAAAATTTGAAAAAAATTTTCGAAAAAAAATTTTGGAAAAAATTTTGAAAAAAAATTTTCGAAAAAAATTTTGAAAAAGAATTTTGAAAAAAATTTCGAAAAAAATTTCGAAAAAAATTTTCGAAAAAAATTTCGAAAAAAATTTTGAAAAAAAATTTTGAAAAAAATTTTCAGAAAAATTTTCCAAAAAATTTGGGAAAAAAATTTTTCAAAAAATATTTTCGAAAAAAATTTCGAAAAAAAATTTTCGAAAAACATTTTGAAAAAAAAATTCGAAAAAATTTTGAAAAAAAAATTTCGAAAAAAATTTCGAAAAAAATTTTGAAAAAAATTTTCGAAAATAACTTTGAAAAAAAATTTTCGAAAAAATATTTGAAAAAAAACCGAAAAAAATTTTCAAAAAAATTTTCGAAAAAATTTTGGAAAAAAATTTTTCGAAAAAAATTTCAAAAAAAAAATTTCGAAAAAAATTATGAAAAAAATTTTTGAAAAAAATTTTCAAAAAAATTTTCGAAAAAATTTTGGAAAAAAATTTATCGAAAAAAATTTTTCGAAAAAAATTTTGAATAAAATTTTCGAAAAAAATTTCGAAAAAAAATTTGAAAAAAATTTTCGAAAAAAATTTCGAAGAAAAATTTTCGAAAAAAATTTTGAAAAAAAATTTCGAAAAAAAATTTTCGAAAAAAATTTTCAAAAAAATTTGAAAAAAATTTCGAAAAAAATTTTGAAAAAAAATTTTCGAAAAAAGTTTTCAAAAAAATTTTTCGAAAAAAATTGTCAAAAAAATTTGGGAAAAAAATTTCTCAAAAAATATTTTCGAAAAAAATTTCGAAAAAAATTTTCAGAAAAAAATTTCGAAAAAAAATTTTCGAAAAAAATGTTGAAAAAAAATTTCGAAAAAAATTTTGAAAAAAAATTTCGAAAAAAATTTTTAAAAAAATTTTCGAAAAAAATTTCGAAAAAAAATTTAAAAAAAAATTCGAAAAAAATTTTCAAAAAAAATTTAGAAAAAATTTTGCAAAAAAATTTTTCGAAAAAAATTTTCAAAAAAATTTGGAAAAATTTTTCGAAAAAAATTTTCATAAAAAATATTTGGAAAAATTTCGAAAAAAAATTTTCGGAAAAAATTTTGAAAAAAATTTTCGAAAAAAAAATTTCGTAAAAAATTTTCGAAAGAAATTTCGAAAAAAAAATTGGAAAAAATTTTGAAAAAAATTTCCAAAAAAAAATTTTCGAAAAAAATTTCGAAAAAAAATTTTGGAAAAAAAATTTTCGAAAAAAATTTTAAAAAAATTTTCGAAAAAAATTTTCGAAAAAAATTTCGAAAAAAAATTTGAAAAAAATTTTCAAAAAAGATTTCGAAAAAAAATTTTCTAAAAAAATTTTGAAAAAAAATTTCGAAAAAAATTTTGAAAAAAATTTTCGAAAAAATTTTGGAAAAAAATTTTTCGAAAAAAATTTCGAAAAAAAATTTTCGAAAAAAATTTCAAAAAAAATTTTGAAAAAAATTTTCGAAAAAAACTTCGAAAAAAAATTTTCGAAAAAAATTTCGAAAAAAAATTTTCGAAAAAAATTTTGAAAAAAAACCGAAAAAAATTTTCAAAAAAATGTTCGAAAAAAATTTTCAAAAAAATTTTCGAAAAAAATTTTCAAAAAAATTTTCGAAAAGTTTTTGGAAAAAAATTTTTCGAAAAAAATTTCGAAAAAAATTTTGAAAAAAATTTTCGAAAAAAATATCGAAAAAAAATTTTCGAAAAAAATTTGAAAAAAAATTTCGAAAGAAATTTTCAAAAAAATTTTCGAAAAAATTTTGGAAAAAAATTTTTCCAAAAAAATTTTGAAAAAAATTTCGAAAAAGAATTTGAAAAAAATTTTTGAAAAAAATTTCGAAAAAAAATTTTCGAAAAAAATTTTCGAAAAAAATTTCGAGAAAAAATTTTCGAAAAAATTTTGAAAAAAGATTTCGAAAAAAAATTTTCGAAAAAATAAAAAAAAAATTTTCGAAAAAAAATTTGAAAAAAAAATTTGAAAAAAAATTTCGAAAAAAATTTCGAAAAAAATTTCGAAAAAACTTTCGAAAAAAATTTTCGAAAAAAATTTCGAAAAAAATTTTTAAAAAAAATTTCGAAATAAATTTTCAGAAAAATTTTCGAAACAATTTGAGAAAAAAATTTTCGAAAAAATTTGAGAAAAAAATTTTCAAAAAAATTTTCGAAAAAAATTTCGAAAAAAATTTTGAAAAAAAATTTTCGAAAAAAGTTTTCAAAAAAATTTTTCGAAAAAAATTGTCAAAAAAATTTGGGAAAAAAATTTCTCAAAAAATATTTTCGAAAAAAATTTCGAAAAAAATTTTCAGAAAAAAATTTCGAAAAAAAATTTTCGAAAAAAATGTTGAAAAAAAATTTCGAAAAAAATTTTGAAAAAAAATTTCGAAAAAAATTTTTTAAAAAATTTTCGAAAAAAATTTCGAAAAAAAATTTAAAAAAAAATTCGAAAAAAATTTTCAAAAAAAATTTAGAAAAAATTTTGCAAAAAAATTTTTCGAAAAAAATTTTCAAAAAAATTTGGAAAAATTTTTCGAAAAAAATTTTCATAAAAAATATTTGAAAAAATTTCGAAAAAAAATTTTCGGAAAAAATTTTGAAAAAAATTTTCGAAAAAAAAATTTCGTAAAAAATTTTCGAAAGAAATTTCGAAAAAAAAATTGGAAAAAATTTTGAAAAAAATTTCCAAAAAAAAATTTTCGAAAAAAATTTCGAAAAAAAATTTTCGAAAAAAAGTTTTAAAAAAAAATTTTGAAAAAATTTTGAAAAAAATTTTCGAAAAAAATTTGAAAAAAAATTTTCGAAAAAAATTTCGAAAAAAATTTTGAAAAAAAAATTCGAAAAAAATTTTGAAAAAAATTTTCGAAAATAATTTTCAAAAAAATTTTCGAAAAAATTTTGGAAAAAAATTTTTCGAAAAAAATTTCGAAAAAAAAATTTCGAAAAAAATTATAAAAAAAATTTTCGAAAAAAAATTTGAAGAAAAATTTCGAAAAAAATTTTCAAAAAAATTTTCGAAAAAATTTTGGAAAAAAAATTTTCGAAAAAAATTTCGAAAAAAAATTTGAAAAAAATTTTCAAAAAAGATTTCGAAAAAAAATTTTCTAAAAAAATTTTGAAAAAAAATTTCGAAAAAAATTTTGAAAAAAATTTTCGAAAAAATTTTGGAAAAAAATTTTTCGAAAAAAATTTCGAAAAAAAATTTTCGAAAAAAATTTCAAAAAAAATTTTGAAAAAAATTTTGAAAAAAAACCGAAAAAAATTTTCAAAAAAATGTTCGAAAAAAATTTTCAAAAAAATTTTCGAAAAAAATTTTCAAAAAAATTTTCGAAAAGTTTTTGGAAAAAAATTTTTCGAAAAAAATTTCGAAAAAAATTTTGAAAAAAATTTTCGAAAAAAATATCGAAAAAAAATTTTCGAAAAAAAATTCGAAAAAAATTTTGAAAAAAATTTTCGAAAAAATTTTCGAAATAAATTTCGAAAAAAAATTTTCGAAAAAATTTTCGAAAAAAATTAAAAAAAAAAAATTTTCAAAAAAAATTTTCGAAAAAAATTTGAAAAAAAATTTCGAAAGAAATTTTCAAAAAAATTTTCGAAAAAATTTTGGAAAAAAATTTTTCCAAAAAAATTTTGAAAAAAATTTCGAAAAAGAATTTGAAAAAAATTTTTGAAAAAAATTTCGAAAAAAAATTTTCGAAAAAAATTTTCGAAAAAAATTTCGAGAAAAAATTTTCGAAAAAATTTTGAAAAAAGATTTCGAAAAAAAATTTTCGAAAAAAATTTTGAAAAAAAAAATTCGAAAAAAATTTTGAAAAAAATTTTCGAAATTAATTTTCAAAAAAATTTTCAAAGAAATTTTGGAAAAAAATTTTTCGAAAAAAATTTCGAAAAAAATTATGAAAAAAAATTTCGAAAAAAAATTTGAAAAAAATTTTCAAAAAAGATTTCGAAAAAAAATTTTAGAAAAAAATTTTGAAAAAAAATTTCGAAAAAAATTTTCAAAAAAATTTTCGAAAAAATTTTGGAAAAAAATTTTTCGAAAAAAATTTTGAAAAAAATTTTCGAAAAAAATTTCGAAAAAAAATTTCGAAAAAAATTTTGAAAAAAATTTTCGAAAAAAATTTGAAAAAAATTTTCGAAAAAAAATTTTGGAAAAAATTTTGAAAAAGAATTTTGAAAAAAATTTCGAAAAAAATTTCGAAAAAAATTTTCGAAAAAAATTTCGAAAAAAATTTTGAAAAAAAATTTTGAAAAAAATTTTCAGAAAAATTTGGGAAAAAAAATTTTCAAAAAATATTTTCGAAAAAAATTTCGAAAAAAAATTTTCGAAAAAAATTTTGAAAAAAAAATTCGAAAAAATTTTGAAAAAAAATTTCGAAAAAAATTTCGAAAAAAATTTTGAAAAAAATTTTCGAAAAAAATTTCGAAAAAAAATTTTCGAAAAAAATTTGAAAAAAAATTTCGAAAGAAATTTTCAAAAAAATTTTCGAAAAAATTTTGGAAAAAAATTTTTCCAAAAAAATTTTGAAAAAAATTTCGAAAAAGAATTTGAAAAAAATTTTTGAAAAACATTTCGAAAAAAAATTTTCGAAAAAAATTTTCGAAAAAAATTTCGAGAAAAAATTTTCGAAAAAATTTTGAAAAAAGATTTCGAAAAAAAATTTTCGAAAAAATAAAAAAAAAATTTTCGAAAAAAAATTTGAAAAAAAAATTTGAAAAAAAATTTCGAAAAAAATTTCGAAAAAAATTTCGAAAAAACTTTCGAAAAAAATTTTCGAAAAAAATTTCGAAAAAAATTTTTAAAAAAAATTTCGAAATAAATTTTCAGAAAAATTTTCGAAACAATTTGAGAAAAAAATTTTCGAAAAAATTTGAGAAAAAAATTTTCAAAAAAATTTTCGAAAAAAATTTCGAAAAAAATTTTGAAAAAAAATTTTCGAAAAAAGTTTTCAAAAAAATTTTTCGAAAAAAATTGTCAAAAAAATTTGGGAAAAAAATTTCTCAAAAAATATTTTCGAAAAAAATTTCGAAAAAAATTTTCAGAAAAAAATTTCGAAAAAAAATTTTCGAAAAAAATGTTGAAAAAAAATTTCGAAAAAAATTTTGAAAAAAAATTTCGAAAAAAATTTTTTAAAAAATTTTCGAAAAAAATTTCGAAAAAAAATTTTAAAAAAAATTCGAAAAAAATTTTCAAAAAAAATTTAGAAAAAATTTTGCAAAAAAATTTTTCGAAAAAAATTTTCAAAAAAATTTGGAAAAAATTTCGAAAAAAATTTTCATAAAAAATATTTGAAAAAATTTCGAAAAAAAATTTTCGGAAAAAATTTTGAAAAAAATTTTCGAAAAAAAAATTTCGTAAAAAATTTTCGAAAGAAATTTCGAAAAAAAAATTGGAAAAAATTTTGAAAAAAATTTCCAAAAAAAAATTTTCGAAAAAAATTTCGAAAAAAAATTTTCGAAAAAAAGTTTTAAAAAAAAATTTTGAAAAAATTTTGAAAAAAATTTTCGAAAAAAATTTGAAAAAAAATTTTCGAAAAAAATTTCGAAAAAAATTTTGAAAAAAAAATTCGAAAAAAATTTTGAAAAAAATTTTCGAAAATAATTTTCAAAAAAATTTTCGAAAAAATTTTGGAAAAAAATTTTTCGAAAAAAATTTCGAAAAAAAAATTTCGAAAAAAATTATAAAAAAAATTTTCGAAAAAAAATTTGAAGAAAAATTTCGAAAAAAATTTTCAAAAAAATTTTCGAAAAAATTTTGGAAAAAAAATTTTCGAAAAAAATTTCGAAAAAAAATTTGAAAAAAATTTTCAAAAAAGATTTCGAAAAAAAATTTTCTAAAAAAATTTTGAAAAAAAATTTCGAAAAAAATTTTGAAAAAAATTTTCGAAAAAATTTTGGAAAAAAATTTTTCGAAAAAAATTTCGAAAAAAAATTTTCGAAAAAAATTTCAAAAAAAATTTTGAAAAAAATTTTCGAAAAAAACTTCGAAAAAAAATTTTCGAAAAAAATTTCGAAAAAAAATTTTCGAAAAAAATTTTGAAAAAAAACCGAAAAAAATTTTCAAAAAAATGTTCGAAAAAAATTTTCAAAAAAATTTTCGAAAAAAATTTTCAAAAAAATTTTCGAAAAGTTTTTGGAAAAAAATTTTTCGAAAAAAATTTCGAAAAAAATTTTGAAAAAAATTTTCGAAAAAAATATCGAAAAAAAATTTTCGAAAAAAAATTCGAAAAAAATTTTGAAAAAAATTTTCGAAAAAATTTTCGAAATAAATTTCGAAAAAAAATTTTCGAAAAAATTTTCGAAAAAAATTAAAAAAAAAAAATTTTCAAAAAAAATTTTCGAAAAAAATTTGAAAAAAAATTTCGAAAGAAATTTTCAAAAAAATTTTCGAAAAAATTTTGGAAAAAAATTTTTCCAAAAAAATTTTGAAAAAAATTTCGAAAAAGAATTTGAAAAAAATTTTTGAAAAAAATTTCGAAAAAAAATTTTCGAAAAAAATTTTCGAAAAAAATTTCGAGAAAAAATTTTCGAAAAAATTTTGAAAAAAGATTTCGAAAAAAAATTTTCGAAAAAATAAAAAAAAAATTTTCGAAAAAAAATTTGAAAAAAAAATTTTCAAAAAAATTTGAAAAAAATTTCGAAAAAAATTTTGAAAAAAAATTTTCGAAAAAAGTTTTCAAAAAAATTTTTCGAAAAAAATTGTCAAAAAAATTTGGGAAAAAAATTTCTCAAAAAATATTTTCGAAAAAAATTTCGAAAAAAATTTTCAGAAAAAAATTTCGAAAAAAAATTTTCGAAAAAAATGTTGAAAAAAAATTTCGAAAAAAATTTTGAAAAAAAATTTCGAAAAAAATTTTTAAAAAAATTTTCGAAAAAAATTTCGAAAAAAATTTTGAAAAAAAAATTCGAAAAAAATTTTGAAAAAAATTTTCGAAAATAATTTTCAAAAAAATTTTCGAAAAAATTTTGGAAAAAAATTTTTCGAAAAAAATTGCGAAAAAAAAATTTCGAAAAAAATTATTAAAAAAATTTTCGAAATAAAATTTGAAAAAAAATTTCGAAAAAAATTTTCAAAGAAATTTTCGAAAAAATTTTGGAAAAAATTTTTCGAAAAAAATTTAAAAAAAATTTTCGAAAAAAATTTCGAAAAAAAATTTGAAAAAAATTTTCAAAAAAGATTTCGAAAAAAAATATTCGAAAAAAATTTTCGAAAAAAATTTGGAAAAATTTTTCGAAAAAAATTTTCATAAAAAATTTTCGAAAAAATTTCGAAAAAAAATTTTCGGAAAAAATTTTGAAAAAAGATTTCGAAAAAAAAATTTCGAAAAAAATTTCGAAAAAGATTTTCGAAAGAAATTTCGAAAAACAAATTAGGAAAAAATTTTGAAAAAAATTTCGAAAAAAATTTAGAAAAAAGATTTCGAAAAAATATTTTCGAAAAAATAAAAAAAAAAATTTCGAAAAAAAATTTGAAAAAAAAATTTGAAAAAAAATTTCGAAAAAAATTTCGAAAAAAATTTCGAAAAAACTTTCGAAAAAAATTTTCGAAAAAAATTTCGAAAAAAATTTTTAAAAAAAATTTCGAAATAAATTTTCAGAAAAATTTTCGAAAAAATTTGAGAAAAAAATTTTCAAAAAAATTTTCGAAAAAAATTTCGGAAAAAAATTTTCGAAAAAAAATTTTCGAAAAAATTTTGAAAAAAATTTTCGAAAAAGTTTTGAAAAACAATTTTCGAAAAAAATTTCAAAAAAAAATTTGAAAAAAAAATTCGAAAAAAATTTTGAAAAAAATTTTCGAAAATAATTTTCAAAAAAATTTTCGAAAAAATTTTGGAAAAAAATCTTTCGAAAAAAATTGCGAAAAAAAAATTTCGAAAAAAATTATTAAAAAAATTTTCGAAATAAAATTTGAAAAAAAATTTCGAAAAAAATTTTCAAAGAAATTTTCGAAAAAATTTTGGAAAAAATTTTTCGAAAAAAATTTAAAAAAAATTTTCGAAAAAAATTTCGAAAAAAAATTTGAAAAAAATTTTCAAAAAAGATTTCGAAAAAAAAATTTCGAAAAAAATTTTCGAAAAAAATTTGGAAAAGTTTTTCGAAAAAAATTTTCATAAAAAATTTTCGAAAAAATTTCGAAAATGAATTTTCGGAAAAAATTTTGAAAAAAGATTTCGAAAAAAAAATTTCGAAAAAAATTTCGAAAAAGATTTTCGAAAGAAATTTCGAAAAACAAATTAGGAAAAAATTTTGAAAAAAATTTCCAAAAAAAAATTTTCGAAAAAAATCTTGAAAAAAAAATTTCGAAAAAAATTATGAAAAAAATTTTCGAAAAAAAATTTGAAAAAAAATTTCGAAAGAAATTTTCAAAAAAATTTTCGAAAAAATTTTGGAAAAAAATTTTTCCAAAAAAATTTTGAAAAAAATTTTCAAAAAAAATTTCGAAAAAGAATTTGAAAAAAATTTTTGAAAAAAATTTCGAAAAAAAATTTTCGAAAAAAATTTTCGAAAAAAATTTCGAGAAAAAATTTTCGAAAAAATTTTGAAAAAAGATTTCGAAAAAAAATTTTCGAAAAAATAAAAAAAAAATTTTCGAAAAAAAATTTGAAAAAAAAATTTGAAAAAAAATTTCGAAAAAAATTTCGAAAAAAATTTCGAAAAAACTTTCGAAAAAAATTTTCGAAAAAAATTTCGAAAAAAATTTTTAAAAAAAATTTCGAAATAAATTTTCAGAAAATTTTCGAAAAAATTTGAGAAAAAAATTTTCAAAAAAATTTTCGAAAAAAATTTCGGAAAACAATTTTCGAAAAAAAATTTTCGAAAAAATTTTGAAAAAAATTTTCGAAAAAGTATTGAAAAAGAATTTTCGAAAAAAATTTCGAAAAAAATTTTGAAAAAAAAATTCGAAAAAAATTTTGAAAAAGATTATGAAAAAAAATTTCGAAAAAAAATTTGAAAAAAATTTTCAAAAAAGATTTCGAAAAAAAATTTTAGAAAAAAATTTTCAAAAAAATTTTCGAAAAAATTTTGGAAAAAAATTTTTCGAAAAAAATTTTGAAAAAAATTTTCGAAAAAAATTTCGAAAATAAATTTCGAAAAAAATTTTGAAAAAAATTTTCGAAAAAAATTTGAAAAAAATTTTCGAAAAAAAATTTTGGAAAAAATTTTGAAAAAAAATTTTCGAAAAAAATTTTGAAAAAGAATTTTGAAAAAAATTTCGAAAAAAATTTCGAAAAAAATTTTCGAAAAAAATTTCGAAAAAAATTTTGAAAAAAAATTTTGAAAAAAATTTTCAGAAAAATTTTCCAAAAAATTTGGGAAAAAAATTTTTCAAAAAATATTTTCGAAAAAAATTTCGAAAAAAAATTTTCGAAAAACATTTTGAAAAAAAAATTCGAAAAAATTTTGAAAAAAAAATTTCGAAAAAAATTTCGAAAAAAATTTTGAAAAAAATTTTCGAAAATAACTTTGAAAAAAAATTTTCGAAAAAATATTTGAAAAAAAACCGAAAAAAATTTTCAAAAAAATTTTCGAAAAAATTTTGGAAAAAAATTTTTCGAAAAAAATTTCAAAAAAAAAATTTCGAAAAAAATTATGAAAAAAATTTTTGAAAAAAATTTTCAAAAAAATTTTCGAAAAAATTTTGGAAAAAAATTTATCGAAAAAAATTTTTCGAAAAAAATTTTGAATAAAATTTTCGAAAAAAATTTCGAAAAAAAATTTGAAAAAAATTTTCGAAAAAAATTTCGAAGAAAAATTTTCGAAAAAAATTTTGAAAAAAAATTTCGAAAAAAAATTTTCGAAAAAAATTTTCAAAAAAATTTGAAAAAAATTTCGAAAAAAATTTTGAAAAAAAATTTTCGAAAAAAGTTTTCAAAAAAATTTTTCGAAAAAAATTGTCAAAAAAATTTGGGAAAAAAATTTCTCAAAAAATATTTTCGAAAAAAATTTCGAAAAAAATTTTCAGAAAAAAATTTCGAAAAAAAATTTTCGAAAAAAATGTTGAAAAAAAATTTCGAAAAAAATTTTGAAAAAAAATTTCGAAAAAAATTTTTAAAAAAATTTTCGAAAAAAATTTCGAAAAAAAATTTAAAAAAAAATTCGAAAAAAATTTTCAAAAAAAATTTAGAAAAAATTTTGCAAAAAAATTTTTCGAAAAAAATTTTCAAAAAAATTTGGAAAAATTTTTCGAAAAAAATTTTCATAAAAAATATTTGGAAAAATTTCGAAAAAAAATTTTCGGAAAAAATTTTGAAAAAAATTTTCGAAAAAAAAATTTCGTAAAAAATTTTCGAAAGAAATTTCGAAAAAAAAATTGGAAAAAATTTTGAAAAAAATTTCCAAAAAAAAATTTTCGAAAAAAATTTCGAAAAAAAATTTTGGAAAAAAAATTTTCGAAAAAAATTTTAAAAAAATTTTCGAAAAAAATTTTCGAAAAAAATTTCGAAAAAAAATTTGAAAAAAATTTTCAAAAAAGATTTCGAAAAAAAATTTTCTAAAAAAATTTTGAAAAAAAATTTCGAAAAAAATTTTGAAAAAAATTTTCGAAAAAATTTTGGAAAAAAATTTTTCGAAAAAAATTTCGAAAAAAAATTTTCGAAAAAAATTTCAAAAAAAATTTTGAAAAAAATTTTCGAAAAAAACTTCGAAAAAAAATTTTCGAAAAAAATTTCGAAAAAAAATTTTCGAAAAAAATTTTGAAAAAAAACCGAAAAAAATTTTCAAAAAAATGTTCGAAAAAAATTTTCAAAAAAATTTTCGAAAAAAATTTTCAAAAAAATTTTCGAAAAGTTTTTGGAAAAAAATTTTTCGAAAAAAATTTCGAAAAAAATTTTGAAAAAAATTTTCGAAAAAAATATCGAAAAAAAATTTTCGAAAAAAATTTGAAAAAAAATTTCGAAAGAAATTTTCAAAAAAATTTTCGAAAAAATTTTGGAAAAAAATTTTTCCAAAAAAATTTTGAAAAAAATTTCGAAAAAGAATTTGAAAAAAATTTTTGAAAAAAATTTCGAAAAAAAATTTTCGAAAAAAATTTTCGAAAAAAATTTCGAGAAAAAATTTTCGAAAAAATTTTGAAAAAAGATTTCGAAAAAAAATTTTCGAAAAAATAAAAAAAAAATTTTCGAAAAAAAATTTGAAAAAAAAATTTGAAAAAAAATTTCGAAAAAAATTTCGAAAAAAATTTCGAAAAAACTTTCGAAAAAAATTTTCGAAAAAAATTTCGAAAAAAATTTTTAAAAAAAATTTCGAAATAAATTTTCAGAAAAATTTTCGAAACAATTTGAGAAAAAAATTTTCGAAAAAATTTGAGAAAAAAATTTTCAAAAAAATTTTCGAAAAAAATTTCGAAAAAAATTTTGAAAAAAAATTTTCGAAAAAAGTTTTCAAAAAAATTTTTCGAAAAAAATTGTCAAAAAAATTTGGGAAAAAAATTTCTCAAAAAATATTTTCGAAAAAAATTTCGAAAAAAATTTTCAGAAAAAAATTTCGAAAAAAAATTTTCGAAAAAAATGTTGAAAAAAAATTTCGAAAAAAATTTTGAAAAAAAATTTCGAAAAAAATTTTTTAAAAAATTTTCGAAAAAAATTTCGAAAAAAAATTTAAAAAAAAATTCGAAAAAAATTTTCAAAAAAAATTTAGAAAAAATTTTGCAAAAAAATTTTTCGAAAAAAATTTTCAAAAAAATTTGGAAAAATTTTTCGAAAAAAATTTTCATAAAAAATATTTGAAAAAATTTCGAAAAAAAATTTTCGGAAAAAATTTTGAAAAAAATTTTCGAAAAAAAAATTTCGTAAAAAATTTTCGAAAGAAATTTCGAAAAAAAAATTGGAAAAAATTTTGAAAAAAATTTCCAAAAAAAAATTTTCGAAAAAAATTTCGAAAAAAAATTTTCGAAAAAAAGTTTAAAAAAAAATTTTGAAAAAATTTTGAAAAAAATTTTCGAAAAAAATTTGAAAAAAAATTTTCGAAAAAAATTTCGAAAAAAATTTTGAAAAAAAAATTCGAAAAAAATTTTGAAAAAAATTTTCGAAAATAATTTTCAAAAAAATTTTCGAAAAAATTTTGGAAAAAAATTTTTCGAAAAAAATTTCGAAAAAAAAATTTCGAAAAAAATTATAAAAAAAATTTTCGAAAAAAAATTTGAAGAAAAATTTCGAAAAAAATTTTCAAAAAAATTTTCGAAAAAATTTTGGAAAAAAAATTTTCGAAAAAAATTTCGAAAAAAAATTTGAAAAAAATTTTCAAAAAAGATTTCGAAAAAAAATTTTCTAAAAAAATTTTGAAAAAAAATTTCGAAAAAAATTTTGAAAAAAATTTTCGAAAAAATTTTGGAAAAAAATTTTTCGAAAAAAATTTCGAAAAAAAATTTTCGAAAAAAATTTCAAAAAAAATTTTGAAAAAAATTTTCGAAAAAAACTTCGAAAAAAAATTTTCGAAAAAAATTTCGAAAAAAAATTTTCGAAAAAAATTTTGAAAAAAAACCGAAAAAAATTTTCAAAAAAATGTTCGAAAAAAATTTTCAAAAAAATTTTCGAAAAAAATTTTCAAAAAAATTTTCGAAAAGTTTTTGGAAAAAAATTTTTC
The DNA here is from genome assembly GCA_036926305.1 of Uropetala carovei. NCBI lineage: Eukaryota > Metazoa > Arthropoda > Insecta > Odonata > Petaluridae > Uropetala > Uropetala carovei. Next base: position 455,122 of record JAXCHB010000188.1, on the reverse strand, counting down.
GAAAAAAATTTCGAAAAAAATTTTGAAAAAAATTTTCGAAAAAAATATCGAAAAAAAATTTTCGAAAAAAAATTCGAAAAAAATTTTGAAAAAAATTTTCGAAAAAATTTTCGAAATAAATTTCGAAAAAAAATTTTCGAAAAAATTTTCGAAAAAAATTAAAAAAAAAAAATTTTCAAAAAAAATTTTCGAAAAAAATTTGAAAAAAAATTTCGAAAGAAATTTTCAAAAAAATTTTCGAAAAAATTTTGGAAAAAAATTTTTCCAAAAAAATTTTGAAAAAAATTTCGAAAAAGAATTTGAAAAAAATTTTTGAAAAAAATTTCGAAAAAAAATTTTCGAAAAAAATTTTCGAAAAAAATTTCGAGAAAAAATTTTCGAAAAAATTTTGAAAAAAGATTTCGAAAAAAAATTTTCGAAAAAAATTTTGAAAAAAAAAATTCGAAAAAAATTTTGAAAAAAATTTTCGAAATTAATTTTCAAAAAAATTTTCAAAGAAATTTTGGAAAAAAATTTTTCGAAAAAAATTTCGAAAAAAATTATGAAAAAAAATTTCGAAAAAAAATTTGAAAAAAATTTTCAAAAAAGATTTCGAAAAAAAATTTTAGAAAAAAATTTTGAAAAAAAATTTCGAAAAAAATTTTCAAAAAAATTTTCGAAAAAATTTTGGAAAAAAATTTTTCGAAAAAAATTTTGAAAAAAATTTTCGAAAAAAATTTCGAAAAAAAATTTCGAAAAAAATTTTGAAAAAAATTTTCGAAAAAAATTTGAAAAAAATTTTCGAAAAAAAATTTTGGAAAAAATTTTGAAAAAGAATTTTGAAAAAAATTTCGAAAAAAATTTCGAAAAAAATTTTCGAAAAAAATTTCGAAAAAAATTTTGAAAAAAAATTTTGAAAAAAATTTTCAGAAAAATTTGGGAAAAAAAATTTTCAAAAAATATTTTCGAAAAAAATTTCGAAAAAAAATTTTCGAAAAAAATTTTGAAAAAAAAATTCGAAAAAATTTTGAAAAAAAATTTCGAAAAAAATTTCGAAAAAAATTTTGAAAAAAATTTTCGAAAAAAATTTCGAAAAAAAATTTTCGAAAAAAATTTGAAAAAAAATTTCGAAAGAAATTTTCAAAAAAATTTTCGAAAAAATTTTGGAAAAAAATTTTTCCAAAAAAATTTTGAAAAAAATTTCGAAAAAGAATTTGAAAAAAATTTTTGAAAAACATTTCGAAAAAAAATTTTCGAAAAAAATTTTCGAAAAAAATTTCGAGAAAAAATTTTCGAAAAAATTTTGAAAAAAGATTTCGAAAAAAAATTTTCGAAAAAATAAAAAAAAAATTTTCGAAAAAAAATTTGAAAAAAAAATTTGAAAAAAAATTTCGAAAAAAATTTCGAAAAAAATTTCGAAAAAACTTTCGAAAAAAATTTTCGAAAAAAATTTCGAAAAAAATTTTTAAAAAAAATTTCGAAATAAATTTTCAGAAAAATTTTCGAAACAATTTGAGAAAAAAATTTTCGAAAAAATTTGAGAAAAAAATTTTCAAAAAAATTTTCGAAAAAAATTTCGAAAAAAATTTTGAAAAAAAATTTTCGAAAAAAGTTTTCAAAAAAATTTTTCGAAAAAAATTGTCAAAAAAATTTGGGAAAAAAATTTCTCAAAAAATATTTTCGAAAAAAATTTCGAAAAAAATTTTCAGAAAAAAATTTCGAAAAAAAATTTTCGAAAAAAATGTTGAAAAAAAATTTCGAAAAAAATTTTGAAAAAAAATTTCGAAAAAAATTTTTTAAAAAATTTTCGAAAAAAATTTCGAAAAAAAATTTTAAAAAAAATTCGAAAAAAATTTTCAAAAAAAATTTAGAAAAAATTTTGCAAAAAAATTTTTCGAAAAAAATTTTCAAAAAAATTTGGAAAAAATTTCGAAAAAAATTTTCATAAAAAATATTTGAAAAAATTTCGAAAAAAAATTTTCGGAAAAAATTTTGAAAAAAATTTTCGAAAAAAAAATTTCGTAAAAAATTTTCGAAAGAAATTTCGAAAAAAAAATTGGAAAAAATTTTGAAAAAAATTTCCAAAAAAAAATTTTCGAAAAAAATTTCGAAAAAAAATTTTCGAAAAAAAGTTTTAAAAAAAAATTTTGAAAAAATTTTGAAAAAAATTTTCGAAAAAAATTTGAAAAAAAATTTTCGAAAAAAATTTCGAAAAAAATTTTGAAAAAAAAATTCGAAAAAAATTTTGAAAAAAATTTTCGAAAATAATTTTCAAAAAAATTTTCGAAAAAATTTTGGAAAAAAATTTTTCGAAAAAAATTTCGAAAAAAAAATTTCGAAAAAAATTATAAAAAAAATTTTCGAAAAAAAATTTGAAGAAAAATTTCGAAAAAAATTTTCAAAAAAATTTTCGAAAAAATTTTGGAAAAAAAATTTTCGAAAAAAATTTCGAAAAAAAATTTGAAAAAAATTTTCAAAAAAGATTTCGAAAAAAAATTTTCTAAAAAAATTTTGAAAAAAAATTTCGAAAAAAATTTTGAAAAAAATTTTCGAAAAAATTTTGGAAAAAAATTTTTCGAAAAAAATTTCGAAAAAAAATTTTCGAAAAAAATTTCAAAAAAAATTTTGAAAAAAATTTTCGAAAAAAACTTCGAAAAAAAATTTTCGAAAAAAATTTCGAAAAAAAATTTTCGAAAAAAATTTTGAAAAAAAACCGAAAAAAATTTTCAAAAAAATGTTCGAAAAAAATTTTCAAAAAAATTTTCGAAAAAAATTTTCAAAAAAATTTTCGAAAAGTTTTTGGAAAAAAATTTTTCGAAAAAAATTTCGAAAAAAATTTTGAAAAAAATTTTCGAAAAAAATATCGAAAAAAAATTTTCGAAAAAAAATTCGAAAAAAATTTTGAAAAAAATTTTCGAAAAAATTTTCGAAATAAATTTCGAAAAAAAATTTTCGAAAAAATTTTCGAAAAAAATTAAAAAAAAAAAATTTTCAAAAAAAATTTTCGAAAAAAATTTGAAAAAAAATTTCGAAAGAAATTTTCAAAAAAATTTTCGAAAAAATTTTGGAAAAAAATTTTTCCAAAAAAATTTTGAAAAAAATTTCGAAAAAGAATTTGAAAAAAATTTTTGAAAAAAATTTCGAAAAAAAATTTTCGAAAAAAATTTTCGAAAAAAATTTCGAGAAAAAATTTTCGAAAAAATTTTGAAAAAAGATTTCGAAAAAAAATTTTCGAAAAAATAAAAAAAAAATTTTCGAAAAAAAATTTGAAAAAAAAATTTGAAAAAAAATTTCGAAAAAAATTTCGAAAAAAATTTCGAAAAAACTTTCGAAAAAAATTTTCGAAAAAAATTTCGAAAAAAATTTTTAAAAAAAATTTCGAAATAAATTTTCAGAAAAATTTTCGAAACAATTTGAGAAAAAAATTTTCGAAAAAATTTGAGAAAAAAATTTTCAAAAAAATTTTCGAAAAAAATTTCGGAAAAAAATTTTCGAAAAAAAATTTTCGAAAAAATTTTGAAAAAAATTTTCGAAAAAGTTTTGAAAAAAAATTTTCGAAAAAAATTTCGAAAAAAATTTTGAAAAAAAAATTCGAAAAAAATTTTGAAAAAAATTTTCGAAATTAATTTTCAAAAAAATTTTCAAAGAAATTTTGGAAAAAAATTTTTCGAAAAAAATTTCGAAAAAAATTATGAAAAAAAATTTCGAAAAAAAATTTGAAAAAAATTTTCAAAAAAGATTTCGAAAAAAAATTTTAGAAAAAAATTTTGAAAAAAAATTTCGAAAAAAATTTTCAAAAAAATTTTCGAAAAAATTTTGGAAAAAAATTTTTCGAAAAAAATTTTGAAAAAAATTTTCGAAAAAAATTTCGAAAAAAAATTTCGAAAAAAATTTTGAAAAAAATTTTCGAAAAAAATTTGAAAAAAATTTTCGAAAAAAAATTTTGGAAAAAATTTTGAAAAAGAATTTTGAAAAAAATTTCGAAAAAAATTTCGAAAAAAATTTTCGAAAAAAATTTCGAAAAAAATTTTGAAAAAAAATTTTGAAAAAAATTTTCAGAAAAATTTGGGAAAAAAAATTTTCAAAAAATATTTTCGAAAAAAATTTCGAAAAAAAATTTTCGAAAAAAATTTTGAAAAAAAAATTCGAAAAAATTTTGAAAAAAAATTTCGAAAAAAATTTCGAAAAAAATTTTGAAAAAAATTTTCGAAAAAAATTTCGAAAAAAAATTTTCGAAAAAATTTTGAAAAAAAACCAAAAAAAATTTTCAAAATAATTTTCGAAAAAATTTTGGAAAAAAATTTTTCGAAAAAAATTTCAAAAAAAAAATTTCGAAAAAAATTATGAAAAAAATTTTTGAAAAAAAATTTTCAAAAAAATTTTCGAAAAAATTTTGGAAAAAAATTTATCGAAAAAAAATTTTCGAAAAAAATTTTGAAAAAAATTTTTGAAAAAAAATTTCGAAAAAAAATTTGAAAAAAATTTTCGAAAAAAATTTCGAAGAAAAATTTTCGAAAAAAATTTCGAAAAAAAAATTTGAAAAAAAATTTTCGAAAAAAGTTTTCAAAAAAATTTTCGAAAAAAATTTTCGAAAAAAATTTTGAAAAAAAATTTTCGAAAAAACTGAAAAAAATTTTAGAAAAAAAATTTTCGAAAAAAATTTTCGTAAGAAATTTCGAAAAAAAATTTTCGAAAAAAATTATGAAAAAAATTTTCGAAAAAAAATTTTGGAAAAAATTTTGAAAAAAAATTTGGAAAAACAATTTTGAAAAAAATTTTCGAAAAAAATTTCGAAAAAAAAATTTCGAAAAAAATTTCGAAAAAAAATGTTCGAAAAAAATTTTGAAAAAAAATTTCGAAAAAAATTTTCAAAAAAATTTTCGAAAAAAGTTTTCAAAAAAATTTTTCGAAAAAAATTTTCAAAAAAATTTTCGAAAAAAATTTCGAAAAAAAATTTTCGAAAAAAATTTTGAAAAAAATTTTCGAAAAAAAAATTCCAAAAAAAATTTTCAAAAAAATTTTCGAAAAAATTTTGGAAAAAAATTTTTCGAAAAAAATTTTGAAAAAAATTTTCGAAAAAAATTTCGAAAAAAAATTCGAAAAAAATTTTGAAAAAAATTTTCGAAAAAAATTTGAAAAAAATTTTCGAAAAAAAAATTTGGAAAAAATTTTGAAAAAAAATTTTCGAAAAAAATTTTGAAAAAGAATTTTGAAAAAAATTTCGAAAAAAATTTCGAAAAAAATTTTCGAAAAAAATTTCGAAAAAAATTTTGAAAAAAAATTTTGAAAAAAATTTTCAGAAAAATTTTCCAAAAAATTTGGGAAAAAAATTTTTCAAAAAATATTTTCGAAAAAAATTTCGAAAAAAAATTTTCGAAAAAAATTTTGAAAAAAAAATTCGAAAAAATTTTGAAAAAAAAATTTCGAAAAAAATTTCGAAAAAAATTTTGAAAAAAATTTTCGAAAATAATTTTGAAAAAAAATTTTCGAAAAAATTTTGAAAAAAAACCGAAAAAAATTTTCAAAAAAATTTTCGAAAAAATTTTGGAAAAAAATTTTTCGAAAAAAATTTCAAAAAAAAAATTTCGAAAAAAATTATGAAAAAAAATTTTGAAAAAAAATTTTGAAAAAAAATTTTCAAAAAAATTTTCGAAAAAATTTTGGAAAAAAATTTATCGAAAAAAATTTTTCGAAAAAAATTTTGAAAAAAATTTTCGAAAAAAAATTTGAAAAAAATTTTCGAAAAAAATTACGAAGAAAAATTTTCGAAAAAAATTTTGAAAAAAAATTTCGAAAAAAGATTTTCGAAAAAAATTTTCGAAAAAATTTGAAAAAAATTTCGAAAAAAATTTTGAAAAAAAATTTTCGAAAAAAGTTTTCAAAAAAATTTTTCGAAAAAAATTGTCAAAAAAATTTGGGAAAAAAATTTCTCAAAAAATATTTTCGAAAAAAATTTCGAAAAAAATTTTCAGAAAAAAATTTCGAAAAAAAATTTTCGAAAAAAATGTTGAAAAAAAATTTCGAAAAAAATTTTGAAAACAAATTTCGAAAAAAATTTTTAAAAAAATTTTCGAAAAAAATTTCGAAAAAAAATTTTAAAAAAAATTCGAAAAAAATTTTCAAAAAAAATTTAGAAAAAATTTTGCAAAAAAATTTTTCGAAAAAAATTTTCAAAAAAATTTTCGAAAAAAATTTTCGAAAAAAATTTTGAAAAAAAATTTTCGAAAAAAACTGAAAAAAATTTTCGAAAAAAAATTTTCGAAAAGAATTTTCGAAAGAAATTTGGAAAAATTTTTCGAAAAAAAATTTCAAAAAAAATATTTGAAAAAATTTCGAAAAAAAATTTTCGGAAAAAATTTTGAAAAAAATTTTCGAAAAAAAAATTTCGTAAAAAATTTTCGAAAGAAATTTCGAAAAATAAATTGGTAAAAATTTTGAAAAAAATTTCCAAAAAAAAATTTTCGAAAAAAATTTCGAAAAAAAATTTTCGAAAAAAATTTTTAAAAAAAATTTTTGAAAAAATTTTGAAAAAAATTTTCGAAAAAAATTTGAAAAAAAATTTTCGAAAAAAATTTCGAAAAAAATTTTGAAAAAAAAATTGGAAAAAAATTTTGAAAATAATTTTCAAAAAAATTTTCGAAAAAATTTTGGAAAAAGATTTTTCGAAAAAAATTTCGAAAAAAAAATTTCGAAAGAAATTATAAAAAAAATTTTCGAAAAAAAATTTGAAGAAAAATTTCGAAAAAAATTTTCAAAAAAATTTTCGAAAAAATTTTGGAAAAAAATTTTTCGAAAAAAATTTTAAAAAAATTTTCGAAAAAAATTTTCGAAAAAAATTTCGAAAAAAAATTTGAAAAAAATTTTCAAAAAAGATTTCGAAAAAAAATTTTCGAAAAAAATTTTGAAAAAAAATTTCGAAAAAAATTTTCAAAAAAATTTTCGAAAAAATTTTGGAAAAAAATTTTTCGAAAAAAATTTCGAAAAAAAATTTTCGAAAAAAATTTCAAAAAAAATTTTGAAAAAAATTTTCGAAAAAAACTTCGAAAAAAAATTTTCGAAAAAAATTTCGAAAAAAAATTTTCGAAAAAAATTTTGAAAAAAAACCGAAAAAAATTTTCAAAAAAATGTTCGAAAAAAATTTTCAAAAAAAGTTTCGAAAAAAATTTCAAAAAAATTTTCGAAAAGTTTTTGGAAAAAAATTTTTCGAAAAAAATTTCGAAAAAAATTTTGAAAAAAATTTTCGAAAAAAATATCGAAAAAAAATTTTCGAAAAAAAATTCGAAAAAAATTTTGAAAAAAATTTTCGAAAAAATTTTCGAAATAAATTTCGAAAAAAAATTTTCAAAAAAAATTTTCGAAAAAAATTTAAAAAAAAAAATTTTCAAAAAAAATTTTCGAAAAAAATTATGAAAAAAAAATTCGAAAAAGAATTTGAAAAAAATTTTCGAAACAAATTTCGAAAAAATATTTTTTAAAAAAAATTTCGAAAGAAATTTTCGAAAAAAACAAAAAAATTTTCGAAAAAAAATTTTCGAAAAAAATTTTCGAAAAAAATTTCGAAAAAAAATTTTCGAAAAAATTTTGAAAAAAATTTCCAAAAAAAAATTTTCGAAAAAAAATTTTCGAAAAAAATTTTCGAAAAAAATTTCGAAAAAAAATTTTCGAAAAAATTTTGAAAAAAATCTTCGAAAAAATATTTTCGAAAAAATAAAAAAAAAATTTCGAAAACAAATTTGAAAAAAAAAATTGAAAAAAAATTCGAAAAAAATTTCAAAAAAAATTTTCGAATAAAATTTCGAAAAAAATTTTTTAAAAAAATTTCGAAAAAAACTTTCAGAAAAATTTTCGAAAAAATTTGGGAAAAAAATTTCTCAAAAAATATTTTCGAAAAAAATTTCGAAAAAAAATTTTCGAAAAAAATTTCGAAAAAAATTTCGAAAAAAATTTTCAAAAAAATTTTAGAAAAAATTTTGCAAAAAAATTTTTCGAAAAAAATTTTGCAAAAAAATTTTTCGAAATAAAATTTTCAAAAAAATTTTCGAAAAAAATTTCGGAAAAAAATTTTCGAAAAAAAATTTTCGAAAAAATTTTGAAAAAAAATTTTCGAAAAAAATTTCAAAAAAAATTTTGAAAAAAAAATTCGAAAAAAATTTTGAAAAAAATTTTCGAAAATAATTTTCAAAAAAATTTTCGACAAAATTTTGGAAAAAAATTTTTCGAAAAAAATTGCGAAAAAAAAAATTTCGAAAAAAATTATTAAAAAAATTTTCGAATTAAAATTTGAAAAAAAATTTCGAAAAAAATTTTCAAAGAAATTTTCGAAAAAATTTTGGAAAACATTTTTCGAAAAAAATTTAAAAAAAATTTTCGAAAAAAATTTCGAAAAAAAATTTGAAAAAAATTTTCAAAAAAGATTTCGAAAAAAAATTTTCGAAAAAAATTTTCGAAAAAAAATTGGAAAAATTTTTCGAAAAAAATGTTCATAAAAAATTTTCGAAAAAATTTCGAAAAAAAATTTTCGGAAAAAATTTTGAAAAAAGATTTCGAAAAAAAAATTTCGAAAAAAATTTCGAAAAAGATTTTCGAAAGAAATTTCGAAAAACAAATTAGGAAAAAAATTTGAAAAAAATTTCCAAAAAAAAATTTTCGAAAAAAATCTTGAAAAAAAAATTTCGAAAAAAATTATGAAAAAAATTTTCGAAAAAAAATTTGAAAAAAAATTTCGAAAGAAATTTTCAAAAAAATTTTTGAAAAAATTTTGGAAAAAAATTTTTCCAAAAAAATTTTGAAAAAAATTTTCAAAAAAAATTTCGAAAAAGAATTTGAAAAAAATTTTTGAAAAAAATTTCGAAAAAAAATTTTCGAAAAAAATTTTCGAAAAAAATTTTCGAAAAAACTTTGGAGAAAAAATTTTCGAAAAAATTTTGAAAAAAGATTTCGAAAAAAAATTTTCGAAAAAATAAAAAAAAAATTTTCGAAAAAAAATTTGAAAAAAAAATTTGAAAAAAAATTTCGAAAAAAATTTCGAAAAAAATTTCGAAAAAACTTTCGAAAAAAATTTTCGAAAAAAATTTCGGAAAAAAATTTTCGAAAAAAAATTTTCGAAAAAATTTTGAAAAAAATTTTCGAAAAAGTTTTGAAAAAAAATTTTCGAAAAAAATTTCGAAAAAAATTTTGAAAAAAAAATTCGAAAAAAATTTTGAAAAAAATTTTCGAAAATAATTTTCAAAAAAATTTTCGAAAAAATTTTGGAAAAAAATTTTTCGAAAAAAATTGCGAAAAAAAAATTTCGAAAAAAATTATTAAAAAAATTTTCGAAATAAAATTTAAAAAAAAATTTCGAAAAAAATTTTCAAAGAAATTTTCGAAAAAATTTTGGAAAAAATTTTTCGAAAAAAATTTAAAAAAAATTTTCGAAAAAAATTTCGAAAAAAAATTTGAAAAAAATTTTCAAAAAAGATTTCGAAAAAAAATTTTCGAAAAAAAGTTTCCAAAAAAATTTGGAAAAATTTTTCGAAAAAAATTTTCATAAAAAATTTTCGAAAAAATTTCGAAAAAAAATTTTCGGAAAAAATTTTGAAAAAAGATTTCGAAAAAAAAATTTCGAAAAAAATTTCGAAAAAGATTTTCGAAAGAAATTTCGAAAAACAAATTAGGAAAAAATTTTGAAAAAAATTTCCAAAAAAAAATTTTCGAAAAAAATCTTGAAAAAAAAATTTCGAAAAAAATTATGAAAAAAATTTTCGAAAAAAAATTTGAAAAAAAATTTCGAAAGAAATTTTCAAAAAAATTTTCGAAAAAATTTTGGAAAAAAATTTTTCCAAAAAAATTTTGAAAAAAATTTTCAAAAAAAATTTCGAAAAAGAATTTGAAAAAAATTTTTGAAAAAAATTTCGAAAAAAAATTTTCGAAAAAAATTTTCGAAAAAAATTTCGAGAAAAAATTTTCGAAAAAATTTTGAAAAAAGATTTCGAAAAAAAATTTTCGAAAAAATAAAAAAAAAATTTTCGAAAAAAAATTTGAAAAAAAAATTTGAAAAAAAATTTCGAAAAAAATTTCGAAAAAAATTTCGAAAAAACTTTCGAAAAAAATTTTCGAAAAAAATTTTGAAAAAAATTTTTAAAAAAAATTTCGAAATAAATTTTCAGAAAAATTTTCGAAAAAATTTGAGAAAAAAATTTTCAAAAAAATTTTCGAAAAAAATTTCGGAAAAAAATTTTCGAAAAAAAATTTTCGAAAAAATTTTGAAAAAAATTTTCGAAAAAGTTTTGAAAAAAAATTTTCGAAAAAAATTTCGAAAAAAATTTTGAAAAAAAAATTCGAAAAAAATTTTGAAAAAAATTTTCGAAATTAATTTTCAAAAAAATTTTCAAAGAAATTTTGGAAAAAAATTTTTCGAAAAAAATTGCGAAAAAAAAATTTCGAAAAAAATTATTTAAAAAATTTTCGAATTAAAATTTGAAAAAAAATTTCGAAAAAAATTTTCAAAGAAATTTTCGAAAAAATTTTGGAAAACATTTTTCGAAAAAAATTTAAAAAAAATTTTCGAAAAAAATTTCGAAAAAAAATTTGAAAAAAATTTTCAAAAAAGATTTCGAAAAAAAATTTTCGAAAAAAATTTTCGAAAAAAATTTGGAAAAATTTTTCGAAAAAAATGTTCATAAAAAATTTTCGAAAAAATTTCGAAAAAAAATTTTCGGAAAAAATTTTGAAAAAAGATTTCGAAAAAAAAATTTCGAAAAAAATTTCGAAAAAGATTTTCGAAAGAAATTTCGAAAAACAAATTAGGAAAAAAATTTGAAAAAAATTTCCAAAAAAAAATTTTCGAAAAAAATCTTGAAAAAAAAATTTCGAAAAAAATTATGAAAAAAATTTTCGAAAAAAAATTTGAAAAAAAATTTCGAAAGAAATTTTCAAAAAAATTTTTGAAAAAATTTTGGAAAAAAATTTTTCCAAAAAAATTTTGAAAAAAATTTTCAAAAAAAATTTCGAAAAAGAATTTGAAAAAAATTTTTGAAAAAAATTTCGAAAAAAAATTTTCGAAAAAAATTTTCGAAAAAAATTTTCGAAAAAACTTTCGAGAAAAAATTTTCGAAAAAATTTTGAAAAAAGATTTCGAAAAAAAATTTTCGAAAAAATAAAAAAAAAATTTTCGAAAAAAAATTTGAAAAAAAAATTTGAAAAAAAATTTCGAAAAAAATTTCGAAAAAAATTTCGAAAAAACTTTCGAAAAAAATTTTCGAAAAAAATTTCGAAAAAAATTTTTAAAAAAAATTTCGAAATAAATTTTCAGAAAAATTTTCGAAAAAATTTGAGAAAAAAATTTTCAAAAAAATTTGAGAAAAAAATTTCGGAAAAAAATTTTCGAAAAAAAATTTTCGAAAAAATTTTGAAAAAAATTTTCGAAAAAGTTTTGAAAAAAAATTTTCGAAAAAAATTTCGAAAAAAATTTTGAAAAAAAAATTCGAAAAAAATTTTGAAAAAAATTTTCGAAAATAATTTTCAAAAAAATTTTCGAAAAAATTTTGGAAAAAAATTTTTCGAAAAAAATTGCGAAAAAAAAATTGCGAAAAAAAAATTTCGAAAAAAATTATTAAAAAAATTTTCGAAATAAAATTTTAAAAAAAATTTCGAAAAAAATTTTCAAAGAAATTTTCGAAAAAATTTTGGAAAAAATTTTTCGAAAAAAATTTAAAAAAAATTTTCGAAAAAAATTTCGAAAAAAAATTTGAAAAAAATTTTCAAAAAAGATTTCGAAAAAAAATTTTCGAAAAAAATTTTCCAAAAAAATTTGGAAAAATTTTTCGAAAAAAATTTTCATAAAAAATTTTCGAAAAAATTTCGAAAAAAAATTTTCGGAAAAAATTTTGAAAAAAGATTTCGAAAAAAAAATTTCGAAAAAAATTTCGAAAAAGATTTTCGAAAGAAATTTCGAAAAACAAATTAGGAAAAAATTTTGAAAAAAATTTCCAAAAAAAAATTTTCGAAAAAAATCTTGAAAAAAAAATTTCGAAAAAAATTATGAAAAAAATTTTCGAAAAAAAATTTGAAAAAAAATTTCGAAAGAAATTTTCAAAAAAATTTTCGAAAAAATTTTGGAAAAAAATTTTTCCAAAAAAATTTTGAAAAAAATTTTCAAAAAAAATTTCGAAAAAGAATTTGAAAAAAATTTTTGAAAAAAATTTCGAAAAAAAATTTTCGAAAAAAATTTTCGAAAAAAATTTCGAGAAAAAATTTTCGAAAAAATTTTGAAAAAAGATTTCGAAAAAAAATTTTCGAAAAAATAAAAAAAAAATTTTCGAAAAAAAATTTGAAAAAAAAATTTGAAAAAAAATTTCGAAAAAAATTTCGAAAAAAATTTCGAAAAAACTTTCGAAAAAAATTTTCGAAAAAAATTTTGAAAAAAATTTTTAAAAAAAATTTCGAAATAAATTTTCAGAAAAATTTTCGAAAAAATTTGAGAAAAAAATTTTCAAAAAAATTTTCGAAAAAAATTTCGGAAAAAAATTTTCGAAAAAAAATTTTCGAAAAAATTTTGAAAAAAATTTTCGAAAAAGTTTTGAAAAAAAATTTTCGAAAAAAATTTCGAAAAAAATTTTGAAAAAAAAATTCGAAAAAAATTTTGAAAAAAATTTTCGAAATTAATTTTCAAAAAAATTTTCAAAGAAATTTTGGAAAAAAATTTTTCGAAAAAAATTTCGAAAAAAATTATGAAAAAAAATTTCGAAAAAAAATTTGAAAAAAATTTTCAAAAAAGATTTCGAAAAAAAATTTTAGAAAAAAATTTTGAAAAAAAATTTCGAAAAAAATTTTCAAAAAAATTTTCGAAAAAATTTTGGAAAAAAATTTTTCGAAAAAAATTTTGTAAAAAATTTTCGAAAAAAATTTCGAAAAAAAATTTCGAAAAAAATTTTGAAAAAAATTTTCGAAAAAAATTTCGAAAAAAATTTTGAAAAAAAATTTTGAAAAAAATTTTCAGAAAAATTTTCCAAAAAATTTGGGAAAAAAATTTTTCAAAAAATATTTTCGAAAAAAATTTCGAAAAAAAATTTTCGAAAAACATTTTGAAAAAAAAATTCGAAAAAATTTTGAAAAAAAAATTTCGAAAAAAATTTCGAAAAAAATTTTGAAAAAAATTTTCGAAAATAATTTTGAAAAAAAATTTTCGAAAAAATATTTGAAAAAAAACCGAAAAAAATTTTCAAAAAAATTTTCGAAAAAATTTTGGAAAAAAATTTTTCGAAAAAAATTTCAAAAAAAAAATTTCGAAAAAAATTATGAAAAAAATTTTTGAAAAAAAATTTTCAAAAAAATTTTCGAAAAAATTTTGGAAAAAAATTTATCGAAAAAAATTTTTCGAAATAAAATTTTCAAAAAAATTTTCGAAAAAAATTTCGGAAAAAAATTTTCGAAAAAAAATTTTCGAAAAAATTTTGAAAAAAAATTTTCGAAAAAAATTTCGAAAAAAATTTTGAAAAAAAAATTCGAAAAAAATTTTGAAAAAAATTTTCGAAAATAATTTTCAAAAAAATTTTCGAAAAAATTTTGGAAAAAAATTTTTCGAAAAAAATTGCGAAAAAAAAATTTCGAAAAAAATTATTAAAAAAATTTTCGAAATAAAATTTGAAAAAAAATTTCGAAAAAAATTTTCAAAGAAATTTTCGAAAAAATTTTGGAAAAAATTTTTCGAAAAAAATTTAAAAAAAATTTTCGAAAAAAATTTCGAAAAAAAATTTGAAAAAAATATTCAAAAAAGATTTCGAAAAAAAATATTTGAAAAAAATTTTCGAAAAAAATTTGGAAAAATTTTTCGAAAAAAATTTTCATAAAAAATTTTCGAAAAAATTTCGAAAAAAAATTTTCGGAAAAAAATTTTCGAAAAAATTTTGAAAAAAATTTTTAAAAAAAATTTCGAAATAAATTTTCAGAAAAATTTTCGAAAAAATTTGAGAAAAAAATTTTCAAAAAAATTTTCGAAAAAAATTTCGGAAAAAAATTTTCGAAAAAAAATTTTCGAAAAAATTTTGAAAAAAATTTTCGAAAAAGTTTTGAAAAAAAATTTTCGAAAAAAATTTCGAAAAAAATTTTGAAAAAAAAATTCGAAAAAAATTTTGAAAAAAATTTTCGAAAATAATTTTCAAAAAAATTTTCGAAAAAATTTTGGAAAAAAATTTTTCGAAAAAAATTGCGAAAAAAAAATTTCGAAAAAAATTATTAAAAAAATTTTCGAAATAAAATTTAAAAAAAAATTTCGAAAAAAATTTTCAAAGAAATTTTCGAAAAAATTTTGGAAAAAATTTTTCGAAAAAAATTTAAAAAAAATTTTCGAAAAAAATTTCGAAAAAAAATTTGAAAAAAATTTTCAAAAAAGATTTCGAAAAAAAATTTTCGAAAAAAATTTTCCAAAAAAATTTGGAAAAATTTTTCGAAAAAAATTTTCATAAAAAATTTTCGAAAAAATTTCGAAAAAAAATTTTCGGAAAAAATTTTGAAAAAAGATTTCGAAAAAAAAATTTCGAAAAAAATTTCGAAAAAGATTTTCGAAAGAAATTTCGAAAAACAAATTAGGAAAAAATTTTGAAAAAAATTTCCAAAAAAAAATTTTCGAAAAAAATCTTGAAAAAAAAATTTCGAAAAAAATTATGAAAAAAATTTTCGAAAAAAAATTTGAAAAAAAATTTCGAAAGAAATTTTCAAAAAAATTTTCGAAAAAATTTTGGAAAAAAATTTTTCCAAAAAAATTTTGAAAAAAATTTTCAAAAAAATTTCGAAAAAGAATTTGAAAAAAATTTTTGAAAAAAATTTCGAAAAAAAATTTTCGAAAAAAATTTTCGAAAAAAATTTCGAGAAAAAATTTTCGAAAAAATTTTGAAAAAAGATTTCGAAAAAAAATTTTCGAAAAAATAAAAAAAAAATTTTCGAAAAAAAATTTGAAAAAAAAATTTGAAAAAAAATTTCGAAAAAAATTTCGAAAAAAATTTCGAAAAAACTTTCGAAAAAAATTTTCGAAAAAAATTTTGAAAAAAATTTTAAAAAAAAATTTCGAAATAAATTTTCAGAAAAATTTTCGAAAAAATTTGAGAAAAAAATTTTCAAAAAAATTTTCGAAAAAAATTTCGGAAAAAAATTTTCGAAAAAAAATTTTCGAAAAAATTTTGAAAAAAATTTTCGAAAAAGTTTTGAAAAAAAATTTTCGAAAAAAATTTCGAAAAAAATTTTGAAAAAAAAATTCGAAAAAAATTTTGAAAAAAATTTTCGAAATTAATTTTCAAAAAAATTTTCAAAGAAATTTTGGAAAAAAATTTTTCGAAAAAAATTGCGAAAAAAAAATTTCGAAAAAAATTATTTAAAAAATTTTCGAATTAAAATTTGAAAAAAAATTTCGAAAAAAATTTTCAAAGAAATTTTCGAAAAAATTTTGGAAAACATTTTTCGAAAAAAATTTAAAAAAAATTTTCGAAAAAAATTTCGAAAAAAAATTTGAAAAAAATTTTCAAAAAAGATTTCGAAAAAAAATTTTCGAAAAAAATTTTCGAAAAAAATTTGGAAAAATTTTTCGAAAAAAATGTTCATAAAAAATTTTCGAAAAAATTTCGAAAAAAAATTTTCGGAAAAAATTTTGAAAAAAGATTTCGAAAAAAAAATTTCGAAAAAAATTTCGAAAAAGATTTTCGAAAGAAATTTCGAAAAACAAATTAGGAAAAAAATTTGAAAAAAATTTCCAAAAAAAAATTTTCGAAAAAAATCTTGAAAAAAAAATTTCGAAAAAAATTATGAAAAAAATTTTCGAAAAAAAATTTGAAAAAAAATTTCGAAAGAAATTTTCAAAAAAATTTTTGAAAAAATTTTGGAAAAAAATTTTTCCAAAAAAATTTTGAAAAAAATTTTCAAAAAAAATTTCGAAAAAGAATTTGAAAAAAATTTTTGAAAAAAATTTCGAAAAAAAATTTTCGAAAAAAATTTTCGAAAAAAATTTTCGAAAAAACTTTCGAGAAAAAATTTTCGAAAAAATTTTGAAAAAAGATTTCGAAAAAAAATTTTCGAAAAAATAAAAAAAAAATTTTCGAAAAAAAATTTGAAAAAAAAATTTGAAAAAAAATTTCGAAAAAAATTTCGAAAAAAATTTCGAAAAAACTTTCGAAAAAAATTTTCGAAAAAAATTTCGAAAAAAATTTTTAAAAAAAATTTCGAAATAAATTTTCAGAAAAATTTTCGAAAAAATTTGAGAAAAAAATTTTCAAAAAAATTTGAGAAAAAAATTTCGGAAAAAAATTTTCGAAAAAAAATTTTCGAAAAAATTTTGAAAAAAATTTTCGAAAAAGTTTTGAAAAAAAATTTTCGAAAAAAATTTCGAAAAAAATTTTGAAAAAAAAATTCGAAAAAAATTTTGAAAAAAATTTTCGAAAATAATTTTCAAAAAAATTTTCGAAAAAATTTTGGAAAAAAATTTTTCGAAAAAAATTGCGAAAAAAAAATTGCGAAAAAAAAATTTCGAAAAAAATTATTAAAAAAATTTTCGAAATAAAATTTAAAAAAAAATTTCGAAAAAAATTTTCAAAGAAATTTTCGAAAAAATTTTGGAAAAAATTTTTCGAAAAAAATTTAAAAAAAATTTTCGAAAAAAATTTCGAAAAAAAATTTGAAAAAAATTTTCAAAAAAGATTTCGAAAAAAAATTTTCGAAAAAAATTTTCCAAAAAAATTTGGAAAAATTTTTCGAAAAAAATTTTCATAAAAAATTTTCGAAAAAATTTCGAAAAAAAATTTTCGGAAAAAATTTTGAAAAAAGATTTCGAAAAAAAAATTTCGAAAAAAATTTCGAAAAAGATTTTCGAAAGAAATTTCGAAAAACAAATTAGGAAAAAATTTTGAAAAAAATTTCCAAAAAAAAATTTTCGAAAAAAATCTTGAAAAAAAAATTTCGAAAAAAATTATGAAAAAAATTTTCGAAAAAAAATTTGAAAAAAAATTTCGAAAGAAATTTTCAAAAAAATTTTCGAAAAAATTTTGGAAAAAAATTTTTCCAAAAAAATTTTGAAAAAAATTTTCAAAAAAAATTTCGAAAAAGAATTTGAAAAAAATTTTTGAAAAAAATTTCGAAAAAAAATTTTCGAAAAAAATTTTCGAAAAAAATTTCGAGAAAAAATTTTCGAAAAAATTTTGAAAAAAGATTTCGAAAAAAAATTTTCGAAAAAATAAAAAAAAAATTTTCGAAAAAAAATTTGAAAAAAAAATTTGAAAAAAAATTTCGAAAAAAATTTCGAAAAAAATTTCGAAAAAACTTTCGAAAAAAATTTTCGAAAAAAATTTTGAAAAAAATTTTTAAAAAAAATTTCGAAATAAATTTTCAGAAAAATTTTCGAAAAAATTTGAGAAAAAAATTTTCAAAAAAATTTTCGAAAAAATTTTGAAAAAAGATTTCGAAAAAAAATTTTCGAAAAAATAAAAAAAAAATTTTCGAAAAAAAATTTGAAAAAAAAATTTGAAAAAAAATTTCGAAAAAAATTTCGAAAAAAATTTCGAAAAAACTTTCGAAAAAAATTTTCGAAAAAAATTTTGAAAAAAATTTTTAAAAAAAATTTCGAAATAAATTTTCAGAAAAATTTTCGAAAAAATTTGAGAAAAAAATTTTCAAAAAAATTTTCGAAAAAAATTTCGGAAAAAAATTTTCGAAAAAAAATTTTCGAAAAAATTTTGAAAAAAATTTTCGAAAAAGTTTTGAAAAAAAATTTTCGAAAAAAATTTCGAAAAAAATTTTGAAAAAAAAATTCGAAAAAAATTTTGAAAAAAATTTTCGAAATTAATTTTCAAAAAAATTTTCAAAGAAATTTTGGAAAAAAATTTTTCGAAAAAAATTGCGAAAAAAAAATTTCGAAAAAAATTATTTAAAAAATTTTCGAATTAAAATTTGAAAAAAAATTTCGAAAAAAATTTTCAAAGAAATTTTCGAAAAAATTTTGGAAAACATTTTTCGAAAAAAATTTAAAAAAAATTTTCGAAAAAAATTTCGAAAAAAAATTTGAAAAAAATTTTCAAAAAAGATTTCGAAAAAAAATTTTCGAAAAAAATTTTCGAAAAAAATTTGGAAAAATTTTTCGAAAAAAATGTTCATAAAAAATTTTCGAAAAAATTTCGAAAAAAAATTTTCGGAAAAAATTTTGAAAAAAGATTTCGAAAAAAAAATTTCGAAAAAAATTTCGAAAAAGATTTTCGAAAGAAATTTCGAAAAACAAATTAGGAAAAAAATTTGAAAAAAATTTCCAAAAAAAAATTTTCGAAAAAAATCTTGAAAAAAAAATTTCGAAAAAAATTATGAAAAAAATTTTCGAAAAAAAATTTGAAAAAAAATTTCGAAAGAAATTTTCAAAAAAATTTTTGAAAAAATTTTGGAAAAAAATTTTTCCAAAAAAATTTTGAAAAAAATTTTCAAAAAAAATTTCGAAAAAGAATTTGAAAAAAATTTTTGAAAAAAATTTCGAAAAAAAATTTTCGAAAAAAATTTTCGAAAAAAATTTTCGAAAAAACTTTCGAGAAAAAATTTTCGAAAAAATTTTGAAAAAAGATTTCGAAAAAAAATTTTCGAAAAAATAAAAAAAAAATTTTCGAAAAAAAATTTGAAAAAAAAATTTGAAAAAAAATTTCGAAAAAAATTTCGAAAAAAATTTCGAAAAGACTTTCGAAAAAAATTTTCGAAAAAAATTTCGAAAAAAATTTTTAAAAAAAATTTCGAAATAAATTTTCAGAAAAATTTTCGAAAAAATTTGAGAAAAAAATTTTCAAAAAAATTTGAGAAAAAAATTTCGGAAAAAAATTTTCGAAAAAAAATTTTCGAAAAAATTTTGAAAAAAATTTTCGAAAAAGTTTTGAAAAAAATTTTCGAAAAAAATTTCGAAAAAAATTTTGAAAAAAAAATTCGAAAAAAATTTTGAAAAAAATTTTCGAAAATAATTTTCAAAAAAATTTTCGAAAAAATTTTGGAAAAAAATTTTTCGAAAAAAATTGCGAAAAAAAAATTGCGAAAAAAAAATTTCGAAAAAAATTATTAAAAAAATTTTCGAAATAAAATTTAAAAAAAAATTTCGAAAAAAATTTTCAAAGAAATTTTCGAAAAAATTTTGGAAAAAATTTTTCGAAAAAAATTTAAAAAAAATTTTCGAAAAAAATTTCGAAAAAAAATTTGAAAAAAATTTTCAAAAAAGATTTCGAAAAAAAATTTTCGAAAAAAATTTTCCAAAAAAATTTGGAAAAATTTTTCGAAAAAAATTTTCATAAAAAATTTTCGAAAAAATTTCGAAAAAAAATTTTCGGAAAAAATTTTGAAAAAAGATTTCGAAAAAAAAATTTCGAAAAAAATTTCGAAAAAGATTTTCGAAAGAAATTTCGAAAAACAAATTAGGAAAAAATTTTGAAAAAAATTTCCAAAAAAAAATTTTCGAAAAAAATCTTGAAAAAAAAATTTCGAAAAAAATTATGAAAAAAATTTTCGAAAAAAAATTTGAAAAAAAATTTCGAAAGAAATTTTCAAAAAAATTTTCGAAAAAATTTTGGAAAAAAATTTTTCCAAAAAAATTTTGAAAAAAATTTTCAAAAAAAATTTCGAAAAAGAATTTGAAAAAAATTTTTGAAAAAAATTTCGAAAAAAAATTTTCGAAAAAAATTTTCGAAAAAAATTTCGAGAAAAAATTTTCGAAAAAATTTTGAAAAAAGATTTCGAAAAAAAATTTTCGAAAAAATAAAAAAAAAATTTTCGAAAAAAAATTTGAAAAAAAAATTTGAAAAAAAATTTCGAAAAAAATTTCGAAAAAAATTTCGAAAAAACTTTCGAAAAAAATTTTCGAAAAAAATTTTGAAAAAAATTTTTAAAAAAAATTTCGAAATAAATTTTCAGAAAAATTTTCGAAAAAATTTGAGAAAAAAATTTTCAAAAAAATTTTCGAAAAAAATTTCGGAAAAAAATTTTCGAAAAAAAATTTTCGAAAAAATTTTGAAAAAAATTTTCGAAAAAGTTTTGAAAAAAAATTTTCGAAAAAAATTTCGAAAAAAATTTTGAAAAAAAAATTCGAAAAAAATTTTGAAAAAAATTTTCGAAATTAATTTTCAAAAAAATTTTCAAAGAAATTTTGGAAAAAAATTTTTCGAAAAAAATTTCGAAAAAAATTATGAAAAAAAATTTCGAAAAAAAATTTGAAAAAAATTTTCAAAAAAGATTTCAAAAAAAAATTTTAGAAAAAAATTTTGAAAAAAAATTTCGAAAAAAATTTTCAAAAAAATTTTCGAAAAAATTTTGGAAAAAAATTTTTCGAAAAAAATTTTGAAAAAAATTTTCGAAAAAAATTTTTCGAAATAAAATTTTCAAAAAAATTTTCGAAAACAATTTCGGAAAAAAATTTTCGAAAAAAAATTTTCGAAAAAATTTTGAAAAAAAATTTTCGAAAAAAATTTCGAAAAAAATTTTGAAAAAAAAATTCGAAAAAAATTTTGAAAAAAATTTTCGAAAATAATTTTCAAAAAAATTTTCGAAAAAATTTTGGAAAAAAATTTTTCGAAAAAAATTGCGAAAAAAAAATTTCGAAAAAAATTATTAAAAAAATTTTCGAAATAAAATTTGAAAAAAAATTTCGAAAAAAATTTTCAAAGAAATTTTCGAAAAAATTTTGGAAAAAATTTTTCGAAAAAAATTTAAAAAAAATTTTCGAAAAAAATTTCGAAAAAAAATTTGAAAAAAATTTTCAAAAAAGATTTCGAAAAAAAATATTCGAAAAAAATTTTCGAAAAAAATTTGGAAAAATTTTTCGAAAAAAATTTTCATAAAAAATTTTCGAAAAAATTTCGAAAAAAAATTTTCGGAAAAAATTTTGAAAAAAGATTTCGAAAAAAAAATTTCGAAAAAAATTTCGAAAAAGATTTTCGAAAGAAATTTCGAAAAACAAATTAGGAAAAAATTTTGAAAAAAATTTCGAAAAAAATTTTGAAAAAAGATTTCGAAAAAAAATTTTCGAAAAAATAAAAAAAAAATTTTCGAAAAAAAATTTGAAAAAAAAATTTGAAAAAAAATTTCGAAAAAAATTTCGAAAAAAATTTCGAAAAAACTTTCGAAAAAAATTTTCGAAAAAAATTTCGAAAAAAATTTTTAAAAAAAATTTCGAAATAAATTTTCAGAAAAATTTTCGAAAAAATTTGAGAAAAAAATTTTCAAAAAAATTTTCGAAAAAAATTTCGAAAAACAATTTTCGAAAAAAAATTTTCGAAAAAATTTTGAAAAAAATTTTCGAAATAGTTTTGAAAAAAAATTTTCGAAAAAAATTTCGAAAAAAATTTTGAAAAAAAAATTCGAAAAAAATTTTGAAAAAGATTTTCGAAATTAATTTTCAAAAAAATTTTCAAAGAAATTTTGGAAAAAAATTTTTCAAAAAAAAATTTCGAAAAAAATTATGAAAAAAAATTTCGAAAAAAAATTTGAAAAAAATTTTCAAAAAAGATTTCGAAAAAAAATTTTAGAAAAAAATTTTCAAAAAAATTTTCGAAAAAATTTTGGAAAAAAATTTTTCGAAAAAAATTTTGAAAAAAATTTTCGAAAAAAATTTCGAAAAAAAATTTCGAAAAAAATTTTGAAAAAAATTTTCGAAAAAAAATTGAAAAAAATTTTCGAAAAAAAATTTTGGAAAAAATTTTGAAAAAAAATTTTCGAAAAAAATTTTGAAAAAGAATTTTGAAAAAAATTTCGAAAAAAATTTCGAAAAAAATTTTCGAAAAAAATTTCGAAAAAAATTTTGAAAAAAAATTTTGAAAAAAATTTTCAGAAAAATTTTCCAAAAAATTTGGGAAAAAAATTTTTCAAAAAATATTTTCGAAAAAAATTTCGAAAAAAAATTTTCGAAAAACATTTTGAAAAAAAAATTCGAAAAAATTTTGAAAAAAAAATTTCGAAAAAAATTTCGAAAAAAATTTTGAAAAAAATTTTCGAAAATAATTTTGAAAAAAAATTTTCGAAAAAATATTTGAAAAAAAACCGAAAAAAATTTTCAAAAAAATTTTCGAAAAAATTTTGGAAAAAAATTTTTCGAAAAAAATTTCAAAAAAAAAATTTCGAAAAAAATTATGAAAAAAATTATTGAAAAAAAATTTTCAAAAAAATTTTCGAAAAAATTTTGGAAAAAAATTTATCGAAAAAAATTTTTCGAAAAAAATTTTGAATAAAATTTTCGAAAAAAATTTCGAAAAAAAATTTGAAAAAAATTTTCGAAAAAAATTTCGAAGAAAAATTTTCGAAAAAAATTTTGAAAAAAAATTTCGAAAAAATATTTTCGAAAAAAATTTTCAAAAAAATTTGAAAAAAATTTCGAAAAAAATTTTGAAAAAAAATTTTCGAAAAAAGTTTTCAAAAAAATTTTTCGAAAAAAATTGTCAAAAAAATTTGGGAAAAAAATTTCTCAAAAAATATTTTCGAAAAAAATTTCGAAAAAAATTTTCAGAAAAAAATTTCGAAAAAAAATTTTCGAAAAAAATGTTGAAAAAAAATTTCGAAAAAAATTTTGAAAAAAAATTTCGAAAAAAATTTTTAAAAAAATTTTCGAAAAAAATTTCGAAAAAAAATTTAAAAAAAAATTCGAAAAAAATTTTCAAAAAAAATTTAGAAAAAATTTTGCAAAAAAATTTTTCGAAAAAAATTTTCAAAAAAATTTGGAAAAATTTTTCGAAAAAAATTTTCATAAAAAATATTTGAAAAAATTTCGAAAAAAAATTTTCGGAAAAAATTTTGAAAAAAATTTTCGAAAAAAAAATTTCGTAAAAAAAATTTTCGAAAAAAATTTTGAAAAAAAATTTCGAAAAAAATTTTCAAAAAAATTTTCGAAAAAATTTTGGAAAAAAATTTTTCGAAAAAAATTTCGAAAAAAAATTTTCGAAAAAAATTTCAAAAAAAATTTTGAAAAAAATTTTCGAAAAAAACTTCGAAAAAAAATTTTCGAAAAAAATTTCGAAAAAAAATTTTCGAAAAAAATTTTGAAAAAAAACCGAAAAAAATTTTCAAAAAAATGTTCGAAAAAAATTTTCAAAAACATTTTCGAAAAAAATTTTCAAAAAAATTTTCGAAAAGTTATTGGAAAAAAATTTTTCGAAAAAAATTTCGAAAGAAATTTTGAAAAAAATTTTCGAAAAAAATATCGAAAAAAAATTTTCGAAAAAAAATTCGAAAAAAATTTTGAAAAAAATTTTCGAAAAAATTTTCGAAATAAATTTCGAAAAAAAATTTTCGAAAAAATTTTCGAAAAAAATTTAAAAAAAAAAATTTTCAAAAAAAATTTTCGAAAAAAATTTGAAAAAAAATTTCGAAAGAAATTTTCAAAAAAATTTTCGAAAAAATTTTGGAAAAAAATTTTTCCAAAAAAATTTTGAAAAAAATTTCGAAAAAGAATTTGAAAAAAATTTTTGAAAAAAATTTCGAAAAAAAATTTTCGAAAAAAATTTTCGAAAAAAATTTCGAGAAAAAATTTTCGAAAAAATTTTGAAAAAAGATTTCGAAAAAAAATTTTCGAAAAAATAAAAAAAAAATTTTCCAAAAAAACATTTGAAAAAAAAATTTGAAAAAAAATTTCGAAAAAAATTTCGAAAAAAATTTCGAAAAAACTTTCGAAAAAAATTTTCGAAAAAAATTTCGAAAAAAATTTTTAAAAAAAATTTCGAAATAAATTTTCAGAAAAATTTTCGAAAAAATTTGAGAAAAAAATTTTCAAAAAAATTTACGAAAAAAATTTTCGAAAAAAAATTTTCGAAAAAATTTTGAAAAAAATTTTCGAAAAAGTTTTGAAAAAAAATTTTCGAAAAAAATTTCGAAAAAAATTTTGAAAAAAAAATTCGAAAAAAATTTTGAAAAAAATTTTCGAAAATAATTTTCAAAAAAATTTTCGAAAAAATTTTGGAAAAAAATTTTTCGAAAAAAATTGCGAAAAAAAAATTTCGAAAAAAATTATTAAAAAAATTTTCGAAATAAAATTTGAAAAAAAATTTCGAAAAAAATTTTCAAAGAAATTTTCGAAAAAATTTTGGAAAAAATTTTTCGAAAAAAATTTAAAAAAAATTTTCGAAAAAAATTTCGAAAAAAAATTTGAAAAAAATTTTCAAAAAAGATTTCGAAAAAAAATTTTCGAAAAAAATTTTCCAAAAAAATTTGGAAAAATTTTTCGAAAAAAATTTTCTTAAAAAATTTTCGAAAAAATTTCGAAAAAAAATTTTCGGAAAAAATTTTGAAAAAAGATTTCGAAAAAAAAATTTCGAAAAAAATTTCGAAAAAGATTTTCGAAAGAAATTTCGAAAAACAAATTAGGAAAAAATTTTGAAAAAAATTTCCAAAAAAAAATTTTCGAAAAAAATCTTGAAAAAAAAATTTCGAAAAAAATTATGAAAAAAAATTTCGAAAAAAAATTTGAAAAAAAATTTCGAAAGAAATTTTCAAAAAAATTTTCGAAAAAATTTTGGAAAAAAATTTTTCCAATAAAATTTTGAAAAAAATTTTCAAAAAAAATTTCGAAAAAGAATTTGAAAAAAATTTTTGAAAAAAATTTCGAAAAAAAATTTTCGAAAAAAATTTTCGAAAAAAATTTCGAGAAAAAATTTTCGAAAAAATTTTGAAAAAAGATTTCGAAAAAAAATTTTCGAAAAAATAAAAAAAAAAATTTCGAAAAAAAATTTGAAAAAAAAATTTGAAAAAAAATTTCGAAAAAAATTTCGAAAAAAATTTTCGAAAATTTTTGAAAAAAATTTTTAAAAAAAATTTCGAAATAAATTTTCAGAAAAATTTTCGAAAAAATTTGAGAAAAAAATTTTCAAAAAAATTTTCGAAAAAAATTTCGGAAAAAAATTTTCGAAAAAAAATTTTCGAAAAAATTTTGAAAAAAATTTTCGAAAAAGTTTTGAAAAAAAATTTTCGAAAAAAATTTCGAAAAAAATTTTGAAAAAAAAATTCGAAAAAAATTTTGAAAAAAATTTTCGAAATTAATTTTCAAAAAAATTTTCAAAGAAATTTTGGAAAAAAATTTTTCGAAAAAAATTTCGAAAAAAATTATGAAAAAAAATTTCGAAAAAAAATTTGAAAAAAATTTTCAAAAAAGATTTCGAAAAAAAATTTTAGAAAAAAATTTTGAAAAAAAATTTCGAAAAAAATTTTCAAAAAAATTTTCGAAAAAATTTTGGAAAAAAATTTTTCGAAAAAAATTTTGAAAAACATTTTCGAAAAAAATTTCGAAAAAAAATTTCGAAAAAAATTTTGAAAAAAATTTTCGAAAAAAATTTTCGGAAAAAATTTTGAAAAAACTTTCGAAAAAAAAATTTTCGAAAAAAATTTTGAAAAAAAAATTTCGAAAAAAATTATGAAAAAAAAATTCGAAAAAGAATTTGAAAAAAATTTTCGAAACAAATTTCGAAAAAATATTTTTTAAAAAAAATTTCGAAAGAAATTTTCGAAAAAAACAAAAAAATTTTCGAAAAAAAATTTTCGAAAAAAATTTTCGAAAAAAATTTCGAAAAAAAATTTTCGAAAAAATTTTGAAAAAAATTTCCAAAAAAAAATTTTCGAAAAAAAATTTTCGAAAAAAAGTTTCGAAAAAAATTTCGAAAAAAAATTTTCGAAAAAATTTTGAAAAAAATCTTCGAAAAAATATTTTCGAAAAAATAAAAAAAAAAATTTCAAAAACAAATTTGAAAAAAAAAATTGAAAAAAAAATTCGAAAAAAATTTCAAAAAAAATTTTCGAATAAAATTTCGAAAAAAATTTTTTAAAAAAATTTCGAAAAAAACTTTCAGAAAAATTTTCGAAAAAATTTGGGAAAAAAATTTCTCAAAAAATATTTTCGAAAAAAATTTCGAAAAAAAATTTTCGAAAAAAATTTCGAAAGAAATTTCGAAAAAAATTTTCAAAAAAATTTTAGAAAAAATTTTGCAAAAAAATTTTTCGAAAAAAATTTTGCAAAAAAATTTTTCGAAATAAAATTTTCAAAAAAATTTTCGAAAAAAATTTCGGAAAAAAATTTTCGAAAAAAAATTTTCGAAAAAATTTTGAAAAAAAATTTTCGAAAAAAATTTCGAAAAAAATTTTGAAAAAAAAATTCGAAAAAAATTTTGAAAAAAATTTTCGAAAATAATTTTCAAAAAAATTTTCGACAAAATTCTGGAAAAAAATTTTTCGAAAAAAATTGCGAAAAAAAAATTTCGAAAAAAATTATTAAAAAAATTTTCGAATTAAAATTTGAAAAAAAATTTCGAAAAAAATTTTCAAAGAAATTTTCGAAAAAATTTTGGAAAACATTTTTCGAAAAAAATTTAAAAAAAATTTTCGAAAAAAATTTCGAAAAAAAATTTGAAAAAAATTTTCAAAAAAGATTTCGAAAAAAAATTTTCGAAAAAAATTTTCGAAAAAAATTTGGAAAAATTTTTCGAAAAAAATGTTCATAAAAAATTTTCGAAAAAATTTCGAAAAAAAATTTTCGGAAAAAATTTTGAAAAAAGATTTCGAAAAAAAAATTTCGAAAAAAATTTCGAAAAAGATTTTCGAAAGAAATTTCGAAAAACAAATTAGGAAAAAAATTTGAAAAAAATTTCCAAAAAAAAATTTTCGAAAAAAATCTTGAAAAAAAAATTTCGAAAAAAATTATGAAAAAAATTTTCGAAAAAAAATTTGAAAAAAAATTTCGAAAGAAATTTTCAAAAAAATTTTTGAAAAAATTTTGGAAAAAAATTTTTCCAAAAAAATTTTGAAAAAAATTTTCAAAAAAAATTTCGAAAAAGAATTTGAAAAAAATTTTTGAAAAAAATTTCGAAAAAAAATTTTCGAAAAAAATTTTCGAAAAAACTTTCGAGAAAAAATTTTCGAAAAAATTTTGAAAAAAGATTTCGAAAAAAAATTTTCGAAAAAATAAAAAAAAAATTTTCGAAAAAAAATTTGAAAAAAAAATTTGAAAAAAAATTTCGAAAAATATTTCGAAAAAAATTTCGAAAAAACTTTCGAAAAAAATTTTCGAAAAAAATTTCGAAAAAAATTTTTAAAAAAAATTTCGAAATAAATTTTCAGAAAAATTTTCGAAAAAATTTGAGAAAAAAATTTTCAAAAAAATTTTCGAAAAAAATTTCGGAAAAATATTTTCGAAAAAAAATTTTCGAAAAAATTTTGAAAAAAATTTTCGAAAAAGTTTTGAAAAAAAATTTTCGAAAAAAATTTCGAAAAAAATTTTGAAAAAAAAATTCGAAAAAAATTTTGAAAAAAATTTTCGAAAATAATTTTCAAAAAAATTTTCGAAAAAATTTTGGAAAAAAATTTTTCGAAAAAAATTGCGAAAAAAAAATTTCGAAAAAAATTATTAAAAAAATTTTCGAAATAAAATTTGAAAAAAAATTTCGAAAAAAATTTTCAAAGAAATTTTCGAAAAAATTTTGGAAAAAATTTTCGAAAAAAATTTAAAAAAAATTTTCGAAAAAAATTTCGAAAAAAAATTTGAAAAAAATTTGAAAAAAATTTTCAAAAAAGATTTCGAAAAAAAATTTTCGAAAAAAATTTTCCAAAAAAATTTGGAAAAATTTTTCGAAAAAAATTTTCATAAAAAATTTTCGAAAAAATTTCGAAAAAAAATTTTCGGAAAAAATTTTGAAAAAAGATTTCGAAAAAAAAATTTCGAAAAAAATTTCGAAAAAGATTTTCGAAAGAAATTTCGAAAAACAAATTAGGAAAAAATTTTGAAAAAAATTTCCAAAAAAAAATTTTCGAAAAAAATCTTGAAAAAAAAATTTCGAAAAAAATTTTCGAAAAAAAATTTGAAAAAAAATTTCGAAAGAAATTTTCAAAAAAATTTTCGAAAAAATTTTGGAAAAAAATTTTTCCAAAAAAATTTTGAAAAAAATTTTCAAAAAAAATTTCGAAAAAGAATTTGAAAAAAATTTTTGAAAAAAATTTCGAAAAAAAATTTTCGAAAAAAATTTTCGAAAAAAATTTCGAGAAAAAATTTTCGAAAAAATTTTGAAAAAAGATTTCGAAAAAAAATTTTCGAAAAAATAAAAAAAAAATTTTCGAAAAAAAATTTGAAAAAAAAATTTGAAAAAAAATTTCGAAAAAAATTTCGAAAAAAATTTCGAAAAAACTTTCGAAAAAAATTTTCGAAAAAAATTTTGAAAAAAATTTTTAAAAAAAATTTCGAAATAAATTTTCAGAAAAATTTTCGAAAAAATTTGAGAAAAAAATTTTCAAAAAAATTTTCGAAAAAAATTTCGGAAAAAAATTTTCGAAAAAAAAAATTTTCGAAAAAATTTTGAAAAAAATTTTCGAAAAAGTTTTGAAAAAAAATTTTCGAAAAAAATTTCGAAAAAAATTTTGAAAAAAAAATTCGAAAAAAATTTTGAAAAAAATTTTCGAAATTAATTTTCAAAAAAATTTTCAAAGAAATTTTGGAAAAAAATTTTTCGAAAAAAATTTCGAAAAAAATTATGAAAAAAAATTTCGAAAAAAAATTTGAAAAAAATTTTCAAAAAAGATTTCGAAAAAAAATTTTAGAAAAAAATTTTGAAAAAAAATTTCGAAAAAAATTTTCAAAAAAATTTTCGAAAAAATTTTGGAAAAAAATTTTTCGAAAAAAATTTTGAAAAAAATTTTCGAAAAAAATTTCGAAAAAAAATTTCGAAAAAAATTTTGAAAAAAATTTTCGAAAAAAATTTGAAAAAAATTTTCGAAAAAAAATTTTGGAAAAAATTTTGAAAAAAAATTTCGAAAAAAATTTTGAAAAAAAATTTTGAAAAAAATTTTCAGAAAAATTTTCCAAAAAATTTGGGAAAAAAATTTTTCAAAAAATATTTTCGAAAAAAATTTCGAAAAAAAATTTTCGAAAAACATTTTGAAAAAAAAATTCGAAAAAATTTTGAAAAAAAAATTTCGAAAAAAATTTCGAAAAAAATTTTGAAAAAAATTTTCGAAAATAATTTTGAAAAAAAATTTTCGAAAAAATATTTGAAAAAAAACCGAAAAAAATTTTCAAAAAAATTTTCGAAAAAATTTTGGAAAAAAATTTTTCGAAAAAAATTTCAAAAAAAAAATTTCGAAAAAAATTATGAAAAAAATTTTTGAAAAAAAATTTTCAAAAAAATTTTCGAAAAAATTTTGGAAAAAAATATATCGAAAAAAATTTTTCGAAATAAAATTTTCAAAAAAATTTTCGAAAAAAATTTCGGAAAAAAATTTTCGAAAAAAAATTTTCGAAAAAATTTTGAAAAAAAATTTTCGAAAAAAATTTCGAAAAAAATTTTGAAAAAAAAATTCGAAAAAAATTTTGAAAAAAATTTTCGAAAATAATTTTCAAAAAAATTTTCGAAAAAATTTTGGAAAAAAATTTTTCGAAAAAAATTGCGAAAAAAAAATTTCGAAAAAAATTATTAAAAAAATTTTCGAAATAAAATTTGAAAAAAAATTTCGAAAAAAATTTTCAAAGAAATTTTCGAAAAAATTTTGGAAAAAATTTTTCGAAAAAAATTTAAAAAAAATTTTCGAAAAAAATTTCGAAAAAAAATTTGAAAAAAATTTTCAAAAAAGATTTCGAAAAAAAATATTCGAAAAAAATTTTCGAAAAAAATTTGGAAAAATTTTTCGAAAAAAATTTTCATAAAAAATTTTCGAAAAAATTTCGAAAAAAAATTTTCGGAAAAAATTTTGAAAAAAGATTTCGAAAAAAAAATTTCGAAAAAAATTTCGAAAAAGATTTTCGAAAGAAATTTCGAAAAACAAATTAGGAAAAAATTTTGAAAAAAATTTCGAAAAAAATTTTGAAAAAAGATTTCGAAAAAAAATTTTCGAAAATTTAAAAAAAAAATTTTCGAAAAAAAATTTGAAAAAAAAATTTGAAAAAAAATTTCGAAAAAAATTTCGAAAAAAATTTCGAAAAAACTTTCGAAAAAAATTTCCGAAAAAAATTTCGAAAAACATTTTTAAAAAAAATTTCGAAATAAATTTTCAGAAAAATTTTCGAAAAAATTTGAGAAAAAAATTTTCAAAAAAATTTTCGAAAAAAATTTCGAAAAACAATTTTCGAAAAAAAATTTTCGAAAAAATTTTGAAAAAAATTTTCGAAAAAGTTTTGAAAAAAAATTTTCGAAAAAAATTTCGAAAAAAATTTTGAAAAAAAAATTCGAAAAAAATTTTGAAAAAGATTTTCGAAATTAATTTTCAAAAAAATTTTCAAAGAAATTTTGGAAAAAAATTTATCGAAAAAAATTTCGAAAAAAATTATGAAAAAAAATTTCGAAAAAAAATTTGAAAAAAATTTTCAAAAAAGATTTCGAAAAAAAATTTTAGAAAAAAATTTTCAAAAAAATTTTCGAAAAAATTTTGGAAAAAAATTTTTCGAAAAAAATTTTGAAAAAAATTTTCGAAAAAAATTTCGAAAAAAAATTTCGAAAAAAATTTTGAAAAAAATTTTCGAAAAAAATTATTAAAAAAATTTTCGAAATAAAATTTGAAAAAAAATTTCGAAAAAAATTTTCAAAGAAATTTTCGAAAAAATTTTGGAAAAAATTTTTCGAAAAAAATTTAAAAAAAATTTTCGAAAAAAATTTCGAAAAAAAATTTGAAAAAAATTTTCAAAAAAGATTTCGAAAAAAAAATTTCGAAAAAAATTTTCGAAAAAAATTTGGAAAAGTTTTTCGAAAAAAATTTTCATAAAAAATTTTCGAAAAAATTTCGAAAATGAATTTTCGGAAAAAATTTTGAAAAAAGATTTCGAAAAAAAAATTTCGAAAAAAATTTCGAAAAAGATTTTCGAAAGAAATTTCGAAAAACAAATTAGGAAAAAATTTTGAAAAAAATTTCCAAAAAAAAATTTTCGAAAAAAATCTTGAAAAAAAAATTTCGAAAAAAATTATGAAAAAAATTTTCGAAAAAAAATTTGAAAAAAAATTTCGAAAGAAATTTTCAAAAAAATTTTCGAAAAAATTTTGGAAAAAAATTTTTCCAAAAAAATTTTGAAAAAAATTTTCAAAAAAAATTTCGAAAAAGAATTTGAAAAAAATTTTTGAAAAAAATTTCGAAAAAAAATTTTCGAACAAAATTTTCGAAAAAAATTTCGAGAAAAAATTTTCGAAAAAATTTTGAAAAAAGATTTCGAAAAAAAATTTTCGAAAAAATAAAAAAAAAATTTTCGAAAAAAAATTTGAAAAAAAAATTTGAAAAAAAATTTCGAAAAAAATTTCGAAAAAAATTTCGAAAAAACTTTCGAAAAAAATTTTCGAAAAAAATTTCGAAAAAAATTTTTAAAAAAAATTTCGAAATAAATTTTCAGAAAAATTTTCGAAAAAATTTGAGAAAAAAATTTTCAAAAAAATTTTCGAAAAAAATTTCGGAAAAAAATTTTCGAAAAAAAATTTTCGAAAAAATTTTGAAAAAAATTTTCGAAAAAGTTTTGAAAAAAAATTTTCGAAAAAAATTTCGAAAAAAATTATGAAAAAAAAATTCGAAAAAAATTTTGAAAAAAATTTTCGAAATTAATTTTCAAAATAATTTTCAAAGAAATTTTGGAAAAAAATTTTTCGAAAAAAATTTCGAAAAAAATTATGAAAAAAAAATTCGAAAAAAAATTTGAAAAAAATTTTCAAAAAAGATTTCGAAAAAAAATTTTAGAAAAAAATTTTGAAAAAAAATTTCGAAAAAAATTTTCAAAAAAATTTTCGAAAAAATTTTGGAAAAAAATTTTTCGAAAAAAATTTTGAAAAAAATTTTCGAAAAAAATTTCGAAAAAAAATTTCGAAAAAAATTTTGAAAAAAATTTTCGAAAAAAATTTGAAAAAAATTTTCGAAAAAAAATTTTGGAAAAAATTTTGAAAAAAAATTTTCGAAAAAAATTTTGAAAAAGAATTTTGAAAAAAATTTCGAAAAAAATTTCGAAAAAAATTTTCGAAAAAAATTTCGAAAAAAATTTTGAAAAAAAATTTTGAAAAAAATTTTCAGAAAAATTTTCCAAAAAATTTGGGAAAAAAATTTTTCAAAAAATATTTTCGAAAAAAATTTCGAAAAAAAATTTTCGAAAAACATTTTGAAAAAAAAATTCGAAAAAATTTTGAAAAAAAAATTTCGAAAAAAATTTCGAAAAAAATTTTGAAAAAAATTTTCGAAAATAATTTTGAAAAAAAATTTTCGAAAAAATATTTGAAAAAAAACCGAAAAAAATTTTCAAAAAAATTTTCGAAAAAATTTTGGAAAAAAATTTTTCGAAAAAAATTTCAAAAAAAAAATTTCGAAAAAAATTATGAATAAAATTTTTGAAAAGAAATTTTCAAAAAAATTTTCGAAAAAATTTTGGAAAAAAATTTATCGAAAAAAATTTTTCGAAATAAAATTTTCAAAAAAATTTTCGAAAAAAATTTCGGAAAAAAATTTTCGAAAAAAAATTTTCGAAAAAATTTTGAAAAAAAATTTTCGAAAAAAATTTCGAAAAAAATTTTGAAAAAAAAATTCGAAAAAAATTTTGAAAAAAATTTTCGAAAATAATTTTCAAAAAAATTTTCGAAAAAATTTTTCAAAAAAAATTGCGAAAAAAAAATTTCGAAAAAAATTATTAAAAAAATTTTCGAAATAAAATTTGAAAAAAAATTTCGAAAAAAATTTTCAAAGAAATTTTCGAAAAAATTTTGGAAAAAATTTTTCGAAAAAAATTTAAAAAAAATTTTCGAAAAAAATTTCGAAAAAAAATTTGAAAAAAATTTTCAAAAAAGATTTCGAAAAAAAATATTCGAAAAAAATTTTCGAAAAAAATTTGGAAAAATTTTTCGAAAAAAATTTTCATAAAAAATTTTCGAAAAAATTTCGAAAAAAAAATTTCGGAAAAAATTTTGAAAAAAGATTTCGAAAAAAAAATTTCGAAAAAAATTTCGAAAAAGATTTTCGAAAGAAATTTCGAAAAACAAATTAGGAAAAAATTTTGAAAAAAATTTCGAAAAAAATTTTGAAAAAAGATTTCGAAAAAAAATTTTCGAAAAAATAAAAAAAAAATTTTCGAAAAAAAATTTGAAAAAAAAATTTGAAAAAAAATTTCGAAAAAAATTTCGAAAAAAATTTCGAAAAAACTTTCGAAAAAAATTTTCGAAAAAAATTTCGAAAAAAATTTTTAAAAAAAATTTCGAAATAAATTTTCAGAAAAATTTTCGAAAAAATTTGAGAAAAAAATTTTCAAAAAAATTTTCGAAAAAAATTTCGGAAAACAATTTTCGAAAAAAAATTTTCGAAAAAATTTTGAAAAAAATTTTCGAAAAAGTATTGAAAAAAAATTTTCGAAAAAAATTTCGAAAAAAATTTTGAAAAAAAAATTCGAAAAAAAATTTGAAAAAGATTATGAAAAAAAATTTCGAAAAAAAATTTGAAAAAAATTTTCAAAAAAGATTTCGAAAAAAAATTTTAGAAAAAAATTTTCAAAAAAATTTTCGAAAAAATTTTGGAAAAAAATTTTTCGAAAAAAATTTTGAAAAAAATTTTCGAAAAAAATTTCGAAAAAAAATTTCGAAAAAAATTTTGAAAAAATTTTTCGAAAAAAATTTGAAAAAAATTTTCGAAAAAAAATTTTGGAAAAAATTTTGAAAAAAAATTTTCGAAAAAAATTTTGAAAAAGAATTTTGAAAAAAATTTCGAAAAAAATTTCGAAAAAAATTTTCGAAAAAAATTTCGAAAAAAATTTTGAAAAAAAATTTTGAAAAAAATTTTCAGAAAAATTTTCCAAAAAATTTGGGAAAAAAATTTTTCAAAAAATATTTTCGAAAAAAATTTCGAAAAAAAATTTTCGAAAAACATTTTGAAAAAAAAATTCGAAAAAATTTTGAAAAAAAAATTTCGAAAAAAATTTCGAAAAAAATTTTGAAAAAAATTTTCGAAAATAACTTTGAAAAAAAATTTTCGAAAAAATATTTGAAAAAAAACCGAAAAAAATTTTCAAAAAAATTTTCGAAAAAATTTTGGAAAAAAATTTTTCGAAAAAAATTTCAAAAAAAAAATTTCGAAAAAAATTATGAAAAAAATTTTTGAAAAAAATTTTCAAAAAAATTTTCGAAAAAATTTTGGAAAAAAATTTATCGAAAAAAATTTTTCGAAAAAAATTTTGAATAAAATTTTCGAAAAAAATTTCGAAAAAAAATTTGAAAAAAATTTTCGAAAAAAATTTCGAAGAAAAATTTTCGAAAAAAATTTTGAAAAAAAATTTCGAAAAAAAATTTTCGAAAAAAATTTTCAAAAAAATTTGAAAAAAATTTCGAAAAAAATTTTGAAAAAAAATTTTCGAAAAAAGTTTTCAAAAAAATTTTTCGAAAAAAATTGTCAAAAAAATTTGGGAAAAAAATTTCTCAAAAAATATTTTCGAAAAAAATTTCGAAAAAAATTTTCAGAAAAAAATTTCGAAAAAAAATTTTCAAAAAAATGTTGAAAAAAAATTTCGAAAAAAATTTTGAAAAAAAATTTCGAAAAAAATTTTTAAAAAAATTTTCGAAAAAAATTTCGAAAAAAAATTTAAAAAAAAATTCGAAAAAAATTTTCAAAAAAAATTTAGAAAAAATTTTGCAAAAAAATTTTTCGAAAAAAATTTTCAAAAAAATTTGGAAAAATTTTTCGAAAAAAATTTTCATAAAAAATATTTGAAAAAATTTCGAAAAAAAATTTTCGGAAAAAATTTTGAAAAAAATTTTCGAAAAAAAAATTTCGTAAAAAATTTTCGAAAGAAATTTCGAAAAAAAAATTGGAAAAAATTTTGAAAAAAATTTCCAAAAAAAAATTTTCGAAAAAAATTTCGAAAAAAAATTTTGGAAAAAAAATTTTCGAAAAAAATTTTAAAAAAATTTTCGA
The DNA here is from genome assembly GCA_036926305.1 of Uropetala carovei. Classification (NCBI taxonomy): domain Eukaryota; kingdom Metazoa; phylum Arthropoda; class Insecta; order Odonata; family Petaluridae; genus Uropetala; species Uropetala carovei. Next base: position 420,304 of record JAXCHB010000188.1, on the reverse strand, counting down.
AAAAAATTTCGAAAAAAAATTTGAAAAAAATTTTCAAAAAAGATTTCGAAAAAAAATTTTCTAAAAAAATTTTGAAAAAAAATTTCGAAAAAAATTTTGAAAAAAATTTTCGAAAAAATTTTGGAAAAAAATTTTTCGAAAAAAATTTCGAAAAAAAATTTTCGAAAAAAATTTCAAAAAAAATTTTGAAAAAAATTTTCGAAAAAAACTTCGAAAAAAAATTTTCGAAAAAAATTTCGAAAAAAAATTTTCGAAAAAAATTTTGAAAAAAAACCGAAAAAAATTTTCAAAAAAATGTTCGAAAAAAATTTTCAAAAAAATTTTCGAAAAAAATTTTCAAAAAAATTTTCGAAAAGTTTTTGGAAAAAAATTTTTCGAAAAAAATTTCGAAAAAAATTTTGAAAAAAATTTTCGAAAAAAATATCGAAAAAAAATTTTCGAAAAAAAATTCGAAAAAAATTTTGAAAAAAATTTTCGAAAAAATTTTCGAAATAAATTTCGAAAAAAAATTTTCGAAAAAATTTTCGAAAAAAATTAAAAAAAAAAAATTTTCAAAAAAAATTTTCGAAAAAAATTTGAAAAAAAATTTCGAAAGAAATTTTCAAAAAAATTTTCGAAAAAATTTTGGAAAAAAATTTTTCCAAAAAAATTTTGAAAAAAATTTCGAAAAAGAATTTGAAAAAAATTTTTGAAAAAAATTTCGAAAAAAAATTTTCGAAAAAAATTTTCGAAAAAAATTTCGAGAAAAAATTTTCGAAAAAATTTTGAAAAAAGATTTCGAAAAAAAATTTTCGAAAAAATAAAAAAAAAATTTTCGAAAAAAAATTTGAAAAAAAAATTTGAAAAAAAATTTCGAAAAAAATTTCGAAAAAAATTTCGAAAAAACTTTCGAAAAAAATTTTCGAAAAAAATTTCGAAAAAAATTTTTAAAAAAAATTTCGAAATAAATTTTCAGAAAAATTTTCGAAACAATTTGAGAAAAAAATTTTCGAAAAAATTTGAGAAAAAAATTTTCAAAAAAATTTTCGAAAAAAATTTCGAAAAAAATTTTGAAAAAAAATTTTCGAAAAAAGTTTTCAAAAAAATTTTTCGAAAAAAATTGTCAAAAAGATTTGGGAAAAAAATTTCTCAAAAAATATTTTCGAAAAAAATTTCGAAAAAAATTTTCAGAAAAAAATTTCGAAAAAAAATTTTCGAAAAAAATGTTGAAAAAAAATTTCGAAAAAAATTTTGAAAAAAAATTTCGAAAAAAATTTTTAAAAAAATTTTCGAAAAAGATTTCGAAAAAAAATTTAAAAAAAAATTCGAAAAAAATTTTCAAAAAAAATTTAGAAAAAATTTTGCAAAAAAATTTTTCGAAAAAAATTTTCAAAAAAATTTGGAAAAATTTTTCGAAAAAAATTTTCATAAAAAATATTTGAAAAAATTTCGAAAAAAAATTTTCGGAAAAAATTTTGAAAAAAATTTTCGAAAAAAAAATTTCGTAAAAAATTTTCGAAAGAAATTTCGAAAAAAAAATTGGAAAAAATTTTGAAAAAAATTTCCAAAAAAAAATTTTCGAAAAAAATTTCGAAAAAAAATTTTCGAAAAAAAGTTTTAAAAAAAAATTTTGAAAAAATTTTGAAAAAAATTTTCGAAAAAAATTTGAAAAAAAATTTTCGAAAAAAATTTCGAAAAAAATTTTGAAAAAAAAATTCGAAAAAAATTTTGAAAAAAATTTTCGAAAATAATTTTCAAAAAAATTTTCGAAAAAATTTTGGAAAAAAATTTTTCGAAAAAAATTTCGAAAAAAATTATAAAAAAAATTTTCGAAAAAAAATTTGAAGAAAAATTTCGAAAAAAATTTTCAAAAAAATTTTCGAAAAAATTTTGGAAAAAAAATTTTCGAAAAAAATTTTAAAAAAATTTTCGAAAAAAATTTTCGAAAAAAATTTCGAAAAAAATTTGAAAAAAATTTTCAAAAAAGATTTCGAAAAAAAATTTTCTAAAAAAATTTTGAAAAAAAATTTCGAAAAAAATTTTGAAAAAAATTTTCGAAAAAATTTTGGAAAAAAATTTTTCGAAAAAAATTTCGAAAAAAAATTTTCGAAAAAAATTTCAAAAAAAATTTTGAAAAAAATTTTCGAAAAAAATTTTCGAAAAAAATTTTCAAAAAAATTTTCGAAAAGTTTTTGGAAAAAAATTTTTCGAAAAAAATTTCGAAAAAAATTTTGAAAAAAATTTTCGAAAAAAATTTCGAAAAAAAATTTTCGAAAAAAATTTTGAAAAAAAACCGAAAAAAATTTTCAAAAAAATGTTCGAAAAAAATTTTCAAAAAAATTTTCGAAAAAAATTTTCAAAAAAATTTTCGAAAAGTTTTTGGAAAAAAATTTTTCGAAAAAAATTTCGAAAAAAATTTTGAAAAAAATTTTCGAAAAAAATATCGAAAAAAAATTTTCGAAAAAAAATTCGAAAAAAATTTTGAAAAAAATTTTCGAAAAAATTTTCGAAATAAATTTCGAAAAAAAATTTTCGAAAAAAATTAAAAAAAAAAAATTTTCAAAAAAAATTTTCGAAAAAAATTTGAAAAAAAATTTCGAAAGAAATTTTCAAAAAAATTTTCGAAAAAATTTTGGAAAAAAATTTTTCCAAAAAAATTTTGAAAAAAATTTCGAAAAAGAATTTGAAAAAAATTTTTGAAAAAAATTTCGAAAAAAAATTTTCGAAAAAAATTTTCGAAAAAAATTTCGAGAAAAAATTTTCGAAAAAATTTTGAAAAAAGATTTCGAAAAAAAATTTTCGAAAAAATAAAAAAAAAATTTTCGAAAAAAAATTTGAAAAAAAAATTTGAAAAAAAATTTCGAAAAAAATTTCGAAAAAAATTTCGAAAAAACTTTCGAAAAAAATTTTCGAAAAAAATTTCGAAAAAAATTTTTAAAAAAAATTTCGAAATAAATTTTCAGAAAAATTTTCGAAACAATTTGAGAAAAAAATTTTCGAAAAAATTTGAGAAAAAAATTTTCAAAAAAAGTTTCGAAAAAAATTTCGGAAAAAAATTTTCGAAAAAAAATTTTCGAAAAAATTTTGAAAAAAATTTTCGAAAAAGTTTTGAAAAAAAATTTTCGAAAAAAATTTCGAAAAAAATTTTGAAAAAAAAATTCGAAAAAAATTTTGAAAAAAATTTTCGAAATTAATTTTCAAAAAAATTTTCAAAGAAATTTTGGAAAAAAATTTTTCGAAAAAAATTTCGAAAAAAATTATGAAAAAAAATTTCGAAAAAAAATTTGAAAAAAATTTTCAAAAAAGATTTCGAAAAAAAATTTTAGAAAAAAATTTTGAAAAAAAATTTCGAAAAAAATTTTCAAAAAAATTTTCGAAAAAATTTTGGAAAAAAATTTTTCGAAAAAAATTTTGAAAAAAATTTTCGAAAAAAATTTCGAAAAAAAATTTCGAAAAAAATTTTGAAAAAAATTTTCGAAAAAAATTTGAAAAAAATTTTCGAAAAAAAATTTTGGAAAAAATTTTGAAAAAGAATTTTGAAAAAAATTTCGAAAAAAATTTCGAAAAAAATTTTCGAAAAAAATTTCGAAAAAAATTTTGAAAAAAAATTTTGAAAAAAATTTTCAGAAAAATTTGGGAAAAAAAATTTTCAAAAAATATTTTCGAAAAAAATTTCGAAAAAAAATTTTCGAAAAAAATTTTGAAAAAAAAATTCGAAAAAATTTTGAAAAAAAATTTCGAAAAAAATTTCGAAAAAAATTTTGAAAAAAATTTTCGAAAAAAATTTCGAAAAAAAATTTTCGAAAAAATTTTGAAAAAAAACCAAAAAAAATTTTCAAAATAATTTTCGAAAAAATTTTGGAAAAAAATTTTTCGAAAAAAATTTCAAAAAAAAAATTTCGAAAAAAATTATGAAAAAAATTTTTGAAAAAAAATTTTCAAAAAAATTTTCGAAAAAATTTTGGAAAAAAATTTATCGAAAAAAAATTTTCGAAAAAAATTTTGAAAAAAATTTTCGAAAAAAAATTTCGAAAAAAAATTTGAAAAAAATTTTCGAAAAAAATTTCGAAGAAAAATTTTCGAAAAAAATTTCGAAAAAAAAATTTGAAAAAAAATTTTCGAAAAAAGTTTTCAAAAAAATTTTTCGAAAAAAATTGTCAAAAAAATTTGGGAAAAAAATTTCTCAAAAAATATTTTCGAAAAAAATTTCGAAAAAAATTTTCAGAAAAAAATTTCGAAAAAAAATTTTCGAAAAAAATGTTGAAAAAAAATTTCGAAAAAAATTTTGAAAAAAAATTTCGAAAAAAATTTTTAAAAAAATTTTCGAAAAAAATTTCGAAAAAAAATTTTAAAAAAAATTCGAAAAAATTTTTCAAAAAAAATTTAGAAAAAATTTTGCAAAAAAATTTTTCGAAAAAAATTTTCAAAAAAATTTTCGAAAAAAATTTTCGAAAAAAATTTTGAAAAAAAATTTTCGAAAAAAACTGAAAAAAATTTTAGAAAAAAAATTTTCGAAAAAAATTTTCGTAAGAAATTTCGAAAAAAAATTTTCGAAAAAAATTATGAAAAAAATTTTCGAAAAAAAATTTTGGAAAAAATTTTGAAAAAAAATTTGGAAAAACAATTTTGAAAAAAATTTTCGAAAAAAATTTCGAAAAAAAAATTTCGAAAAAAATTTCGAAAAAAAATGTTCGAAAAAAATTTTGAAAAAAAATTTCGAAAAAAATTTTCAAAAAAATTTTCGAAAAAAGTTTTCAAAAAAATTTTTCGAAAAAAATTTTCAAAAAAATTTTCGAAAAAAATTTCGAAAAAAAATTTTCGAAAAAAATTTTGAAAAAAATTTTCGAAAAAAAAATTCCAAAAAAAATTTTCAAAAAAATTTTCGAAAAAATTTTGGAAAAAAATTTTTCGAAAAAAATTTTGAAAAAAATTTTCGAAAAAAATTTCGAAAAAAAATTCGAAAAAAATTTTGAAAAAAATTTTCGAAAAAAATTTGAAAAAAATTTTCGAAAAAAAAATTTGGAAAAAATTTTGAAAAAAAATTTTCGAAAAAAATTTTGAAAAAGAATTTTGAAAAAAATTTCGAAAAAAATTTCGAAAAAAATTTTCGAAAAAAATTTCGAAAAAAATTTTGAAAAAAAATTTTGAAAAAAATTTTCAGAAAAATTTTCCAAAAAATTTGGGAAAAAAATTTTTCAAAAAATATTTTCGAAAAAAATTTCGAAAAAAAATTTTCGAAAAAAATTTTGAAAAAAAAATTCGAAAAAATTTTGAAAAAAAAATTTCGAAAAAAATTTCGAAAAAAATTTTGAAAAAAATTTTCGAAAATAATTTTGAAAAAAAATTTTCGAAAAAATTTTGAAAAAAAACCGAAAAAAATTTTCAAAAAAATTTTCGAAAAAATTTTGGAAAAAAATTTTTCGAAAAAAATTTCAAAAAAAAAATTTCGAAAAAAATTATGAAAAAAAATTTTGAAAAAAAATTTTGAAAAAAAATTTTGAAAAAAAATTTTGAAAAAAAATTTTCAAAAAAATTTTCGAAAAAATTTTGGAAAAAAATTTATCGAAAAAAATTTTTCGAAAAAAATTTTGAAAAAAATTTTCGAAAAAAAATTTGAAAAAAATTTTCGAAAAAAATTACGAAGAAAAATTTTCGAAAAAAATTTTGAAAAAAAATTTCGAAAAAAGATTTTCGAAAAAAATTTTCGAAAAAATTTGAAAAAAATTTCGAAAAAAATTTTGAAAAAAAATTTTCGAAAAAAGTTTTCAAAAAAATTTTTCGAAAAAAATTGTCAAAAAAATTTGGGAAAAAAATTTCTCAAAAAATATTTTCGAAAAAAATTTCGAAAAAAATTTTCAGAAAAAAATTTCGAAAAAAAATTTTCGAAAAAAATGTTGAAAAAAAATTTCGAAAAAAATTTTGAAAACAAATTTCGAAAAAAATTTTTAAAAAAATTTTCGAAAAAAATTTCGAAAAAAAATTTTAAAAAAAATTCGAAAAAAATTTTCAAAAAAAATTTAGAAAAAATTTTGCAAAAAAATTTTTCGAAAAAAATTTTCAAAAAAATTTTCGAAAAAAATTTTCGAAAAAAATTTTGAAAAAAAATTTTCGAAAAAAACTGAAAAAAATTTTCGAAAAAAAATTTTCGAAAAAAATTTTCGAAAGAAATTTGGAAAAATTTTTCGAAAAAAAATTTCAAAAAAAATATTTGAAAAAATTTCGAAAAAAAATTTTCGGAAAAAATTTTGAAAAAAATTTTCGAAAAAAAAATTTCGTAAAAAATTTTCGAAAGAAATTTCGAAAAATAAATTGGTAAAAATTTTGAAAAAAATTTCCAAAAAAAAATTTTCGAAAAAAATTTCGAAAAAAAATTTTCGAAAAAAATTTTTAAAAAAAATTTTTGAAAAAATTTTGAAAAAAATTTTCGAAAAAAATTTGAAAAAAAATTTTCGAAAAAAATTTCGAAAAAAATTTTGAAAAAAAAATTGGAAAAAAATTTTGAAAATAATTTTCAAAAAAATTTTCGAAAAAATTTTGGAAAAAGATTTTTCGAAAAAAATTTCGAAAAAAAAATTTCGAAAAAAATTATAAAAAAAATTTTCGAAAAAAAATTTGAAGAAAAATTTCGAAAAAAATTTTCAAAAAAATTTTCGAAAAAATTTTGGAAAAAAATTTTTCGAAAAAAATTTTAAAAAAATTTTCGAAAAAAATTTTCGAAAAAAATTTCGAAAAAAAATTTGAAAAAAATTTTCAAAAAAGATTTCGAAAAAAAATTTTCGAAAAAAATTTTGAAAAAAAATTTCGAAAAAAATTTTCAAAAAAATTTTCGAAAAAATTTTGGAAAAAAATTTTTCGAAAAAAATTTCGAAAAAAAATTTTCGAAAAAAATTTCAAAAAAAATTTTGAAAAAAATTTTCGAAAAAAACTTCGAAAAAAAATTTTCGAAAAAAATTTTGAAAAAAAACCGAAAAAAATTTTCAAAAAAATGTTCGAAAAAAATTTTCAAAAAAAGTTTCGAAAAAAATTTCAAAAAAATTTTCGAAAAGTTTTTGGAAAAAAATTTTCGAAAAAAATTTCGAAAAAAATTTTTAAAAAAAATTTCGAAATAAATTTTCAGAAAAATTTTCGAAACAATTTGAGAAAAAAATTTTCGAAAAAATTTGAGAAAAAAATTTTCAAAAAAATTTTCGAAAAAAATTTCGAAAAAAATTTTGAAAAAAAATTTTCGAAAAAAGTTTTCAAAAAAATTTTTCGAAAAAAATTGTCAAAAAGATTTGGGAAAAAAATTTCTCAAAAAATATTTTCGAAAAAAATTTCGAAAAAAATTTTCAGAAAAAAATTTCGAAAAAAAATTTTCGAAAAAAATGTTGAAAAAAAATTTCGAAAAAAATTTTGAAAAAAAATTTCGAAAAAAATTTTTAAAAAAATTTTCGAAAAAAATTTCGAAAAAAAATTTAAAAAAAAATTCGAAAAAAATTTTCAAAAAAAATTTAGAAAAAATTTTGCAAAAAAATTTTTCGAAAAAAATTTTCAAAAAAATTTGGAAAAATTTTTCGAAAAAAATTTTCATAAAAAATATTTGAAAAAATTTCGAAAAAAAATTTTCGGAAAAAATTTTGAAAAAAATTTTCGAAAAAAAAATTTCGTAAAAAATTTTCGAAAGAAATTTCGAAAAAAAAATTGGAAAAAATTTTGAAAAAAATTTCCAAAAAAAAATTTTCGAAAAAAATTTCGAAAAAAAATTTTCGAAAAAAAGTTTTAAAAAAAAATTTTGAAAAAATTTTGAAAAAAATTTTCGAAAAAAATTTGAAAAAAAATTTTCGAAAAAAATTTCGAAAAAAATTTTGAAAAAAAAATTCGAAAAAAATTTTGAAAAAAATTTTCGAAAATAATTTTCAAAAAAATTTTCGAAAAAAGTTTGGAAAAAAATTTTTCGAAAAAAATTTCGAAAAAAAAATTTCGAAAAAAATTATAAAAAAAATTTTCGAAAAAAAATTTGAAGAAAAATTTCGAAAAAAATTTTCAAAAAAATTTTCGAAAAAATTTTGGAAAAAAAATTTTCGAAAAAAATTTTAAAAAAATTTTCGAAAAAAATTTTCGAAAAAAATTTCGAAAAAAATTTGAAAAAAATTTTCAAAAAAGATTTCGAAAAAAAATTTTCTAAAAAAATTTTGAAAAAAAATTTCGAAAAAAATTTTGAAAAAAATTTTCGAAAAAATTTTGGAAAAAAATTTTTCGAAAAAAATTTCGAAAAAAAATTTTCGAAAAAAATTTCAAAAAAAATTTTGAAAAAAATTTTCGAAAAAAACTTCGAAAAAAAATTTTCGAAAAAAATTTCGAAAAAAAATTTTCGAAAAAAATTTTGAAAAAAAACCGAAAAAAATTTTCAAAAAAATGTTCGAAAAAAATTTTCAAAAAAATTTTCGAAAAAAATTTTCAAAAAAATTTTCGAAAAGTTTTTGGAAAAAAATTTTTCGAAAAAAATTTCGAAAAAAATTTTGAAAAAAATTTTCGAAAAAAATATCGAAAAAAAATTTTCGAAAAAAAATTCGAAAAAAATTTTGAAAAAAATTTTCGAAAAAATTTTCGAAATAAATTTCGAAAAAAAATTTTCGAAAAAATTTTCGAAAAAAATTAAAAAAAAAAAATTTTCAAAAAAAATTTTCGAAAAAAATTTGAAAAAAAATTTCGAAAGAAATTTTCAAAAAAATTTTCGAAAAAATTTTGGAAAAAAATTTTTCCAAAAAAATTTTGAAAAAAATTTCGAAAAAGAATTTGAAAAAAATTTTTGAAAAAAATTTCGAAAAAAAATTTTCGAAAAAAATTTTCGAAAAAAATTTCGAGAAAAAATTTTCGAAAAAATTTTGAAAAAAGATTTCGAAAAAAAATTTTCGAAAAAATAAAAAAAAAATTTTCGAAAAAAAATTTGAAAAAAAAATTTGAAAAAAAATTTCGAAAAAAATTTCGAAAAAAATTTCGAAAAAACTTTCGAAAAAAATTTTCGAAAAAAATTTCGAAAAAAATTTTTAAAAAAAATTTCGAAATAAATTTTCAGAAAAATTTTCGAAACAATTTGAGAAAAAAATTTTCGAAAAAATTTGAGAAAAAAATTTTCAAAAAAATTTTCGAAAAAAATTTCGGAAAAAAATTTTCGAAAAAAAATTTTCGAAAAAATTTTGAAAAAAATTTTCGAAAAAGTTTTGAAAAAAAATTTTCGAAAAAAATTTCGAAAAAAATTTTGAAAAAAAAATTCGAAAAAAATTTTGAAAAAAATTTTCGAAATTAATTTTCAAAAAAATTTTCAAAGAAATTTTGGAAAAAAATTTTTCGAAAAAAATTTCGAAAAAAATTATGAAAAAAAATTTCGAAAAAAAATTTGAAAAAAATTTTCAAAAAAGATTTCGAAAAAAAATTTTAGAAAAAAATTTTGAAAAAAAATTTCGAAAAAAATTTTCAAAAAAATTTTCGAAAAAATTTTGGAAAAAAATTTTTCGAAAAAAATTTTGAAAAAAATTTTCGAAAAAAATTTCGAAAAAAAATTTCGAAAAAAATTTTGAAAAAAATTTTCGAAAAAAATTTGAAAAAAATTTTCGAAAAAAAATTTTGGAAAAAATTTTGAAAAAGAATTTTGAAAAAAATTTCGAAAAAAATTTCGAAAAAAATTTTCGAAAAAAATTTCGAAAAAAATTTTGAAAAAAAATTTTGAAAAAAATTTTCAGAAAAATTTGGGAAAAAAAATTTTCAAAAAATATTTTCGAAAAAAATTTCGAAAAAAAATTTTCGAAAAAAATTTTGAAAAAAAAATTCGAAAAAATTTTGAAAAAAAATTTCGAAAAAAATTTCGAAAAAAATTTTGAAAAAAATTTTCGAAAAAAATTTCGAAAAAAAATTTTCGAAAAAATTTTGAAAAAAAACCAAAAAAAATTTTCAAAATAATTTTCGAAAAAATTTTGGAAAAAAATTTTTCGAAAAAAATTTCAAAAAAAAAATTTCGAAAAAAATTATGAAAAAAATTTTTGAAAAAAAATTTTCAAAAAAATTTTCGAAAAAATTTTGGAAAAAAATTTATCGAAAAAAAATTTTCGAAAAAAATTTTGAAAAAAATTTTCGAAAAAAAATTTCGAAAAAAAATTTGAAAAAAATTTTCGAAAAAAATTTCGAAGAAAAATTTTCGAAAAAAATTTCGAAAAAAAAATTTGAAAAAAAATTTTCGAAAAAAGTTTTCAAAAAAATTTTTCGAAAAAAATTGTCAAAAAAATTTGGGAAAAAAATTTCTCAAAAAATATTTTCGAAAAAAATTTCGAAAAAAATTTTCAGAAAAAAATTTCGAAAAAAAATTTTCGAAAAAAATGTTGAAAAAAAATTTCGAAAAAAATTTTGAAAAAAAATTTCGAAAAAAATTTTTAAAAAAATTTTCGAAAAAAATTTCGAAAAAAAATTTTAAAAAAAATTCAAAAAAATTTTTCAAAAAAAATTTAGAAAAAATTTTGCAAAAAAATTTTTCGAAAAAAATTTTCAAAAAAATTTTCGAAAAAAATTTTCGAAAAAAATTTTGAAAAAAAATTTTCGAAAAAAACTGAAAAAAATTTTAGAAAAAAAATTTTCGAAAAAAATTTTCGTAAGAAATTTCGAAAAAAAATTTTCGAAAAAAATTATGAAAAAAATTTTCGAAAAAAAATTTTGGAAAAAATTTTGAAAAAAAATTTGGAAAAACAATTTTGAAAAAAATTTTCGAAAAAAATTTCGAAAAAAAAATTTCGAAAAAAATTTCGAAAAAAAATGTTCGAAAAAAATTTTGAAAAAAAATTTCGAAAAAAATTTTCAAAAAAATTTTCGAAAAAAGTTTTCAAAAAAATTTTTCGAAAAAAATTTTCAAAAAAATTTTCGAAAAAAATTTCGAAAAAAAATTTTCGAAAAAAATTTTGAAAAAAATTTTCGAAAAAAAAATTCCAAAAAAAATTTTCAAAAAAATTTTCGAAAAAATTTTGGAAAAAAATTTTTCGAAAAAAATTTTGAAAAAAATTTTCGAAAAAAATTTCGAAAAAAAATTCGAAAAAAATTTTGAAAAATATTTTCGAAAAAAATTTGAAAAAAATTTTCGAAAAAAAAATTTGGAAAAAATTTTGAAAAAAAATTTTCGAAAAAAATTTTGAAAAAGAATTTTGAAAAAAATTTCGAAAAAAATTTCGAAAAAAATTTTCGAAAAAAATTTCGAAAAAAATTTTGAAAAAAAATTTTGAAAAAAATTTTCAGAAAAATTTTCCAAAAAATTTGGGAAAAAAATTTTTCAAAAAATATTTTCGAAAAAAATTTCGAAAAAAAATTTTCGAAAAAAATTTTGAAAAAAAAATTCGAAAAAATTTTGAAAAAAAAATTTCGAAAAAAATTTCGAAAAAAATTTTGAAAAAAATTTTCGAAAATAATTTTGAAAAAAAATTTTCGAAAAAATTTTGAAAAAAAACCGAAAAAAATTTTCAAAAAAATTTTCGAAAAAATTTTGGAAAAAAATTTTTCGAAAAAAATTTCAAAAAAAAAATTTCGAAAAAAATTATGAAAAAAAATTTTGAAAAAAAATTTTGAAAAAAAATTTTCAAAAAAATTTTCGAAAAAATTTTGGAAAAAAATTTATCGAAAAAAATTTTTCGAAAAAAATTTTGAAAAAAATTTTCGAAAAAAAATTTGAAAAAAATTTTCGAAAAAAATTACGAAGAAAAATTTTCGAAAAAAATTTTGAAAAAAAATTTCGAAAAAAGATTTTCGAAAAAAATTTTCGAAAAAATTTGAAAAAAATTTCGAAAAAAATTTTGAAAAAAAATTTTCGAAAAAAGTTTTCAAAAAAATTTTTCGAAAAAAATTGTCAAAAAAATTTGGGAAAAAAATTTCTCAAAAAATATTTTCGAAAAAAATTTCGAAAAAAATTTTCAGAAAAAAATTTCGAAAAAAAATTTTCGAAAAAAATGTTGAAAAAAAATTTCGAAAAAAATTTTGAAAACAAATTTCGAAAAAAATTTTTAAAAAAATTTTCGAAAAAAATTTCGAAAAAAAATTTTAAAAAAAATTCGAAAAAAATTTTCAAAAAAAATTTAGAAAAAATTTTGCAAAAAAATTTTTCGAAAAAAATTTTCAAAAAAATTTTCGAAAAAAATTTTCGAAAAAAATTTTGAAAAAAAATTTTCGAAAAAAACTGAAAAAAATTTTCGAAAAAAAATTTTCGAAAAAAATTTTCGAAAGAAATTTGGAAAAATTTTTCGAAAAAAAATTTCAAAAAAAATATTTGAAAAAATTTCGAAAAAAAATTTTCGGAAAAAATTTTGAAAAAAATTTTCGAAAAAAAAATTTCGTAAAAAATTTTCGAAAGAAATTTCGAAAAATAAATTGGTAAAAATTTTGAAAAAAATTTCCAAAAAAAAATTTTCGAAAAAAATTTCGAAAAAAAATTTTCGAAAAAAATTTTTAAAAAAAATTTTTGAAAAAATTTTGAAAAAAATTTTCGAAAAAAATTTGAAAAAAAATTTTCGAAAAAAATTTCGAAAAAAATTTTGAAAAAAAAATTGGAAAAAAATTTTGAAAATAATTTTCAAAAAAATTTTCGAAAAAATTTTGGAAAAAGATTTTTCGAAAAAAATTTCGAAAAAAATTATAAAAAAAATTTTCGAAAAAAAATTTGAAGAAAAATTTCGAGAAAAATTTTCAAAAAAATTTTCGAAAAAATTTTGGAAAAAAATTTTTCGAAAAAAATTTTAAAAAAATTTTCGAAAAAAATTTCGAAAAAAAATTTGAAAAAAATTTTCAAAAAAGATTTCGAAAAAAAATTTTCGAAAAAAATTTTGAAAAAAAATTTCGAAAAAAATTTTCAAAAAAATTTTCGAAAAAATTTTGGAAAAAAATTTTTCGAAAAAAATTTCGAAAAAAAATTTTCGAAAAAAATTTCAAAAAAAATTTTGAAAAAAATTTTCGAAAAAAACTTCGAAAAAAAAATTTTCGAAAAAAATTTCGAAAAAAAATTTTCGAAAAAAATTTTGAAAAAAAACCGAAAAAAATTTTCAAAAAAATGTTCGAAAAAAATTTTCAAAAAAAGTTTCGAAAAAAATTTCAAAAAAATTTTCGAAAAGTTTTTGGAAAAAAATTTTTCGAAAAAAATTTCGAAAAAAATTTTGAAAAAAATTTTCGAAAAAAATATCGAAAAAAAATTTTCGAAAAAAAATTCGAAAAAAATTTTGAAAAAAATTTTCGAAAAAATTTTCGAAATAAATTTCGAAAAAAAATTTTCAAAAAAAATTTTCGAAAAAAATTTAAAAAAAAAAATTTTCAAAAAAAATTTTCGAAAAAAATTATGAAAAAAAAATTCGAAAAAGAATTTGAAAAAAATTTTCGAAACAAATTTCGAAAAAATATTTTTTAAAAAAAATTTCGAAAGAAATTTTCGAAAAAAACAAAAAAATTTTCGAAAAAAAATTTTCGAAAAAAATTTTCGAAAAAAATTTCGAAAAAAAATTTTCGAAAAAATTTTGAAAAAAATTTCCAAAAAAAAATTTTCGAACAAAAATTTTCGAAAAAAATTTTCGAAAAAAATTTCGAAAAAAAATTTTCGAAAAAATTTTGAAAAAAATCTTCGAAAAAATATTTTCGAAAAAATAAAAAAAAAAATTTCGAAAACAAATTTGAAAAAAAAAATTGAAAAAAAAATTCGAAAAAAATTTCAAAAAAAATTTTCGAATAAAATTTCGAAAAAAATTTTTTAAAAAAATTTCGAAAAAAACTTTCAGAAAAATTTTCGAAAAAATTTGGGAAAAAAATTTCGAAAAAAAATTTTCGAAAAAAATTTCCAAAAAAAATTTCGAAAAAAATTTTCAAAAAAATTTTAGAAAAAATTTTCAAAAAAATTTTAGAAAAAATTTTGCAAAAAAATTTTTCGAAAAAAATTTTGCAAAAAAATTTTTCGAAAAAAAATTTTCAAAAAAATATTCGAAAAAAATTTCGGAAAAAAATTTTCGAAAAAAAATTTTCGAAAAAATTTTGAAAAAAAATTTTCGAAAAAAATTTCGAAAAAAATTTTGAAAAAAAAATTCGAAAAAAATTTTGAAAAAAATTTTCGAAAATAATTTTCAAAAAAATTTTCGACAAAATTTTGGAAAAAAATTTTTCGAAAAAAATTGCGAAAAAAAAATTTCGAAAAAAATTATTAAAAAAATTTTCGAAATAAAATTTGAAAAAAAATTTCGAAAAAAATTTTCAAAGAAATTTTCGAAAAAATTTTGGAAAAAATTTTTCGAAAAAAATTTTAAAAAAATTTTCGAAAAAAATTTCGAAAAAAAATTTGAAAAAAATTTTCAAAAAAGATTTCGAAAGAAAATTTTCGAAAAAAATTTTCGAAAAAAATTTGGAAAAATTTTTCGAAAAAAATTTTCATAAAAAATTTTCGAAAAAATTTCGAAAAAAAATTTTCGGAAAAAATTTTGAAAAAAGATTTCGAAAAAAAAATTTCGAAAAAAATTTCGAAAAAGATTTTCGAAAGAAATTTCGAAAAACAAATTTGAAAAAAATTTCCAAAAAAAAATTTTCGAAAAAAATCTTGAAAAAAAAATTTCGAAAAAAATTATGAAAAAAATTTTCGAAAAAAAATTTGAAAAAAAATTTCGAAAGAAATTTTCAAAAAAATTTTTGAAAAAATTTTGGAAAAAAATTTTTCCAAAAAAATTTTGAAAAAAATTTTCAAAAAAAATTTCGAAAAAGAATTTGAAAAAAATTTTTGAAAAAAATTTCGAAAAAAAATTTTCGAAAAAAATTTTCGAAAAAACTTTCGAGAAAAAATTTTCGAAAAAATTTTGAAAAAAGATTTCGAAAAAAAATTTTCGAAAAAATAAAAAAAAAATTTTCGAAAAAAAATTTGAAAAAAAAATTTGAAAAAAAATTTCGAAAAAAATTTCGAAAAAAATTTCGAAAAAACTTTCGAAAAAAATTTCCGAAAAAAATTTCGAAAAAAATTTTTAAAAAAAATTTCGAAATAAATTTTCAGAAAAATTTTCGAAAAAATTTGAGAAAAATATTTTCAAAAAAATTTTCGAAAAAAATTTCGGAAAAAAATTTTCGAAAAAAAATTTTCGAAAAAATTTTGAAAAAAATTTTCGAAAAAGTTTTGAAAAAAAATTTTCGAAAAAAATTTCGAAAAAAATTTTGAAAAAAAAATTCGAAAAAAATTTTGAAAAAAATTTTCGAAAATAATTTTCAAAAAAATTTTCGAAAAAATTTTGGAAAAAAATTTTTCGAAAAAAATTGCGAAAAAAAAATTTCGAAAAAAATTATTAAAAAAATTTTCGAAATAAAATTTGAAAAAAAATTTCGAAAAAAATTTTCAAAGAAATTTTCGAAAAAATTTTGGAAAAAATTTTTCGAAAAAAATTTAAAAAAAATTTTCGAAAAAAATTTCGAAAAAAAATTTGAAAAAAATTTTCAAAAAAGATTTCGAAAAAAAATTTTTGAAAAAAATTTTCCAAAAAAATTTGGAAAAATTTTTCGAAAAAAATTTTCATAAAAAATTTTCGAAAAAATTTCGAAAAAAAATTTTCGGAAAAAATTTTGAAAAAAGATTTCGAAAAAAAAATTTCGAAAAAAATTTCGAAAAAGATTTTCGAAAGAAATTTCGAAAAACAAATTAGGAAAAAATTTTGAAAAAAATTTCCAAAAAAAAATTTTCGAAAAAAATCTTGAAAAAAAAATTTCGAAAAAAATTATGAAAAAAATTTTCGAAAAAAAATTTGAAAAAAAATTTCGAAAGAAATTTTCAAAAAAATTTTCGAAAAAATTTTGGAAAAAAATTTTTCCAAAAAAATTTTGAAAAAAATTTTCAAAAAAAATTTCGAAAAAGAATTTGAAAAAAATTTTTGAAAAAAATTTCGAAAAAAAATTTTCGAAAAAAATTTTCGAAAAAAATTTCGAGAAAAAATTTTCGAAAAAATTTTGAAAAAAGATTTCGAAAAAAAATTTTCGAAAAAATAAAAAAAAAATTTTCGAAAAAAAATTTGAAAAAAAAATTTGAAAAAAAATTTCGAAAAAAATTTCAAAAAAAATTTCGAAAAAACTTTCGAAAAAAATTTTCGAAAAAAATTTTGAAAAAAATTTTTAAAAAAAATTTCGAAATAAATTTTCAGAAACATTTTCGAAAAAATTTGAGAAAAAAATTTTCAAAAAAATTTTCGAAAAAAATTTCGGAAAAAATTTTCGAAAAAAAATTTTCGAAAAAATTTTGAAAAAAATTTTCGAAAAAGTTTTG
Organism: Uropetala carovei; assembly: GCA_036926305.1. Lineage (NCBI taxonomy): Eukaryota > Metazoa > Arthropoda > Insecta > Odonata > Petaluridae > Uropetala > Uropetala carovei. Next base: position 404,055 of record JAXCHB010000188.1, on the reverse strand, counting down.
TTAAAAAAAATTTTCGAAAAAAATTTCGAAAAAAATTTTGAAAAAAAAATTCGAAAAAAATTTTGAAAAAAATTTTCGAAATTAATTTTCAAAAAAATTTTCAAAGAAATTTTGGAAAAAAATTTTTCGAAAAAAATTTCGAAAAAAATTATGAAAAAAAATTTCGAAAAAAAATTTCGAAAAAAAATTTGAAAAAAATTTTCGAAAAAATTTTCAAAAAAATTTTCGAAAAAATTTTGGAAAAAAATTTTTCGAAAAAAATTTTGAAAAAAATTTTCGAAAAAATTTCGAAAAAAAATTTCGAAAAAAATTTTGAAAAAAATTTTCGAAAAAAATTTGAAAAAAATTTCCAAAAAAAAATTTTGGAAAAAATTTTAAAAAAAAATTTTCGAAAAAAATTTTGAAAAAGAATTTTGAAAAAAATTTCGAAAAAAATTTTCGAAAAAAATTTCGAAAAAAATTTTGAAAAAAAATTTTGAAAAAAATTTTCAGAAAAATTTTCCAAAAAATTTGAGAAAAAAATTTCGAAAAAAAATTTTCGAAAAACATTTTGAAAAAAAAATTCGAAAAAATTTTGAAAAAAAAATTTCGAAAAAAATTTTGAAAAAAATTTTCGAAAATAATTTTGAAAAAAAATTTTCGAAAAAATATTTGAAAAAAAACCGAAAAAAATTTTCAAAAAAATTTTCGAAAAAATTTTGGAAAAAAATTTTTCGAAAAAAATTTCAAAAAAAAAATTTCGAAAAAAATTATGAAAAAAATTTTTGAAAAAAAATTTTCAAAAAAATTTTCGAAAAAATTTTGGAAAAAAATTTATCGAAAAAAATTTTTCGAAATAAAATTTTCAAAAAAATTTTCGAAAAAAATTTCGGAAAAAAATTTTCGAAAAAAAATTTTCGAAAAAATTTTGAAAAAAAATTTTCGAAAAAAATTTCGAAAAAAATTTTGAAAAAAAAATTCGAAAAAAATTTCGAAAAAAATTTTCGAAAATAATTTTCAAAAAAATTTTCGAAAAAATTTTGGAAAAAAATTTTTCGAAAAAAATTGCGAAAAAAAAATTTCGAAAAAAATTATTAAAAAAATTTTCGAAATAAAATTTGAAAAAAAATTTTCAAAGAAATTTTCGAAAAAATTTTGGAAAAAATTTTTCGAAAAAAATTTAAAAAAAATTTTCGAAAAAAATTTCGAAAAAAAATTTGAAAAAAATTTTCAAAAAAGATTTCGAAAAAAAATATTCGAAAAAAATTTTCGAAAAAAATTTGGAAAAATTTTTCGAAAAAAATTTTCATATAAAATTTTCGAAAAAATTTCGAAAAAAAATTTTCGGAAAAAATTTTGAAAAAAGATTTCGAAAAAAAAATTTCGAAAAAAATTTCGAAAAAGATTTTCGAAAGAAATTTCGAAAAACAAATTAGGAAAAAATTTTGAAAAAAATTTCGAAAAAAATTTTGAAAAAAGATTTCGAAAAAAAATTTTCGAAAAAATAAAAAAAAATTTTCGAAAAAAAATTTGAAAAAAAATTTGAGAAAAAAATTTTCAAAAAAATTTTCGAAAAAAATTTCGGAAAACAATTTTCGAAAAAAAATTTTCGAAAAAATTTTGAAAAAAATTTTCGAAAAAGTTTTGAAAAAAAATTTTCGAAAAAAATTTCGAAAAAAATTTTGAAAAAAAAATTCGAAAAAAATTTTGAAAAAAATTTTCGAAATTAATTTTCAAAAAAATTTTCAAAGAAATTTTGGAAAAAAATTTTTCGAAAAAAATTTCGAAAAAAATTATGAAAAAAAATTTCGAAAAAAAATTTGAAAAAAATTTTCAAAAAAGATTTCGAAAAAAAATTTTAGAAAAAAATTTTGAAAAAAAATTTTCAAAAAAATTTTCGAAAAAATTTTGGAAAAAAATTTTTCGAAAAAAATTTTGAAAAAAATTTTTGAAAAAAATTTCGAAAAAAAATTTCGAAAAAAATTTTGAAAAAAATTTTCGAAAAAAATTTTGAAAAAAATTTCGAAAAAAATTTTGAAAAAAAATTTTGAAAAAAATTTTCAGAAAAATTTTCCAAAAAATTTGGGAAAAAAATTTTTCAAAAAATATTTTCGAAAAAAATTTCGAAAAAAAATTTTCGAAAAACATTTTGAAAAAAAAAATTCGAAAAAATTTTGAAAAAAAAATTTCGAAAAAAATTTCGAAAAAAATTTTGAAAAAAATTTTCGAAAATAATTTTGAAAAAAAATTTTCGAAAAAATATTTGAAAAAAAACCGAAAAAAATTTTCAAAAAAATTTTCGAAAAAATTTTGGAAAAAAATTTTTCGAAAAAAATTTAAAAAAAAAAATTTCGAAAAAAATTATGAAAAAAATTTTTGAAAAAAAATTTTCAAAAAAATTTTCGAAAAAATTTTGGAAAAAAATTTATCGAAAAAAATTTTTCGAAAAAAATTTTGAATAAAATTTTCGAAAAAAATTTTGAATAAAATTTTCGAAAAAAATTTCGAAAAAAAATTTGAAAAAAATTTTCGAAAAAAATTTCGAAGAAAAATTTTCGAAAAAAATTTTGAAAAAAAATTTCGAAAAAAAATTTTCGAAAAAAATTTTCAAAAAAATTTGAAAAAAATTTCGAAAAAAATTTTGAAAAAAAATTTTCGAAAAAAGTTTTCAAAAAAATTTTTCGAAAAAAATTGTCAAAAAAATTTGGGAAAAAAATTTCTCAAAAAATATTTTCGAAAAAAATTTCGAAAAAAATTTTCAGAAAAAAATTTCGAAAAAAAATTTTCGAAAAAAATGTTGAAAAAAAATTTCGAAAAAAATTTTGAAAAAAAATTTCGAAAAAAATTTTTAAAAAAATTTTCGAAAAAAATTTCAAAAAAAAATTTTAAAAAAAATTCGAAAAAAATTTTCAAAAAAAATTTAGAAAAAATTTTGCAAAAAAATTTTTCGAAAAAAATTTTCAAAAAAATTTGGAAAAATTTTTCGAAAAAAATTTTCATAAAAAATATTTGAAAAAATTTCGAAAAAAAATTTTCGGAAAAAATTTTGAAAAAAATTTTCGAAAAAAAAATTTCGTAAAAAATTTTCGAAAGAAATTTCGAAAAAAAAATTGGAAAAAATTTTGAAAAAAATTTCCAAAAAAAAATTTTCGAAAAAAATTTCGAAAAAAAATTTTCGAAAAAAATTTTTAAAAAAAATTTTTGAAAAAATTTTGAAAAAAATTTTCGAAAAAAATTTGAAAAAAAATTTTCGAAAAAAATTTCGAAAAAAATTTTGAAAAAAAAATTCGAAAAAAATTTTGAAAAAAATTTTCGAAAATAATTTTCAAAAAAATTTTCGAAAAAATTTTGGAAAAAAATTTTTCGAAAAAAAATTTCGAATAAAAAATTTCGAAAAAAATTATCAAAAAAGATTTCGAAAAAAAATTTTCGAAAAAAATTTTGAAAAAAAATTTCGAAAAAAATTTTCAAAAAAATTTTCGAAAAAATTTTGGAAAAAAATTTTTCAAAAAAATTTCGAAAAAAAATTTTCGAAAAAAATTTCAAAAAAAATTTTGAAAAAAAATTTTCGAAAAAAACTTCGAAAAAAAATTTTCGAAAAAAATTTCGAAAAAAAATTTTCGAAAAAAATTTTGAAAAAAAACCGAAAAAAATTTTCAAAAAAATGTTCGAAAAAAATTTTCAAAAAAATTTTCGAAAAAAATTTTCAAAAGAATTTTCGAAAAGTTTTTGGAAAAAAATTTTTCGAAAAAAATTTCAAAAAAAATTTTGAAAAAAATTTTCGAAAAAAATATCGAAAAAAAATTTTCGAAAAAAAATTCGAAAAAAATTTTGAAAAAAATTTTCGAAAAAATTTTCGAAATAAATTTCGAAAAAAAATTTTCGAAAAAATTTTCGAAAAAAATTTAAAAAAAAAAATTTTCAAAAAAAATTTTCGAAAAAAATTTGAAAAAAAATTTCGAAAGAAATTTTCAAAAAAATTTTCGAAAAAATAAAAAAAAAATTTTCGAAAAAAAATTTGAAAAAAAAATTTGAAAAAAAATTTCGAAAAAAATTTCGAAAAAAATTTCGAAAAAACTTTCGAAAAAAATTTTCGAAAAAAATTTCGAAAAAAATTTTTAAAAAAAATTTCGAAATAAATTTTCAGAAAAATTTTCGAAAAAATTTGAGAAAAAAATTTTCAAAAAAATTTTCGAAAAAAATTTCGGAAAAAAATTTTCGAAAAAAAATTTTCGAAAAAATTTTGAAAAAAATTTTCGAAAAAGTTTTGAAAAAAAATTTTCGAAAAAAATTTCGAAAAAAATTTTGAAAAAAAAATTCGAAAAAAATTTTGAAAAAAATTTTCGAAATTAATTTTCAAAAAAATTTTCAAAGAAATTTTGGAAAAAAATTTTTCGAAAAAAATTTCGAAAAAAATTATGAAAAAAAATTTCGAAAAAAAATTTGAAAAAAATTTTCAAAAAAGATTTCGAAAAAAAATTTTAGAAAAAAATTTTGAAAAAAAATTTCGAAAAAAATTTTCGAAAAAATTTTGGAAAAAAATTTTTCGAAAAAAATTTTGAAAAAAATTTTCGAAAAAAATTTCGAAAAAAAATTTCGAAAAAAATTTTTAAAAAATTTTCGAAAAAAATTTGAAAAAAATTTTCGAAAAAAAATTTTGAAAAAATTTTGAAAAAGAATTTTGAAAAAAATTTCGAAAAAAATTTCGAAAAAAATTTCGAAAAAAATTTTCGAAAAAAATTTCGAAAAAAATTTTGAAAAAAAATTTTGAAAAAAATTTTCAGAAAAATTTGGGAAAAAAATTTTTCAAAAAATATTTTCGAAAAAAATTTCGAAAAAAAATTTTCGAAAAAAATTTTGAAAAAAAAATTCGAAAAAATTTTGAAAAAAAATTTCGAAAAAAATTTCGAAAAAAATTTTGAAAAAAATTTTCGAAAAAAATTTCGAAAAAAAATTTTCGAAAAAATTTTGAAAAAAAACCAAAAAAAATTTTCAAAAAATTTTCGAAAAAATTTTGGAAAAAAATTTTTCGAAAAAAATTTCAAAAAAAAAATTTCGAAAAAAATTATGAAAAAAATTTTTGAAAAAAAATTTTCAAAAAAATTTTCGAAAAAATTTTGGAAAAAAATTTATCGAAAAAAAATTTTCGAAAAAAATTTTGAAAAAAATTTTCGAAAAAAATTTCGAAAAAAAATTTGAAAAAAAATTTCGAAAAAAATTTCGAAGAAAAATTTTCGAAAAAAATTTCGAAAAAAAATTTTGAAAAAAAATTTTCGAAAAAAGTTTTCAAAAAAATTTTTCGAAAAAAATTGTCAAAAAAATTTGGGAAAAAAATTTCTCAAAAAATATTTTCGAAAAAAATTTCGAAAAAAATTTTCAGAAAAAAATTTCGAAAAAAAATTTTCGAAAAAAATGTTGAAAAAAAATTTCGAAAAAAATTTTAAAAAAAAATTTCGAAAAAAATTTTTAAAAAAATTTTCGAAAAAAATTTCGAAAAAAAATTTTAAAAAAAATTCGAAAAAATTTTTCAAAAAAAATTTAGAAAAAATTTTGCAAAAAAATTTTTCGAAAAAAATTTTCAAAAAAATTTTCGAAAAAAATTTTCGAAAAAAATTTTGAAAAAAAATTTTCGAAAAAAACTGAAAAAAATTTTCGAAAAAAAATTTTCGAAAAAAATTTTCGTAAGAAATTTCGAAAAAAAATTTTCGAAAAAAATTATGAAAAAAATTTTCGAAAAAAAATTTTCGAAAAAAATTTTGAAAAAAAAATTGGAAAAACAATTTTGAAAAAAATTTTCGAAAAAAATTTCGAAAAAAAAATTTCGAAAAAAATTTCGAAAAAAAATGTTCGAAAAAAATTTTCAAAAAAAATTTAGAAAAAATTTTGAAAAAAATTTTCGAAAAAAGTTTTCAAAAAAATTTTTCGAAAAAAATTTTCAAAAAAATTTTCGAAAAAAATTTCGAAAAAAAATTTTCGAAAAAAATTTTGAAAAAAATTTTCGAAAAAAAAATTCCAAAAAAAATTTTCAAAAAAATTTTCGAAAAAATTTTGGAAAAAAATTTTTCGAAAAAAATTTTGAAAAAAATTTTCGAAAAAAATTTCGAAAAAAAATTCGAAAAAAATTTTGAAAAAAATTTTCGAAAAAAATTTGAAAAAAATTTTCGAAAAAAAAATTTGGAAAAAATTTTGAAAAAAAATTTTCGAAAAAAATTTTGAAAAAGAATTTTGAAAAAAATTTCGAAAAAAATTTCGAAAAAAATTTTCGAAAAAAATTTCGAAAAAAATTTTGTAAAAAAAATTTTGAAAAAAATTTTCAGAAAAATTTTCCAAAAAATTTGGGAAAAAAATTTTTCAAAAAATATTTTCGAAAAAAATTTCGAAAAAAAATTTTCGAAAAAAATTTTGAAAAAAAAATTCGAAAAAATTTTGAAAAAAAAATTTCGAAAAAAATTTCGAAAAAAATTTTGAAAAAAATTTTCGAAAATAATTTTGAAAAAAAATTTTCGAAAAAATTTAAAAAAAAACCGAAAAAAATTTTCAAAAAAATTTTCGAAAAAATTTTGGAAAAAAATTTTTCGAAAAAAATTTCAAAAAAAAAATTTCGAAAAAAATTATGAAAAAAAATTTTGAAAAAAAATTTTGAAAAAAAATTTTCAAAAAAATTTTCGAAAAAATTTTGGAAAAAAATTTATCGAAAAAAATTTTTCGAAAAAAATTTTGAAAAAAATTTTCGAAAAAAAATTTGAAAAAAATTTTCGAAAAAAATTACGAAGAAAAATTTTCGAAAAAAATTTTGAAAAAAAATTTCGAAAAAAGATTTTCGAAAAAAATTTTCGAAAAAATTTGAAAAAAATTTCGAAAAAAATTTTGAAAAAAAATTTTCGAAAAAAGTTTTCAAAAAAATTTTTCGAAAAAAATTGTCAAAAAAATTTGGGAAAAAAATTTCTCAAAAAATATTTTCGAAAAAAATTTCGAAAAAAATTTTCAGAAAAAAATTTCGAAAAAAAATTTTCGAAAAAAATGTTGAAAAAAAATTTCGAAAAAAATTTTGAAAACAAATTTCGAAAAAAATTTTTAAAAAAATTTTCGAAAAAAATTTCGAAAAAAAATTTTAAAAAAAATTCGAAAAAAATTTTCAAAAAAAATTTAGAAAAAATTTTGCAAAAAAATTTTTCGAAAAAAATTTTCAAAAAAATTTTCGAAAAAAATTTTCGAAAAAAATTTTGAAAAAAAATTTTCGAAAAAAACTGAAAAAAATTTTCGAAAAAAAATTTTCGAAAAAAATTTTCGAAAGAAATTTGGAAAAATTTTTCGAAAAAAAATTTCATAAAAAATATTTGAAAAAATTTCGAAAAAAAATTTTCGGAAAAAATTTTGAAAAAAATTTTCGAAAAAAAAATTTCGTAAAAAATTTTCGAAAGAAATTTCGAAAAATAAATTGGTAAAAATTTTGAAAAAAATTTCCAAAAAAAAATTTTCGAAAAAAATTTCGAAAAAAAATTTTCGAAAAAAATTTTTAAAAAAAATTTTTGAAAAAATTTTGAAAAAAATTTTCGAAAAAAATTTGAAAAAAAATTTTCGAAAAAAATTTCGAAAAAAATTTTGAAAAAAAAATTGGAAAAAAATTTTGAAAAAAATTTTCGAAAATAATTTTCAAAAAAATTTTCGAAAAAATTTTGGAAAAAGATTTTTCGAAAAAAATTTCGAAAAAAAAATTTCGAAAAAAATTATAAAAAAAATTTTCGAAAAAAAATTTGAAGAAAAATTTCGAAAAAAATTTTCAAAAAAATTTTCGAAAAAATTTTGGAAAAAAATTTTTCGAAAAAAATTTTAAAAAAATTTTCGAAAAAAATTTTCGAAAAAAATTTCGAAAAAAAATTTGAAAAAAATTTTCAAAAAAGATTTCGAAAAAAAATTTTCGAAAAAAATTTTGAAAAAAAATTTCGAAAAAAATTTTCAAAAAAATTTTCGAAAAAATTTTGGAAAAAAATTTTTCGAAAAAAATTTCGAAAAAAAATTTTCGAAAAAAATTTCAAAAATAATTTTGAAAAAAATTTTCGAAAAAAACTTCGAAAAAAAAATTTTCGAAAAAAATTTCGAAAAAAAATTTTCGAAAAAAATTTTGAAAAAAAACCGAAAAAAATTTTCAAAAAAATTTTCAAAAAAAGTTTCGAAAAAAATTTCAAAAAAATTTTCGAAAAGTTTTTGGAAAAAAATTTTTCGAAAAAAATTTCGAAAAAAATTTTGAAAAAAATTTTCGAAAAAAATATCGAAAAAAAATTTTCGAAAAAAAATTCGAAAAAAATTTTGAAAAAAATTTTCGAAAAAATTTTCGAAATAAATTTCGAAAAAAAATTTTCAAAAAAAATTTTCGAAAAAAATTTAAAAAAAAAAATTTTCAAAAAAAATTTTCGAAAAAAATTTGGAAAATTTTTTTGAAAAAAATTTTCATAAAAAATTTTTGAAAAAATTTCGAAAAAAAATTTTCGGAAAAAATTTTTAAAAAACTTTCGAAAAAAAAATTTTCGAAAAAAATTTTGAAAAAAAAATTTCGAAAAAAAATTATGAAAAAAAAATTCGAAAAAGAATTTGAAAAAAATTTTCGAAACAAATTTCGAAAAAATATTTTTTAAAAAAAATTTCGAAAGAAATTTTCGAAAAAAACAAAAAAATTTTCGAAAAAAAATTTTCGAAAAAAATTTTCGAAAAAAATTTCGAAAAAAAATTTTCGAAAAAATTTTGAAAAAAATTTCCAAAAAAAAATTTTCGAAAAAAAATTTTCGAAAAAAATTTTCGAAAAAAATTTCGAAAAAAAATTTTCGAAAAAATTTTGAAAAAAATCTTCGAAAAAATATTTTCGAAAAAATAAAAAAAAAATTTCGAAAACAAATTGGAAAAAAAAAATTGAAAAAAAAATTCGAAAAAAATTTCAAAAAAAATTTTCGAATAAAATTTCGAAAAAAATTTTTTAAAAAAATTTCGAAAAAAACTTTCAGAAAAATTTTCGAAAAAATTTGGGAAAAAAATTTCTCAAAAAATATTTTCGAAAAAAATTTCGAAAAAAAATTTTCGAAAAAAATTTCGAAAAAAATTTCGAAAAAAATTTTCAAAAAAATTTTAGAAAAAATTTTGCAAAAAAATTTTTCGAAAAAAATTTTGTAAAAAAATTTTTCGAAATAAAATTTTCAAAAAAATATTCGAAAAAAATTTCGGAAAAAAATTTTCGAAAAAAAATTTTCGAAAAAATTTTGAAAAAAAATTTTCGAAAAAAATTTCGAAAAAAATTTTGAAAAAAAAATTCGAAAAAAATTTTGAAAAAAATTTTCGAAAATAATTTTCAAAAAAATTTTCGACAAAATTTTGGAAAAAAATTTTTCGAAAAAAATTGCGAAAAAAAAATTTCGAAAAAAATTATTTAAAAAATTTTCGAAATAAAATTTGAAAAAAAATTTCGAAAAAAATTTTCAAAGAAATTTTCGAAAAAATTTTGGAAAAAATTTTTCGAAAAAAATTTTAAAAAAATTTTCGAAAAAAATTTCGAAAAAAAATTTGAAAAAAATTTTCAAAAAAGATTTCGAAAGAAAATTTTCGAAAAAAATTTTCGAAAAAAATTTGGAAAAATTTTTCGAAAAAAATTTTCATAAAAAATTTTCGAAAAAATTTCGAAAAAAAATTTTCGGAAAAAATTTTGAAAAAAGATTTCGAAAAAAAAATTTCGAAAAAAATTTCGAAAAAGATTTTCGAAAGAAATTTCGAAAAACAAATTTGAAAAAAATTTCCAAAAAAAAATTTTCGAAAAAAATCTTGAAAAAAAAATTTCGAAAAAAATTATGAAAAAAATTTTCGAAAAAAAATTTGAAAAAAAATTTCGAAAGAAATTTTCAAAAAACTTTTTGAAAAAATTTTGGAAAAAAATTTTTCCAAAAAAATTTTGAAAAAAATTTTCAAAAAAAATTTCGAAAAAGAATTTGAAAAAAATTTTTGAAAAAAATTTCGAAAAAAAATTTTCGAAAAAAATTTTCGAAAAAACTTTCGAGAAAAAATTTTCGAAAAAATTTTGAAAAAAGATTTCGAAAAAAAATTTTCGAAAAAATAAAAAAAAAATTTTCGAAAAAAAATTTGAAAAAAAAATTTGAAAAAAAATTTCGAAAAAAATTTCGAAAAAAATTTCGAAAAAACTTTCGAAAAAAATTTCCGAAAAAAATTTCGAAAAAAATTTTTAAAAAAAATTTCGAAATAAATTTTCAGAAAAATTTTCGAAAAAATTTGAGAAAAATATTTTCAAAAAAATTTTCGAAAAAAATTTCGGAAAAAAATTTTCGAAAAAAAATTTTCGAAAAAATTTTGAAAAAAATTTTCGAAAAAGTTTTGAAAAAAAATTTTCGAAAAAAATTTCGAAAAAAATTTTGAAAAAAAAATTCGAAAAAAATTTTGAAAAAAATTTTCGAAAATAATTTTCAAAAAAATTTTCGAAAAAATTTTGGAAAAAAATTTTTCGAAAAAAATTGCGAAAAAAAAATTTCGAAAAAAATTATTAAAAAAATTTTCGAAATAAAATTTGAAAAAAAATTTCGAAAAAAATTTTCAAAGAAATTTTCGAAAAAATTTTGGAAAAAATTTTTCGAAAAAAATTTAAAAAAAATTTTCGAAAAAAATTTCGAAAAAAAATTTGAAAAAAATTTTCAAAAAAGATTTCGAAAAAAAATTTTCGAAAAAAATTTTCCAAAAAAATTTGGAAAAATTTTTCGAAAAAAATTTTCATAAAAAATTTTCGAAAAAATTTCGAAAAAAAATTTTCGGAAAAAATTTTGAAAAAAGATTTCGAAAAAAAATTTCGAAAAAAATTTCGAAAAAGATTTTCGAAAGAAATTTCGAAAAACAAATTAGGAAAAAATTTTGAAAAAAATTTCCAAAAAAAAATTTTCGAAAAAAATCTTGAAAAAAAAATTTCGAAAAAAATTATGAAAAAAATTTTCGAAAAAAAATTTGAAAAAAAATTTCGAAAGAAATTTTCAAAAAAATTTTCGAAAAAATTTTGGAAAAAAATTTTTCCAAAAAAATTTTGAAAAAAATTTTCAAAAAAAATTTCGAAAAAGAATTTGAAAAAAATTTTTGAAAAAAATTTCGAAAAAAAATTTTCGAAAAAAATTTTCGAAAAAAATTTCGAGAAAAAATTTTCGAAAAAATTTTGAAAAAAGATTTCGAAAAAAAATTTTCGAAAAAATAAAAAAAAAATTTTCGAAAAAAAATTTGAAAAAAAAATTTGAAAAAAAATTTCGAAAAAAATTTCGAAAAAAATTTCGAAAAAACTTTCGAAAAAAATTTTCGAAAAAAATTTTGAAAAAAATTTTTAAAAAAAATTTCGAAATAAATTTTCAGAAACATTTTCGAAAAAATTTGAGAAAAAAATTTTCAAAAAAATTTTCGAAAAAAATTTCGGAAAAAATTTTCGAAAAAAAATTTTCGAAAAAATTTTGAAAAAAATTTTCGAAAAAGTTTTGAAAAAAAATTTTCGAAAAAAATTTCGAAAAAAATTTTGAAAAAAAAATTCGAAAAAAATTTTGAAAAAAATTTTCGAAATTAATTTTCAAAAAAATTTTCAAAGAAATTTTGGAAAAACATTTTTCGAAAAAAATTTCGAAAAAAATTATGAAAAAAAATTTCGAAAAAAAATTTGAAAAAAATTTTCAAAAAAGATTTCGAAAAAAAATTTTAGAAAAAAATTTTGAAAAAAAATTTCGAAAAAAATTTTCAAAAAAATTTTCGAAAAAATTTTGGAAAAAAATTTTTCGAAAAAAATTTTGAAAAAAATTTTCGAAAAAAATTTCGAAAAAAAATTTCGAAAAAAATTTTGAAAAAAATTTTCGAAAAAAATTTGAAAAAAATTTCCAAAAAAAAATTTTGGAAAAAATTTTAAAAAAAAATTTTCGAAAAAAATTTTGAAAAAGAATTTTGAAAAAAATTTCGAAAAAAATTTTCGAAAAAAATTTCGAAAAAAATTTTGAAAAAAAATTTTGAAAAAAATTTTCAGAAAAATTTTCCAAAAAATTTGGGAAAAAAATTTTTCAAAAAATATTTTCGAAAAAAATTTCGAAAAAAAATTTTCGAAAAACATTTTGAAAAAAAAATTCGAAAAAATTTTGAAAAAAAAATTTCGAAAAAAATTTTGAAAAAAATTTTCGAAAATAATTTTGAAAAAAAATTTTCGAAAAAATATTTGAAAAAAAACCGAAAAAAATTTTCAAAAAAATTTTCGAAAAAATTTTGGAAAAAAATTTTTCGAAAAAAATTTCAAAAAAAAAATTTCGAAAAAAATTATGAAAAAAATTTTTGAAAAAAAATTTTCAAAAAAATTTTCGAAAAAATTTTGGAAAAAAATTTATCGAAAAAAATTTTTCGAAATAAAATTTTCAAAAAAATTTTCGAAAAAAATTTCGGAAAAAAATTTTCGAAAAAAAATTTTCGAAAAAATTTTGAAAAAAAATTTTCGAAAAAAATTTCGAAAAAAATTTTGAAAAAAAAATTCGAAAAAAATTTTGAAAAAAATTTTCGAAAATAATTTTCAAAAAAATTTTCGAAAAAATTTTGGAAAAAAATTTTTCGAAAAAAATTGCGAAAAAAAAATTTCGAAAAAAATTATTAAAAAAATTTTCGAAATAAAATTTGAAAAAAAATTTCGAAAAAAATTTTCAAAGAAATTTTCGAAAAAATTTTGGAAAAAATTTTTCGAAAAAAATTTAAAAAAAATTTTCGAAAAAAATTTCGAAAAAAAATTTGAAAAAAATTTTCAAAAAAGATTTCGAAAAAAAATATTCGAAAAAAATTTTCGAAAAAAATTTGGAAAAATTTTTCGAAAAAAATTTTCATATAAAATTTTCGAAAAAATTTCGAAAAAAAATTTTCGGAAAAAATTTTGAAAAAAGATTTCGAAAAAAAAATTTCGAAAAAAATTTCGAAAAAGATTTTCGAAAGAAATTTCGAAAAACAAATTAGGAAAAAATTTTGAAAAAAATTTCGAAAAAAATTTTGAAAAAAGATTTCGAAAAAAAATTTTCGAAAAAATAAAAAAAAAATTTTCGAAAAAAAATTTGAAAAAAAATTTGAGAAAAAAATTTTCAAAAAAATTTTCGAAAAAAATTTCGGAAAACAATTTTCGAAAAAAAATTTTCGAAAAAATTTTGAAAAAAATTTTCGAAAAAGTTTTGAAAAAAAATTTTCGAAAAAAATTTCGAAAAAAATTTTGAAAAAAAAATTCGAAAAAAATTTTGAAAAAAATTTTCGAAATTAATTTTCAAAAAAATTTTCAAAGAAATTTTGGAAAAAAATTTTTCGAAAAATATTTCGAAAAAAATTATGAAAAAAAATTTCGAAAAAAAATTTGAAAAAAATTTTCAAAAAAGATTTCGAAAAAAAATTTTAGAAAAAAATTTTGAAAAAAAATTTTCAAAAAAATTTTCGAAAAAATTTTGGAAAAACATTTTTCGAAAAAAATTTTGAAAAAAATTTTTGAAAAAAATTTCGAAAAAAAATTTCGAAAAAAATTTTGAAAAAAAATTTTGAAAAAAATTTTCAGAAAAATTTTCCAAAAAATTTGGGAAAAAAATTTTTCAAAAAATATTTTCGAAAAAAATTTCGAAAAAAAATTTTCGAAAAACATTTTGAAAAAAAAAATTCGAAAAAATTTTGAAAAAAAAATTTCGAAAAAAATTTCGAAAAAAATTTTGAAAAAAATTTTCGAAAATAATTTTGAAAAAAAATTTTCGAAAAAATATTTGAAAAAAAACCGAAAAAAATTTTCAAAAAAATTTTCGAAAAAATTTTGGAAAAAAATTTTTCGAAAAAAATTTCAAAAAAAAAATTTCGAAAAAAATTATGAAAAAAATTTTTGAAAAAAAATTTTCAAAAAAATTTTCGAAAAAATTTTGGAAAAAAATTTATCGAAAAAAATTTTTCGAAAAAAATTTTGAATAAAATTTTCGAAAAAAATTTCGAAAAAAAATTTGAAAAAAATTTTCGAAAAAAATTTCGAAGAAAAATTTTCGAAAAAAATTTTGAAAAAAAATTTCGAAAAAAAATTTTCGAAAAAAATTTTCAAAAAAATTTGAAAAAAATTTCGAAAAAAATTTTGAAAAAAAATTTTCGAAAAAAGTTTTCAAAAAAATTTTTCGAAAAAAATTGTCAAAAAAATTTGGGAAAAAAATTTCTCAAAAAATATTTTCGAAAAAAATTTCGAAAAAAATTTTCAGAAAAAAATTTCGAAAAAAAATTTTCGAAAAAAATGTTGAAAAAAAATTTCGAAAAAAATTTTGAAAAAAAATTTCGAAAAAAATTTTTAAAAAAATTTTCGAAAAAAATTTCGAAAAAAAATTTTAAAAAAAATTCGAAAAAAATTTTCAAAAAAAATTTAGAAAAAATTTTGCAAAAAACTTTTTCGAAAAAAATTTTCAAAAAAATTTGGAAAAATTTTTAGAAAAAAATTTTCATAAAAAATATTTGAAAAAATTTCGAAAAAAAATTTTCGGAAAAAATTTTGAAAAAAATTTTCGAAAAAAAAATTTCGTAAAAAATTTTCGAAAGAAATTTCGAAAAAAAAATTGGAAAAAATTTTGAAAAAAATTTCCAAAAAAAAATTTTCGAAAAAAATTTCGAAAAAAAATTTTCGAAAAAAATTTTTAAAAAAAATTTTTGAAAAAATTTTGAAAAAAATTTTCGAAAAAAATTTGAAAAAAAATTTTCGAAAAAAATTTCGAAAAAAATTTTGAAAAAAAAATTCGAAAAAAATTTTGAAAAAAATTTTCGAAAATAATTTTCAAAAATATTTTCGAAAAAATTTTGGAAAAAAATTTTTCGAAAAAAAATTTCGAATAAAAAATTTCGAAAAAAATTATCAAAAAAGATTTCGAAAAAAAATTTTCGAAAAAAATTTTGAAAAAAAATTTCGAAAAAAATTTTCAAAAAAATTTTCGAAAAAATTTTGGAAAAAAATTTTTCGAAAAAAATTTCGAAAAAAAATTTTCGAAAAAAATTTCAAAAAAAATTTTGAAAAAAAATTTTCGAAAAAAACTTCGAAAAAAAATTTTCGAAAAAAATTTCTAAAAAAAATTTTCGAAAAAAATTTTGAAAAAAAACCGAAAAAAATTTTCAAAAAAATGTTCGAAAAAAATTTTCAAAAAAATTTTCGAAAAAAATTTTCAAAAGAATTTTCGAAAAGTTTTTGGAAAAAAATTTTTCGAAAAAAATTTCAAAAAAAATTTTGAAAAAAATTTTCGAAAAAAATATCGAAAAAAAATTTTCGAAAAAAAATTCGAAAAAAATTTTGAAAAAAATTTTCGAAAAAATTTTCGAAATAAATTTCGAAAAAAAATTTTCGAAAAAATTTTCGAAAAAAATTTAAAAAAAAAAATTTTCAAAAAAAATTTTCGAAAAAAATTTGAAAAAAAATTTCGAAAGAAATTTTCAAAAAAATTTTCGAAAAAATTTTGGAAAAAAATTTTTCCAAAAAAATTTTGAAAAAAATTTTTAAAAAAAATTTCGAAAAAGAATTTGAAAAAAATTTTTGAAAAAAATTTCGAAAAAAAATTTTCGAAAAAAATTTTCGAAAAAAATTTCGAGAAAAAATTTTCGAAAAAATTTTGAAAAAAGATTTCGAAAAAAAAATTTTCGAAAAAATAAAAAAAAAATTTTCGAAAAAAAATTTGAAAAAAAAATTTGAAAAAAAATTTCGAAAAAAATTTCGAAAAAAATTTCGAAAAAACTTTCGAAAAAAATTTTCGAAAAAAATTTCGAAAAAAATTTTTAAAAAAAATTTCGAAATAAATTTTCAGAAAAATTTTCGAAAAAATTTGAGAAAAAAATTTTCAAAAAAATTTTCGAAAAAAATTTCGGAAAAAAATTTTCGAAAAAAAATTTTCGAAAAAATTTTGAAAAAAATTTTCGAAAAAGTTTTGAAAAAAAATTTTCGAAAAAAATTTCGAAAAAAATTTTGAAAAAAAAATTCGAAAAAAATTTTGAAAAAAATTTTCGAAATTAATTTTCAAAAAAATTTTCAAAGAAATTTTGGAAAAAAATTTTTCGAAAAAAATTTCGAAAAAAATTATGAAAAAAAATTTCGAAAAAAAATTTGAAAAAAATTTTCAAAAAAGATTTCGAAAAAAAATTTTAGAAAAAAATTTTGAAAAAAAATTTCGAAAAAAATTTTCGAAAAAATTTTGGAAAAAAATTTTTCGAAAAAAATTTTGAAAAAAATTTTGAAAAAAATTTTCGAAAAAAAATTCGAAAAAAAATTTCGAAAAAAATTTTTAAAAAATTTTCGAAAAAAATTTGAAAAAAATTTTCGAAAAAAAATTTTGGAAAAAATTTTGAAAAAGAATTTTGAAAAAAATTTCGAAAAAAATTTCGAAAAAAATTTCGAAAAAAATTTTCGAAAAAAATTTCGAAAAAAATTTTGAAAAAAAATTTTGAAAAAAATTTTCAGAAAAATTTGGGAAAAAAATTTTTCAAAAAATATTTTCGAAAAAAATTTCGAAAAAAAATTTTCGAAAAAAATTTTGAAAAAAAAATTCGAAAAAATTTTGAAAAAAAATTTCGAAAAAAATTTCGAAAAAAATTTTGAAAAAAATTTTCGAAAAAAATTTCGAAAAAAAATTTTCGAAAAAATTTTGAAAAAAAACCAAAAAAAATTTTCAAAAAATTTTCGAAAAAATTTTGGAAAAAAATTTTTTGAAAAAAATTTCAAAAAAAAAATTTCGAAAAAAATTATGAAAAAAATTTTTGAAAAAAAATTTTCAAAAAAATTTTCGAAAAAATTTTGGAAAAAAATTTATCGAAAAAAAATTTTCGAAAAAAATTTTGAAAAAAATTTTCGAAAAAAATTTCGAAAAAAAATTTGAAAAAAATTTTCGAAAAAAATTTCGAAGAAAAATTTTCGAAAAAAATTTCGAAAAAAAATTTTGAAAAAAAATTTTCGAAAAAAGTTTTCAAAAAAATTTTTCGAAAAAAATTGTCAAAAAAATTTGGGAAAAAAATTTCTCAAAAAATATTTTCGAAAAAAATTTCGAAAAAAATTTTCAGAAAAAAATTTCGAAAAAAAATTTTCGAAAAAAATTTTCGAAAAAAATTTCGAGAAAAAATTTTCGAAAAAATTTTGAAAAAAGATTTCGAAAAAAAAATTTTCGAAAAAATAAAAAAAAAATTTTCGAAAAAAAATTTGAAAAAAAAATTTGAAAAAAAATTTCGAAAAAAATTTCGAAAAAAATTTCGAAAAAACTTTCGAAAAAAATTTTCGAAAAAAATTTCGAAAAAAATTTTTAAAAAAAATTTCGAAATAAATTTTCAGAAAAATTTTCGAAAAAATTTGAGAAAAAAATTTTCAAAAAAATTTTCGAAAAAAATTTCGGAAAAAAATTTTCGAAAAAAAATTTTCGAAAAAATTTTGAAAAAAATTTTCGAAAAAGTTTTGAAAAAAAATTTTCGAAAAAAATTTCGAAAAAAATTTTGAAAAAAAAATTCGAAAAAAATTTTGAAAAAAATTTTCGAAATTAATTTTCAAAAAAATTTTCAAAGAAATTTTGGAAAAAAATTTTTCGAAAAAAATTTCGAAAAAAATTATGAAAAAAAATTTCGAAAAAAAATTTGAAAAAAATTTTCAAAAAAGATTTCGAAAAAAAATTTTAGAAAAAAATTTTGAAAAAAAATTTCGAAAAAAATTTTCGAAAAAATTTTGGAAAAAAATTTTTCGAAAAAAATTTTGAAAAAAATTTTGAAAAAAATTTTCGAAAAAAAATTCGAAAAAAAATTTCGAAAAAAATTTTTAAAAAATTTTCGAAAAAAATTTGAAAAAAATTTTCGAAAAAAAATTTTGGAAAAAATTTTGAAAAAGAATTTTGAAAAAAATTTCGAAAAAAATTTCGAAAAAAATTTCGAAAAAAATTTTCGAAAAAAATTTCGAAAAAAATTTTGAAAAAAAATTTTGAAAAAAATTTTCAGAAAAATTTGGGAAAAAAATTTTTCAAAAAATATTTTCGAAAAAAATTTCGAAAAAAAATTTTCGAAAAAAATTTTGAAAAAAAAATTCGAAAAAATTTTGAAAAAAAATTTCGAAAAAAATTTCGAAAAAAATTTTGAAAAAAATTTTCGAAAAAAATTTCGAAAAAAAATTTTCGAAAAAATTTTGAAAAAAAACCAAAAAAAATTTTCAAAAAATTTTCGAAAAAATTTTGGAAAAAAATTTTTCGAAAAAAATTTCAAAAAAAAAATTTCGAAAAAAATTATGAAAAAAATTTTTGAAAAAAAATTTTCAAAAAAATTTTCGAAAAAATTTTGGAAAAAAATTTATCGAAAAAAAATTTTCGAAAAAAATTTTGAAAAAAATTTTCGAAAAAAATTTCGAAAAAAAATTTGAAAAAAATTTTCGAAAAAAATTTTGAAGAAAAATTTTCGAAAAAAATTTCGAAAAAAAATTTTGAAAAAAAATTTTCGAAAAAAGTTTTCAAAAAAATTTTTCGAAAAAAATTGTCAAAAAAATTTGGGAAAAAAATTTCTCAAAAAATATTTTCGAAAAAAATTTCGAAAAAAATTTTCAGAAAAAAATTTCTAAAAAAAATTTTCGAAAAAAATGTTGAAAAAAAATTTCGAAAAAAATTTTGAAAAAAAATTTCGAAAAAAATTTTTAAAAAAATTTTCGAAAAAAATTTCGAAAAAAAATTTTAAAAAAAATTCGAAAAAATTTTTCAAAAAAAATTTAGAAAAAATTTTGCAAAAAAATTTTTCGAAAAAAATTTTCAAAAAAATTTTCGAAAAAAATTTTCGAAAAAAATTTTGAAAAAAAATTTTCGAAAAAAACTGAAAAAAATTTTCGAAAAAAAATTTTCGAAAAAAATTTTCGTAAGAAATTTCGAAAAAAAATTTTCGAAAAAAATTATGAAAAAAATTTTCGAAAAAAAATTTTCGAAAAAAATTTTGAAAAAAAATTTGGAAAAACAATTTTGAAAAAAATTTTCGAAAAAAATTTCGAAAAAAAAATTTCGAAAAAAATTTCGAAAAAAAATGTTCGAAAAAAATTTTGAAAAAAAATTTCGAAAAAAATTTTCAAAAAAATTTTCGAAAAAAGTTTTCAAAAAAATTTTTCGAAAAAAATTTTCAAAAAAATTTTCGAAAAAAATTTCGAAAAAAAATTTTCGAAAAAAATTTTGAAAAAAATTTTCGAAAAAAAAATTCCAAAAAAAATTTTCAAAAAAATTTTCGAAAAAATTTTGGAAAAAAATTTTTCGAAAAAAATTTTGAAAAAAATTTTCAAAAAAAATTTCGAAATAAACTTGAAAAAAATTTCGAAATAAATTTGATAAAAATTTTCGAAAAAAATTTCGAAAAAAAATTTTCAAAAAAAATTTCGAAAAAATATTTTCGAAAAAAATTTGAAAAAAAATTTTGAAAAAAATTTCGAAAAAAAATTTTCGAAAAAATATTCAAAAAAAATTTTGAAAAAAATTTTCGAAAAAAATTTC
The DNA here is from genome assembly GCA_036926305.1 of Uropetala carovei. NCBI lineage: Eukaryota > Metazoa > Arthropoda > Insecta > Odonata > Petaluridae > Uropetala > Uropetala carovei. The sequence goes on along the minus strand of JAXCHB010000188.1, from coordinate 384,574 downwards.
GATAAAAAATTTTCGAAATAAATTTCGAAAAAAAATTTTCGGAAAAAATTTTGGAAAAAATTTTCGAAAAAAAAATTTCGAAAAAAATTTTGAAAAAAAAATTTCGAAAAAAATTATGAAAAAAATTTTGGAAAAAAATTTTTCCAAAAAAATTTTGAAAAAAATTTTCAAAAAAAATTTCGAAAAAGAATTTGAAGAAAATTTCGAAAAAAAATTTTCGAAAAAAATTGCGAAAAAAATTTTCAAAAAAATTTTCGAAAAAAATTTCGAAAAAAATTATCGAAAAAAACTGAATAAAATTTTCGAAAAAAAATTTTCGAAAAAATTTCGAAAAAAAATTTCGAAAAAAAATTTTCGAAAAAATTTTGAAAAAAATTTTCGAAAAAAATTTTGAAAAAAAATTTTGAAAAAAAATTTCGAAAAAAATTTCGAAAAAAAGTTTTTGAAAAAAATTTCGAAAAAAATTTTCAAAAAAAATTTCGAAAAAAATTTTGAAAAAAAATTTCGAAAAACATTTTCAGAAAAATTTTCGAAAAAATTTGGGAAAAAAATTTCTCAAAAAATATTTTCGAAAAAAATTTCTTAAAAAAAAATTTCGAAAAAATTTTGAAAAAAAATTTTCGAAAATAATTTCGAAAAAAATTTTGAAAAAAAAATTCGAAAAAAATTTTGAAAAAAATTTTGAAAAAAATATTCGAAAAAAATTTTGAAAAAAATTTTCGAAAATAATTTTCAAAAAAATTTTCGAAAAAATTTTGGAAAAACATTTTTCGAAAAAAATTTAGAAAATGAAATTTCGAAAAAAATTTAAAAAAAAATTTTCGAAAAAAAATTTGAAAAAAAATTTCGAAAAAAATTTTCAAAAAAATTTTCGAAAAAATTTGGGAAAAAAAATTTTCGAAAAAATTTAAAATAAATTTTCGAAAAAGATTTCGAAAAAAAATTTTCGAAAAAAATTTTCGAAAAAATTTTCGAAAAAATTTTCGAAAAAAATTTTCGAAAAAAATTTGGAAGAACCTTTCCAAAAAAATTTTGAAAAAAAATTTCGAAAGAAATTTTCAAAAAAATTTTCGAAAAAATTTTGGAAAAAAATTTTTCGAAAAAAATTTTTAAAAAACTTTCGAAAAAAATTTCGAAAAAAAATTTGAAAAAAATTTTCAAAAGAGATTTCCGAAAAAAATTTTCGAAAAAAATTTTGAAAAAAATTTCGAAAAAAATTTTCAAAAAAATTTTCGAAAAAATTTTGGAAAAAAATTTTTCCAAAAAAATTTTGAAAAAAATTTTCAAAAAAAATTTCGAAAAAGAATTTGAAAAAAATTTTCGAAAAAAATTTCGAAAAAAAATTTTCGAAAAAATTTTCGAAAAAAATTTCGAAAAAAATTTTCAAAAAAATTTTCGAAAAGTTTTTGGAAAAAATTTTTTCGAAAAAAACAAAAAAAATTTCGTAAAAAAATTTTCGAAAAAGATTTCGAAAAAAAATTTTCGAAAAAATAAAAAAAAAATTTTCGAAAAAAAATTTGAAAAAAAAATTTGAAAAAAAATTTCGAAAAAAATTTCGAAAAAAATTTTCGAAAAAAATTTCGAATAAAATTTTTTAAAAAAATTTCGAAAAAAATTTTCAGAAAAATTTTCGAAAAAATTTGGGAAAAAAATTTTCAAAAAAATTTTCGAATAAAATTTCGGAAAAAAATTTTCGAAAAAAAATTTGCGAAAAAATTTTGAAAAAAATTTTCGAAAAAATTTTGAAAAAAAATTTTCGAAAAAAATTTCGAAAAAAATTTTGAAAAAAAAATTCGAAAAAAATTTTGAAAAAAATTTTCGAAAAAATTTTCGAAAAAATTTTGGAAAAAAATTTTTCGAAAAAATTTTTAAAAAAATTTTCGAAAAAAATTTGGAAAAAAAATTTGAAAAAAATTTTCAAAAGAGATTTCCGAGAAAAATTTTCGAAAAAAATTTTGTAAAAAAAATTTCGAAAAAAATTTTCAAAAAAATTTTCGAAAAAATTTTGGAAAAAAATTTTTCGAAAAAAATTTTGAAAAAAATTTTCGAAAAAAATTTCGAAAAAAATTTTGAAAAAAATTTTCCAAAAAATTTGGGAAAAAAATTTCTCAAAAAATATTTTCGAAAAAAATTTCAAAAAAACATTTTCGAAAAAAATTTTGAAAAAAAAATTCGAAAAAATTTTGAAAAAAAATTTTCGAAAAAAATTTCGAAAAAAATTTTGAAAAAAATTTTCGAAAAAAATTTTGAAAAAATTTTGAAAAAAATTTTCGAAAAAATTAAAAAAAAAAATTTTCAAAAAAAATTTCGAAAAAAAATTTTGAAAAAAATTTTCGAAAAAAATTTCGATAAAACATTTTCGAAAAAAATTTCGAAAAAAAATTTTCGAAAAAAATTTTGAAAAAAAACCGAAAAAAAATTTCAAAAAAATTTTCGAAAAAATTTTCGAAAAAAAATTTTCGAAAAAAATTTCGAAAAAAAATTTTCGAAAAAAATTTTGAAAAAAAACCGAAAAAAAATTTCAAAAAAATTTTCGAAAAAATTGTCGAAAAAAATTTTTCGAAAAAAATTTCGAAAAAAAATTTTCGAAAAAAATTTCGAAAAAAAATTTTCGAAAAAAATTTCGAAAAAAAATTTCGAAAAAAATTTTCGAAAAAAATGTTGAAAAAAAATTTCGAAAAAAATTTTGAAAAAAAAATTTCGAAAAAAAATTTTAAAAAAATTTTTGAAAAAAATTTCGAAAAAAAATTCGAAAAAAATTTTCAAAAAAATTTTAGAAAAAATTTTGCAAAAAAATTTTTCGAAAAAAATTTTCAAAAAAATTTACGAAAAAAATTTTCGAAAAAAATTTCGATAAAAAATTTTCGAAAAAAATTTTCGAAAAAAATTTGGAAAAAAATTTTTCCAAAAAAATTTTCATAAAAAATTTTCGAAAAAAATTTTGAAAAAAAAATTCGAAAAAAATTTTGAAAAAAATTTTCGAAAATAATTTTCAAAAACATTTTCGAAAAAATTTTGGAAAAAAATTTTTCGAAAAAAATTTAGAAAATGAAATTTCGAAAAAAATTTAAAAAAAAATTTTCGAAAAAAAATTTGAAAAAAAATTTCGAAAAAAATTTTCAAAAAAATTTTCGAAAAAATTTTGGAAAAAAATTTTTCGAAAAAAATTTTAAAAAAATTTTCGAAAAAAATTTCGAAAAAAAATTTGAAAAAAATTTTCGAAAATGATTTCGAAAAAAAATTTTCGAAAAAAATTTGGAAAACTTTTTTGGAAAAAATTTTGAAAAAAAATTTCAAAAGAAATTTTCAAAAAAATTTTCGAAAAAATTTTGGAAAAAAATTTTTCGAAAAAAATTTTTAAAAAATTTTCGAAAAAAATTTCGAAAAAAAATTTGAAAAAATTTTTCAAAAGAGATTTCCGAAAAAAATTTTCGAAAAAAATTTTGAAAAAAAATTTCGAAAAAAATTTTCAAAAAAATTTTCGAAAAAATTTTGGAAAAAAATTTTTCGAAAAAAATTTCGAAAAAATTTTTGAAAAAAAAATTCGAAAAAAATTTTGAAAAAAATTTTCGAAAAAATTTTGGAAAAAAATTTTTCGAAAAAAATTTTAAAAAAATTTTCGAAAAAAATTTTGAAAAAAAATTTGAAAAAAATTTTCAAAAGAGATTTCCGAAAAAAAATTTCGAAAAAAATTTTGAAAAAAAATTTCGAAAAAAATTTTCAAAAAAATTTTCAAAAAAATTTTGGAAAAAAATTTCGAAAACAAATTTCGAAAAAAATTTTCCAAAAAATTTGGGAAAAAAATTTCTCAAAAAATATTTTCGAAAAAAATTTCAAAAAATAATTTTCGAAAAAAGTTTTGAAAAAAAAATTCGAAAAAATTTTGAAAAAAAATTTTCGAAAAAAATTTCGAAAAAATTTTGAAAAAAATTTTCGAAAAAATTTTGAAAAAAATTTTCGAAAAAATTTAAAAAAAAAATTTTCAAATAAAATTTCGAAAAAAATTTTGAAAAAAATTTTCGAAAAAAATTTCGATAAAAAATTTTAGAAAAAAATTTCGAAAAAAAATTTTCGAAAAAAATTTTGAAAAAAAACCGAAAAAAAATTTCAAAAAATTTTTCGAAAAAATTTTCAAAAAAAATTTTTCGAAAAAAATTTCGAAAAAAAAATTTCGAAAAAAATTATGAAAAAAATTTTCGAAATAAATTTTCAAAAAAATTTTCGAAAAAATTTTGGAAAAAAGTTTGAAAAAAATTTTCGAAAAAAATTTCGAAAAAAAATTTGAAAAAAATTTACGAAAAAAATTTCGAAGAAAAATTTTCGAAAAAAATTTTGAAAAAAAATTTCGAAAAAAATTTTCGAAAAAATTTTGGAAAAAGATTTTTTTAAAAAAATTTTGAAAAAAATTTCAAAAAAAAAATTTTGAAAAAAATTTTCGAAAAAATTTTGAAAAAAAATTTTCGAAAAAAATTTCGAAAAAAATTTTGAAAAAAAAATGCGAAAAAAATTTTGAAAAAAATCTTCGAAAAAAATTTCGAAAAAAAATTTTCGAAAAAAATTTCTAAAAAAAAATTTTGAAAAAAATTTTCGAAAAAAATTTCGATAAAAAATTTTCGAAAAAAATTTGGAAAAAAATTTTTCGAAAAAAATTTTCATAAAAAATTTTCGAAAAAAATTTTGAAAAAAAATTTTCGAAAAAAATTTTGAAAAAAATTTTGAAAAAAAATTTCGAAAAAAATTTTCGAAAAAATTTTGGAAAAAAATTTTTTGAAAAAAATTTTGAAAAAAATTTCAAAAAAAAAATTTTCGAAAAAGATTTGAAAAAAATTTCGAAAAAAAATTTTGAAAAAAAATTTTCGAAAAAAGTTTTCAAAAAAATTTTTCGAAAAAAATTTTCAGAAAAATTGTCGAAAAAATTTGGGAAAAAAATTTCTCATAAAATATTTTCGAAAAAAATTTCGAAAAAAATTTTCAGAAAAATTTGAGAAAAAAATTTTTCGAAAAAAATTTCGAAAAAAAATTTTCGAAAAAAATTTTCGAAAAAAATTTCGAAAAAAAATTTGAAAAAAATTTTCAAAAGAGATTTCCGAAAAAAATTTTCGAAAAAAATTTTGAAAAAAATTTCGAAAAAAATTTTCAAAAAAATTTTCGAAAAAATTTTGGAAAAAAATTTTTCCAAAAAAATTTTGAAAAAAATTTTCAAAAAAAATTTCGAAAAAGAATTTGAAAAAAATTTTCGAAAAAAATTTCGAAAAAAAATTTTCGAAAAAATTTTCGAAAAAAATTTCGAAAAAAATTTTCAAAAAAATTTTCGAAAAGTTTTTGGAAAAAATTTTTTCGAAAAAAACAAAAAAAATTTCGTAAAAAAATTTTCGAAAAAGATTTCGAAAAAAAATTTTCGAAAAAATAAAAAAAAAATTTTCGAAAAAAAATTTGAAAAAAAAATTTGAAAAAAAATTTCGAAAAAAATTTCGAAAAAAATTTTCGAAAAAAATTTCGAATAAAATTTTTTAAAAAAATTTCGAAAAAAATTTTCAGAAAAATTTTCGAAAAAATTTGGGAAAAAAATTTTCAAAAAAATTTTCGAATAAAATTTCGGAAAAAAATTTTCGAAAAAAAATTTGCGAAAAAATTTTGAAAAAAATTTTCGAAAAAATTTTGAAAAAAAATTTTCGAAAAAAATTTCGAAAAAAATTTTGAAAAAAAAATTCGAAAAAAATTTTGAAAAAAATTTTCGAAAAAATTTTCGAAAAAATTTTGGAAAAAAATTTTTCGAAAAAATTTTTAAAAAAATTTTCGAAAAAAATTTGGAAAAAAAATTTGAAAAAAATTTTCAAAAGAGATTTCCGAGAAAAATTTTCGAAAAAAATTTTGTAAAAAAAATTTCGAAAAAAATTTTCAAAAAAATTTTCGAAAAAATTTTGGAAAAAAATTTTTCGAAAAAAATTTTGAAAAAAATTTTCGAAAAAAATTTCGAAAAAAATTTTGAAAAAAATTTTCCAAAAAATTTGGGAAAAAAATTTCTCAAAAAATATTTTCGAAAAAAATTTCAAAAAAACATTTTCGAAAAAAATTTTGAAAAAAAAATTCGAAAAAATTTTGAAAAAAAATTTTCGAAAAAAATTTCGAAAAAAATTTTGAAAAAAATTTTCGAAAAAAATTTTGAAAAAATTTTGAAAAAAATTTTCGAAAAAATTAAAAAAAAAAATTTTCAAAAAAAATTTCGAAAAAAAATTTTGAAAAAAATTTTCGAAAAAAATTTCGATAAAACATTTTCGAAAAAAATTTCGAAAAAAAATTTTCGAAAAAAATTTTGAAAAAAAACCGAAAAAAAATTTCAAAAAAATTTTCGAAAAAATTTTCGAAAAAAAATTTTCGAAAAAAATTTCGAAAAAAAATTTTCGAAAAAAATTTTGAAAAAAAACCGAAAAAAAATTTCAAAAAAATTTTCGAAAAAATTGTCGAAAAAAATTTTTCGAAAAAAATTTCGAAAAAAAATTTTCGAAAAAAATTTCGAAAAAAAATTTTCGAAAAAAATTTCGAAAAAAAATTTCGAAAAAAATTTTCGAAAAAAATGTTGAAAAAAAATTTCGAAAAAAATTTTGAAAAAAAAATTTCGAAAAAAAATTTTAAAAAAATTTTTGAAAAAAATTTCGAAAAAAAATTCGAAAAAAATTTTCAAAAAAATTTTAGAAAAAATTTTGCAAAAAAATTTTTCGAAAAAAATTTTCAAAAAAATTTTCGAAAAAAATTTTCGAAAAAAATTTCGATAAAAAATTTTCGAAAAAAATTTTCGAAAAAAATTTGGAAAAAAATTTTTCCAAAAAAATTTTCATAAAAAATTTTCGAAAAAAATTTTGAAAAAAAAATTCGAAAAAAATTTTGAAAAAAATTTTCGAAAATAATTTTCAAAAACATTTTCGAAAAAATTTTGGAAAAAAATTTTTCGAAAAAAATTTAGAAAATGAAATTTCGAAAAAAATTTAAAAAAAAATTTTCGAAAAAAAATTTGAAAAAAAATTTCGAAAAAAATTTTCAAAAAAATTTTCGAAAAAATTTTGGAAAAAAATTTTTCGAAAAAAATTTTAAAAAAATTTTCGAAAAAAATTTCGAAAAAAAATTTGAAAAAAATTTTCGAAAATGATTTCGAAAAAAAATTTTCGAAAAAAATTTGGAAAACTTTTTTGGAAAAAATTTTGAAAAAAAATTTCAAAAGAAATTTTCAAAAAAATTTTCGAAAAAATTTTGGAAAAAAATTTTTCGAAAAAAATTTTTAAAAAATTTTCGAAAAAAATTTCGAAAAAAAATTTGAAAAAATTTTTCAAAAGAGATTTCCGAAAAAAATTTTCGAAAAAAATTTTGAAAAAAAATTTCGAAAAAAATTTTCAAAAAAATTTTCGAAAAAATTTTGGAAAAAAATTTTTCGAAAAAAATTTCGAAAAAATTTTTGAAAAAAAAATTCGAAAAAAATTTTGAAAAAAATTTTCGAAAAAATTTTGGAAAAAAATTTTTCGAAAAAAATTTTAAAAAAATTTTCGAAAAAAATTTTGAAAAAAAATTTGAAAAAAATTTTCAAAAGAGATTTCCGAAAAAAAATTTCGAAAAAAATTTTGAAAAAAAATTTCGAAAAAAATTTTCAAAAAAATTTTCGAAAAAATTTTGGAAAAAAATTTCGAAAACAAATTTCGAAAAAAATTTTCCAAAAAATTTGGGAAAAAAATTTCTCAAAAAATATTTTCGAAAAAAATTTCAAAAAATAATTTTCGAAAAAAGTTTTGAAAAAAAAATTCGAAAAAATTTTGAAAAAAAATTTTCGAAAAAAATTTCGAAAAAATTTTGAAAAAAATTTTCGAAAAAATTTTGAAAAAAATTTTCGAAAAAATTTAAAAAAAAAATTTTCAAATAAAATTTCGAAAAAAATTTTGAAAAAAATTTTCGAAAAAAATTTCGATAAAAAATTTTAGAAAAAAATTTCGAAAAAAAATTTTCGAAAAAAATTTTGAAAAAAAACCGAAAAAAAATTTCAAAAAATTTTTCGAAAAAATTTTCAAAAAAAATTTTTCGAAAAAAATTTCGAAAAAAAAATTTCGAAAAAAATTATGAAAAAAATTTTCGAAATAAATTTTCAAAAAAATTTTCGAAAAAATTTTGGAAAAAAGTTTGAAAAAAATTTTCGAAAAAAATTTCGAAAAAAAATTTGAAAAAAATTTACGAAAAAAATTTCGAAGAAAAATTTTCGAAAAAAATTTTGAAAAAAAATTTCGAAAAAAATTTTCGAAAAAATTTTGGAAAAAGATTTTTTTAAAAAAATTTTGAAAAAAATTTCAAAAAAAAAATTTTGAAAAAAATTTTCGAAAAAATTTTGAAAAAAAATTTTCGAAAAAAATTTCGAAAAAAATTTTGAAAAAAAAATGCGAAAAAAATTTTGAAAAAAATCTTCGAAAAAAATTTCGAAAAAAAATTTTCGAAAAAAATTTCTAAAAAAAAATTTTGAAAAAAATTTTCGAAAAAAATTTCGATAAAAAATTTTCGAAAAAAATTTGGAAAAAAATTTTTCGAAAAAAATTTTCATAAAAAATTTTCGAAAAAAATTTTGAAAAAAAATTTTCGAAAAAAATTTTGAAAAAAATTTTGAAAAAAAATTTCGAAAAAAATTTTCGAAAAAATTTTGGAAAAAAATTTTTTGAAAAAAATTTTGAAAAAAATTTCAAAAAAAAAATTTTCGAAAAAGATTTGAAAAAAATTTCGAAAAAAAATTTTGAAAAAAAATTTTCGAAAAAAGTTTTCAAAAAAATTTTTCGAAAAAAATTTTCAGAAAAATTGTCGAAAAAATTTGGGAAAAAAATTTCTCATAAAATATTTTCGAAAAAAATTTCGAAAAAAATTTTCAGAAAAATTTGAGAAAAAAATTTTTCGAAAAAAATTTCGAAAAAAAATTTTCGAAAAAAATTTTCGAAAAAAATTTCGAAAAAAAATTTTCGAAAAAAATTTCAAAAAAAAATTTTCGAAAAAAATGTAGAAAAAAAATTTCGAAAAAAATTTTGAAAAAAAATTTCAAAAAAAATTTTTAAAAAAATTTTCGAAAAAAATTTCAAAAAAAAATTCGAAAAAAAATTTCAAAAAAATTTTAGAAAAAATTTTGCAAAAAAAGTTTTCGAAAAAAATTTTCAAAAAATTTTTCGAAAAAAATTTCGAAAAAAAATTTGAAAAAAATTTTCGAAAAAAATTTCGAAGAAAAATTTTCGAAAAAAATTTTGAAAAAAAATTTCGAAAAAAATTTTCGAAAAAATTTTGGAAAAAAATTTTTGGAAAAATTTTGGAAAAAAATTTTTGGAAAAAAATTTTGAAAAAAATTTCCAAAATAAAATTTTCGAAAAAAATTTCGATAAAAAATTTTAGAAAAAAATTTCGAAAAAAAATTTTCGAAAAAAATTTTGAAAAAAAACCGAAAAAAAATTTCAAAAAAATTTTCGAAAAAATTTTCGAAAAAAATTTTTCGAAAAAAATTTCGAAAAAAAAATTTCGAAAAAAATTATGAAAAAAATTTTCGAAGTAAATTTTCAAAAAAATTTTCGAAAAAATTTTGGAAAAAAGTTTGAAAAAAATTTTCGAAAAAAATTTCGAAAAAAAATTTGAAAAAAATTTACGAAAAAAATTTCGAAGAAAAATTTTCGAAAAAAATTTTGAAAAAAAATTTCGAAAAAAATTTTCGAAAAAATTTTGGAAAAAAATTTTTTGAAAAAAATTTTGAAAAAAATTTCAAAAAAAAAATTTTGAAAAAAAAATTTTGAAAAAAATTTTCTAAAAAATTTTGAAAAAAAATTTTCGAAAAAAATTTCGAAAAAAATTTTGAAAAAAAAATTCGAAAAAAATTTTGAAAAAAGTCTTCGAAAAAAATTTCGAAAAAAAATTTTCGAAAAAAATTTCTAAAAAAAAATTTTGAAAAAAATTTTCGAAAAAAATTTCGATAAAAAATTTTCGAAAAAAATTTGGAAAAAAATTTTTCGAAAAAAATTTTCATAAAAAATTTTCGAAAAAAATTTTTAAAAAAAATTTTCGAAAAAAATTTTGAAAAAAATTTTGAAAAAAAATTTCGAAAAAAATTTTCGAAAAAATTTTGGAAAAAAATTTTTTGAAAAAAATTTTGAAAAAAATTTCAAAAAAAAAATTTTCGAAAAAGATTTGAAAAAAATTTCGAAAAAAAATTTTGAAAAAAAATTTTCGAAAAAAGTTTTCAAAAAAATTTTTCGAAAAAAATTTTCAGAAAAATTGTCGAAAAAATTTGGGAAAAAAATTTCTCATAAAATATTTTCGAAAAAAATTTCGAAAAAAATTTTCAGAAAAATTTGAGAAAAAAATTTTTCGAAAAAAATTTCGAAAAAAAATTTTCGAAAAAAATTTTCGAAAAAAATTTGGAAAAAATATTTTCGAAAAAAATTTCAAAAAAAAATTTTCGAAAAAAATGTTGAAAAAAAATTTCGAAAAAAATTTTGAAAAAAAATTTCAAAAAAAATTTTTAAAAAAATTTTCGAAAAAAATTTCAAAAAAAAATTCGAAAAAAAATTTCAAAAAAATTTTAGAAAAAATTTTGCAAAAAAGGTTTTCGAAAAAAATTTTCAAAAAAATTTTCGAAAAAAATTTTGAAAAAAAATTTGAAAAAAATTTTCGAAAAAAATTTCGAAGAAAAATTTTCGAAAAAAATTTTGAAAAAAAATTTCGAAAAAAATTTTCGAAAAAATTTTGGAAAAAAATTTTTGGAAAAAAATTTTGAAAAAAATTTTTGGAAAAAAATATTGAAAAAATTTTCCAAAATAAAATTTTCGAAAAAAATTTTCGAAAAAAATTTGAAAAAAATTTCGAAAAAAGTTTTCAAAAAAATTTTTCGAAAAAAATTTTCAGAAAAATTGTCGAAAAAATTTGGGAAAAAAATTTCTCAAAAAATATTTTCGAAAAAAATTTCGAAAAAAATTTTCAGAAAAATTTGGGAAAAAAATTTTTCGATAAAAATTTCGAAAAAAAATTTTGGAAAAAAATTTCGAAAAAAAATTTTCGAAAAAAATTTCGAAAAAAAATTTTCGAAAAAAATGTTGAAAAAAAATTTCGAAAAAAATTTGGAAAAAAAATTTCGAAAAAAATTTTTAAAAAAATTTTCGAAAAAAATTTCGAAAAAAAATTCGAAAAAAATTTTCAAAAAAATTTTAGAAAAAATTTTGCAAAAAAATTTTTCGAAAAAAATTTTCGAAAAAAACTGAAAAAAATTTTCGAAAAATAATTTTCGAAAAAAATTTTCGTAAGAAATTTCGAAAAAAAATTTTCGAAAAAAATTTCGAAAAAAAATTTTCGAAAAAAATTTCGAAAAAAAATTTTCGAAAAAAACAAAAAAGTTTTCGAAAAAAATTTGGAAAAAAAATTTTCGAAAAAATTTTGAAAAAAATTTACGAAAAAAATTTTTCGAAAAAATTAAAAAAAAAATTTTCGAAAAAAAATTTTCGAAAAAAAATTTGAAAAAAAATTTTGAAAAAAAATTTCGAAAAAAATTTCGAAAAAAAATTTCGAAAAAAATTTTCAAAAAAAATTTCGAAAAAAATTTCGAAAGAAATTTTCAGAAAAATTTTCGAAAAAATTTGGGAAAAAAATTTCTCAAAAAATATTTTCGAAAAAAATTTTCAGAAAAATTTGGGAAAAAAATTTTTCGAAAAAAATTTCGAAAAAAAATTTTCGAAAAAAATTTTCGAAAAAAATTTCGAAAAAAAATTTTCGAAAAAAATTTCGAAAAAAAATTTTCGAAAAAAATGTTGAAAAAAAATTTCGAAAAAAATTTTGAAAAAAAATTTCGAAAAAAAATTTTTAAAAAAATTTTCGAAAAAAATTTTCAGAAAAATTGTCGAAAAAATTTGGGAAAAAAATTTCTCAAAAAATATTTTCGAAAAAAATTTCGAAAAAAATTTTCAGAAAAATTTGGGAAAAAAATTTTTCGATAAAAATTTCGAAAAAAAATTTTGGAAAAAAATTTTCGAAAAAAATTTCGAAAAAAATTTTCGAAAAAAAAAAAGTTTTCGAAAAAAATTTGGAAAAAAAATTTTCGAAAAAATTTTGAAAAAAATTTTCGAAAAAAATTTTTCGAAAAAATTAAAAAAAAAATTTTCAAAAAAAAATTTTCGAAAAAAAATTTGAAAAAAAATTTTGAAAAAAAATTTCGAAAAAAATTTCGAAAAAAAATTTCGAAAAAAATTTTCAAAAAAAATTTCGAAAAAAAATTGGAAAAAAATTTTCAGAAAAATTTTCGAAAAAATTTGGGAAAAAAATTTCTCAAAAAATATTTTCGAAAAAAATTTTCAGAAAAATTTGGGAAAAAAATTTTTCGAAAAAAATTTCGAAAAAAAATTTTCGAAAAAAATTTTTGAAAAAAATTTCGAAAAAAAATTTTCGAAAAAAATTTCGAAAAAAAATTTTCGAAAAAAATGTTGAAAAAAAATTTCGAAAAAAATTTTGAAAAAAAACCGAAAAAAAATTTCAAAAAATTTTTCGAAAAAATTTTCAAAAAAAATTTTTCGAAAAAAATTTCGAAAAAAAAATTTCGAAAAAAATTATGAAAAAAATTTTCGAAATAAATTTTCAAAAAAATTTTCGAAAAAATTTTGGAAAAAAGTTTGAAAAAAATTTTCGAAAAAAATTTCGAAAAAAAATTTGAAAAAAATTTACGAAAAAAATTTCGAAGAAAAATTTTCGAAAAAAATTTTGAAAAAAAATTTCGAAAAAAATTTTCGAAAAAATTTTGGAAAAAGATTTTTTTAAAAAAATTTTGAAAAAAATTTCAAAAAAAAAATTTTGAAAAAAATTTTCGAAAAAATTTTGAAAAAAAATTTTCGAAAAAAATTTCGAAAAAAATTTTGAAAAAAAAATGCGAAAAAAATTTTGAAAAAAATCTTCGAAAAAAATTTCGAAAAAAAATTTTCGAAAAAAATTTCTAAAAAAAAATTTTGAAAAAAATTTTCGAAAAAAATTTCGATAAAAAATTTTCGAAAAAAATTTGGAAAAAAATTTTTCGAAAAAAATTTTCATAAAAAATTTTCGAAAAAAATTTTGAAAAAAAATTTTCGAAAAAAATTTTGAAAAAAATTTTGAAAAAAAATTTCGAAAAAAATTTTCGAAAAAATTTTGGAAAAAAATTTTTTGAAAAAAATTTTGAAAAAAATTTCAAAAAAAAAATTTTCGAAAAAGATTTGAAAAAAATTTCGAAAAAAAATTTTGAAAAAAAATTTTCGAAAAAAGTTTTCAAAAAAATTTTTCGAAAAAAATTTTCAGAAAAATTGTCGAAAAAATTTGGGAAAAAAATTTCTCATAAAATATTTTCGAAAAAAATTTCGAAAAAAATTTTCAGAAAAATTTGAGAAAAAAATTTTTCGAAAAAAATTTCGAAAAAAAATTTTCGAAAAAAATTTTCGAAAAAAATTTCGAAAAAAAATTTTCGAAAAAAATTTCAAAAAAAAATTTTCGAAAAAAATGTAGAAAAAAAATTTCGAAAAAAATTTTGAAAAAAAATTTCAAAAAAAATTTTTAAAAAAATTTTCGAAAAAAATTTCAAAAAAAAATTCGAAAAAAAATTTCAAAAAAATTTTAGAAAAAATTTTGCAAAAAAAGTTTTCGAAAAAAATTTTCAAAAAATTTTTCGAAAAAAATTTCGAAAAAAAATTTGAAAAAAATTTTCGAAAAAAATTTCGAAGAAAAATTTTCGAAAAAAATTTTGAAAAAAAATTTCGAAAAAAATTTTCGAAAAAATTTTGGAAAAAAATTTTTGGAAAAATTTTGGAAAAAAATTTTTGGAAAAAAATTTTGAAAAAAATTTCCAAAATAAAATTTTCGAAAAAAATTTCGATAAAAAATTTTAGAAAAAAATTTCGAAAAAAAATTTTCGAAAAAAATTTTGAAAAAAAACCGAAAAAAAATTTCAAAAAAATTTTCGAAAAAATTTTCGAAAAAAATTTTTCGAAAAAAATTTCGAAAAAAAAATTTCGAAAAAAATTATGAAAAAAATTTTCGAAGTAAATTTTCAAAAAAATTTTCGAAAAAATTTTGGAAAAAAGTTTGAAAAAAATTTTCGAAAAAAATTTCGAAAAAAAATTTGAAAAAAATTTACGAAAAAAATTTCGAAGAAAAATTTTCGAAAAAAATTTTGAAAAAAAATTTCGAAAAAAATTTTCGAAAAAATTTTGGAAAAAAATTTTTTGAAAAAAATTTTGAAAAAAATTTCAAAAAAAAAATTTTGAAAAAAAAATTTTGAAAAAAATTTTCTAAAAAATTTTGAAAAAAAATTTTCGAAAAAAATTTCGAAAAAAATTTTGAAAAAAAAATTCGAAAAAAATTTTGAAAAAAGTCTTCGAAAAAAATTTCGAAAAAAAATTTTCGAAAAAAATTTCTAAAAAAAAATTTTGAAAAAAATTTTCGAAAAAAATTTCGATAAAAAATTTTCGAAAAAAATTTGGAAAAAAATTTTTCGAAAAAAATTTTCATAAAAAATTTTCGAAAAAAATTTTTAAAAAAAATTTTCGAAAAAAATTTTGAAAAAAATTTTGAAAAAAAATTTCGAAAAAAATTTTCGAAAAAATTTTGGAAAAAAATTTTTTGAAAAAAATTTTGAAAAAAATTTCAAAAAAAAAATTTTCGAAAAAGATTTGAAAAAAATTTCGAAAAAAAATTTTGAAAAAAAATTTTCGAAAAAAGTTTTCAAAAAAATTTTTCGAAAAAAATTTTCAGAAAAATTGTCGAAAAAATTTGGGAAAAAAATTTCTCATAAAATATTTTCGAAAAAAATTTCGAAAAAAATTTTCAAAAAAATTTGAGAAAAAAATTTTTCGAAAAAAATTTCGAAAAAAAATTTTCGAAAAAAATTTTCGAAAAAAATTTCGAAAAAAAATTTTCGAAAAAAATTTCAAAAAAAAATTTTCGAAAAAAATGTTGAAAAAAAATTTCGAAAAAAATTTTGAAAAAAAATTTCAAAAAAAATTTTTAAAAAAATTTTCGAAAAAAATTTCAAAAAAAAATTCGAAAAAAAATTTCAAAAAAATTTTAGAAAAAATTTTGCAAAAAAAGTTTTCGAAAAAAATTTTCAAAAAAATTTTCGAAAAAAATTTTGAAAAAAAATTTGAAAAAAATTTTCGAAAAAAATTTCGAAGAAAAATTTTCGAAAAAAATTTTGAAAAAAAATTTCGAAAAAAATTTTCGAAAAAATTTTGGAAAAAAATTTTTGGAAAAAAATTTTGAAAAAAATTTTTGGAAAAAAATATTGAAAAAATTTTCCAAAATAAAATTTTCGAAAAAAATTTTCGAAAAAAATTTGAAAAAAATTTCGAAAAAAGTTTTCAAAAAAATTTTTCGAAAAAAATTTTCAGAAAAATTGTCGAAAAAATTTGGGAAAAAAATTTCTCAAAAAATATTTTCGAAAAAAATTTCGAAAAAAATTTTCAGAAAAATTTGGGAAAAAAATTTTTCGATAAAAATTTCGAAAAAAAATTTTGGAAAAAAATTTCGAAAAAAAATTTTCGAAAAAAATTTCGAAAAAAAATTTTCGAAAAAAATGTTGAAAAAAAATTTCGAAAAAAATTTGGAAAAAAAATTTCGAAAAAAATTTTTAAAAAAATTTTCGAAAAAAATTTCGAAAAAAAATTCGAAAAAAATTTTCAAAAAAATTTTAGAAAAAATTTTGCAAAAAAATTTTTCGAAAAAAATTTCGAAAAAAACTGAAAAAAATTTTCGAAAAATAATTTTCGAAAAAAATTTTCGTAAGAAATTTCGAAAAAAAATTTTCGAAAAAAATTTCGAAAAAAAATTTTCGAAAAAAATTTCGAAAAAAAATTTTCGAAAAAAACAAAAAAGTTTTCGAAAAAAATTTGGAAAAAAAATTTTCGAAAAAATTTTGAAAAAAATTTACGAAAAAAATTTTTCGAAAAAATTAAAAAAAAAATTTTCGAAAAAAAATTTTCGAAAAAAAATTTGAAAAAAAATTTTGAAAAAAAATTTCGAAAAAAATTTCGAAAAAAAATTTCGAAAAAAATTTTCAAAAAAAATTTCGAAAAAAATTTCGAAAGAAATTTTCAGAAAAATTTTCGAAAAAATTTGGGAAAAAAATTTCTCAAAAAATATTTTCGAAAAAAATTTTCAGAAAAATTTGGGAAAAAAATTTTTCGAAAAAAATTTCGAAAAAAAATTTTCGAAAAAAATTTTCGAAAAAAATTTCGAAAAAAAATTTTCGAAAAAAATTTCGAAAAAAAATTTTCGAAAAAAATGTTGAAAAAAAATTTCGAAAAAAATTTTGAAAAAAAATTTTGAAAAAAAATTTCGAAAAAAAATTTTTAAAAAAATTTCGAAAAAAATTTTCAGAAAAATTGTCGAAAAAATTTGGGAAAAAAATTTCTCAAAAAATATTTTCGAAAAAAATTTCGAAAAAAATTTTCAGAAAAATTTGGGAAAAAAATTTTTCGATAAAAATTTCGAAAAAAAATTTTGGAAAAAAATTTTCGAAAAAAATTTCGAAAAAAATTTTCGAAAAAAAAAAAGTTTTCGAAAAAAATTTGGAAAAAAAATTTTCGAAAAAATTTTGAAAAAAATTTTCGAAAAAAATTTTTCGAAAAAATTAAAAAAAAAATTTTCAAAAAAAAATTTTCGAAAAAAAATTTGAAAAAAAATTTTGAAAAAAAATTTCGAAAAAAATTTCGAAAAAAAATTTCGAAAAAAATTTTCAAAAAAAATTTCGAAAAAAAATTGGAAAAAAATTTTCAGAAAAATTTTCGAAAAAATTTGGGAAAAAAATTTCTCAAAAAATATTTTCGAAAAAAATTTTCAGAAAAATTTGGGAAAAAAATTTTTCGAAAAAAATTTCGAAAAAAAATTTTCGAAAAAAATTTTTGAAAAAAATTTCGAAAAAAAATTTTCGAAAAAAATTTCGAAAAAAAATTTTCGAAAAAAATGTTGAAAAAAAATTTCGAAAAAAATTTTGAAAAAAAATTTCGAAAAAAAATTTCAAAAAAAAATTTTTAAAAAATTTTTCGAAAAAAATTTTCAGAAAAATTGTCGAAAAAATTTGGGAAAAAAATTTCTCAAAAAATATTTTCGAAAAAAATTTTCAGAAAAATTTGGGAAAAAAATTTTTCGATAAAAATTTCGAAAAAAAATTTTGGAAAAAAATTTCGAAAAAAAATTTTCGAAAAAAATTTCGAAAAAAAATTTTCGAAAAAAATTTCGAAAAAAAATTTTCGAAAAAAATTTTCGAAAAAAATTTTGGAAAAAAATTTCGAAAAAAATTTGGAAAAAAAATTTAGAAAAAAATTTTTAAAAAAATTTTCGAAAAAAATTTCGAAAAAAAATTCGAAAAAAATTTTCAAAAAAATTTTAGAAAAAATTTTGCAAAAAAATTTTTCGAAAAAAATTTTCGAAAAAAACTGAAAAAAATTTTCGAAAAATAATTTTCGAAAAAATTTTCGTAAGAAATTTCGAAAAAAAATTTTCGAAAAAAATTTTGAAAAAAAATTTGGAAAAACAATTTTGATAAAAATTTTCGAAAAAAATTTCGAAAAAAAATTTTCGAAAAAAATTTCGAAAAAAAAATTTCGAAAAAAATTTCGAAAAAAAATTTTCGAAAAAAATTTCAAAAAAAAATTCGAAAAAAAATTTCAAAAAAATTTTAGAAAAAATTTTGCAAAAAAAATTTTCGAAAAAAATTTTCAAAAAAATTTTCGAAAAAAATTTCGAAAAAAAATTTGAAAAAAATTTTCGAAAAAAATTTCGAAGAAAAATTTTCGAAAAAAATTTTGAAAAAAAATTTCGAAAAAAATTTTCGAAAAAATTTTGGAAAAAAATTTTTGGAAAAAAATTTTGAAAAAAATTTCGAAAAAAATTTTGAAAAAAATTTTCGAAAATAATTTTGAAAAAAAATTTTCGAAAAAATATTTGAAAAAAAACCGAAAAAAATTTTCAAAAAAATTTTCGAAAAAATTTTGGAAAAAAATTTTTCGAAAAAAATTTCAAAAAAAAAATTTCGAAAAAAATTATGAATAAAATTTTTGAAAAGAAATTTTCAAAAAAATTTTCGATAAAAATTTTGGAAAAAAATTTATCGAAAAAAATTTTTCGAAATAAAATTTTCAAAAAAATTTTCGAAAAGAATTTCGGAAAAAAATTTTCGAAAAAAAATTTTCGAAAAAATTTTGAAAAAAAATTTTCGAAAAAAATTTCGAAAAAAATTTTGAAAAAAAAATTCGAAAAAAATTTTGAAAAATATTTTCGAAAATAATTTTCAAAAAAATTTTCGAAAAAATTTTGGAAAAAAATTTTTCAAAAAAAATTGCGAAAAAAAAATTTCGAAAAAAATTATTAAAAAAATTTTCGAAATAAAATTTGAAAAAAAATTTCGAAAAAAATTTTCAAAGAAATTTTCGAAAAAATTTTGGAAAAAATTTTTCGAAAAAAATTTAAAAAAAATTTTCGAAAAAAATTTCGAAAAAAAATTTGAAAAAAATTTTCAAAAAAGATTTCGAAAAAAAATATTCGAAAAAAAATTTCGAAAAAAATTTGGAAAAATTTTTCGAAAAAAATTTTCATAAAAAATTTTCGAAAAAATTTCGAAAAAAAATTTTCGGAAAAAATTTTGAAAAAAGATTTCGAAAAAAAAATTTCGAAAAAGATTTTCGAAAGAAATTTCGAAAAACAAATTAGGAAAAAATTTTGAAAAAAATTTCGAAAAAAATTTTGAAAAAAGATTTCGAAAAAAAATTTTCGAAAAAATAAAAAAAAAATTTTCGAAAAAAAATTTGAAAAAAAAATTTGAAAAAAAATTTCGAAAAAAATTTCGAAAAAAATTTCGAAAAAACTTTCGAAAAAAATTTTCGAAAAAAATTTCGAAAAAAATTTTTAAAAAAAATTTCGAAATAAATTTTCAGAAAAATTTTCGAAAAAATTTCAGAAAAAAATTTTAAAAAAAATTTTCGAAAAAAATTTCGGAAAACAATTTTCGAAAAAAAATTTTCGAAAACATTTTGAAAAAAATTTTCGAAAAAGTATTGAAAAAAAATTTTCGAAAAAAATTTCGAAAAAAATTTTGAAAAAAAAATTCGAAAAAAATTTTGAAAAAGATTTTCGAAATTAATTTTCAAAAAAATTTTCAAAGAAATTTTGGAAAAAAATTTTTCGAAAAAAATTTGTAAAAAAATTATGAAAAAAAATTTCGAAAAAAAATTTGAAAAAAATTTTCAAAAAAGATTTCGAAAAAAAATTTTAGAAAAAAATTTTCAAAAAAATTTTCGAAAAAATTTTGGAAAAAAATTTTTCGAAAAAAATTTTGAAAAAAATTTTTGAAAAAAATTTCGAAAAAAAATTTCGAAAAAAATTTTGAAAAAAATTTTCGAAAAAAATTTGAAAAAAATTTTCGAAAAAAAATTTTGGAAAAAATTTTGAAAAAAAATTTTCGAAAAAAATTTTGAAAAAGAATTTTGAAAAAAATTTCGAAAAAAATTTCGAAAAAAATTTTCGAAAAAAATTTCGAAAAAAATTTTGAAAAAAAATTTTGAAAAAAATTTTCAGAAAAATTTTCCAAAAAATTTGGGAAAAAAATTTTTCAAAAAATATTTTCGAAAAAAATTTCGAAAAAAAATTTTCGAAAAACATTTTGAAAAAAAAATTCGAAAAAATTTTGAAAAAAAAATTTCGAAAAAAATTTCGAAAAAAATTTTGAAAAAAATTTTCGAAAATAATTTTGAAAAAAAATTTTCGAAAAAATATTTGAAAAAAAACCGAAAAAAATTTTCAAAAAAATTTTCGAAAAAATTTTGGAAAAAAATTTTTCGAAAAAAATTTCAAAAAAAAAATTTCGAAAAAAATTATGAAAAAAATTTTTGAAAAAAATTTTCAAAAAAATTTTTGAAAAAAATTTTCAAAAAAATTTTCGAAAAAATTTTGGAAAAAAATTTATCGAAAAAAATTTTTCGAAAAAAATTTTGAATAAAATTTTCGAAAAAAATTTCGAAAAAAAATTTGAAAAAAATTTTCGAAAAAAATTTCGAAGAAAAATTTTCGAAAAAAATTTTGAAAAAAAATTTCGAAAAAAAATTTTCGAAAAAAATTTTCAAAAAAATTTGAAAAAAATTTCGAAAAAAATTTTGAAAAAAAATTTTCGAAAAAAGTTTTCAAAAAAATTTTTCGAAAAAAATTGTCAAAAAAATTTGGGAAAAAAATTTCTCAAAAAATATTTTCGAAAAAAATTTCGAAAAAAATTTTCAGAAAAAAATTTCGAAAAAAAATTTTCGAAAAAAATGTTGAAAAAAAATTTCGAAAAAAATTTTGAAAAAAAATTTCGAAAAAAATTTTTAAAAAAAATTTTCGAAAAAAATTTCGAAAAAAAATTTAAAAAAAAATTCGGAAAAAATTTTCAAAAAAAATTTAGAAAAAATTTTGCAAAAAAATTTTTCGAAAAAAATTTTCAAAAAAATTTGGAAAAATTTTTCGAAAAAAATTTTCATAAAAAATATTTGAAAAAATTTCGAAAAAAAATTTTCGGAAAAAATTTTGAAAAAAATTTTCGAAAAAAAAATTTCGTAAAAAATTTTCGAAAGAAATTTCGAAAAAAAAATTGGAAAAAATTTTGAAAAAAATTTCCAAAAAAAAATTTTCGAAAAAAATTTCGAAAAAAAATTTTCGAAAAAAATTTTTAAAAAAAAATTTTGAAAAAATTTTGAAAAAAATTTTCGAAAAAAATTTGAAAAAAAATTTTCGAAAAAAATTTCGAAAAAAATTTTGAAAAAAAAATTCGAAAAAAATTTTGAAAAAAATTTTCGAAAATAATTTTCAAAAAAATTTTCGAAAAAATTTTGGAAAAAAATTTTTCGAAAAAAATTTCGAAAAAAAAATTTCGAAAAAAATTATAAAAAAAATTTTCGAAAAAAAATTTGAAGAAAAATTTCGAAAAAAATTTTCAAAAAAATTTTCGAAAAAATTTTGGAAAAAAATTTTTCGAAAAAAATTTTAAAAAAATTTTCGAAAAAAATTTTCGAAAAAAATTTCGAAAAAAAATTTGAAAAAAATTTTCAAAAAAGATTTCGAAAAAAAATTTTCTAAAAAAATTTTGAAAAAAAATTTCGAAAAAAATTTTGAAAAAAATTTTCGAAAAAATTTTGGAAAAAAATTTTTCGAAAAAAATTTCGAAAAAAAATTTTCGAAAAAAATTTCAAAAAAAATTTTGAAAAAAATTTTCGAAAAAAACTTCGAAAAAAAATTTTCGAAAAAAATTTCGAAAAAAAATTTTCGAAAAAAATTTTGAAAAAAAACCGAAAAAAATTTTCAAAAAAATGTTCGAAAAAAATTTTCAAAAAAATTTTCGAAAAAAATTTTCAAAAAAATTTTCGAAAAGTTTTTGGAAAAAAATTTTTCGAAAAAAATTTCGAAAAAAATTTTGAAAAAAATTTTCGAAAAAAATATCGAAAAAAAATTTTCGAAAAAAAATTCGAAAAAAATTTTGAAAAAAATTTTCGAAAAAATTTTCGAAATAAATTTCGAAAAAAAATTTTCGAAAAAATTTTCGAAAAAAATTAAAAAAAAAAAATTTTCAAAAAAAATTTTCGAAAAAAATTTGAAAAAAAATTTCGAAAGAAATTTTCAAAAAAATTTTCGAAAAAATTTTGGAAAAAAATTTTTCCAAAAAAATTTTGAAAAAAATTTCGAAAAAGAATTTGAAAAAAATTTTTGAAAAAAATTTCGAAAAAAAATTTTCGAAAAAAATTTTCGAAAAAAATTTCGAGAAAAAATTTTCGAAAAAATTTTGAAAAAAGATTTCGAAAAAAAATTTTCGAAAAAATAAAAAAAAAATTTTCGAAAAAAAATTTGAAAAAAAAATTTGAAAAAAAATTTCGAAAAAAATTTCGAAAAAAATTTCGAAAAAACTATCGAAAAAAATTTTCGAAAAAAATTTCGAAAAAAATTTTTAAAAAAAATTTCGAAATAAATTTTCAGAAAAATTTTCGAAAAAATTTGAGAAAAAAATTTTCGAAAAAATTTGAGAAAAAAATTTTCAAAAAAATTTTCGAAAAAAATTTCGGAAAAAAATTTTCGAAAAAAAATTTTCGAAAAAATTTTGAAAAAAATTTTCGAAAAAGTTTTGAAAAAAAATTTTCGAAAAAAATTTCGAAAAAAATTTTGAAAAAAAAATTCGAAAAAAATTTTGAAAAAAATTTTCGAAATTAATTTTCAAAAAAATTTTCAAAGAAATTTTGGAAAAAAATTTTTCGAAAAAAATTTCGAAAAAAATTATGAAAAAAAATTTCGAAAAAAAATTTGAAAAAAATTTTCAAAAAAGATTTCGAAAAAAAATTTTAGAAAAAAATTTTGAAAAAAAATTTCGAAAAAAATTTTCAAAAAAATTTTCGAAAAAATTTTGGAAAAAAATTTTTCGAAAAAAATTTTGAAAAAAATTTTCGAAAAAAATTTCGAAAAAAATTTTGAAAAAAAATTTTGAAAAAAATTTTCAGAAAAATTTGGGAAAAAAAATTTTCAAAAAATATTTTCGAAAAAAATTTCGAAAAAAAATTTTCGAAAAAAATTTTGAAAAAAAAATTCGAAAAAATTTTGAAAAAAAATTTCGAAAAAAATTTCGAAAAAAATTTTGAAAAAAATTTTCGAAAAAAATTTCGAAAAAAAATTTTCGAAAAAATTTTGAAAAAAAACCAAAAAAAATTTTCAAAATAATTTTCGAAAAAATTTTGGAAAAAAATTTTTCGAAAAAAATTTCAAAAAAAAAATTTCGAAAAAAATTATGAAAAAAATTTTTGAAAAAAAATTTTCGAAAAAATTTTGGAAAAAAATTTATCGAAAAAAAATTTTCGAAAAAAATTTTGAAAAAAATTTTCGAAAAAAAATTTCGAAAAAAAATTTGAAAAAAATTTTCGAAAAAAATTTCGAAGAAAAATTTTCGAAAAAAATTTCGAAAAAAAAATTTGAAAAAAAATTTTCGAAAAAAGTTTTCAAAAAAATTTTCGAAAAAAATTGTCAAAAAAATTTGGGAAAAAAATTTCTCAAAAAATATTTTCGAAAAAAATTTCGAAAAAAATTTTCAGAAAAAAATTTCGAAAAAAAATTTTCGAAAAAAATGTTGAAAAAAAATTTGAGAAAAAAATTTTCAAAAAAATTTTCGAAAAAAATTTCGGAAAACAATTTTCGAAAAAAAATTTTCGAAAAAATTTTGAAAAAAATTTTCGAAAAAGTATTGAAAAAAAATTTTCGAAAAAAATTTCGAAAAAAATTTTGAAAAAAAAATTCGAAAAAAATTTTGAAAAAGATTTTCGAAATTAATTTTCAAAAAAATTTTCAAAGAAATTTTGGAAAAAAATTTTTCGAAAAAAATTTCGAAAAAAATTATGAAAAAAAATTTCGAAAAAAAATTTGAAAAAAATTTTCAAAAAAGATTTCGAAAAAAAATTTTAGAAAAAAATTTTCAAAAAAATTTTCGAAAAAATTTTGGAAAAAAATTTTTCGAAAAAAATTTTGAAAAAAATTTTCGAAAAAAATTTCGAAAAAAAATTTCGAAAAAAATTTTGAAAAAAATTTTCGAAAAAAATTTGAAAAAAATTTTCGAAAAAAAATTTTGGAAAAAATTTTGAAAAAAAATTTTCGAAAAAAATTTTGAAAAAGAATTTTGAAAAAAATTTCGAAAAAAATTTCGAAAAAAATTTTCGAAAAAAATTTCGAAAAAAATTTTGAAAAAAAATTTTGAAAAAAATTTTCAGAAAAATTTTCCAAAAAATTTGGGAAAAAAATTTTTCAAAAAATATTTTCGAAAAAAATTTCGAAAAAAAATTTTCGAAAAACATTTTGAAAAAAAAATTCGAAAAAATTTTGAAAAAAAAATTTCGAAAAAAATTTCGAAAAAAATTTTGAAAAAAATTTTCGAAAATAATTTTGAAAAAAAATTTTCGAAAAAATATTTGAAAAAAAACCGAAAAAAATTTTCAAAAAAATTTTCGAAAAAATTTTGGAAAAAAATTTTTCGAAAAAAATTTCAAAAAAAAAATTTCGAAAAAAATTATGAAAAAAATTTTTGAAAAAAATTTTCAAAAAAATTTTCGAAAAAATTTTGGAAAAAAATTTATCGAAAAAAATTTTTCGAAAAAAATTTCGAAGAAAAATTTTCGAAAAAAATTTTGAAAAAAAATTTCGAAAAAAAATTTTCGAAAAAAATTTTCAAAAAAATTTGAAAAAAATTTCGAAAAAAATTTTGAAAAAAAATTTTCGAAAAAAGTTTTCAAAAAAATTTTTCGAAAAAAATTGTCAAAAAAATTTGGGAAAAAAATTTCTCAAAAAATATTTTCGAAAAAAATTTCGAAAAAAATTTTCAGAAAAAAATTTCGAAAAAAAATTTTCGAAAAAAATGTTGAAAAAAAATTTCGAAAAAAATTTTGAAAAAAAATTTCGAAAAAAATTTTTAAAAAAATTTTCGAAAAAAATTTCGAAAAAAAATTTTAAAAAAAATTCGAAAAAAATTTTCAAAAAAAATTTAGAAAAAATTTTGCAAAAAAATTTTTCGAAAAAAATTTTCAAAAAAATTTGGAAAAATTTTTCGAAAAAAATTTTCATAAAAAATATTTGAAAAAATTTCGAAAAAAAATTTTCGGAAAAAATTTTGAAAAAAATTTTCGAAAAAAAAATTTCGTAAAAAATTTTCGAAAGAAATTTCGAAAAAAAAATTGGAAAAAATTTTGAAAAAAATTTCCAAAAAAAAATTTTCGAAAAAAATTTCGAAAAAAAATTTTCGAAAAAAATTTTTAAAAAAAAATTTTGAAAAAATTTTGAAAAAAATTTTCGAAAAAAATTTGAAAAAAAATTTTCGAAAAAAATTTCGAAAAAAATTTTGAAAAAAAAATTCGAAAAAAATTTTGAAAAAAATTTTCGAAAATAATTTTCAAAAAAATTTTCGAAAAAATTTTGGAAAAAAATTTTTCGAAAAAAATTTCGAAAAAAAAATTTCGAAAAAAATTATAAAAAAAATTTTCGAAAAAAAATTTGAAGAAAAATTTCGAAAAAAATTTTCAAAAAAATTTTCGAAAAAATTTTGGAAAAAAATTTTTCGAAAAAAATTTTAAAAAAATTTTCGAAAAAAATTTTCGAAAAAAATTTCGAAAAAAAATTTGAAAAAAATTTTCAAAAAAGATTTCGAAAAAAAATTTTCTAAAAAAATTTTGAAAAAAAATTTCGAAAAAAATTTTGAAAAAAATTTTCGAAAAAATTTTGGAAAAAAATTTTTCGAAAAAAATTTCGAAAAAAAATTTTCGAAAAAAATTTCAAAAAAAATTTTGAAAAAAATTTTCGAAAAAAACTTCGAAAAAAAATTTTCGAAAAAAATTTCGAAAAAAAATTTTCGAAAAAAATTTTGAAAAAAAACCGAAAAAAATTTTCAAAAAAATGTTCGAAAAAAATTTTCAAAAAAATTTTCGAAAAAAATTTTCAAAAAAATTTTCGAAAAGTTTTTGGAAAAAAATTTTTCGAAAAAAATTTCGAAAAAAATTTTGAAAAAAATTTTCGAAAAAAAAATCGAAAAAAAATTTTCGAAAAAAAATTCGAAAAAAATTTTGAAAAAAATTTTCGAAAAAATTTTCGAAATAAATTTCGAAAAAAAATTTTCGAAAAAATTTTCGAAAAAAATTAAAAAAAAAAAATTTTCAAAAAAAATTTTCGAAAAAAATTTGAAAAAAAATTTCGAAAGAAATTTTCAAAAAAATTTTCGAAAAAATTTTGGAAAAAAATTTTTCCAAAAAAATTTTGAAAAAAATTTCGAAAAAGAATTTGAAAAAAATTTTTGAAAAAAATTTCGAAAAAAAATTTTCGAAAAAAATTTTCGAAAAAAATTTCGAGAAAAAATTTTCGAAAAAATTTTGAAAAAAGATTTCGAAAAAAAATTTTCGAAAAAATAAAAAAAAAATTTTCGAAAAAAAATTTGAAAAAAAAATTTGAAAAAAAATTTCGAAAAAAATTTCGAAAAAAATTTCGAAAAAACTTTCGAAAAAAATTTTCGAAAAAAATTTCGAAAAAAATTTTTAAAAAAAATTTCGAAATAAATTTTCAGAAAAATTTTCGAAAAAATTTGAGAAAAAAATTTTCGAAAAAATTTGAGAAAAAAATTTTCAAAAAAATTTTCGAAAAAAATTTCGGAAAAAAATTTTCGAAAAAAAATTTTCGAAAAAATTTTGAAAAAAATTTTCGAAAAAGTTTTGAAAAAAAATTTTCGAAAAAAATTTCGAAAAAAATTTTGAAAAAAAAATTCGAAAAAAATTTTGAAAAAAATTTTCGAAATTAATTTTCAAAAAAATTTTCAAAGAAATTTTGGAAAAAAATTTTTCGAAAAAAATTTCGAAAAAAATTATGAAAAAAAATTTCGAAAAAAAATTTGAAAAAAATTTTCAAAAAAGATTTCGAAAAAAAATTTTAGAAAAAAATTTTGAAAAAAAATTTCGAAAAAAATTTTCAAAAAAATTTTCGAAAAAATTTTGGAAAAAAATTTTTCGAAAAAAATTTTGAAAAAAATTTTCGAAAAAAATTTCGAAAAAAAATTTCGAAAAAAATTTTGAAAAAAATTTTCGAAAAAAATTTGAAAAAAATTTTCGAAAAAAAATTTTGGAAAAAATTTTGAAAAAGAATTTTGAAAAAAATTTCGAAAAAAATTTCGAAAAAAATTTTCGAAAAAAATTTCGAAAAAAATTTTGAAAAAAAATTTTGAAAAAAATTTTCAGAAAAATTTGGGAAAAAAAATTTTCAAAAAATATTTTCGAAAAAAATTTCGAAAAAAAATTTTCGAAAAAAATTTTGAAAAAAAAATTCGAAAAAATTTTGAAAAAAAATTTCGAAAAAAATTTCGAAAAAAATTTTGAAAAAAATTTTCGAAAAAAATTTCGAAAAAAATTTTCGAAAAAATTTTGAAAAAAAACCAAAAAAAATTTTCAAAATAATTTTCGAAAAAATTTTGGAAAAAAATTTTTCGAAAAAAATTTCAAAAAAAAAATTTCGAAAAAAATTATGAAAAAAATTTTTGAAAAAAAATTTTCGAAAAAATTTTGGAAAAAAATTTATCGAAAAAAAATTTTCGAAAAAAATTTTGAAAAAAATTTTCGAAAAAAAATTTCGAAAAAAAATTTGAAAAAAATTTTCGAAAAAAATTTCGAAGAAAAATTTTCGAAAAAAATTTCGAAAAAAAAATTTGAAAAAAAATTTTCGAAAAAAGTTTTCAAAAAAATTTTTCGAAAAAAATTGTCAAAAAAATTTGGGAAAAAAATTTCTCAAAAAATATTTTCGAAAAAAATTTCGAAAAAAATTTTCAGAAAAAAATTTCGAAAAAAAATTTTCGAAAAAAATGTTGAAAAAAAATTTCGAAAAAAATTTTGAAAAAAAATTTCGAAAAAAATTTTTAAAAAAATTTTCGAAAAAAATTTCGAAAAAAAAATTTTAAAAAAAATTCGAAAAAATTTTTCAAAAAAAATTTAGAAAAAATTTTGCAAAAAAATTTTTCGAAAAAAATTTTCAAAAAAATTTTCGAAAAAAATTTTGAAAAAAAATTTTGAAAAAAAATTTTCGAAAAAAACAAAAAAATTTTAGAAAAAAAATTTTCGAAAAAAATTTTCGTAAGAAATTTCGAAAAAAAATTTTCGAAAAAAATTATGAAAAAAATTTTCGAAAAAAAATTTTGGAAAAAATTTTGAAAAAAAATTTGGAAAAACAATTTTGAAAAAAATTTTCGAAAAAAATTTCGAAAAAAAAATTTCGAAAAAAATTTCGAAAAAAAATGTTCGAAAAAAATTTTGAAAAAAAATTTCGAAAAAAATTTTCAAAAAAATTTTCGAAAAAAGTTTTCAAAAAAATTTTTCGAAAAAAATTTTCAAAAAAATTTTCGAAAAAAATTTCGAAAAAAAATTTTCGAAAAAAATTTTGAAAAAAATTTTCGAAAAAAAAATTCCAAAAAAAATTTTCAAAAAAATTTTCGAAAAAATTTTGGAAAAAAATTTTTCGAAAAAAATTTTGAAAAAAATTTTCGAAAAAAATTTCGAATAAAAATTCGAAAAAAATTTTGAAAAAAATTTTCGAAAAAAATTTGAAAAAAATTTTCGAAAAAAAAATTTGGAAAAAATTTTGAAAAAAAATTTTCGAAAAAAATTTTGAAAAAGAATTTTGAAAAAAATTTCGAAAAAAATTTCGAAAAAAATTTTCGAAAAAAATTTCGAAAAAAATTTTGAAAAAAAATTTTGAAAAAAATTTTCAGAAAAATTTTCCAAAAAATTTGGGAAAAAAATTTTTCAAAAAATATTTTCGAAAAAAATTTCGAAAAAAAATTTTCGAAAAAAATTTTGAAAAAAAAATTCGAAAAAATTTTGAAAAAAAAATTTCGAAAAAAATTTCGAAAAAAATTTTGAAAAAAATTTTCGAAAATAATTTTGAAAAAAAATTTTCGAAAAAATTTTGAAAAAAAACCGAAAAAAATTTTCAAAAAAATTTTCGAAAAAATTTTGGAAAAAAATTTTTCGAAAAAAATTTCAAAAAAAAAATTTCGAAAAAAATTATGAAAAAAAATTTTGAAAAAAAATTTTGAAAAAAAATTTTCAAAAAAATTTTCGAAAAAATTTTGGAAAAAAATTTATCGAAAAAAATTTTTCGAAAAAAATTTTGAAAAAAATTTTCGAAAAAAAATTTGAAAAAAATTTTCGAAAAAAATTACGAAGAAAAATTTTCGAAAAAAATTTTGAAAAAAAATTTCGAAAAAAGATTTTCGAAAAAAATTTTCGAAAAAATTTGAAAAAAATTTCGAAAAAAATTTTGAAAAAAAATTTTCGAAAAAAGTTTTCAAAAAAATTTTTCGAAAAAAATTGTCAAAAAAATTTGGGAAAAAAATTTCTCAAAAAATATTTTCGAAAAAAATTTCGAAAAAAATTTTCAGAAAAAAATTTCGAAAAAAAATTTTCGAAAAAAATGTTGAAAAAAAATTTCGAAAAAAATTTTGAAAACAAATTTCGAAAAAAATTTTTAAAAAAATTTTCGAAAAAAATTTCGAAAAAAAATTTTAAAAAGAATTCGAAAAAGATTTTCAAAAAAAATTTAGAAAAAATTTTGCAAAAAAATTTTTCGAAAAAAATTTTCAAAAAAATTTTCGAAAAAAATTTTCGAAAAAAATTTTGAAAAAAAATTTTCGAAAAAAACTGAAAAAAATTTTCGAAAAAAAATTTTCGAAAGAAATTTGGAAAAATTTTTCGAAAAAAAATTTCATAAAAAATATTTGAAAAAATTTCGAAAAAAAATTTTCGGAAAAAATTTTGAAAAAAATTTTCGAAAAAAAAATTTCGTAAAAAATTTTCGAAAGAAATTTCGAAAAATAAATTGGTAAAAATTTTGAAAAAAATTTCCAAAAAAAAATTTTCGAAAAAAATTTCGAAAAAAATTTTCGAAAAAAATTTTTAAAAAAAATTTTTGAAAAAATTTTGAAAAAAATTTTCGAAAAAAATTTGAAAAAAAATTTTCGAAAAAAATTTCGAAAAAAATTTTGAAAAAAAAATTGGAAAAAAATTTTGAAAAAAATTTTCGAAAATAATTTTCAAAAAAATTTTCGAAAAAATTTTGGAAAAAGATTTTTCGAAAAAAATTTCGAAAAAAAAATTTCGAAAAAAATTATAAAAAAAATTTTCGAAAAAAAATTTGAAGAAAAATTTCGAAAAAAATTTTCAAAAAAATTTTCGAAAAAATTTTGGAAAAAAATTTTTCGAAAAAAATTTTAAAAAAATTTTCGAAAAAAATTTTCGAAAAAAATTTCGAAAAAAAATTTGAAAAAAATTTTCAAAAAAGATTTCGAAAAAAAATTTTCGAAAAAAATTTTGAAAAAAAATTTCGAAAAAAATTTTCAAAAAAATTTTCGAAAAAATTTTGGAAAAAAATTTTTCGAAAAAAATTTCAAAAAAAATTTTGAAAAAAATTTTCGAAAAAAACTTCGAAAAAAAAATTTTCGAAAAAAATTTCGAAAAAAAATTTTCGAAAAAAATTTTGAAAAAAAACCGAAAAAAATTTTCAAAAAAATGTTCGAAAAAAATTTTCAAAAAAAGTTTCGAAAAAAATTTCAAAAAAATTTTCGAAAAGTTTTTGGAAAAAAATTTTTCGAAAAAAATTTCGAAAAAAATTTTGAAAAAAATTTTCGAAAAAAATATCGAAAAAAAATTTTCGAAAAAAAATTCGAAAAAAATTTTGAAAAAAATTTTCGAAAAAATTTTCGAAATAAATTTCGAAAAAAAATTTTCAAAAAAAATTTTCGAAAAAATTTAAAAAAAAAAATTTTCAAAAAAAATTTTCGAAAAAAATTTGGAAAATTTTTTTGAAAAAAATTTTCATAAAAAATTTTTGAAAAAATTTCGAAAAAAAATTTTCGGAAAAAATTTTGAAAAAACTTTCGAAAAAAAAATTTTCGAAAAAAATTTTGAAAAAAAAATTTCGAAAAAAATTATGAAAAAAAAATTCGAAAAAGAATTTGAAAAAAATTTTCGAAACAAATTTCGAAAAAATATTTTTTTTAAAAAATTTCGAAAGAAATTTTCGAAAAAAACAAAAAAATTTTCGAAAAAAAATTTTCGAAAAAAATTTTCGAAAAAAATTTCGAAAAAAAATTTTCGAAAAAATTTTGAAAAAAATTTCCAAAAAAAAATTTTCGAAAAAAAATTTTCGAAAAAAATTTTCGAAAAAAATTTCGAAAAAAAATTTTCGAAAAAATTTTGAAAAAAATCTTCGAAAAAATATTTTCGAAAAAATAAAAAAAAAAATTTCGAAAACAAATTTGAAAAAAAAAATTGAAAAAAAAATTCGAAAAAAATTTCAAAAAAAATTTTCGAATAAAATTTCGAAAAAAATTTTTTAAAAAAATTTCGAAAAAAACTTTCAGAAAAATTTTCGAAAAAATTTGGGAAAAAAATTTCTCAAAAAATATTTTCGAAAAAAATTTCGAAAAAAAATTTTCGAAAAAAATTTCGAAAAAAATTTCGAAAAAAATTTTCAAAAAAATTTTAGAAAAAATTTTGCAAAAAAATTTTTCGAAAAAAATTTTGCAAAAAAATTTTTCGAAATAAAATTTTCAAAAAAATATTCGAAAAAAATTTCGGAAAAAAATTTTCGAAAAAAAATTTTCGAAAAAATTTTGAAAAAAAATTTTCGAAAAGAATTTCGAAAAAAATTTTGAAAAAAAAATTCGAAAAAAATTTTGAAAAAAATTTTCGAAAATAATTTTCAAAAAAATTTTCGACAAAATTTTGGAAAAAAATTTTTCGAAAAAAATTGCGAAAAAAAAATTTCGAAAAAAATTATTAAAAAAATTTTCGAAATAAAATTTGAAAAAAAATTTCGAAAAAAATTTTCAAAGAAATTTTCGAAAAAATTTTGGAAAAAATTTTTCGAAAAAAATTTTAAAAAAATTTTCGAAAAAAATTTCGAAAAAAAATTTGAAAAAAATTTTCAAAAAAGATTTCGAAAGAAAATTTTCGAAAAAAATTTTCGAAAAAAATTTGGAAAAATTTTTCGAAAAAAATTTTCATAAAAAATTTTCGAAAAAATTTCGAAAAAAAATTTTCGGAAAAAATTTTGAAAAAAGATTTCGAAAAAAAAATTTCGAAAAAAATTTCGAAAAAGATTTTCGAAAGAAATTTCGAAAAACAAATTTGAAAAAAATTTCCAAAAAAAAATTTTCGAAAAAAATCTTGAAAAAAAAATTTCGAAAAAAATTATGAAAAAAATTTTCGAAAAAAAATTTGAAAAAAAATTTCGAAAGAAATTTTCAAAAAAATTTTTGAAAAAATTTTGGAAAAAAATTTTTCCAAAAAAATTTTGAAAAAAATTTTCAAAAAAAATTTCGAAAAAGAATTTGAAAAAAATTTTTGAAAAAAATTTCGAAAAAAAATTTTCGAAAAAAATTTTCGAAAAAACTTTCGAGAAAAAATTTTCGAAAAAATTTTGAAAAAAGATTTCGAAAAAAAATTTTCGAAAAAATAAAAAAAAAATTTTCGAAAAAAAATTTGAAAAAAAAATTTGAAAAAAAATTTCGAAAAAAATTTCGAAAAAAATTTCGAAAAAACTTTCGAAAAAAATTTCCGAAAAAAATTTCGAAAAAAATTTTTAAAAAAAATTTCGAAATAAATTTTCAGAAAAATTTTCGAAAAAATTTGAGAAAAATATTTTCAAAAAAATTTTCGAAAAAAATTTCGGAAAAAAATTTTCGAAAAAAAATTTTCGAAAAAATTTTGAAAAAAATTTTCGAAAAAGTTTTGAAAAAAAATTTTCGAAAAAAATTTCGAAAAAAATTTTGAAAAAAAAATTCGAAAAAAATTTTGAAAAAAATTTTCGAAAATAATTTTCAAAAAAATTTTCGAAAAAATTTTGGAAAAAAATTTTTCGAAAAAAATTGCGAAAAAAAAATTTCGAAAAAAATTATTAAAAAAATTTTCGAAATAAAATTTGAAAAAAAATTTCGAAAAGAATTTTCAAAGAAATTTTCGAAAAAATTTTGGAAAAAATTTTTCGAAAAAAATTTAAAAAAAATTTTCGAAAAAAATTTCGAAAAAAAATTTGAAAAAAATTTTCAAAAAAGATTTCGAAAAAAAATTTTCGAAAAAAATTTTCCAAAAAAATTTGGAAAAATTTTTCGAAAAAAATTTTCATAAAAAATTTTCGAAAAAATTTCGAAAAAAAATTTTCGGAAAAAATTTTGAAAAAAGATTTCGAAAAAAAAATTTCGAAAAAAATTTCGAAAAAGATTTTCGAAAGAAATTTCGAAAAACAAATTAGGAAAAAATTTTGAAAAAAATTTCCAAAAAAAAATTTTCGAAAAAAATCTTGAAAAAAAAATTTCGAAAAAAATTATGAAAAAAATTTTCGAAAAAAAATTTGAAAAAAAATTTCGAAAGAAATTTTCAAAAAAATTTTCGAAAAAATTTTGGAAAAAAATTTTTCCAAAAACATTTTGAAAAAAATTTTCAAAAAAAATTTCGAAAAAGAATTTGAAAAAAATTTTTGAAAAAAATTTCGAAAAAAAATTTTCGAAAAAAATTTTCGAAAAAAATTTCGAGAAAAAATTTTCGAAAAAATTTTGAAAAAAGATTTCGAAAAAAAATTTTCGAAAAAATAAAAAAAAAATTTTCGAAAAAAAATTTGAAAAAAAAATTTGAAAAAAAATTTCGAAAAAAATTTCGAAAAAAATTTCGAAAAAACTTTCGAAAAAAATTTTCGAAAAAAATTTTGAAAAAAATTTTTAAAAAAAATTTCGAAATAAATTTTCAGAAACATTTTCGAAAAAATTTGAGAAAAAAATTTTCAAAAAAATTTTCGAAAAAAATTTCGGAAAAAATTTTCGAAAAAAAATTTTCGAAAAAATTTTGAAAAAAATTTTCGAAAAAGTTTTGAAAAAAAATTTTCGAAAAAAATTTCGAAAAAAATTTTGAAAAAAAAATTCGAAAAAAATTTTGAAAAAAATTTTCGAAATTAATTTTCAAAAAAATTTTCAAAGAAATTTTGGAAAAAAATTTTTCGAAAAAAATTTCGAAAAAAATTATGAAAAAAAATTTCGAAAAAAAATTTGAAAAAAATTTTCAAAAAAGATTTCGAAAAAAAATTTTAGAAAAAAATTTTGAAAAAAAATTTCGAAAAAAATTTTCAAAAAAATTTTCGAAAAAATTTTGGAAAAAAATTTTTCGAAAAAAATTTTGAAAAAAATTTTCGAAAAAAATTTCGAAAAAAAATTTCGAAAAAAATTTTGAAAAAAATTTTCGAAAAAAATTTGAAAAAAATTTCCAAAAAAAAATTTTGGAAAAAATTTTAAAAAAAAATTTTCGAAAAAAATTTTGAAAAAGAATTTTGAAAAAAATTTCGAAAAAAATTTCGAAAAAAATTTTCGAAAAAAATTTCGAAAAAAATTTTGAAAAAAAATTTTGAAAAAAATTTTCAGAAAAATTTTCCAAAAAATTTGGGAAAAAAATTTTTCAAAAAATATTTTCGAAAAAAATTTCGAAAAAATATTTTCGAAAAACATTTTGAAAAAAAAATTCGAAAAAATTTTGAAAAAAAAATTTCGAAAAAAATTTCGAAAAAAATTTTGAAAAAAATTTTCGAAAATAATTTTGAAAAAAAATTTTCGAAAAAATATTTGAAAAAAAACCGAAAAAAATTTTCAAAAAAATTTTCGAAAAAATTTTGGAAAAAAATTTTTCGAAAAAAATTTCAAAAAAAAAATTTCGAAAAAAATTATGAAAAAAATTTTTGAAAAAAATTTTCAAAAAAATTTTCGAAAAAATTTTGGAAAAAAATTTATCGAAAAAAATTTTTCGAAAAAAATTTTGAATAAAATTTTCGAAAAAAATTTCGAAAAAAAATTTGAAAAAAATTTTCGAAAAAAATTTCGAAGAAAAATTTTCGAAAAAAATTTTGAAAAAAAATTTCGAAAAAAAATTTTCGAAAAAAATTTTCAAAAAAATTTGAAAAAAATTTCGAAAAAAATTTTGAAAAAAAATTTTCGAAAAAAGTTTTCAAAAAAATTTTTCGAAAAAAATTGTCAAAAAAATTTGGGAAAAAAATTTCTCAAAAAATATTTTCGAAAAAAATTTCGAAAAAAATTTTCAGAAAAAAATTTCGAAAAAAAATTTTCGAAAAAAATGTTGAAAAAAAATTTCGAAAAAAATTTTGAAAAAAAATTTCGAAAAAAATTTTTAAAAAAATTTTGAAAAAAATATTCGAAAAAATTTTGAAAAAAATTTTCGAAAATAATTTTCAAAAAAATTTTCGAAAAAATTTTGGAAAAACATTTTTCGAAAAAAATTTAGAAAATGAAATTTCGAAAAAAATTTAAAAAAAAATTTTCGAAAAAAAATTTGAAAAAAAATTTCGAAAAAAATTTTCAAAAAAATTTTCGAAAAAATTTGGGAAAAAAAATTTTCGAAAAAATTTAAAATAAATTTTCGAAAAAGATTTCGAAAAAAAATTTTCGAAAAAAATTTTCGAAAAAATTTTCGAAAAAATTTTCGAAAAAAATTTTCGAAAAAAATTTGGAAGAACCTTTCCAAAAAAATTTTGAAAAAAAATTTCGAAAGAAATTTTCAAAAAAATTTTCGAAAAAATTTTGGAAAAAAATTTTTCGAAAAAAATTTTTAAAAAACTTTCGAAAAAAATTTCGAAAAAAAATTTGAAAAAAATTTTCAAAAGAGATTTCCGAAAAAAATTTTCGAAAAAAATTTTGAAAAAAATTTCGAAAAAAATTTTCAAAAAAATTTTCGAAAAAATTTTGGAAAAAAATTTTTCCAAAAAAATTTTGAAAAAAATTTTCAAAAAAAATTTCGAAAAAGAATTTGAAAAAAATTTTCGAAAAAAATTTCGAAAAAAAATTTTCGAAAAAATTTTCGAAAAAAATTTCGAAAAAAATTTTCAAAAAAATTTTCGAAAAGTTTTTGGAAAAAATTTTTTCGAAAAAAACAAAAAAAATTTCGTAAAAAAATTTTCGAAAAAGATTTCGAAAAAAAATTTTCGAAAAAATAAAAAAAAAATTTTCGAAAAAAAATTTGAAAAAAAAATTTGAAAAAAAATTTCGAAAAAAATTTCGAAAAAAATTTTCGAAAAAAATTTCGAATAAAATTTTTTAAAAAAATTTCGAAAAAAATTTTCAGAAAAATTTTCGAAAAAATTTGGGAAAAAAATTTTCAAAAAAATTTTCGAATAAAATTTCGGAAAAAAATTTTCGAAAAAAAATTTGCGAAAAAATTTTGAAAAAAATTTTCGAAAAAATTTTGAAAAAAAATTTTCGAAAAAAATTTCGAAAAAAATTTTGAAAAAAAAATTCGAAAAAAATTTTGAAAAAAATTTTCGAAAAAATTTTCGAAAAAATTTTGGAAAAAAATTTTTCGAAAAAATTTTTAAAAAAATTTTCGAAAAAAATTTGGAAAAAAAATTTGAAAAAAATTTTCAAAAGAGATTTCCGAAAAAAATTTTCGAAAAAAATTTTGTAAAAAAAATTTCGAAAAAAATTTTCAAAAAAATTTTCGAAAAAATTTTGGAAAAAAATTTTTCGAAAAAAATTTTGAAAAAAATTTTCGAAAAAAATTTCGAAAAAAATTTTGAAAAAAATTTTCCAAAAAATTTGGGAAAAAAATTTCTCAAAAAATATTTTCGAAAAAAATTTCAAAAAAACATTTTCGAAAAAAATTTTGAAAAAAAAATTCGAAAAAATTTTGAAAAAAAATTTTCGAAAAAAATTTCGAAAAAAATTTTGAAAAAAATTTTCGAAAAAAATTTTGAAAAAATTTTGAAAAAAATTTTCGAAAAAATTAAAAAAAAAAATTTTCAAAAAAAATTTCGAAAAAAAATTTTGAAAAAAATTTTCGAAAAAAATTTCGATAAAACATTTTCGAAAAAAATTTCGAAAAAAAATTTTCGAAAAAAATTTTGAAAAAAAACCGAAAAAAAATTTCAAAAAAATTTTCGAAAAAATTTTCGAAAAAAAATTTTCGAAAAAAATTTCGAAAAAAAATTTTCGAAAAAAATTTTGAAAAAAAACCGAAAAAAAATTTCAAAAAAATTTTCGAAAAAATTGTCGAAAAAAATTTTTCGAAAAAAATTTCGAAAAAAAATTTTCGAAAAAAATTTCGAAAAAAAATTTTCGAAAAAAATTTCGAAAAAAAATTTCGAAAAAAAATTTTCGAAAAAAATGTTGAAAAAAAATTTCGAAAAAAATTTTGAAAAAAAAATTTCGAAAAAAAATTTTAAAAAAATTTTTGAAAAAAATTTCGAAAAAAAATTCGAAAAAAATTTTCAAAAAAATTTTAGAAAAAATTTTGCAAAAAAATTTTTCGAAAAAAATTTTCAAAAAAATTTTCGAAAAAAATTTTCGAAAAAAATTTCGATAAAAAATTTTCGAAAAAAATTTTCGAAAAAAATTTGGAAAAAAATTTTTCCAAAAAAATTTTCATAAAAAATTTTCGAAAAAAATTTTGAAAAAAAAATTCGAAAAAAATTTTGAAAAAAATTTTCGAAAATAATTTTCAAAAACATTTTCGAAAAAATTTTGGAAAAAAATTTTTCGAAAAAAATTTAGAAAATGAAATTTCGAAAAAAATTTAAAAAAAAATTTTCGAAAAAAAATTTGAAAAAAAATTTCGAAAAAAATTTTCAAAAAAATTTTCGAAAAAATTTTGGAAAAAAATTTTTCGAAAAAAATTTTAAAAAAATTTTCGAAAAAAATTTCGAAAAAAAATTTGAAAAAAATTTTCGAAAATGATTTCGAAAAAAAATTTTCGAAAAAAATTTGGAAAACTTTTTTGGAAAAAATTTTGAAAAAAAATTTCAAAAGAAATTTTCAAAAAAATTTTCGAAAAAATTTTGGAAAAAAATTTTTCGAAAAAAATTTTTAAAAAATTTTCGAAAAAAATTTCGAAAAAAAATTTGAAAAAATTTTTCAAAAGAGATTTCCGAAAAAAATTTTCGAAAAAAATTTTGAAAAAAAATTTCGAAAAAAATTTTCAAAAAAATTTTCGAAAAAATTTTGGAAAAAAATTTTTCGAAAAAAATTTCGAAAAAATTTTTGAAAAAAAAATTCGAAAAAAATTTTGAAAAAAATTTTCGAAAAAATTTTGGAAAAAAATTTTTCGAAAAAAATTTTAAAAAAATTTTCGAAAAAAATTTTGAAAAAAAATTTGAAAAAAATTTTCAAAAGAGATTTCCGAAAAAAAATTTCGAAAAAAATTTTGAAAAAAAATTTCGAAAAAAATTTTCAAAAAAATTTTCGAAAAAATTTTGGAAAAAAATTTCGAAAACAAATTTCGAAAAAAATTTTCCAAAAAATTTGGGAAAAAAATTTCTCAAAAAATATTTTCGAAAAAAATTTCAAAAAATAATTTTCGAAAAAAGTTTTGAAAAAAAAATTCGAAAAAATTTTGAAAAAAAATTTTCGAAAAAAATTTCGAAAAAATTTTGAAAAAAATTTTCGAAAAAATTTTGAAAAAAATTTTCGAAAAAATTTAAAAAAAAAATTTTCAAATAAAATTTCGAAAAAAATTTTGAAAAAAATTTTCGAAAAAAATTTCGATAAAAAATTTTAGAAAAAAATTTCGAAAAAAAATTTTCGAAAAAAATTTTGAAAAAAAACCGAAAAAAAATTTCAAAAAATTTTTCGAAAAAATTTTCAAAAAAAATTTTTCGAAAAAAATTTCGAAAAAAAAATTTCGAAAAAAATTATGAAAAAAATTTTCGAAATAAATTTTCAAAAAAATTTTCGAAATAAATTTTCAAAAAAATTTTCGAAAAAATTTTGGAAAAAAGTTTGAAAAAAATTTTCGAAAAAAATTTCGAAAAAAAATTTGAAAAAAATTTACGAAAAAAATTTCGAAGAAAAATTTTCGAAAAAAATTTTGAAAAAAAATTTCGGAAAAAATTTTCGAAAAAATTTTGGAAAAAGATTTTTTTAAAAAAATTTTGAAAAAAATTTCAAAAAAAAAATTTTGAAAAAAATTTTCGAAAAAATTTTGAAAAAAAATTTTCGAAAAAAATTTCGAAAAAAATTTTGAAAAAAAAATGCGAAAAAAATTTTGAAAAAAATCTTCGAAAAAAATTTCGAAAAAAAATTTTCGAAAAAAATTTCTAAAAAAAAATTTTGAAAAAAATTTTCGAAAAAAATTTCGATAAAAAATTTTCGAAAAAAATTTGGAAAAAAATTTTTCGAAAAAAATTTTCATAAAAAATTTTCGAAAAAAATTTTGAAAAAAAATTTTCGAAAAAAATTTTGAAAAAAATTTTGAAAAAAAATTTCGAAAAAAATTTTCGAAAAAATTTTGGAAAAAAATTTTTTGAAAAAAATTTTGAAAAAAATTTCAAAAAAAAAATTTTCGAAAAAGATTTGAAAAAAATTTCGAAAAAAAATTTTGAAAAAAAATTTTCGAAAAAAGTTTTCAAAAAAATTTTTCGAAAAAAATTTTCAGAAAAATTGTCGAAAAAATTTGGGAAAAAAATTTCTCATAAAATATTTTCGAAAAAAATTTCGAAAAAAATTTTCAGAAAAATTTGAGAAAAAAATTTTTCGAAAAAAATTTCGAAAAAAAATTTTCGAAAAAAATTTTCGAAAAAAATTTCGAAAAAAAATTTTCGAAAAAAATTTCAAAAAAAAATTTTCGAAAAAAATGTAGAAAAAAAATTTCGAAAAAAATTTTGAAAAAAAATTTCAAAAAAAATTTTTAAAAAAATTTTCGAAAAAAATTTCAAAAAAAAATTCGAAAAAAAATTTCAAAAAAATTTTAGAAAAAATTTTGCAAAAAAAGTTTTCGAAAAAAATTTTCAAAAAATTTTTCGAAAAAAATTTCGAAAAAAAATTTGAAAAAAATTTTCGAAAAAAATTTCGAAGAAAAATTTTCGAAAAAAATTTTGAAAAAAAATTTCGAAAAAAATTTTCGAAAAAATTTTGGAAAAAAATTTTTGGAAAAATTTTGGAAAAAAATTTTTGGAAAAAAATTTTGAAAAAAATTTCCAAAATAAAATTTTCGAAAAAAATTTCGATAAAAAATTTTAGAAAAAAATTTCGAAAAAAAATTTTCGAAAAAAATTTTGAAAAAAAACCGAAAAAAAATTTCAAAAAAATTTTCGAAAAAATTTTCGAAAAAAATTTTTCGAAAAAAATTTCGAAAAAAAAATTTCGAAAAAAATTATGAAAAAAATTTTCGAAGTAAATTTTCAAAAAAATTTTCGAAAAAATTTTGGAAAAAAGTTTGAAAAAAATTTTCGAAAAAAATTTCGAAAAAAAATTTGAAAAAAATTTACGAAAAAAATTTCGAAGAAAAATTTTCGAAAAAAATTTTGAAAAAAAATTTCGAAAAAAATTTTCGAAAAAATTTTGGAAAAAAATTTTTTGAAAAAAATTTTGAAAAAAATTTCAAAAAAAAAATTTTGAAAAAAAAATTTTGAAAAAAATTTTCTAAAAAATTTTGAAAAAAAATTTTCGAAAAAAATTTCGAAAAAAATTTTGAAAAAAAAATTCGAAAAAAATTTTGAAAAAAGTCTTCGAAAAAAATTTCGAAAAAAAATTTTCGAAAAAAATTTCTA
The DNA here is from genome assembly GCA_036926305.1 of Uropetala carovei. NCBI lineage: Eukaryota > Metazoa > Arthropoda > Insecta > Odonata > Petaluridae > Uropetala > Uropetala carovei. The sequence continues at coordinate 344,470 of JAXCHB010000188.1, read as the reverse complement.
AAAAAAAATTTTGAAAAAAATTTTCGAAAAAAATTTCGATAAAAAATTTTCGAAAAAAATTTGGAAAAAAATTTTTCGAAAAAAATTTTCATAAAAAATTTTCGAAAAAAATTTTTAAAAAAAATTTTCGAAAAAAATTTTGAAAAAAATTTTGAAAAAAAATTTCGAAAAAAATTTTCGAAAAAATTTTGGAAAAAAATTTTTTGAAAAAAATTTTGAAAAAAATTTCAAAAAAAAAATTTTCGAAAAAGATTTGAAAAAAATTTCGAAAAAAAATTTTGAAAAAAAATTTTCGAAAAAAGTTTTCAAAAAAATTTTTCGAAAAAAATTTTCAGAAAAATTGTCGAAAAAATTTGGGAAAAAAATTTCTCATAAAATATTTTCGAAAAAAATTTCGAAAAAAATTTTCAGAAAAATTTGAGAAAAAAATTTTTCGAAAAAAATTTCGAAAAAAAATTTTCGAAAAAAATTTTCGAAAAAAATTTCGAAAAAAAATTTTCGAAAAAAATTTCAAAAAAAAATTTTCGAAAAAAATGTTGAAAAAAAATTTCGAAAAAAATTTTGAAAAAAAATTTCAAAAAAAATTTTTAAAAAAATTTTCGAAAAAAATTTCAAAAAAAAATTCGAAAAAAAATTTCAAAAAAATTTTAGAAAAAATTTTGCAAAAAAAGTTTTCGAAAAAAATTTTCAAAAAAATTTTCGAAAAAAATTTTGAAAAAAAATTTGAAAAAAATTTTCGAAAAAAATTTCGAAGAAAAATTTTCGAAAAAAATTTTGAAAAAAAATTTCGAAAAAAATTTTCGAAAAAATTTTGGAAAAAAATTTTTGGAAAAAAATTTTGAAAAAAATTTTTGGAAAAAAATATTGAAAAAATTTTCCAAAATAAAATTTTCGAAAAAAATTTTCGAAAAAAATTTGAAAAAAATTTCGAAAAAAGTTTTCAAAAAAATTTTTCGAAAAAAATTTTCAGAAAAATTGTCGAAAAAATTTGGGAAAAAAATTTCTCAAAAAATATTTTCGAAAAAAATTTCGAAAAAAATTTTCAGAAAAATTTGGGAAAAAAATTTTTCGATAAAAATTTCGAAAAAAAATTTTGGAAAAAAATTTCGAAAAAAAATTTTCGAAAAAAATTTCGAAAAAAAATTTTCGAAAAAAATGTTGAAAAAAAATTTCGAAAAAAATTTGGAAAAAAAATTTCGAAAAAAATTTTTAAAAAAATTTTCGAAAAAAATTTCGAAAAAAAATTCGAAAAAAATTTTCAAAAAAATTTTAGAAAAAATTTTGCAAAAAAATTTTTCGAAAAAAATTTTCGAAAAAAACTGAAAAAAATTTTCGAAAAATAATTTTCGAAAAAAATTTTCGTAAGAAATTTCGAAAAAAAATTTTCGAAAAAAATTTCGAAAAAAAATTTTCGAAAAAAATTTCGAAAAAAAATTTTCGAAAAAAACAAAAAAGTTTTCGAAAAAAATTTGGAAAAAAAATTTTCGAAAAAATTTTGAAAAAAATTTACGAAAAAAATTTTTCGAAAAAATTAAAAAAAAAATTTTCGAAAAAAAATTTTCGAAAAAAAATTTGAAAAAAAATTTTGAAAAAAAATTTCGAAAAAAAATTTTTAAAAAAATTTTCGAAAAAAATTTTCAGAAAAATTGTCGAAAAAATTTGGGAAAAAAATTTCTCAAAAAATATTTTCGAAAAAAATTTCGAAAAAAATTTTCAGAAAAATTTGGGAAAAAAATTTTTCGATAAAAATTTCGAAAAAAAATTTTGGAAAAAAATTTTCGAAAAAAATTTCGAAAAAAAATTTTCGAAAAAAAAAAAGTTTTCGAAAAAAATTTGGAAAAAAAATTTTCGAAAAAATTTTGAAAAAAATTTTCGAAAAAAATTTTTCGAAAAAATTAAAAAAAAAATTTTCAAAAAAAAATTTTCGAAAAAAAATTTGAAAAAAAATTTTGAAAAAAAATTTCGAAAAAAATTTCGAAAAAAAATTTCGAAAAAAATTTTCAAAAAAAATTTCGAAAAAAAATTGGAAAAAAATTTTCAGAAAAATTTTCGAAAAAATTTGGGAAAAAAATTTCTCAAAAAATATTTTCGAAAAAAATTTTCAGAAAAATTTGGGAAAAAAATTTTTCGAAAAAAATTTCGAAAAAAAATTTTCGAAAAAAATTTTTGAAAAAAATTTCGAAAAAAAATTTTCGAAAAAAATTTCGAAAAAAAATTTTCGAAAAAAATGTTGAAAAAAAATTTCGAAAAAAATTTTGAAAAAAAATTTCGAAAAAAAATTTCGAAAAAAAATTTTTAAAAAATTTTTCGAAAAAAATTTTCAGAAAAATTGTCGAAAAAATTTGGGAAAAAAATTTCTCAAAAAATATTTTCGAAAAAAATTTTCAGAAAAATTTGGGAAAAAAATTTTTCGATAAAAATTTCGAAAAAAAATTTTGGAAAAAAATTTCGAAAAAAAATTTTCGAAAAAAATTTCGAAAAAAAATTTTCGAAAAAAATTTCGAAAAAAAATTTTCGAAAAAAATTTTCGAAAAAAATTTTGGAAAAAAATTTCGAAAAAAATTTGGAAAAAAAATTTAGAAAAAAATTTTTAAAAAAATTTTCGAAAAAAATTTCGAAAAAAAATTCGAAAAAAATTTTCAAAAAAATTTTAGAAAAAATTTTGCAAAAAAATTTTTCGAAAAAAATTTTCGAAAAAAACTGAAAAAAATTTTCGAAAAATAATTTTCGAAAAAAATTTTCGTAAGAAATTTCGAAAAAAAATTTTCGAAAAAAATTTTGAAAAAAAATTTGGAAAAACAATTTTGATAAAAATTTTCGAAAAAAATTTCGAAAAAAAATTTTCGAAAAAAATTTCGAAAAAAAAATTTCGAAAAAAATTTCGAAAAAAAATTTTCGAAAAAAATTTCAAAAAAAAATTCGAAAAAAAATTTCAAAAAAATTTTAGAAAAAATTTTGCAAAAAAAATTTTCGAAAAAAATTTTCAAAAAAATTTTCGAAAAAAATTTCGAAAAAAAATTTGAAAAAAATTTTCGAAAAAAATTTCGAAGAAAAATTTTCGAAAAAAATTTTGAAAAAAAATTTCGAAAAAAATTTTCGAAAAAATTTTGGAAAAAAATTTTTGGAAAAAAATTTTGAAAAAAATTTCGAAAAAAATTTTGAAAAAAATTTTCGAAAATAATTTTGAAAAAAAATTTTCGAAAAAATATTTGAAAAAAAACCGAAAAAAATTTTCAAAAAAATTTTCGAAAAAATTTTGGAAAAAAATTTTTCGAAAAAAATTTCAAAAAAAAAATTTCGAAAAAAATTATGAATAAAATTTTTGAAAAGAAATTTTCAAAAAAATTTTCGATAAAAATTTTGGAAAAAAATTTATCGAAAAAAATTTTTCGAAATAAAATTTTCAAAAAAATTTTCGAAAAGAATTTCGGAAAAAAATTTTCGAAAAAAAATTTTCGAAAAAATTTTGAAAAAAAATTTTCGAAAAAAATTTCGAAAAAAATTTTGAAAAAAAAATTCGAAAAAAATTTTGAAAAATATTTTCGAAAATAATTTTCAAAAAAATTTTCGAAAAAATTTTGGAAAAAAATTTTTCAAAAAAAATTGCGAAAAAAAAATTTCGAAAAAAATTATTAAAAAAATTTTCGAAATAAAATTTGAAAAAAAATTTCGAAAAAAATTTTCAAAGAAATTTTCGAAAAAATTTTGGAAAAAATTTTTCGAAAAAAATTTAAAAAAAATTTTCGAAAAAAATTTCGAAAAAAAATTTGAAAAAAATTTTCAAAAAAGATTTCGAAAAAAAATATTCGAAAAAAAATTTCGAAAAAAATTTGGAAAAATTTTTCGAAAAAAATTTTCATAAAAAATTTTCGAAAAAATTTCGAAAAAAAATTTTCGGAAAAAATTTTGAAAAAAGATTTCGAAAAAAAAATTTCGAAAAAAATTTCGAAAAAGATTTTCGAAAGAAATTTCGAAAAACAAATTAGGAAAAAATTTTGAAAAAAATTTCGAAAAAAATTTTGAAAAAAGATTTCGAAAAAAAATTTTCGAAAAAATAAAAAAAAAATTTTCGAAAAAAAATTTGAAAAAAAAATTTGAAAAAAAATTTCGAAAAAAATTTCGAAAAAAATTTCGAAAAAACTTTCGAAAAAAATTTTCGAAAAAAATTTCGAAAAAAATTTTTAAAAAAAATTTCGAAATAAATTTTCAGAAAAATTTTCGAAAAAATTTCAGAAAAAAATTTTAAAAAAAATTTTCGAAAAAAATTTCGGAAAACAATTTTCGAAAAAAAATTTTCGAAAAAATTTTGAAAAAAATTTTCGAAAAAGTATTGAAAAAAAATTTTCGAAAAAAATTTCGAAAAAAATTTTGAAAAAAAAATTCGAAAAAAATTTTGAAAAAGATTTTCGAAATTAATTTTCAAAAAAATTTTCAAAGAAATTTTGGAAAAAAATTTTTCGAAAAAAATTTGTAAAAAAATTATGAAAAAAAATTTCGAAAAAAAATTTGAAAAAAATTTTCAAAAAAGATTTCGAAAAAAAATTTTAGAAAAAAATTTTCAAAAAAATTTTCGAAAAAATTTTGGAAAAAAATTTTTCGAAAAAAATTTTGAAAAAAATTTTTGAAAAAAATTTCGAAAAAAAATTTCGAAAAAAATTTTGAAAAAAATTTTCGAAAAAAATTTGAAAAAAATTTTCGAAAAAAAATTTTGGAAAAAATTTTGAAAAAAAATTTTCGAAAAAAATTTTGAAAAAGAATTTTGAAAAAAATTTCGAAAAAAATTTCGAAAAAAATTTTCGAAAAAAATTTCGAAAAAAATTTTGAAAAAAAATTTTGAAAAAAATTTTCAGAAAAATTTTCCAAAAAATTTGGGAAAAAAATTTTTCAAAAAATATTTTCGAAAAAAATTTCGAAAAAAAATTTTCGAAAAACATTTTGAAAAAAAAATTCGAAAAAATTTTGAAAAAAAAATTTCGAAAAAAATTTCGAAAAAAATTTTGAAAAAAATTTTCGAAAATAATTTTGAAAAAAAATTTTCGAAAAAATATTTGAAAAAAAACCGAAAAAAATTTTCAAAAAAATTTTCGAAAAAATTTTGGAAAAAAATTTTTCGAAAAAAATTTCAAAAAAAAAATTTCGAAAAAAATTATGAAAAAAATTTTTGAAAAAAATTTTCAAAAAAATTTTCGAAAAAATTTTGGAAAAAAATTTATCGAAAAAAATTTTTCGAAAAAAATTTTGAATAAAATTTTCGAAAAAAATTTCGAAAAAAAATTTGAAAAAAATTTTCGAAAAAAATTTCGAAGAAAAATTTTCGAAAAAAATTTTGAAAAAAAATTTCGAAAAAAAATTTTCGAAAAAAATTTTCAAAAAAATTTGAAAAAAATTTCGAAAAAAATTTTGAAAAAAAATTTTCGAAAAAAGTTTTCAAAAAAATTTTTCGAAAAAAATTGTCAAAAAAATTTGGGAAAAAAATTTCTCAAAAAATATTTTCGAAAAAAATTTCGAAAAAAATTTTCAGAAAAAAATTTCGAAAAAAAATTTTCGAAAAAAATGTTGAAAAAAAATTTCGAAAAAAATTTTGAAAAAAAATTTCGAAAAAAATTTTTAAAAAAATTTTCGAAAAAAATTTCGAAAAAAAATTTAAAAAAAAATTCGGAAAAAATTTTCAAAAAAAATTTAGAAAAAATTTTGCAAAAAAATTTTTCGAAAAAAATTTTCAAAAAAATTTGGAAAAATTTTTCGAAAAAAATTTTCATAAAAAATATTTGAAAAAATTTCGAAAAAAAATTTTCGGAAAAAATTTTGAAAAAAATTTTCGAAAAAAAAATTTCGTAAAAAATTTTCGAAAGAAATTTCGAAAAAAAAATTGGAAAAAATTTTGAAAAAAATTTCCAAAAAAAAATTTTCGAAAAAAATTTCGAAAAAAAATTTTCGAAAAAAATTTTTAAAAAAAAATTTTGAAAAAATTTTGAAAAAAATTTTCGAAAAAAATTTGAAAAAAAATTTTCGAAAAAAATTTCGAAAAAAATTTTGAAAAAAAAATTCGAAAAAAATTTTGAAAAAAATTTTCGAAAATAATTTTCAAAAAAATTTTCGAAAAAATTTTGGAAAAAAATTTTTCGAAAAAAATTTCGAAAAAAAAATTTCGAAAAAAATTATAAAAAAAATTTCCAAAAAAAAATTTGAAGAAAAATTTCGAAAAAAATTTTCAAAAAAATTTTCGAAAAAATTTTGGAAAAAAATTTTTCGAAAAAAATTTTAAAAAAATTTTCGAAAAAAATTTTCGAAAAAAATTTCGAAAAAAAATTTGAAAAAAATTTTCAAAAAAGATTTCGAAAAAAAATTTTCTAAAAAAATTTTGAAAAAAAATTTCGAAAAAAATTTTGAAAAAAATTTTCGAAAAAATTTTGGAAAAAAATTTTTCGAAAAAAATTTCGAAAAAAAATTTTCGAAAAAAATTTCAAAAAAAATTTTGAAAAAAATTTTCGAAAAAAACTTCGAAAAAAAATTTTCGAAAAAAATTTCGAAAAAAAATTTTCGAAAAAAATTTTGAAAAAAAACCGAAAAAAATTTTCAAAAAAATGTTCGAAAAAAATTTTCAAAAAAATTTTCGAAAAAAATTTTCAAAAAAATTTTCGAAAAGTTTTTGGAAAAAAATTTTTCGAAAAAAATTTCGAAAAAAATTTTGAAAAAAATTTTCGAAAAAAATATCGAAAAAAAATTTTCGAAAAAAAATTCGAAAAAAATTTTGAAAAAAATTTTCGAAAAAATTTTCGAAATAAATTTCGAAAAAAAATTTTCGAAAAAATTTTCGAAAAAAATTAAAAAAAAAAAATTTTCAAAAAAAATTTTCGAAAAAAATTTGAAAAAAAATTTCGAAAGAAATTTTCAAAAAAATTTTCGAAAAAATTTTGGAAAAAAATTTTTCCAAAAAAATTTTGAAAAAAATTTCGAAAAAGAATTTGAAAAAAATTTTTGAAAAAAATTTCGAAAAAAAATTTTCGAAAAAAATTTTCGAAAAAAATTTCGAGAAAAAATTTTCGAAAAAATTTTGAAAAAAGATTTCGAAAAAAAATTTTCGAAAAAATAAAAAAAAAATTTTCGAAAAAAAATTTGAAAAAAAAATTTGAAAAAAAATTTCGAAAAAAATTTCGAAAAAAATTTCGAAAAAACTATCGAAAAAAATTTTCGAAAAAAATTTCGAAAAAAATTTTTAAAAAAAATTTCGAAATAAATTTTCAGAAAAATTTTCGAAAAAATTTGAGAAAAAAATTTTCGAAAAAATTTGAGAAAAAAATTTTCAAAAAAATTTTCGAAAAAAATTTCGGAAAAAAATTTTCGAAAAAAAATTTTCGAAAAAATTTTGAAAAAAATTTTCGAAAAAGTTTTGAAAAAAAATTTTCGAAAAAAATTTCGAAAAAAATTTTGAAAAAAAAATTCGAAAAAAATTTTGAAAAAAATTTTCGAAATTAATTTTCAAAAAAATTTTCAAAGAAATTTTGGAAAAAAATTTTTCGAAAAAAATTTCGAAAAAAATTATGAAAAAAAATTTCGAAAAAAAATTTGAAAAAAATTTTCAAAAAAGATTTCGAAAAAAAATTTTAGAAAAAAATTTTGAAAAAAAATTTCGAAAAAAATTTTCAAAAAAATTTTCGAAAAAATTTTGGAAAAAAATTTTTCGAAAAAAATTTTGAAAAAAATTTTCGAAAAAAATTTCGAAAAAAATTTTGAAAAAAAATTTTGAAAAAAATTTTCAGAAAAATTTGGGAAAAAAAATTTTCAAAAAATATTTTCGAAAAAAATTTCGAAAAAAAATTTTCGAAAAAAATTTTGAAAAAAAAATTCGAAAAAATTTTGAAAAAAAATTTCGAAAAAAATTTCGAAAAAAATTTTGAAAAAAATTTTCGAAAAAAATTTCGAAAAAAAATTTTCGAAAAAATTTTGAAAAAAAACCAAAAAAAATTTTCAAAATAATTTTCGAAAAAATTTTGGAAAAAAATTTTTCGAAAAAAATTTCAAAAAAAAAATTTCGAAAAAAATTATGAAAAAAATTTTTGAAAAAAAATTTTCGAAAAAATTTTGGAAAAAAATTTATCGAAAAAAAATTTTCGAAAAAAATTTTGAAAAAAATTTTCGAAAAAAAATTTCGAAAAAAAATTTGAAAAAAATTTTCGAAAAAAATTTCGAAGAAAAATTTTCGAAAAAAATTTCGAAAAAAAAATTTGAAAAAAAATTTTCGAAAAAAGTTTTCAAAAAAATTTTCGAAAAAAATTGTCAAAAAAATTTGGGAAAAAAATTTCTCAAAAAATATTTTCGAAAAAAATTTCGAAAAAAATTTTCAGAAAAAAATTTCGAAAAAAAATTTTCGAAAAAAATGTTGAAAAAAAATTTGAGAAAAAAATTTTCAAAAAAATTTTCGAAAAAAATTTCGGAAAACAATTTTCGAAAAAAAATTTTCGAAAAAATTTTGAAAAAAATTTTCGAAAAAGTATTGAAAAAAAATTTTCGAAAAAAATTTCGAAAAAAATTTTGAAAAAAAAATTCGAAAAAAATTTTGAAAAAGATTTTCGAAATTAATTTTCAAAAAAATTTTCAAAGAAATTTTGGAAAAAAATTTTTCGAAAAAAATTTCGAAAAAAATTATGAAAAAAAATTTCGAAAAAAAATTTGAAAAAAATTTTCAAAAAAGATTTCGAAAAAAAATTTTAGAAAAAAATTTTCAAAAAAATTTTCGAAAAAATTTTGGAAAAAAATTTTTCGAAAAAAATTTTGAAAAAAATTTTCGAAAAAAATTTCGAAAAAAAATTTCGAAAAAAATTTTGAAAAAAATTTTCGAAAAAAATTTGAAAAAAATTTTCGAAAAAAAATTTTGGAAAAAATTTTGAAAAAAAATTTTCGAAAAAAATTTTGAAAAAGAATTTTGAAAAAAATTTCGAAAAAAATTTCGAAAAAAATTTTCGAAAAAAATTTCGAAAAAAATTTTGAAAAAAAATTTTGAAAAAAATTTTCAGAAAAATTTTCCAAAAAATTTGGGAAAAAAATTTTTCAAAAAATATTTTCGAAAAAAATTTCGAAAAAAAATTTTCGAAAAACATTTTGAAAAAAAAATTCGAAAAAATTTTGAAAAAAAAATTTCGAAAAAAATTTCGAAAAAAATTTTGAAAAAAATTTTCGAAAATAATTTTGAAAAAAAATTTTCGAAAAAATATTTGAAAAAAAACCGAAAAAAATTTTCAAAAAAATTTTCGAAAAAATTTTGGAAAAAAATTTTTCGAAAAAAATTTCAAAAAAAAAATTTCGAAAAAAATTATGAAAAAAATTTTTGAAAAAAATTTTCAAAAAAATTTTCGAAAAAATTTTGGAAAAAAATTTATCGAAAAAAATTTTTCGAAAAAAATTTTGAATAAAATTTTCGAAAAAAATTTCGAAAAAAAATTTGAAAAAAATTTTCGAAAAAAATTTCGAAGAAAAATTTTCGAAAAAAATTTTGAAAAAAAATTTCGAAAAAAAATTTTCGAAAAAAATTTTCAAAAAAATTTGAAAAAAATTTCGAAAAAAATTTTGAAAAAAAATTTTCGAAAAAAGTTTTCAAAAAAATTTTTCGAAAAAAATTGTCAAAAAAATTTGGGAAAAAAATTTCTCAAAAAATATTTTCGAAAAAAATTTCGAAAAAAATTTTCAGAAAAAAATTTCGAAAAAAAATTTTCGAAAAAAATGTTGAAAAAAAATTTCGAAAAAAATTTTGAAAAAAAATTTCGAAAAAAATTTTTAAAAAAATTTTCGAAAAAAATTTCGAAAAAAAATTTTAAAAAAAATTCGAAAAAAATTTTCAAAAAAAATTTAGAAAAAATTTTGCAAAAAAATTTTTCGAAAAAAATTTTCAAAAAAATTTGGAAAAATTTTTCGAAAAAAATTTTCATAAAAAATATTTGAAAAAATTTCGAAAAAAAATTTTCGGAAAAAATTTTGAAAAAAATTTTCGAAAAAAAAATTTCGTAAAAAATTTTCGAAAGAAATTTCGAAAAAAAAATTGGAAAAAATTTTGAAAAAAATTTCCAAAAAAAAATTTTCGAAAAAAATTTCGAAAAAAAATTTTCGAAAAAAATTTTTAAAAAAAAATTTTGAAAAAATTTTGAAAAAAATTTTCGAAAAAAATTTGAAAAAAAATTTTCGAAAAAAATTTCGAAAAAAATTTTGAAAAAAAAATTCGAAAAAAATTTTGAAAAAAATTTTCGAAAATAATTTTCAAAAAAATTTTCGAAAAAATTTTGGAAAAAAATTTTTCGAAAAAAATTTCGAAAAAAAAATTTCGAAAAAAATTATAAAAAAAATTTTCGAAAAAAAATTTGAAGAAAAATTTCGAAAAAAATTTTCAAAAAAATTTTCGAAAAAATTTTGGAAAAAAATTTTTCGAAAAAAATTTTAAAAAAATTTTCGAAAAAAATTTTCGAAAAAAATTTCGAAAAAAAATTTGAAAAAAATTTTCAAAAAAGATTTCGAAAAAAAATTTTCTAAAAAAATTTTGAAAAAAAATTTCGAAAAAAATTTTGAAAAAAATTTTCGAAAAAATTTTGGAAAAAAATTTTTCGAAAAAAATTTCGAAAAAAAATTTTCGAAAAAAATTTCAAAAAAAATTTTGAAAAAAATTTTCGAAAAAAACTTCGAAAAAAAATTTTCGAAAAAAATTTCGAAAAAAAATTTTCGAAAAAAATTTTGAAAAAAAACCGAAAAAAATTTTCAAAAAAATGTTCGAAAAAAATTTTCAAAAAAATTTTCGAAAAAAATTTTCAAAAAAATTTTCGAAAAGTTTTTGGAAAAAAATTTTTCGAAAAAAATTTCGAAAAAAATTTTGAAAAAAATTTTCGAAAAAAAAATCGAAAAAAAATTTTCGAAAAAAAATTCGAAAAAAATTTTGAAAAAAATTTTCGAAAAAATTTTCGAAATAAATTTCGAAAAAAAATTTTCGAAAAAATTTTCGAAAAAAATTAAAAAAAAAAAATTTTCAAAAAAAATTTTCGAAAAAAATTTGAAAAAAAATTTCGAAAGAAATTTTCAAAAAAATTTTCGAAAAAATTTTGGAAAAAAATTTTTCCAAAAAAATTTTGAAAAAAATTTCGAAAAAGAATTTGAAAAAAATTTTTGAAAAAAATTTCGAAAAAAAATTTTCGAAAAAAATTTTCGAAAAAAATTTCGAGAAAAAATTTTCGAAAAAATTTTGAAAAAAGATTTCGAAAAAAAATTTTCGAAAAAATAAAAAAAAAATTTTCGAAAAAAAATTTGAAAAAAAAATTTGAAAAAAAATTTCGAAAAAAATTTCGAAAAAAATTTCGAAAAAACTTTCGAAAAAAATTTTCGAAAAAAATTTCGAAAAAAATTTTTAAAAAAAATTTCGAAATAAATTTTCAGAAAAATTTTCGAAAAAATTTGAGAAAAAAATTTTCGAAAAAATTTGAGAAAAAAATTTTCAAAAAAATTTTCGAAAAAAATTTCGGAAAAAAATTTTCGAAAAAAAATTTTCGAAAAAATTTTGAAAAAAATTTTCGAAAAAGTTTTGAAAAAAAATTTTCGAAAAAAATTTCGAAAAAAATTTTGAAAAAAAAATTCGAAAAAAATTTTGAAAAAAATTTTCGAAATTAATTTTCAAAAAAATTTTCAAAGAAATTTTGGAAAAAAATTTTTCGAAAAAAATTTCGAAAAAAATTATGAAAAAAAATTTCGAAAAAAAATTTGAAAAAAATTTTCAAAAAAGATTTCGAAAAAAAATTTTAGAAAAAAATTTTGAAAAAAAATTTCGAAAAAAATTTTCAAAAAAATTTTCGAAAAAATTTTGGAAAAAAATTTTTCGAAAAAAATTTTGAAAAAAATTTTCGAAAAAAATTTCGAAAAAAAATTTCGAAAAAAATTTTGAAAAAAATTTTCGAAAAAAATTTGAAAAAAATTTTCGAAAAAAAATTTTGGAAAAAATTTTGAAAAAGAATTTTGAAAAAAATTTCGAAAAAAATTTCGAAAAAAATTTTCGAAAAAAATTTCGAAAAAAATTTTGAAAAAAAATTTTGAAAAAAATTTTCAGAAAAATTTGGGAAAAAAAATTTTCAAAAAATATTTTCGAAAAAAATTTCGAAAAAAAATTTTCGAAAAAAATTTTGAAAAAAAAATTCGAAAAAATTTTGAAAAAAAATTTCGAAAAAAATTTCGAAAAAAATTTTGAAAAAAATTTTCGAAAAAAATTTCGAAAAAAAATTTTCGAAAAAATTTTGAAAAAAAACCAAAAAAAATTTTCAAAATAATTTTCGAAAAAATTTTGGAAAAAAATTTTTCGAAAAAAATTTCAAAAAAAAAATTTCGAAAAAAATTATGAAAAAAATTTTTGAAAAAAAATTTTCGAAAAAATTTTGGAAAAAAATTTATCGAAAAAAAATTTTCGAAAAAAATTTTGAAAAAAATTTTCGAAAAAAAATTTCGAAAAAAAATTTGAAAAAAATTTTCGAAAAAAATTTCGAAGAAAAATTTTCGAAAAAAATTTCGAAAAAAAAATTTGAAAAAAAATTTTCGAAAAAAGTTTTCAAAAAAATTTTTCGAAAAAAATTGTCAAAAAAATTTGGGAAAAAAATTTCTCAAAAAATATTTTCGAAAAAAATTTCGAAAAAAATTTTCAGAAAAAAATTTCGAAAAAAAATTTTCGAAAAAAATGTTGAAAAAAAATTTCGAAAAAAATTTTGAAAAAAAATTTCGAAAAAAATTTTTAAAAAAATTTTCGAAAAAAATTTCGAAAAAAAAATTTTAAAAAAAATTCGAAAAAATTTTTCAAAAAAAATTTAGAAAAAATTTTGCAAAAAAATTTTTCGAAAAAAATTTTCAAAAAAATTTTCGAAAAAAATTTTGAAAAAAAATTTTGAAAAAAAATTTTCGAAAAAAACAAAAAAATTTTAGAAAAAAAATTTTCGAAAAAAATTTTCGTAAGAAATTTCGAAAAAAAATTTTCGAAAAAAATTATGAAAAAAATTTTCGAAAAAAAATTTTGGAAAAAATTTTGAAAAAAAATTTGGAAAAACAATTTTGAAAAAAATTTTCGAAAAAAATTTCGAAAAAAAAATTTCGAAAAAAATTTCGAAAAAAAATGTTCGAAAAAAATTTTGAAAAAAAATTTCGAAAAAAATTTTCAAAAAAATTTTCGAAAAAAGTTTTCAAAAAAATTTTTCGAAAAAAATTTTCAAAAAAATTTTCGAAAAAAATTTCGAAAAAAAATTTTCGAAAAAAATTTTGAAAAAAATTTTCGAAAAAAAAATTCCAAAAAAAATTTTCAAAAAAATTTTCGAAAAAATTTTGGAAAAAAATTTTTCGAAAAAAATTTTGAAAAAAATTTTCGAAAAAAATTTCGAAAAAAAATTCGAAAAAAATTTTGAAAAAAATTTTCGAAAAAAATTTGAAAAAAATTTTCGAAAAAAAAATTTGGAAAAAATTTTGAAAAAAAATTTTCGAAAAAAATTTTGAAAAAGAATTTTGAAAAAAATTTCGAAAAAAATTTCGAAAAAAATTTTCGAAAAAAATTTCGAAAAAAATTTTGAAAAAAAATTTTGAAAAAAAATTTCAGAAAAATTTTCCAAAAAATTTGGGAAAAAAATTTTTCAAAAAATATTTTCGAAAAAAATTTCGAAAAAAAATTTTCGAAAAAAATTTTGAAAAAAAAATTCGAAAAAATTTTGAAAAAAAAATTTCGAAAAAAATTTCGAAAAAAATTTTGAAAAAAATTTTCGAAAATAATTTTGAAAAAAAATTTTCGAAAAAATTTTGAAAAAAAACCGAAAAAAATTTTCAAAAAAATTTTCGAAAAAATTTTGGAAAAAAATTTTTCGAAAAAAATTTCAAAAAAAAAATTTCGAAAAAAATTATGAAAAAAAATTTTGAAAAAAAATTTTGAAAAAAAATTTTCAAAAAAATTTTCGAAAAAATTTTGGAAAAAAATTTATCGAAAAAAATTTTTCGAAAAAAATTTTGAAAAAAATTTTCGAAAAAAAATTTGAAAAAAATTTTCGAAAAAAATTACGAAGAAAAATTTTCGAAAAAAATTTTGAAAAAAAATTTCGAAAAAAGATTTTCGAAAAAAATTTTCGAAAAAATTTGAAAAAAATTTCGAAAAAAATTTTGAAAAAAAATTTTCGAAAAAAGTTTTCAAAAACATTTTTCGAAAAAAATTGTCAAAAAAATTTGGGAAAAAAATTTCTCAAAAAATATTTTCGAAAAAAATTTCGAAAAAAATTTTCAGAAAAAAATTTCGAAAAAAAATTTTCGAAAAAAATGTTGAAAAAAAATTTCGAAAAAAATTTTGAAAACAAATTTCGAAAAAAATTTTTAAAAAAATTTTCGAAAAAAATTTCGAAAAAAAATTTTAAAAAGAATTCGAAAAAAATTTTCAAAAAAAATTTAGAAAAAATTTTGCAAAAAAATTTTTCGAAAAAAATTTTCAAAAAAATTTTCGAAAAAAATTTTCGAAAAAAATTTTGAAAAAAAATTTTCGAAAAAAACAAAAAAATTTTCGAAAAAAAATTTTCGAAAGAAATTTGGAAAAATTTTTCGAAAAAAAATTTCATAAAAAATATTTGAAAAAATTTCGAAAAAAAATTTTCGGAAAAAATTTTGAAAAAAATTTTCGAAAAAAAAATTTCGTAAAAAATTTTCGAAAGAAATTTCGAAAAATAAATTGGTAAAAATTTTGAAAAAAATTTCCAAAAAAAAATTTTCGAAAAAAATTTCGAAAAACAATTTTCGAAAAAAATTTTTAAAAAAAATTTTTGAAAAAATTTTGAAAAAAATTTTCGAAAAAAATTTGAAAAAAAATTTTCGAAAAAAATTTCGAAAAAAATTTTGAAAAAAAAATTGGAAAAAAATTTTGAAAAAAATTTTCGAAAATAATTTTCAAAAAAATTTTCGAAAAAATTTTGGAAAAAGATTTTTCGAAAAAAATTTCGAAAAAAAAATTTCGAAAAAAATTATAAAAAAAATTTTCGAAAAAAAATTTGAAGAAAAATTTCGAAAAAAATTTTCAAAAAAATTTTCGAAAAAATTTTGGAAAAAAATTTTTCGAAAAAAATTTTAAAAAAATTTTCGAAAAAAATTTTCGAAAAAAATTTCGAAAAAAAATTTGAAAAAAATTTTCAAAAAAGATTTCGAAAAAAAATTTTCGAAAAAAATTTTGAAAAAAAATTTCGAAAAAAATTTTCAAAAAAATTTTCGAAAAAATTTTGGAAAAAAATTTTTCGAAAAAAATTTCAAAAAAAATTTTGAAAAAAATTTTCGAAAAAAACTTCGAAAAAAAAATTTTCGAAAAAAATTTCGAAAAAAAATTTTCGAAAAAAATTTTGAAAAAAAACCGAAAAAAATTTTCAAAAAAATGTTCGAAAAAAATTTTCAAAAAAAGTTTCGAAAAAAATTTCAAAAAAATTTTCGAAAAGTTTTTGGAAAAAAATTTTTCGAAAAAAATTTCGAAAAAAATTTTGAAAAAAATTTTCGAAAAAAATATCGAAAAAAAATTTTCGAAAAAAAATTCGAAAAAAATTTTGAAAAAAATTTTCGAAAAAATTTTCGAAATAAATTTCGAAAAAAAATTTTCAAAAAAAATTTTCGAAAAAATTTAAAAAAAAAAATTTTCAAAAAAAATTTTCGAAAAAAATTTGGAAAATTTTTTTGAAAAAAATTTTCATAAAAAATTTTTGAAAAAATTTCGAAAAAAAATTTTCGGAAAAAATTTTGAAAAAACTTTCGAAAAAAAAATTTTCGAAAAAAATTTTGAAAAAAAAATTTCGAAAAAAATTATGAAAAAAAAATTCGAAAAAGAATTTGAAAAAAATTTTCGAAACAAATTTCGAAAAAATATTTTTTTTAAAAAATTTCGAAAGAAATTTTCGAAAAAAACAAAAAAATTTTCGAAAAAAAATTTTCGAAAAAAATTTTCGAAAAAAATTTCGAAAAAAAATTTTCGAAAAAATTTTGAAAAAAATTTCCAAAAAAAAATTTTCGAAAAAAAATTTTCGAAAAAAATTTTCGAAAAAAATTTCGAAAAAAAATTTTCGAAAAAATTTTGAAAAAAATCTTCGAAAAAATATTTTCGAAAAAATAAAAAAAAAAATTTCGAAAACAAATTTGAAAAAAAAAATTGAAAAAAAAATTCGAAAAAAATTTCAAAAAAAATTTTCGAATAAAATTTCGAAAAAAATTTTTTAAAAAAATTTCGAAAAAAACTTTCAGAAAAATTTTCGAAAAAATTTGGGAAAAAAATTTCTCAAAAAATATTTTCGAAAAAAATTTCGAAAAAAAATTTTCGAAAAAAATTTCGAAAAAAATTTCGAAAAAAATTTTCAAAAAAATTTTAGAAAAAATTTTGCAAAAAAATTTTTCGAAAAAAATTTTGCAAAAAAATTTTTCGAAATAAAATTTTCAAAAAAATATTCGAAAAAAATTTCGGAAAAAAATTTTCGAAAAAAAATTTTCGAAAAAATTTTGAAAAAAAATTTTCGAAAAGAATTTCGAAAAAAATTTTGAAAAAAAAATTCGAAAAAAATTTTGAAAAAAATTTTCGAAAATAATTTTCAAAAAAATTTTCGACAAAATTTTGGAAAAAAATTTTTCGAAAAAAATTGCGAAAAAAAAATTTCGAAAAAAATTATTAAAAAAATTTTCGAAATAAAATTTGAAAAAAAATTTCGAAAAAAATTTTCAAAGAAATTTTCGAAAAAATTTTGGAAAAAATTTTTCGAAAAAAATTTTAAAAAAATTTTCGAAAAAAATTTCGAAAAAAAATTTGAAAAAAATTTTCAAAAAAGATTTCGAAAGAAAATTTTCGAAAAAAATTTTCGAAAAAAATTTGGAAAAATTTTTCGAAAAAAATTTTCATAAAAAATTTTCGAAAAAATTTCGAAAAAAAATTTTCGGAAAAAATTTTGAAAAAAGATTTCGAAAAAAAAATTTCGAAAAAAATTTCGAAAAAGATTTTCGAAAGAAATTTCGAAAAACAAATTTGAAAAAAATTTCCAAAAAAAAATTTTCGAAAAAAATCTTGAAAAAAAAATTTCGAAAAAAATTATGAAAAAAATTTTCGAAAAAAAATTTGAAAAAAAATTTCGAAAGAAATTTTCAAAAAAATTTTTGAAAAAATTTTGGAAAAAAATTTTTCCAAAAAAATTTTGAAAAAAATTTTCAAAAAAAATTTCGAAAAAGAATTTGAAAAAAATTTTTGAAAAAAATTTCGAAAAAAAATTTTCGAAAAAAATTTTCGAAAAAACTTTCGAGAAAAAATTTTCGAAAAAATTTTGAAAAAAGATTTCGAAAAAAAATTTTCGAAAAAATAAAAAAAAAATTTTCGAAAAAAAATTTGAAAAAAAAATTTGAAAAAAAATTTCGAAAAAAATTTCGAAAAAAATTTCGAAAAAACTTTCGAAAAAAATTTCCGAAAAAAATTTCGAAAAAAATTTTTAAAAAAAATTTCGAAATAAATTTTCAGAAAAATTTTCGAAAAAATTTGAGAAAAATATTTTCAAAAAAATTTTCGAAAAAAATTTCGGAAAAAAATTTTCGAAAAAAAATTTTCGAAAAAATTTTGAAAAAAATTTTCGAAAAAGTTTTGAAAAAAAATTTTCGAAAAAAATTTCGAAAAAAATTTTGAAAAAAAAATTCGAAAAAAATTTTGAAAAAAATTTACGAAAATAATTTTCAAAAAAATTTTCGAAAAAATTTTGGAAAAAAATTTTTCGAAAAAAATTGCGAAAAAAAAATTTCGAAAAAAATTATTAAAAAAATTTTCGAAATAAAATTTGAAAAAAAATTTCGAAAAAAATTTTCAAAGAAATTTTCGAAAAAATTTTGGAAAAAATTTTTCGAAAAAAATTTAAAAAAAATTTTCGAAAAAAATTTCGAAAAAAAATTTGAAAAAAATTTTCAAAAAAGATTTCGAAAAAAAATTTTCGAAAAAAATTTTCCAAAAAAATTTGGAAAAATTTTTCGAAAAAAATTTTCATAAAAAATTTTCGAAAAAATTTCGAAAAAAAATTTTCGGAAAAAATTTTGAAAAAAGATTTCGAAAAAAAAATTTCGAAAAAAATTTCGAAAAAGATTTTCGAAAGAAATTTCGAAAAACAAATTAGGAAAAAATTTTGAAAAAAATTTCCAAAAAAAAATTTTCGAAAAAAATCTTGAAAAAAAAATTTCGAAAAAAATTATGAAAAAAATTTTCGAAAAAAAATTTGAAAAAAAATTTCGAAAGAAATTTTCAAAAAAATTTTCGAAAAAATTTTGGAAAAAAATTTTTCCAAAAACATTTTGAAAAAAATTTTCAAAAAAAATTTCGAAAAAGAATTTGAAAAAAATTTTTGAAAAAAATTTCGAAAAAAAATTTTCGAAAAAAATTTTCGAAAAAAATTTCGAGAAAAAATTTTCGAAAAAATTTTGAAAAAAGATTTCGAAAAAAAATTTTCGAAAAAATAAAAAAAAAATTTTCGAAAAAAAATTTGAAAAAAAAATTTGAAAAAAAATTTCGAAAAAAATTTCGAAAAAAATTTCGAAAAAACTTTCGAAAAAAATTTTCGAAAAAAATTTTGAAAAAAATTTTTAAAAAAAATTTCGAAATAAATTTTCAGAAACATTTTCGAAAAAATTTGAGAAAAAAATTTTCAAAAAAATTTTCGAAAAAAATTTCGGAAAAAATTTTCGAAAAAAAATTTTCGAAAAAATTTTGAAAAAAATTTTCGAAAAAGTTTTGAAAAAAAATTTTCGAAAAAAATTTCGAAAAAAATTTTGAAAAAAAAATTCGAAAAAAATTTTGAAAAAAATTTTCGAAATTAATTTTCAAAAAAATTTTCAAAGAAATTTTGGAAAAAAATTTTTCGAAAAAAATTTCGAAAAAAATTATGAAAAAAAATTTCGAAAAAAAATTTGAAAAAAATTTTCAAAAAAGATTTCGAAAAAAAATTTTAGAAAAAAATTTTGAAAAAAAATTTCGAAAAAAATTTTCAAAAAAATTTTCGAAAAAATTTTGGAAAAAAATTTTTCGAAAAAAATTTTGAAAAAAATTTTCGAAAAAAATTTCGAAAAAAAATTTCGAAAAAAATTTTGAAAAAAATTTTCGAAAAAAATTTGAAAAAAATTTCCAAAAAAAAATTTTGGAAAAAATTTTAAAAAAAAATTTTCGAAAAAAATTTTGAAAAAGAATTTTGAAAAAAATTTCGAAAAAAATTTCGAAAAAAATTTTCGAAAAAAATTTCGAAAAAAATTTTGAAAAAAAATTTTGAAAAAAATTTTCAGAAAAATTTTCCAAAAAATTTGGGAAAAAAATTTTTCAAAAAATATTTTCGAAAAAAATTTCGAAAAAAAATTTTCGAAAAACATTTTGAAAAAAAAATTCGAAAAAATTTTGAAAAAAAAATTTCGAAAAAAATTTTGAAAAAAATTTTCGAAAATAATTTTGAAAAAAAATTTTCGAAAAAATATTTGAAAAAAAACCGAAAAAAATTTTCAAAAAAATTTTCGAAAAAATTTTGGAAAAAAATTTTTCGAAAAAAATTTCAAAAAAAAAATTTCGAAAAAAATTATGAAAAAAATTTTTGAAAAAAAATTTTCAAAAAAATTTTCGAAAAAATTTTGGAAAAAAATTTATCGAAAAAAATTTTTCGAAATAAAATTTTCAAAAAAATTTTCGAAAAAAATTTCGGAAAAAAATTTTCGAAAAAAAATTTTCGAAAAAATTTTGAAAAAAAATTTTCGAAAAAAATTTCGAAAAAAATTTTGAAAAAAAAATTCGAAAAAAATTTTGAAAAAAATTTTCGAAAATAATTTTCAAAAAAATTTTCGAAAAAATTTTGGAAAAAAATTTTTCGAAAAAAATTGCGAAAAAAAAATTTCGAAAAAAATTATTAAAAAAATTTTCGAAATAAAATTTGAAAAAAAATTTCGAAAAAAATTTTCAAAGAAATTTTCGAAAAAATTTTGGAAAAAATTTTTCGAAAAAAATTTAAAAAAAATTTTCGAAAAAAATTTCGAAAAAAAATTTGAAAAAAATTTTCAAAAAAGATTTCGAAAAAAAATATTCGAAAAAAATTTTCGAAAAAAATTTGGAAAAATTTTTCGAAAAAAATTTTCATATAAAATTTTAGAAAAAATTTCGAAAAAAAATTTTCGGAAAAAATTTTGAAAAAAGATTTCGAAAAAAAAATTTCGAAAAAAATTTCGAAAAAGATTTTCGAAAGAAATTTCGAAAAAATAAAAAAAAAATTTTCGAAAAAAAATTTGAAAAAAAATTTGAGAAAAAAATTTTCAAAAAAATTTTCGAAAAAAATTTCGGAAAACAATTTTCGAAAAAAAATTTTCGAAAAAATTTTGAAAAAAATTTTCGAAAAAGTTTTGAAAAAAAATTTTCGAAAAAAATTTCGAAAAAAATTTTGAAAAAAAAATTCGAAAAAAATTTTGAAAAAAATTTTCGAAATTAATTTTCAAAAAAATTTTCAAAGAAATTTTGGAAAAAAATTTTTCGAAAAAAATTTCGAAAAAAATTATGAAAAAAAATTTCGAAAAAAAATTTGAAAAAAATTTTCAAAAAAGATTTCGAAAAAAAATTTTAGAAAAAAATTTTGAAAAAAAATTTTCAAAAAAATTTTCGAAAAAATTTTGGAAAAAAATTTTTCGAAAAAAATTTTGAAAAAAAATTTCGAAAAAAATTTTCAAAAAAATTTTCGAAAAAATTTTGGAAAAAAATTTTTCGAAAAAAATTTTGAAAAAAATTTTCGAAAAAAATTTCGAAAAAAAATTTCGAAAAAAATTTTGAAAAAAATTTTCGAAAAAAATTTGAAAAAAATTTCCAAAAAAAAATTTTGGAAAAAATTTTAAAAAAAAATTTTCGAAAAAAATTTTGAAAAAGAATTTTGAAAAAAATTTCGAAAAAAATTTCGAAAAAAATTTTCGAAAAAAATTTCGAAAAAAATTTTGAAAAAAAATTTTGAAAAAAATTTTCAGAAAAATTTTCCAAAAAATTTGGGAAAAAAATTTTTCAAAAAATATTTTCGAAAAAAATTTCGAAAAAAAATTTTCGAAAAACATTTTGAAAAAAAAATTCGAAAAAATTTTGAAAAAAAAATTTCGAAAAAAATTTTGAAAAAAATTTTCGAAAATAATTTTGAAAAAAAATTTTCGAAAAAATATTTGAAAAAAAACCGAAAAAAATTTTCAAAAAAATTTTCGAAAAAATTTTGGAAAAAAATTTTTCGAAAAAAATTTCAAAAAAAAAATTTCGAAAAAAATTATGAAAAAAATTTTTGAAAAAAAATTTTCAAAAAAATTTTCGAAAAAATTTTGGAAAAAAATTTATCGAAAAAAATTTTTCGAAATAAAATTTTCAAAAAAATTTTCGAAAAAAATTTCGGAAAAAAATTTTCGAAAAAAAATTTTCGAAAAAATTTTGAAAAAAAATTTTCGAAAAAAATTTCGAAAAAAATTTTGAAAAAAAAATTCGAAAAAAATTTTGAAAAAAATTTTCGAAAATAATTTTCAAAAAAATTTTCGAAAAAATTTTGGAAAAAAATTTTTCGAAAAAAATTGCGAAAAAAAAATTTCGAAAAAAATTATTAAAAAAATTTTCGAAATAAAATTTGAAAAAAAATTTCGAAAAAAATTTTCAAAGAAATTTTCGAAAAAATTTTGGAAAAAATTTTTCGAAAAAAATTTTAAAAAAATTTTCGAAAAAAATTTCGAAAAAAAATTTGAAAAAAATTTTCAAAAAAGATTTCGAAAAAAAATATTCGAAAAAAAATTTCGAAAAAAATTTGGAAAAATTTTTCGAAAAAAATTTTCATATAAAATTTTAGAAAAAATTTCGAAAAAAAATTTTCGGAAAAAATTTTGAAAAAAGATTTCGAAAAAAAAATTTCGAAAAAAATTTCGAAAAAGATTTTCGAAAGAAATTTCGAAAAAATAAAAAAAAAATTTTCGAAAAAAAATTTGAAAAAAAATTTGAGAAAAAAATTTTCAA
Source organism: Uropetala carovei (assembly GCA_036926305.1). Taxonomy (NCBI): domain Eukaryota; kingdom Metazoa; phylum Arthropoda; class Insecta; order Odonata; family Petaluridae; genus Uropetala; species Uropetala carovei. Next base: position 322,461 of record JAXCHB010000188.1, on the reverse strand, counting down.
AAAAATTTTCGAAAAAAATTTCGGAACACAATTTTCGAAAAAAAATTTTCGAAAAAATTTTGAAAAAAATTTTCGAAAAAGTTTTGAAAAAAAATTTTCGAAAAAAATTTCGAAAAAAATTTTGAAAAAAAAATTCGAAAAAAATTTTGAAAAAAATTTTCGAAATTAATTTTCAAAAAAATTTTCAAAGAAATTTTGGAAAAAAATTTTTCGAAAAAAATTTCGAAAAAAATTATGAAAAAAAATTTCGAAAAAAAATTTGAAAAAAATTTTCAAAAAAGATTTCGAAAAAAAATTTTAGAAAAAAATTTTGAAAAAAAATTTTCAAAAAAATTTTCGAAAAAATTTTGGAAAAAAATTTTTCGAAAAAAATTTTGAAAAAAATTTTTGAAAAAAATTTCGAAAAAAAATTTCGAAAAAAATTTTGAAAAAAATTTTCGAAAAAAATTTGAAAAAAATTTTCGAAAAAAAATTTTGGAAAAAATTTTGAAAAAAAATTTTCGAAAAAAATTTTGAAAAAGAATTTTGAAAAAAATTTCGAAAAAAATTTCGAAAAAAATTTTCGAAAAAAATTTCGAAAAAAATTTTGAAAAAAAATTTTGAAAAAAATTTTCAGAAAAATTTTCCAAAAAATTTGGGAAAAAAATTTTTCAAAAAATATTTTCGAAAAAAATTTCGAAAAAAAATTTTCGAAAAACATTTTGAAAAAAAAAATTCGAAAAAATTTTGAAAAAAAAATTTCGAATAAAATTTCGAAAAAAATTTTGAAAAAAATTTTCGAAAATAATTTTGAAAAAAAATTTTCGAAAAAATATTTGAAAAAAAACCGAAAAAAATTTTCAAAAAAATTTTCGAAAAAATTTTGGAAAAAAATTTTTCGAAAAAAATTTCAAAAAAAAAATTTCGAAAAAAATTATGAAAAAAATTTTTGAAAAAAAATTTTCAAAAAAATTTTCGAAAAAATTTTAGAAAAAAATTTATCGAAAAAAATTTTTCGAAAAAAATTTTGAATAAAATTTTCGAAAAAAATTTCGAAAAAAAATTTGAAAAAAATTTTCGAAAAAAATTTCGAAGAAAAATTTTCGAAAAAAATTTTGAAAAAAAATTTCGAAAAAAAATTTTCGAAAAAAATTTTCAAAAAAATTTGAAAAAAATTTCGAAAAAAATTTTGAAAAAAAATTTTCGAAAAAAGTTTTCAAAAAAATTTTTCGAAAAAAATTGTCAAAAAAATTTGGGAAAAAAATTTCTCAAAAAATATTTTCGAAAAAAATTTCGAAAAAAATTTTCAGAAAAAAATTTCGAAAAAAAATTTTCGAAAAAAATGTTGAAAAAAAATTTCGAAAAAAATTTTGAAAAAAAATTTCGAAAAAAATTTTTAAAAAAATTTTCGAAAAAAATTTCGAAAAAAAATTTTAAAAAAAATTCGAAAAAAATTTTCAAAAAAAATTTAGAAAAAATTTTGCAAAAAAATTTTTCGAAAAAAATTTTCAAAAAAATTTGGAAAAATTTTTCGAAAAAAATTTTCATAAAAAATATTTGAAAAAATTTCGAAAAAAAATTTTCGGAAAAAATTTTGAAAAAAATTTTCGAAAAAAAAATTTCGTAAAAAATTTTCGAAAGAAATTTCGAAAAAAAAATTGGAAAAAATTTTGAAAAAAATTTCCAAAAAAAAATTTTCGAAAAAAATTTCGAAAAAAAATTTTCGAAAAAAATTTTTAAAAAAAATTTTTGAAAAAATTTTGAAAAAAATTTTCGAAAAAAATTTGAAAAAAAATTTTCGAAAAAAATTTCGAAAAAAATTTTGAAAAAAAAATTCGAAAAAAATTTTGAAAAAAATTTTCGAAAATAATTTTCAAAAATATTTTCGAAAAAATTTTGGAAAAAAATTTTTCGAAAAAAAATTTCGAATAAAAAATTTCGAAAAAAATTATCAAAAAAGATTTCGAAAAAAAATTTTCGAAAAAAATTTTGAAAAAAAAATTCGAAAAAAATTTTCAAAAAAATTTTCGAAAAAATTTTGGAAAAAAATTTTTCGAAAAAAATTTCGAAAAAAAATTTTCGAAAAAAATTTCAAAAAAAATTTTGAAAAAAAATTTTCGAAAAAAACTTCGAAAAAAAATTTTCGAAAAAAATTTCGAAAAAAAATTTTCGAAAAAAATTTTGAAAAAAAACCGAAAAAAATTTTCAAAAAAATGTTCGAAAAAAATTTTCAAAAAAATTTTCGAAAAAAATTTTCAAAAGAATTTTCGAAAAGTTTTTGGAAAAAAATTTTTCGAAAAAAATTTCAAAAAAAATTTTGAAAAAAATTTTCGAAAAAAATATCGAAAAAAAATTTTCAAAAAAAAATTCGAAAAAAATTTTGAAAAAAATTTTCGAAAAAATTTTCGAAATAAATTTCGAAAAAAAATTTTCGAAAAAATTTTCGAAAAAAATTTTAAAAAAAAAATTTTCAAAAAAAATTTTCGAAAAAAATTTGAAAAAAAATTTCGAAAAAAATTTCGAAAAAAATTTTTGAAAAAAATTTCGAAAAAAATTTTCAAAAAAAATTTCGAAAAAAATTTTGAAAAAAAATTTCGAAAAACATTTTCAGAAAAATTTTCGAAAAAATTTGGGAAAAAAATTTCTCAAAAAATATTTTCGAAAAAAATTTCGAAAAAAAATTTTCGAAAAAATTTTGGAAAAAAATTTTTCCAAAAAAATTTTGAAAAAAATTTTTAAAAAAAATTTCGAAAAAGAATTTGAAAAAAATTTTTGAAAAAAATTTCGAAAAAAAATTTTCGAAAAAAATTTTCGAAAAAAATTTCGAGAAAAAATTTTCGAAAAAATTTTGAAAAAAGATTTCGAAAAAAAAATTTTCGAAAAAATAAAAAAAAAATTTTCGAAAAAAAATTTGAAAAAAAAATTTGAAAAAAAATTTCGAAAAAAATTTCGAAAAAAATTTCGAAAAAACTTTCGAAAAAAATTTTCGAAAAAAATTTCGAAAAAAATTTTTAAAAAAAATTTCGAAATAAATTTTGAAAAAAATTTTCGAAATTAATTTTCAAAAAAATTTTCAAAGAAATTTTGGAAAAAAATTTTTCGAAAAAAATTTCGAAAAAAATTATGAAAAAAAATTTCGAAAAAAAATTTGAAAAAAATTTTCAAAAAAGATTTCGAAAAAAAATTTTAGAAAAAAATTTTGAAAAAAAATTTCGAAAAAAATTTTCGAAAAAATTTTGGAAAAAAATTTTTCGAAAAAAATTTTGAAAAAAATTTTCGAAAAAAAATTCGAAAAAAAATTTTGAAAAAAATTTTTAAAAAATTTTCGAAAAAAATTTGAAAAAAATTTTCGAAAAAAAATTTTGGAAAAAATTTTGAAAAAGAATTTTGAAAAAAATTTCGAAAAAAATTTCGAAAAAAATTTCGAAAAAAATTTTCGAAAAAAATTTCGAAAAAAATTTTGAAAAAAAATTTTGAAAAAAATTTTCAGAAAAATTTGGGAAAAAAATTTTTCAAAAAATATTTTCGAAAAAAATTTCGAAAAAAAATTTTCGAAAAAAATTTTGAAAAAAAAATTCGAAAAAATTTTGAAAAAAAATTTCGAAAAAAATTTCGAAAAAAATTTTGAAAAAAATTTTCGAAAAAAATTTCGAAAAAAAATTTTCGAAAAAATTTTGAAAAAAAACCAAAAAAAATTTTCAAAAAATTTTCGAAAAAATTTTGGAAAAAAATTTTTCGAAAAAAATTTCAAAAAAAAAATTTCGAAAAAAATTATGAAAAAAATTTTTGAAAAAAAATTTTCAAAAAAATTTTCGAAAAAATTTTGGAAAAAAATTTATCGAAAAAAAATTTTCGAAAAAAATTTTGAAAAAAATTTTCGAAAAAAATTTCGAAAAAAAATTTGAAAAAAATTTTCGAAAAAAATTTCGAAGAAAAATTTTCGAAAAAAATTTCGAAAAAAAATTTTGAAAAAAAATTTTCGAAAAAAGTTTTCAAAAAAATTTTTCGAAAAAAATTGTCAAAAAAATTTGGGAAAAAAATTTCTCAAAAAATATTTTCGAAAAAAATTTCGAAAAAAATTTTCAGAAAAAAATTTCGAAAAAAAATTTTCGAAAAAAATGTTGAAAAAAAATTTCGAAAAAAATTTTGAAAAAAAATTTCGAAAAAAATTTTTAAAAAAATTTTCGAAAAAAATTTCGAAAAAAAATTTAAAAAAAAATTCGAAAAAATTTTTCAAAAAAAATTTAGAAAAAATTTTGCAAAAAAATTTTTCGAAAAAAATTTTCAAAAAAATTTTCGAAAAAAATTTTCGAAAAAAATTTTGAAAAAAAATTTTCGAAAAAAACAAAAAAATTTTCGAAAAAAAATTTTCGAAAAAAATTTTCGTAAGAAATTTCGAAAAAAATTATGAAAAAAATTTTCGAAAAAAAATTTTCGAAAAAAATTTTGAAAAAAAATTTGGAAAAACAATTTTGAAAAAAATTTTCGAAAAAAATTTCGAAAAAAAAATTTCGAAAAAAATTTCGAAAAAAAATGTTCGAAAAAAATTTTGAAAAAAAATTTCGAAAAAAATTTTCAAAAAAATTTTCGAAAAAAGTTTTCAAAAAAATTTTTCGAAAAAAATTTTCAAAAAAATTTTCGAAAAAAATTTCGAAAAAAAATTTTCGAAAAAAATTTTGAAAAAAATTTTCGAAAAAAAAATTCCAAAAAAAATTTTCAAAAAAATTTTCGAAAAAATTTTGGAAAAAAATTTTTCGAAAAAAATTTTGAAAAAAATTTTCAAAAAAAATTTCGAAATAAACTTGAAAAAAATTTCGAAATAAATTTGATAAAAATTTTCGAAAAAAATTTCGAAAAAAAATTTTCAAAAAAAATTTCGAAAAAATATTTTCGAAAAAAATTTGAAAAAAAATTTTGAAAAAAATTTCGAAAAAAAATTTTCGAAAAAATATTCAAAAAAAATTTTGAAAAAAATTTTCGAAAAAAATATTCGATAAAAAATTTTCGAAATAAATTTCGAAAAAAAATTTTCGGAAAAAATTTTGGAAAAAATTTTCGAAAAAAAAATTTCGAAAAAAATTTTGAAAAAAAAATTTCGAAAAAAATTATGAAAAAAATTTTGGAAAAAAATTTTTCCAAAAAAATTTTGAAAAAAATTTTCAAAAAAAATTTCGAAAAAGAATTTGAAAAAAATTTCGAAAAAAAATTTTCGAAAAAAATTGCGAAAAAAATTTTCAAAAAAATTTTCGAAAAAAATTTCGAAAAAAATTATCGAAAAAAACTGAATAAAATTTTCGAAAAAAAATTTTCGAAAAAATTTCGAAAAAAAATTTCGAAAAAAAATTTTCGAAAAAATTTTAAAAAAATTTTCGAAAAAAATTTTGAAAAAAAATTTTGAAAAAAAATTTCGAAAAAAATTTCGAAAAAAATTTTTGAAAAAAATTTCGAAAAAAATTTTCAAAAAAAATTTCGAAAAAAATTTTGAAAAAAAATTTCGAAAAACATTTTCAGAAAAATTTTCGAAAAAATTTGGGAAAAAAATTTCTCAAAAAATATTTTCGAAAAAAATTTCGAAAAAAAAATTTCGAAAAAATTTTGAAAAAAAATTTTCGAAAAAAATTTCGAAAAAAATTTTGAAAAAAAAATTCGAAAAAAATTTTGAAAAAAATTTTGAAAAAAATATTCGAAAAAAATTTTGAAAAAAATTTTCGAAAAAAATTTTCAAAAAAATTTTCGAAAAAATTTTGGAAAAACATTTTTCGAAAAAAATTTAGAAAATGAAATTTCGAAAAAAATTTAAAAAAAAATTTTCGAAAAAAAATTTGAAAAAAAATTTCGAAAAAAATTTTCAAAAAAATTTTCGAAAAAATTTGGGAAAAAAAATTTTCGAAAAAATTTAAAATAAATTTTCGAAAAAGATTTCGAAAAAAAATTTTCGAAAAAAATTTTCGAAAAAATTTTCGAAAAAATTTTCGAAAAAAATTTTCGAAAAAAATTTGGAAGAACCTTTCCAAAAAAATTTTGAAAAAAAATTTCGAAAGAAATTTTCAAAAAAATTTTCGAAAAAATTTTGGAAAAAAATTTTTCGAAAAAAATTTTTAAAAAACTTTCGAAAAAAATTTCGAAAAAAAATTTGAAAAAAATTTTCAAAAGAGATTTCCGAAAAAAATTTTCGAAAAAAATTTTGAAAAAAAATTTCGAAAAAAATTTTCAAAAAAATTATCGAAAAAATTTTGGAAAAAAATTTTTCCAAAAAAATTTTGAAAAAAATTTTCAAAAAAAATTTCGAAAAAGAATTTGAAAAAAATTTTCGAAAAAAATTTCGAAAAAAAATTTTCGAAAAAATTTTCGAAAAAAATTTCGAAAAAAATTTTCAAAAAAATTTTCGAAAAGTTTTTGGAAAAAAATTTTTCGAAAAAAACTGAAAAAAAATTTCGTAAAAAAATTTTCGAAAAAAAATTTTCGAAAAAATAAAAAAAAAATTTTCGAAAAAAAATTTGAAAAAAAAATTTGAAAAAAAATTTCGAAAAAAATTTCGAAAAAAATTTTCGAAAAAAATTTCGAAGAAAATTTTTTAAAAAAATTTCGAAAAAAATTTTCAGAAAAATTTTCGAAAAAATTTGGGAAAAAAATTTTCAAAAAAATTTTCGAATAAAATTTCGGAAAAAAATTTTCGAAAAAAAATTTGCGAAAAAATTTTGAAAAAAATTTTCGAAAAAATTTTGAAAAAAAATTTTCGAAAAAAATTTCGAAAAAAATTTTGAAAAAAAAATTCGAAAAAAATTTTGAAAAAAATTTTCGAAAAAATTTTCGAAAAAATTTTGGAAAAAAATTTTTCGAAAAAATTTTTAAAAAAATTTTCGAAAAAAATTTGGAAAAAAAATTTGAAAAAAATTTTCAAAAGAGATTTCCGAAAAAAAATTTCGAAAAAAATTTTGTAAAAAAAATTTCGAAAAAAATTTTCAAAAAAATTTTCGAAAAAATTTTGGAAAAAAATTTTTCGAAAAAAATTTTGAAAAAAATTTTCGAAAAAAATTTCGAAAAAAATTTTGAAAAAAATTTTCCAAAAAATTTGGGAAAAAAATTTCTCAAAAAATATTTTCGAAAAAAATTTCAAAAAAACATTTTCGAAAAAAATTTTGAAAAAAAAATTCGAAAAAATTTTGAAAAAAAATTTTCGAAAAAAATTTCGAAAAAAATTTTGAAAAAAATTTTCGAAAAAAATTTCGAAAAAATTTTGAAAAAAATTTTCGAAAAAATTAAAAAAAAAAATTTTCAAAAAAAATTTCGAAAAAAATTTTGAAAAAAATTTTCGAAAAAAATTTCGATAAAACATTTTCGAAAAAAATTTCGAAAAAAAATTTTCGAAAAAAATTTTGAAAAAAAACCGAAAAAAAATTTCAAAAAAATTTTCGAAAAAATTTTCGAAAAAAAATTTTCGAAAAAAATTTCGAAAAAAAATTTTCGAAAAAAATTTTGAAAAAAAACCGAAAAAAAATTTCAAAAAAATTTTCGAAAAAATTGTCGAAAAAAATTTTTCGAAAAAAATTTCGAAAAAAAATTTTCGAAAAAAATTTCGAAAAAAAATTTTCGAAAAAAATTTCGAAAAAAAATTTCGAAAAAAATTTTCGAAAAAAATGTTGAAAAAAAATTTCGAAAAAAATTTTGAAAAAAAAATTTCGAAAAAAAATTTTAAAAAAATTTTTGAAAAAAATTTCGAAAAAAAATTCGAAAAAAATTTTCAAAAAAATTTTAGAAAAAATTTTGCAAAAAAATTTTTCGAAAAAAATTTTCAAAAAAATTTTCGAAAAAAATTTTCGAAAAAAATTTCGATAAAAAATTTTCGAAAAAAATTTTCGAAAAAAATTTGGAAAAAAATTTTTCGAAAAAAATTTTCATAAAAAATTTTCGAAAAAAATTTTGAAAAAAAAATTCGAAAAAAATTTTGAAAAAAATTTTCGAAAATAATTTTCAAAAACATTTTCGAAAAAATTTTGGAAAAAAATTTTTCGAAAAAAATTTAGAAAATGAAATTTCGAAAAAAATTTAAAAAAAAATTTTCGAAAAAAAATTTGAAAAAAAATTTCGAAAAAAATTTTCAAAAAAATTTTCGAAAAAATTTTGGAAAAAAATTTTTCGAAAAAAATTTTAAAAAAATTTTCGAAAAAAATTTAGAAAAAAAATTTGAAAAAAATTTTCGAAAAAGATTTCGAAAAAAAATTTTCGAAAAAAATTTGGAAAACTTTTTTGGAAAAAATTTTGAAAAAAAATTTCAAAAGAAATTTTCAAAAAAATTTTCGAAAAAATTTTGGAAAAAAATTTTTCGAAAAAAATTTTTAAAAAATTTTCGAAAAAAATTTCGAAAAAAAATTTTCAAAAGAGATTTCCGAAAAAAATTTTCGAAAAAAATTTTGAAAAAAAATTTCGAAAAAAATTTTCAAAAAAATTTTCGAAAAAATTTTGGAAAAAAATTTTTCGAAAAAAATTTCGAAAAAATTTTTGAAAAAAAAATTCGAAAAAAATTTTGAAAAAAATTTTCGAAAAAATTTTGGAAAAAAATTTTTCGAAAAAAATTTTAAAAAAATTTTCGAAAAAAATTTCGAAAAAAAATTTTCAAAAGAGATTTCCGAAAAAAAATTTCGAAAAAAATTTTGAAAAAAAATTTCGAAAAAAATTTTCAAAAAAATTTTCGAAAAAATTTTGGAAAAAAATTTTTCGAAAAAAATTTTGAAAAAAATTTTCGAAAAAAATTTCGAAAAAAAATTTCGAAAAAAATTTTGAAAAAAATTTTCCAAAAAATTTGGGAAAAAAATTTCTCAAAAAATATTTTCGAAAAAAATTTCAAAAAATAATTTTCGAAAAAAGTTTTGAAAAAAAAATTCGAAAAAATTTTGAAAAAAAATTTTCGAAAAAAATTTCGAAAAAATTTTGAAAAAAAATTTTCGAAAAAATTTTGAAAAAAATTTTCGAAAAAATTTAAAAAAAAAATTTTCAAAAAAAATTTCGAAAAAAATTTTGAAAAAAATTTTCGAAAAAAATTTCGATAAAAAATTTTAGAAAAAAATTTCGAAAAAAAATTTTCGAAAAAAATTTTGAAAAAAAACCGAAAAAAAATTTCAAAAAAATTTTCGAAAAAATTTTCGAAAAAAATTTTTCGAAAAAAATTTCGAAAAAAAAATTTCGAAAAAAATTATGAAAAAAATTTTCGAAATAAATTTTCAAAAAAATTTTCGAAAAAATTTTGGAAAAAAGTTTGAAAAAAATTTTCGAAAAAAATTTCGAAAAAAAATTTGAAAAAAATTTACGAAAAAAATTTCGAAGAAAAATTTTCGAAAAAAATTTTGAAAAAAAATTTCGAAAAAAATTTTCGAAAAAATTTTGGAAAAAGATTTTTTTAAAAAAATTTTGAAAAAAATTTCAAAAAAAAAATTTTGAAAAAAATTTTCGAAAAAATTTTGAAAAAAAATTTTCGAAAAAAATTTGAAAAAAATTTTGAAAAAAAAATTCGAAAAAAATTTTGAAAAAAATCTTCGAAAAAAATTTCGAAAAAAAATTTTCGAAAAAAATTTCTAAAAAAAAATTTTGAAAAAAATTTTCGAAAAAAATTTCGATAAAAAATTTTCGAAAAAAATTTGGAAAAAAATTTTTCGAAAAAAATTTTCATAAAAAATTTTCGAAAAAAATTTTGAAAAAAAATTTTCGAAAAAAATTTTGAAAAAAAATTTCGAAAAAAATTTTCGAAAAAATTTTGGAAAAAAATTTTTTGAAAAAAATTTTGAAAAAAATTTCAAAAAAAAAATTTTCGAAAAAGATTTGAAAAAAATTTCGAAAAAAAATTTTGAAAAAAAATTTTCGAAAAAAGTTTTCAAAAAAATTTTTCGAAAAAAATTTTCAGAAAAATTGTCGAAAAAATTTGGGAAAAAAATTTCTCATAAAATATTTTCGAAAAAAATTTCGAAAAAAATTTTCAGAAAAATTTGAGAAAAAAATTTTTCGAAAAAAATTTCGAAAAAAAATTTTCGAAAAAAATTTTCGAAAAAAATTTCGAAAAAAAATTTTCGAAAAAAATTTCAAAAAAAAATTTTCGAAAAAAATGTTGAAAGAAAATTTCGAAAAAAATTTTGAAAAAAAATTTCAAAAAAAATTTTTAAAAAAATTTTCGAAAAAAATTTCAAAAAAAAATTCGAAAAAAAATTTCAAAAAAATTTTAGAAAAAATTTTGCAAAAAAAGTTTTCGAAAAAAATTTTCAAAAAATTTTTCGAAAAAAATTTCGAAAAAAAATTTGAAAAAAATTTTCGAAAAAAATTTCGAAGAAAAATTTTCGAAAAAAATTTTGAAAAAAAATTTCGAAAAAAATTTTCGAAAAAATTTTGGAAAAAAATTTTTGGAAAAAAATTTTGAAAAAAATTTCCAAAATAAAATTTTCGAAAAAAATTTCGATAAAAAATTTTAGAAAAAAATTTCGAAAAAAAATTTTCGAAAAAAATTTTGAAAAAAAACCGAAAAAAAATTTCAAAAAAATTTTCGAAAAAATTTTCGAAAAAAATTTTTCGAAAAAAATTTCGAAAAAAAAATTTCGAAAAAAATTATGAAAAAAATTTTCGAAATAAATTTTCAAAAAAATTTTCGAAAAAAGTTTTCAAAAAAATTTTTCGAAAAAAATTTTCAGAAAAATTGTCGAAAAAATTTGGGAAAAAAATTTCTCATAAAATATTTTCGAAAAAAATTTCGAAAAAAATTTTCAGAAAAATTTGAGAAAAAAATTTTTCGAAAAAAATTTCGAAAAAAAATTTTCGAAAAAAATTTTCGAAAAAAATTTCGAAAAAAAATTTTCGAAAAAAATTTCAAAAAAAAATTTTCGAAAAAAATGTTGAAAAAAAATTTCGAAAAAAATTTTGAAAAAAAATTTCAAAAAAAATTTTTAAAAAAATTTTCGAAAAAAATTTCAAAAAAAAATTCGAAAAAAAATTTCAAAAAAATTTTAGAAAAAATTTTGCAAAAAAAGTTTTCGAAAAAAATTTTCAAAAAAATTTTCGAAAAAAATTTTGAAAAAAAATTTGAAAAAAATTTTCGAAAAAAATTTCGAAGAAAAATTTTCGAAAAAAATTTTGAAAAAAAATTTCGAAAAAAATTTTCGAAAAAATTTTGGAAAAAAATTTTTGGAAAAAAATTTTGAAAAAAATTTTTGGAAAAAAATATTGAAAAAATTTTCCAAAATAAAATTTTCGAAAAAAATTTTCGAAAAAAATTTGAAAAAAATTTCGAAAAAAGTTTTCAAAAAAATTTTTCGAAAAAAATTTTCAGAAAAATTGTCGAAAAAATTTGGGAAAAAAATTTCTCAAAAAATATTTTCGAAAAAAATTTCGAAAAAAATTTTCAGAAAAATTTGGGAAAAAAATTTTTCGATAAAAATTTCGAAAAAAAATTTTGGAAAAAAATTTCGAAAAAAAATTTTCGAAAAAAATTTCGAAAAAAAATTTTCGAAAAAAATGTTGAAAAAAAATTTCGAAAAAAATTTGGAAAAAAAATTTCGAAAAAAATTTTTAAAAAAATTTTCGAAAAAAATTTCGAAAAAAAATTCGAAAAAAATTTTCAAAAAAATTTTAGAAAAAATTTTGCAAAAAAATTTTTCGAAAAAAATTTTCGAAAAAAACAAAAAAATTTTCGAAAAATAATTTTCGAAAAAAATTTTCGTAAGAAATTTCGAAAAAAAATTTTCGAAAAAAATTTTGAAAAAAAATTTGGAAAAACAATTTTGATAAAAATTTTCGAAAAAAATTTCGAAAAAAAATTTTCGAAAAAAATTTCGAAAAAAAATTTTCGAAAAAAATTTCGAAAAAAAATTTTCGAAAAAAATTTCGAAAAAAAATTTTCGAAAAAAACAAAAAAGTTTTCGAAAAAAATTTGGAAAAAAAATTTTCGAAAAAATTTTGAAAAAAATTTACGAAAAAAATTTTTCGAAAAAATTAAAAAAAAAATTTTCGAAAAAAAATTTTCGAAAAAAAATTTGAAAAAAAATTTTGAAAAAAAATTTCGAAAAAAATTTCGAAAAAAAATTTCGAAAAAAATTTTCAAAAAAAATTTCGAAAAAAATTTCGAAAGAAATTTTAAGAAAAATTTTCGAAAAAAATTGGGAAAAAAATTTCTCAAAAAATATTTTCGAAAAAAATTTTCAGAAAAATTTGGGAAAAAAATTTTTCGAAAAAAATTTCGAAAAAAAATTTTCGAAAAAAATTTTCGAAAAAAATTTCCAAAAAAAAATTTTCGAAAAAAATTTCGAAAAAAAATTTTCGAAAAAAATGTTGAAAAAAAATTTCGAAAAAAATTTTGAAAAAAAATTTTGAAAAAAAATTTCGAAAAAAAATTTTTAAAAAAATTTTCGAAAAAAATTTTCAGAAAAATTGTCGAAAAAATTTGGGAAAAAAATTTCTCAAAAAATATTTTCGAAAAAAATTTCGAAAAAAATTTTCAGAAAAATTTGGGAAAAAAATTTTTCGATAAAAATTTCGAAAAAAAATTTTGGAAAAAAATTTCGAAAAAAAATTTTCGAAAAAAATTTCGAAAAAAAATTTTCGAAAAAAAAAAAGTTTTCGAAAAAAATTTGGAAAAAAAATTTTCGAAAAAATTTTGAAAAAAATTTTCGAAAAAAATTTTTCGAAAAAATTAAAAAAAAAAATTTCAAAAAAAAATTTTCGAAAAAAAATTTGAAAAAAAATTTTGAAAAAAAATTTCGAAAAAAATTTCGAAAAAAAATTTCGAAAAAAATTTTCAAAAAAAATTTCGAAAAAAAATTGGAAAAAAATTTTCAGAAAAATTTTCGAAAAAATTTGGGAAAAAAATTTCTCAAAAAATATTTTCGAAAAAAATTTTCAGAAAAATTTGGGAAAAAAATTTTTCGATAAAAATTTCGAAAAAAAATTTTGGAAAAAAATTTCGAAAAAAAATTTTCGAAAAAAATTTCGAAAAAAAATTTTCGAAAAAAATTTCGAAAAAAAATTTTCGAAAAAAATTTTGGAAAAAAATTTCGAAAAAAATTTGGAAAAAAAATTTCGAAAAAAATTTTTAAAAAAATTTTCGAAAAAAATTTCGAAAAAAAATTCGAAAAAAATTTTCAAAAAAATTTTAGAAAAAATTTTGCAAAAAAATTTTTCGAAAAAAATTTTCGAAAAAAACTGAAAAAAATTTTCGAAAAATAATTTTCGAAAAAAATTTTCGTAAGAAATTTCGAAAAAAAATTTTCGAAAAAAATTTTGAAAAAAAATTTGGAAAAACAATTTTGATAAAAATTTTCGAAAAAAATTTCGAAAAAAAATTTTCGAAAAAAATTTCGAAAAAAAAATTTCGAAAAAAATTTCGAAAAAAAATTTTCGAAAAAAATTTCAAAAAAAAATTCGAAAAAAAATTTCAAAAAAATTTTAGAAAAAATTTTGCAAAAAAAATTTTCGAAAAATATTTTCAAAAAAATTTTCGAAAAAAATTTCGAAAAAAAATTTGAAAAAAATTTTCGAAAAAAATTTCGAAGAAAAATTTTCGAAAAAAATTTTGAAAAAAAATTTCGAAAAAAATTTTCGAAAAAATTTTGGAAAAAAATTTTTGGAAAAAAATTTTGAAAAAAATTTCCAAAATAAAATTTTCGAAAAAAATTTGAAAAAAATTTCGAAAAAAAATTAAAAAAAAAATTTTCGAAAAAAGTTTTCAAAAAAATTTTTCGAAAAAAATTTTCAGAAAAATTGTCGAAAAAATTTGGGAAAAAAATTTCTCAAAAAATATTTTCGAAAAAAATTTCGAAAAAAATTTTCAGAAAAATTTGGGAAAAAAATTTTTCGATAAAAATTTCGAAAAAAAAATTTTGGAAAAAAAATACGAAAAAAAATTTTCGAAAAAAATTTCGAAAAAAATTTTCGAAAAAAATGTTGAAAAAAAATTTCGAAAAAAATTTGGAAAAAAAATTTCAAAAAAAATTTTTAAAAAAATTTTCGAAAAAAATTTCGAAAAAAAATTCGAAAAAAATTTTCAAAAAAATTTTAGAAAAAATTTTGCAAAAAAATTTTTCGAAAAAAATTTTCGAAAAAAACAAAAAAATTTTCGAAAAATAATTTTCGAAAAAAATTTTCGTAAGAAATTTCGAAAAAAAATTTTGAAAAAAATTTTCGAAAAAAATTTCGAAAAAAAATTTTCGAAAAAAACAAAAAAGTTTTCGAAAAAAATTTGGAAACAAAATTTTCGAAAAAATTTTGAAAAAAGTTTTCGAAAAAAATTTTTCGAAAAAATTAAAAAAAAAATTTTCGAAAAAAAATTTTCGAAAAAAAATTTGAAAAAAAATTTTGAAAAAAAATTTCGAAAAAAATTTCGAAAAAAAATTTCGAAAAAAATTTCGAAAAAAATTTTCAAAAAAAATTTCGAAAAAAATTTCGAAAAAAATTTTCAGAAAAATTTTCGAAAAAATTTGGGAAAAAAATTTCTCAAAAAATATTTTCGAAAAAAATTTCAAAAAAAAATTTTCGAAAAAAATTTTGAAAAAAAATTTCGAAAAAAATTTTAGAAATAATTATGCAAATAAATTTTTCGCAAAAAAATTTTTCGAAAAAAATTTTCAAAAAAATTTTCGAAAAAAATTTCGGAAAAAAATTTTCGAAAAAAAATTTTCGAAAAAATTTTGAAAAAAATTTTCGAAAAAATTTTGAAAAAAATTTTCGAAAAAATTTTGAAAAAAAATTTTCGAAAAAAAAGTCGAAAAATATTTTGAAAAAAAAATTCGAAAAAAATTTTGAAAAAAATCTTCGAAAAAAATTTCGAAAAAAAATTTTCGAAAAAAATTTCTAAAAAAAAATTTTGAAAAAAATTTTCGAAAAAAATTTCGATAAAAAATTTTCGAAAAAAATTTGGAAAAAAATTTTTCGAAAAAAATTTTCATAAAAAATTTTCGAAAAAAATTTTGAAAAAAAATTTTCGAAAAAAATTTTGAAAAAAATTTTCGAAAAAAAATTTTCGATAAAAATTTTTGAAAGAAATTTCGAAAAAAAAATTTCGAAAAAAATTTTCGAAAAAAAATTTTCGAAAATAATTTAGAAAAAAATTTTCGAAAATAAATTTTCAAAAAAATTTTCGAAAAAATTTTGGAAAAACATTTTTCGAAAAAAATTTTGAAAAAAAACCGAAAAAAATTTTCAAAAAATTTTCGAATAAATTTTGGAAAAAAATTTTTCGAAAAAGATTTCGAAAAAAAATTTTCAAAAAAAATTTTTAAAAAAATTTCGAAAAAAATTCTTAAAAAAATTTTGGAAAAAAATTTCGAAAAAAAATTATCGCAAAAAATTTTGAAAAAAAATTTCTAAAAAAATTTTCAAAAAAATTTTCGAAAAAAATTTCGAAAAAAAAATTTCGAAAAAATTATGAAAAAAATTTTCGAAAAAAAATTTTAAAAAAAATTTCGAAAAAAATTTTGAAAAAAATTTTCGAAAAAAATTTCGAAATAAATTTGAAAAAAATTTCGAAATAAATTTGAAAAAAATTTTCGAAAAAAATTTCGAAAAAAAATTTTCGAAAAAATTTTGAAAAAAAATTTCGAAAAAAATTTTCAAAAAAATTTTCGAAAAAATTTTGGAAAAACATTTTTCGAAAAAAATTTTGAAAAAAATTTTCGAAAAAAATTTCGAAAAAAAATTCCGAAAAAAATTTCGAAAAAAAATTTCGAAAAAAAACTTCGAAAAAAAATTTCGAAAAAAATTTTCAGAAAAATTTTCGAAAAATATGGGGAAAAAATTTCTCAAAAAATATTTTCGTAAAAAATTTCGAAAAAAAATTTTCGATAAAAATTTAGAAAAAAATTTCGAAAAAAATTGCGAAAAAAATTTTCAAAAAAATTTTGCAAAAAAATTTTTCGAAAAAAATTTTCGAAAAAAATTTCGAAAAAAAATTTTCGAAAAAATATTTTCGAAAAAAATTTGAAGAAAATTTTCGAAAAAAAATTTTCGATAAAATTTTGAAAAAAAATTTTGAAAAAAAATTTCGAAAAAAATTTCGAAAAATATTTTCGAAAAAAATTTCGAAAAAAAATTTTGAAGAAAAATTTTCAGAAAAATTTTCGAAAAAATTTGGGAAAAATATTTCTCAAAAAATATTTTCGAAAAAAATTTTCAGAAAAATTTGGGAAAAAAATTTTTCGAAAAAAATTTCGAAAAAAAATTTTGAAAAAAATTTTCGAAAAAAAATTTTCGATAAAAATTTTTGAAAGAAATTTCGAAAAAAAAATTTCGAAAAAAATTTTCGAAAAAAAATTTTCGAAAAAAAATTTTCGAAAATAATTTAGAAAAAAATTTTCGAAAATAAATTTTCAAAAAAATTTTCGAAAAAATTTTGGAAAAACATTTTTCGAAAAAAATTTTGAAAAAAAACCGAAAAAAATTTTCAAAAAATTTTCGAAAAAATTTTGGAAAAAAATTTTTCGAAAAAGATTTCGAAAAAAAATTTTCAAAAAAAATTTTTAAAAAAATTTCGAAAAAAATTCTTAAAAAAATTTTGGAAAAAAATTTCGAAAAAAATTTTCAAAAAAATTTTCGAAAAAAATTTCGAAAAAATTATGAAAAAAATTTTCGAAAAAAAATTTTAAAAAAAATTTCGAAAAAAATTTTGAAAAAAATTTTCGAAAAAAATTTCGAAATAAATTTGAAAAAAATTTCGAAATAAATTTGAAAAAAATTTTCGAAAAAAATTTCGAAAAAAAATTTTCGAAAAAATTTTGAAAAAAAATTTCGAAAAAAATTTTCAAAAAAATTTTCGAAAAAATTTTGGAAAAACATTTTTCGAAAAAAATTTTGAAAAAAATTTTCGAAAAAAATTTCGAAAAAAAATTTCGAAAAAAATTTCGAAAAAAAATTTCGAAAAAAATTTTCAGAAAAATTTTCGAAAAATATGGGGAAAAAATTTCTCAAAAAATATTTTCGAAAAAAATTTCGAAAAAAAATTTTCGATAAAAATTTAGAAAAAAATTTCGAAAAAAATTTCGAAAAAAATTTTCAAAAAAATTTTGCAAAAAAATTTTTCGAAAAAAATTTTCGAAAAAAATTTCGAAAAAAAATTTTCGAAAAAATATTTTCGAAAAAAATTTGAAAAAAATTTTCGAAAAAAAATTTTCGATAAAATTTTGAAAAAAAATTTTGAAAAAAAATTTCGAAAAAAATTTCGAAAAATATTTCGAAAAAAATTTCGAAAAAAAATTTTGAAGAAAAATTTCGAAAAAAATTTTCAGAAAAATTTTCGAAAAAATTTGGGAAAAAATTTTCTCAAAAAATATTTTCGAAAAAAAATTTCAGAAAAATTTGGGAAAAAAATTTTTCGAAAAAAATTTCGAAAAAAAATTTTCGAAAAAAATTTTCGAAAAAAATTTCGAAAAAAAATTTTTGAAAAAAATTTTGAAAAAAAATTTTCGAAAAAAATGTTGAAAAAAATTTCGAAAAAAATTTTGAAAAAAAATTTCGAAAAAAAATTTCGAAAAAAAATTTTTTAAAAATTTTCGAAAAAAAATTGAAAAAAAAATTCGAAAAAAATTTTCAAAAAAATAAAAAAATTTTGGAAAAACTTTAAAGAAATTTTCGAAAACAAAATTTTCAACAATTTTCAAAAAGAAATCCAAAAAAAAATTTCGAAAATAATTTTTCGAAAAAACATTTTTGAAATAGTATTTTCGAAAAACACTAAAAGAAATTTTCGAAAAAAATTGACGAAAAAAAAATTTAGGAAAAAAATTGAAAAAAAATTTTCGAAATTAAATTTAAGAAAAATATTTTTTTTTAATTTCGAAAAAAAAATTTCGAAACAAAATTTCCGAAAAAATTGGCAAAAAATAATTTTCAAAAAAAATTTTTTTTCGGGAATTTTTTTTTGAAAATTTATTCTCGACAATTTTCTTTTGGAAATTTTTTTTCGAAATTTTCTTCAAAAAATTTATTCGAAAAAATTATTTCGAAAAAGCATTTTCGCAAAAAGATTCCCGAAAAAAATTTTTTTTTTGAAAATTATTTTTTGCCAATTTTTTTCGAACAAATTTTTGGAATAAATTTTCGAAACAAAAATTCCAAAATAAAATTTTCGAGAATAAATTTTCGAAAAACTTCTCGAAAAAAAAAAATTCGAAAAACAAAATTTCGAAAAAAAATCGAATGATTTAAAAAAAAATTCAAAAAAAAATTTTAAATTTTGAAAAAAATTTCGTAAAAAAATTTTTGAAAAATTTTCCAAATAAAATTTCCGAAACGAAAATACGCGAAAAAAAAATTCCAAAAAAACATTTTCGAAAAAAAATTTCTTAAACAATTTTCGAAAAAAAGTTTTCGAAAAGAATGAAATGTCTTTATAGGCTTCCACAGAATTTTTAAACTGAATGGGTCGAAAACGACCCGCTGGGCATAAATGGGTTAAAGCATTTGCTATTTTCATAGTTTTTTTTGTAATATTGCCTAAACTTGGCCCCAAAGAGAGTGATGATTGAAATGAAGAAAAGTCAGTAAAAAGGGCAAAAAAAGTGACGAGTTTGGAGAAGAAAATTGAAGTTTTAGATCGGCTTGCGCATAATGAATTTGCTTCATCAGTTGGTAAATTACTTGGTGTGAACGAGTCCACAATAAGATTAAGAAAAGCGAAGAAGCGATCAAGAAAGTCCCGCTGAGTTCAATTGTCATTCACGAGAAAGCCAAGGTACCGAAAACCTGGACCATCACGATTCAATGCCTTCATGAAGTTTTTCATAAGCTCAAGCTTTATGTGTAATGGCGGCAAGTATACTTTTTGTGGGTTTACCAATGGTTTATTTTTAATATTTTTTTCTCCTGGCGTTAAACATTCACGATCAGGACACTGCTTAACCACGTAATGATCCTTTTTCGCTCTACTATCCCATTCACAGAGAAAACAACAGTATTTTGTATATCCACTTTGTAATCCAAGAAGAATTTCTATTACCTTAAGGTCATCACATATATTCCATTTATACTTATCATAATTAATTTTTTCTAAGAGGAACTTAATATCTTCATAAGTTTCTTTCATATTGACTGAATGTGCAAGTGCGATGGATGGCTTAGTGTTACCATTGTGAAGAAGTACAGCTTTCAAACTTATTTTTGATGAGTCAATGAAAAGTCGTCATTCTTCTGGTTAATGATCTTGTCCCAGGAATTTCATTAATCCATTTACATTATTACAGAAAGTTACTTTGCCGCATTCCGAGAAAAAGTTAATTTGGTCTTTTTGGTGGTTCCGAAAAGCAGTTACTTTGGTTTCATTTTCAAGAAGATTCCATCCTTGAAGGCGAGAGGCTAAAAGCTCTGCCTGAATTTTTGATAGATTGAGATCTCTGACAAGATCGTTTAACTCTGATTGAGTAACTAAATGGGAGCTTTTTGAATCATCAGCTTCAAAATCTGTATCATAACTATTTTTTTCTACAAACATCGGCTCTTCATCACTGCTCTCCAAATCTGAATTTGTTGGTGGTTTTGGAACTGGTCGAATAGCTGATGCGAGATTAGGATATGTAATTTTATTTTTATTTTTTTAAGAATATCCAGAAACATTGGTAAGGCAGAAATAACAATCTGTAATGTGATCGGTAGGCTCTCTCCAAACCATTGGAATGGCAAATGGCATGCATCGTCCTTTTCCTTTGATCTATGCTCGAAGATTGATGATACAAGATGCACAGCAAATATGAGGGGCCCAGTTTTTATCTTGGTCACCAACTTTGACACTAAAATAAAGTGCATACGCTTTCACAAATAACTTAGTAAATGGTGTTCACTATTTCTTCGGGGTAAACTCACCACACACAGCAAAAAATATCATGTGAATTAACACATTTATGAGGCATTTTTACAAACACGTGAAATAAGGACTGATCTCGAGAAAGCTCACCAAATGAAGGTTATGTGTGCAGTGAAAGAAAAGAAATAGCAGATGGAGATGAGAAGGGGAAAAAGGGGGTGAGGAAGGGATGAATGAAACTATGTAATGGCTTGAAGCTGAAATGTCCAACCTGAGAGTGCAAGGGAGTGAAAAGAGGATTACATAACAAGATAATGTTCAAAATTACACACATTGAAGCGAAAAGACAATTACAAATGAAAGATACAATGTTGCACTACAATAGTAACTCTGAAACACAGGAATAAGAGAGTAGAGAAAGGAGGGAAAATAACAACGATTAGGAAAGAACTACAAAGAAGCGAAAGAAATTATAAGTGATATAGACATGATATAATGGGTAAATATAAAATTAAACATAATATATAACATTTATAAAAATGTTTAGTTTATGAGGAATTATATAAAAAAGCACAATTTCACCATCATAATGGGGTAACACAACTACAGGCAGTCCTCGACATTCGTACATAATGCGTTTCTGAAAACGTGTCCGAAAGTCGATGTACGAAAGTCGAACATAGATTTACATGTTATAGAGGGGTTCCGTTCCCAGAGAGCCAAAAAATATTATAAAATCTCTAATTATGGTATAAATGTTTAGTTTTTTTGTGCAGGGGCCTTTTAGACACAATCGTCGATTTAATAATATAGAGAGATATGGCAAAATGCAATAAAATATTTAAATAATTGCACAAATAAACACTACTGTATGGACAAAGATGGCAATGCAGTGGAAACTAGTGGCCTGGTGGCTGGCAACCAGTACCACTAAAAATATTCGTTCGTCATTTAGCTGACGTGCGAAAGTCTGATCGGTGCACAAAAGGCGGTTCAGGGGTGTCAATCTATGCTGTCTTGGGTTCTTGTTCCCTTGTATTATCCTAAAGTTATCACACACATAGTGTAATTGATTATTATCTTTTTATAATTTATCGTTATTTTTTTTCATTCTTTTTTCTCAAGAAATTTTTATTACTGTAAGTGTTACATTTATTCGTACTGTTTGTAACACAGTGCTTCCATCCTTACCATAATCTGGTCGTTGACTATAGTTATTATATCTTGGCATTAAGTTCCCTTTTTCTTGTTTATGTCTATTTGTTTTTTTGTATTTTTGGTGAAATTATCTTTGTATATGGCAGTGTCTTTTCTGGAAGATGTGGACGACTAGCCTAACTTGCCTAAACTTGGCCCCAAAGAGAGTGATGATTGAAATGAAAGAAAAGTCGGTAAAAAGGGCAAAAAAAGTGACGAGTTTGGAGAAGAAAATTGAAGTTTTAGATAGGCTTGCGCATAATGAATTTGCTTCATCGGTCACAATAAGATCGATTAAGAAAAGTGAAGAAGCGATCAAGAAAGTCCCGCTGAGTTCAATTGTCATTCACGAGAAAGCCAAGCTACTGCACAATCATTATGTCTCAAATTGTTTCGCGGTTTGCTAACGGGAAATCGCCAACGTCATCGAAGCGTGTGTAGATCGATTCCTTGCTCTTTAATAAAATGTGGCATTTATTCAGAACACCACAGTACGTATTGTATTATTATATTTGTTCTTCTCCTTCACAGTTGAACACACACTCGACCGGCTTAAGTCCAATGAGCATCCGATTGAAGCTAAATATTCGCCGCTTTCGGCACGCCTAATTATTTCCATTTTTGTCTCAGTCGTGTTCACCTTATGAGCCCTACGTTTCTTTCCACTTGTAGTTATTAGCACTTTCAGTTTTCCATTTGTCACTCATGTTTATAAAATAATAGGTGTAAAATGCACAAACAAAGAAACACTGCTGTACGTACAAACAGAGATGGTAACATTGCCAAGACTGAATAATAATAATAATTTATTCATTATTAACCGACTTTACAGTGGTATTAATCTTGTGAAATTTCAGTACAATATTAAAAAACATTACACACAAATCTTACATTACATACAATACGTATATTATTACGTAGCATACTTTAATTTATTAAAAGTGTTGGCTTGGCTGACAGACAGTGCCATTATGCGATAGCTCGAAATGTTTGATCGTCAGCTGACGAACGAAAGTCCGAATTCGGCGTTGTTCGGCGTACAAAAGGCGGTTTAGGGTGAGAATTTACAATGTACGAAAGAGCGAATTGCACGAAAGTCGAATGTATGGATGTCGAGGACTGCCTGTACTCTCATTTCTCGAAATCTATACGTGATACAAAAATTTCAACAGTAGATTCGGATTCAGCGTAAAAAAAACTATCAGAATCACCTAAGATTTTTAAGGACACAAAAATTATGTTTAACGGTGTTATTTTTACCCATCTGACACGGAAATATTTTTTGATTAAAAAAGCAAAGAAACAGTTGTGAACGCGACATCGCTCTTTTAATCAAAGTAAGATATATCGGTGTAAGATTATGATTCTACTAGAGAGATTTACCTTATTTTATTCTACGTAATAATATTGAAATATTTTCGATGTTGGAATATTAACCTTTATTATATTTTATAGAATTGTCGTTATTGAACTCAATGATGCAGTTTATATAATTATCCTGGCAATAAATATATACCTATTACAACATTTCTTTGAAGAATAAAAATCTACTTTTGTTTTCAATGTGCAAAAATAATTTTAATACTTAAAAGAATATTTGATGAAGAATAATTCACTGGACAACAGAAAAACTTTTTTTTGATTATTTGTTGAAAAGTTATTGCATTTGATGCGGCACAATGCGTGAGCTGAGGAGACTCCATGGATAGATTGCGTCGCAGCCTAGCGGTGGTTATAGCGGCGACGAATCTAACCGTGGACTCTTCGAGCCATGCGCATCTCGGTGCTTCTAATGCTAATAACTTTTTAACAAATATAATCGTAATTCATTTCTTGAAAAAGTGACTTAAAGTGGGGAAAATAAGCTTCAAATTTACGCTTTTGAAAATTTTTTACGATTTCTTTTTGGAGAGTTATGTCATTTTCAATTTCAAAAATTTTCGTTTTTTCACAAAAATGTCAGTTTTTTGTGCTTGTGGCTTCTACATTAATTTTTTTTGAACTGATGCATTTTTTAGGCGTGCTTCACTTCCAGCGTGAGCGCCTATTATAGTCGGTCTGTCCGTCCGTCCGCATGTTCCTTCTCAGCTTCTACCGAACAGATTTTCATGAAATTTGATATAAGAAAATCGCAAAAATGAATCATGTATGCCAATCAGGGGTACCACTTTACTGGTGACAAAAAATTAAATTTTTGTCATATCTCGTAAAGTATTGCTCATATCAAAATATTTTTCAAATAAAAGTTGTAGAACTGGTAAAGAAGAGTATTTCCTTTCCTATACATTTTTATCGTAGGAGTAGCCATTATCGAGAAAATCAAACAAAAACGTCTTAATTCGAGTTAGAAAATTTCTTGCATGGTTACTTCATTGTTGCTAACATAAACAATCTCCCAAACAAACATTTAATTTCCTTACGTGTGCATGTAATATTATTAAATAGGATGAAAATGGACTATTTATGATGAAGAAAAGAACTTTAAAATGCACTTTCCCTTACGTACAGGTATATAATTTCTTTCTAATACTCCATTGCACGAAAAGCGTCCAATTGTGATATGTTGTACACTTGCCTAACTTGTTTATTCATAGTAGCAACCTTTTGGAGTAATATGCCACAAATCAGATTGCATTATCATTTTTTGTTGCCATCTGAGAATTTTTGAGAATAAATCAACCGAAAAAAAGGATTTTTGCAATTTAAAAAAAAAATGGAGGGTGATGGAAAAAAACGGATTGCAGATTTGTTTTCAGCGTGCCGAAATCATAAAGAATCACCCTTCAAAGTTCAGGAAACAAAAATGCTGTCGAACAGTGTAATTAGAGCATATATAACTATGTCTACACTAAAACTAAACTTCGCGTGGTTGGTCGGGACCAATTACTCCGCGAAAATTATTCCGCATAAAGTAGTTCCCAATTTGATCGGCTGTGTCAAAATCTCAAATTTTCGAATACTTAATGGTCAAATATTGGGAATCGCATGTATTTGTAAATTCATGCACTTTATCAACAATCAGAGCATAAACAATTACCAAGGTCCTTGTAAACTTTTCAAAATTTATCCCATCATAACGTACCTGAACATAAAATTTAAGAATTTGTATAACCCGCAGCAAAATATTTCAATAGATGAGTCACTCACCATGTGGAAAGGAAGGTTTTCCTTTAGGCAGTACCTTCCACTGAAATCCTCGCAATTCGGAATAAAATCCTACGAATTGTGTGAATGGAGTTCAGACTACCTGTGGGCTTTCATTGTTTACACAGGCAAAGACACAAAGCTTGAGTCATCCTTCATTTCAGAAGAAGCAAACAAGACGTAAGCTATTGTGATGACACTTATGGAACCTGTGATAGGTCAAGGTTATACATTGTGGATGAATATCTTTTACAATCCATCCTCTTTGGCTAAGAAACTTAAAAGCATGGGGACTGATTGTGTTGGCACCTTATGGTTGAATAGGAAAGATGTGTCCAAGAAAGTGAAAGAAAAGAAGTTGAAGAAGGGAGAGGTGACTGCACAACATTCCAGACTAGTTTCGGTAATTAAATGGTGTGACAAAAAAATCGTAACTATGATATCTACGTATCATGACAATGAAACCCGGGAAGTCACCACAAAAGCGGGGAAAGAAAAGGAAAAACCAGTTTGTATGTTGGATTATACCCAGCACTAGGGTGGAGTGTATCTAAAGGATCAGCTTCTGCAGATGTACCTCTTAGAATGAAAAAAATGAATAAATGATACATTAAACTATTCGAAAGACTACTAAATGCCACAATTCCTAACACAATGATAATTTGCAGAGCTAACTCACCCTGTGAAAAGATTGACTATCTAAAGTTTAGAGTGGACTTAGTGAAGGCACTTCTAGTGGAACACATGGGAAACGGAAAGGTATCTGGGAGGCATTCGACAGACAACAATGTGCCACGGCTTACAGAGACATTTCCTAGAGCGTATTCCTCCAACGTAGAAGAAAACCAGGCCACAGAAAAGGTGTGTTGTTTGTTATAAAAATAATGAAGGAGACCGTGTATTGGTGCCCAGATTATCAAGCTGGCCTTTGCATCGATGGCTGTTTCAAGACTTATCACACAGTCTTGAATTTTCGAGTTATGATAACATAGTGTTAAGCGAATACGATCTCCAATCTTTATACCAATCACGATAAAATTGAAGAAGTTATGGATTTTTGAGCTCGTATACTATTTTAGGCTAAAATTTAAATACTCTGGTTCAACCTCCTCCTGCAGGTGGGGATGGAAAGGAATTTCAATGCCACCGAACTGAGGGGTTAACAACGGATGGCTTCATCACTTGAGGAAAAGGAAGGGGATAATTTATAATAATAATAATTTATTTAAACAAGACGGAAGCTATTGTGATGACACTTATGGAACCTGTGATAGGTCAAGGTTATACATTGTGGATGAATGTTTCCGCAATTAAGTGTTGTAATAGATTTTTAACAATCACAAACGACCATGCCCTCAGCAGGATTTGAACCTGCAACTGTTGCATTGCGAGCTAGACACACTAACCACTCCTCTACCAAGGCCGGCAAATTAGTGGCGAATCCTAAGCTGTTGATCAAACATTCATTGATTTTTGGATTAATGAAATTCTCCCAACCAAACGCCAGGAGTACATGCCGACTAATTGGGGCTGTTCTTCAACCTGCTGCCCAACAAGAGCATGGTGTCACGTACGGAGTCACAGTGGTAAGCGCAGCAAAGAGCGTGTCACAGCTCTGCTGTGCTGCAACATGGACGGCTCAGAGAAACTGCAGCCAGTTGTTATAGGAAAATCTGAGAAACCGAGGTGCATCAAGAATTTGCAAACTCTTCCATGTGAATGGAAGCACCATACAAAGGCCTGGATGACGTCATTTTCATTGAGTGGCTGAAGAAGTTAGATGGACAGATGCGAACCAAACACCACAAAATACTTCTGTTCATCGATTGCTGCCCTGCCCACCCACCAGCTTCGGAATTCCTAAGAAATGTACGGGTGGAATTCTTGCCACCTAACGCAACATCGAAGCTTCAGCCTCTCGAGATGAGAATAATCAGAACAGTGATGCATTATTACAGAAAGGTGGTTTGGCAGCTACTGAATTTCATTGACCTGAAGGTGGACAATAAAGACATGAAAATCAACATCTATCAAGTCATGCATTTTCTTGCTGTGAGTACTCATAGTTATTTTCTCTATTATATTCACTTTCTTTAAAATCCAGAAAAAACTGCGGCAGTTTGCTGGACTGTGTTCCCTTTCTTTGTTGCAGTAAGCGTGGGACCAAGTTACGCCGCAAACAGTGCAAAACTGTTTCCAAAAGGCTGGTTTCGGGGAATTCAGCATTGCAGAGGAGGACAGCCCTGACGTGGACATCCTTTCGGAACAAGAGGAAGACGATGCAGATGTCACACTTTTTGAGTCATCTGTGAACTTCAACGAGTTTGTGTCGGAGGAAGACTCAACTCCCACCATAGCCATAAAGACCATCGAGGAGATACTCAACGCCCATGACAGAGACGACTCGGAAGGAGATCCCAATGACGAAGGAGAGGATGACCACGATGAGGAGTGTTCGCCTGTGACTCGAGCTGAGTGGATGGAAGCTTTGGAAATTTTCTGGCGGTATATGAGTCAGCTGAGCAAAGATGATGTTTTTAGGATAATTCATCGCCTTGAAAAAACGTCCTATGCAGCATCCAACAGGGCCACACGTCAAACGACCATTGATTCTTTTCTCAAGAAAGTCTAGAACAGGGATTGGCAACATTTTTCTTCCACATGCCAATCATATTAATGCCATCACTGTTTTTCAATATAACGTTACAACATTGTTTTTATATGTGTAGAACGATTACCAATATGTTTATTCATAATAAATTTATTTTAATTACCAATTAATATTATTATTATTATGGTCATTAATTTACATAAAAATTTCACATTTTTAATATCAATTTCAAAGCAAAGGGAGTGTGGACACGGCATGGTTTCCGGACCTCTCTAAAAACGAGTGCGTGGTAAACAGGGGTGGTAACCATTCAATACTTATCGCTCCGCTCGCCAACATTCATTATATATGGGGCATATTTTTGCCACAGGACCACACATTTGTTCATTACAGCCGAGAATTCATAAAATGTAGGTTCGTTACATCCGAGAAATTTAACCAATGCCCTTATGGAGAAGTCCAAGGGACCGAGACATTTCTTCATTACAGCCGAGATTTCTTTTTAGGCATGATCGTTATGAGTTTTACTGTAGTTTTCTCGGCTTCTCGTTCTAGTTTTGAAAGGTTCATGAAATACTGAAAGTTTCTGTACCCCAACGTAAACTTGTATAAGCCGATCTTCGCTTTGAAACCCAAAGTAATGGTTCTAGCTTGAATGATCATAACATATTTTCCTTGCAGTCTTCTTTGTATTTCATTAAATATGAGTTTAGTATCCCAACAACTCATTATGTAGTGATGATTCAATATTGTTCAAGAACAACTGAATCAAAAAGTTCGTCAAGTCTCTGCAAGCAGTCTCCTCTTGGCAACCACCTTACTACTGTATGCAAAAGCAACTGAGTAAAAATGCCACTATAATTTTCAGATAACCCTGCAAAAAGGCGAGAATTAAGTGAACTTGTTTTTATTTTATCAACTTTATACATATTTTCAAAACATAGTGAAGTTCTCCACTGAGGTATTGCACAACAAGATGTCAGTGTAGGACACAATGAACAGTGCACACATTAGGAACTTTTTCAAAAAAGCTGAAAATCTGCAGTACCTGCCAATCACAGCTGGTGCACCAAAAGCGACTGCCATAATATGTGGAATATCACATTTGTTGAAATAATCTCCAAGCACAGAAAAATCGTTTCACTATCAATGATATTATTTTTGCAGAGAATATTATACCTTATACATATAAGTCATAAAAACATTGGAACTACCAAATGTTGACTTGTCTAACTGGAGAGCAAACTTGAATTTTCCAAGTTCTGAAGTCACTGTATTTTGAACATCCCCAGCCATTTTGTCTATACGGCATCACAATGTATCATCACAAAGTGGAATACTCTTCAAATGGATATTGCATCCTATTTCATAACTTCCTTTACAGCTGGTAGATTTGTTACTATGTGTATTATGCACCCCAACATTTTGGTCAATTTTTCGCGAAAAAAAATGTGTACATATACGGGAAATTACAGTGTTATAACGTACACCTTTGTTCCACACTTCAATTATTATCAACCCCCTGTGGACCCCTTAGATTTTATCAACCCCCTGCGTAGCCCCATCGACCCCAGGGGGTCAGTATCGACCACTTTGAGAACCTCTGGTATAATACAAAGGGTTCTTTTTAACTTTTAACTTAAAGTTATCATTTAGTCCAGCAGTTGTTTTTCAAAATTTACACTTTTATTTATTAAATAAAAATTATACATAGGAAGAACAGATTAGGGTTTACAGAAGTTAACAAATACAGTTAAACATGAAACCAAAATACTTGTTTCATTCATAGTGAAAAATGCTATTAAACAAGAGTTTCAATCAACAGATGAAATAGTTATGTATTTATAAGAGAAAAATATTGATCAAAAATATATTACAGAGGAAGTCATATTTTTATTCCAATAAAATTATGACGATGTTTGAAAATAGAATGTGGATGTCCACTTCACAATCCTACGAATTTTTGTTGAAAATAACTCCTTATAACTCCCTACAAAATTCAAACTTGTAAACAAACAGCATTCCTTTGCTGCTAAATGAAATAACATACAACTTATATCGAAAGGAATGATGTGTGGACAGTTAAACCAACTAAAAAAATCACAGGCTATAGAAGACAAACTTGTTTAATATTTTACTTCTTAAATTCATCAAAATTTTAATGTACAGTTTTGGCTCCAATTTCCTTCTACATTACTTTCAGGTAGATTTCTAAAAGCATCTACAAACCAGTTAGAATAGATAAAATGCAAGAAGGAAGGCTGTTTGCACCTTGCAGTCTCTTAGAATTAAATTGGCTATATTACAATCACATCAAAGGCAGTTGTATCCACCTTAATCTAGGAGGCTCCATGACTTACCAAACATCACAATGGGAACATCCTGAAACATATTTTTACCCACACATCACTTTAAGAAGTCTGTTATCACTTAAGATTTCGAGACTGGCACAGCAGTTCAGGATTTGCAACACATCCAATGGAAGTATCCCCAGTTTCATTTTCAGTTGACACAACTGAAATAGTCCACCATACTCCAAATTTCAACTATGGTTGCAACTTATGTTTACTTTGTAAAAGCAGCAAAGACTGCCCACACTGTTTCATTCGTATTCTGCTTCATACTTTCTGTCTCAAAATCCAAGTCTAAAAGTTCCCTCACTCTCTTCATTGCAAGTTCATAATCATCATCGTTGAGAGGTGCAAAGGCATTTTCTAAAACATCTGATGCATGTGCTAAGAATATGAGAGCCAGTAATCTCTTGTCCATTCGATGGGGATCATTCACCCACTTCCCTAAAACAGCGTCTTGTACCTAAAACAAGTTAGGAAAGAATTTGAGTAAATTACATAAGACGCTTTTTTTAAGAATACTAAAATAAAAAGTCCCCTGCAGAACAAACCATCTTGAAAATTTTGCATACTTAATAATATTAAATACATTAATTATGTAAATACATTTTCCAACCTATGTAATTTCACTTTGGTTTTGAAAAATTAATTAACTAATCTCACAGCAATGTATTTTACCTTTAAAATGTTAAGCAGCATATCACTTAAACATTTCTTCAAAAACAATTGGCATTAAATAACGACGACAAAATATTTCACAGAATAAAATTTTAGAACTGTGTAATTTCACTTACTTTTGCTTAATAGCATAGGCACTTGTTTATTTATATTCGTGCAGTGAATATGGGCAACAATACGAAAGCAATAATGGACCTGTACAGATAATAACACCATCAAAATACATCATAGAATAAAATTTTTGAATTGTGTAATTTCACCTACTTTCGCTTAATAGCATAGGCACTTGTTTATTTAAATTTGCTGCTGTGAATAAGGTCAATAATACGAAAGCCATAATGGACCCATATACCGTATTTACTCGTGTAAGCCGCACACCTTTTCTCCCAAAACGCCGGTGAAAAAAAGGGGGTGCACGTCTTACACGAATTTTTTTTATTTGCTGTGCAGCTTTCTCCCAAAAATGTCATGTTCCGGTAAACGAACATACGTTAATCCAGCACCCTACCGCATCTATTATTCTATTCCTAAATTTCGGTGTATTTAGTCATTTTCATTCATTGTATAAAAGTTCCAATTGCATAGCAATTATAAGAACAAAGGTAGCGTCGCCACCCTCGATTGAACGTGTCGTGAGCATGCGTCACAAAATTGTAGCGGCGATATAAATTAAACACAAAGTCTTTTTAAATACGTAATGGGAGAACCCGTTTCAATACCTATATCACATTCCGCCGCAGCATTATTGATATTAGCTACTGTAGAACGCATACATTACATTATAGGTACATTTGAACTACACGGGCTTTATCCGCAGCAGCAAGTATGTATCGTGTTCTCGAAGCGCGGGATAATCTGTTTTCGATCAGTAGTGCCATTCCCATGTCAGACAGTGAAAGCCTGCATTTTCAAGTAAATTTCTTAATCACAACCCTTTCAATGAATCTCGGGATGAAATTGCGATCGTTTACCGTTAGTGAAAAATTGAAAATTTTAAGTGAGGCAGAGGTAATAGGAAATCGGGCAGCAGGGCGGAAATATGATATATCGGAATCATGCATCAGAGACTGGAGAAAGATAAAGGAGAAACTGCTCCTCAGTAACAGAAGTAGAAGAGCATTTCGAGGTAAGAGTGAAAAATATCCGGACCTAGAAATGAGACTCGCTTCATACATTATGGATCGACGACAATTTGGATATGCCATCTCGACAGAAATGTGCCAACTTAAAGCAATGGAAATTGCACGAGAATGAGGTGCTGCTTCATCAGAATTTAAGGCGAGCAGAGGATGGTTGACACGATTTTTTGTCAGGCAAGGCCTGTCAATCAGGAGAAGGACGACAGTTTCACAGCGCCTACCTGATGCGTACGAAGAGAAGTTGCTGACTTATCAGAAGTATGTAATTGAGCTGAGGAAAAAACAATTATTTAATAGGACAGATTGCAAATGCAGACCAAACGCCAGTGTACTTTGAGATGCCGTCGGAAACAACTGTGAATGAAACTGGTAAAAAGACCGTGCAAGTGCGAACTGGTGGCTATGAAAAACAACGCTGTACAGTGATATTGTCTGTGCTAGCAGATACAAAAAAGCTTCCACCTTGTCATTTTTAAATGGAAAACCCTCCCCAAAAATGTTAAGTTTCCAGCTGGCATAGTGGTAAGGGCACAAGAAAATGGTTGGATGGACAATAGTCTAGTCTTAGACTGGATTCATTGTGTATGGGAACGTCGACCTGGTGCGTTACTGAAGTTGCATAGTATGTTAGTGCTCAACGGCTTTCGTGGTCATCTTACAGAACCCGTGAAACAAAGATTACTAGGAAGGAAGGACTGATCAGGTGACTATTCCATCTGGCATGACGTCTATGTTGCAACCGTTAGACGTGTGTATTAATCAACCATTTAAAGTGCACATGAAGAAACTTTACACGGAGTGGATGGCAATGGCTATACACGAAACAACGCCAATGGGAAAAATAAAAAAACCTGAGTTGTCGCAGATTTGTCAATGGATACTGACTGCATGGAAAATGATTCCAGAGGACTTGGTGGTTAAAAGTTTCAAGAAACATTACATTTCTAATGAAATGGACGGCAGTGAAGATTGCATGGTATGGGACAGTGAAAATGACGATGTGAGTTCGTTGGAAGAGCAAACCAGCAGCGATGAAAATTAAAGACAAGTGGCTAGCTTAAAAAACTATTCATAGTGTGTTTTTGTGTTTTTTATAAAAGGAAAATGTGCATTTTTCAGTGATTTTGTGTTTTTTATAAAAGTTAAGTGCATTTTAAAGGAGTTTTAAGTTTATTAATGGGTGCTCCCAAAACTCGACGAGTTATTCTGCTGCAGTCATCACGGTGCATGCTCAACCAGTTTGGGGGTTATGTTGTGCCCACAGCAGACGATGCCTATTACTGTCCTTTCAAAAAGTCTAGATACCCGAGTTTAAAGAGGTATATCTCGAAAACGGTAAAAGCGATTTTGATGCGGTGAAAATTAGCGGGTAGAGAATTTATTTCTACGTTAATTGATATACATTCCAAATTTTTAGTTTGCATTAAGTATTTTATACTGCGCATTATTTGAATAAAAACACGTTTTTTAGGCATGCAAACCCGATAAGACTATTTTGAATGCTTACAATTCCGAAACCCTACAATGAATCAAATTGAAACTTTAACAGTACTTAGCAAGATCTATTGTATATAAGTATGTTTATTATTATTAAAAGGTTTCTCCACTGCTTAGCGGTTGCCTTGTACTCCCAATCGCTACAGTTGTCGGTCCTCCCACTGGCCATCTCTCAGGTTGCGTGCTCTCATAGCTTCTTCCATCTGCCTTCGCCAAGTGATGCGCGGGCGTCCTCGCTTCCTGCGTCCTGGGGGTGACCAGTCGAATACTCGCTTCGGCCATCTCTCCTGCGACATTCTCCGCAAATGTCCATACCATTGAGGTGACCTGCACTCCAAACGGTCGAGGATAGTCTCTTCTGCTTCCATCTCTCGCCGAATCACGTCATTCCTTACCCGTTGTAATCGGGATACACGCATGCTATGCCTCAGGCCATCCATCTCCACTGCATTAATGCGTCCATCCCTCTCCTCCATATGTCATTATACTTTCCACAATGACCCGTAGAATAATCTTTTTTGTTCTCTTACTAATCTCCCGACTCCACAGCACCCCATTCAACATCTTGATTGCCATCTGAGCCTGATTTACCCTGTTCTCCACATCCTTCTCACAAGTCCCAGATTTGTGAATAATGGATCCTAGGTACTTAAACTGGTCAACCGCTTTTATCGTCCCTGCAGTAAGGACAATGTCATGACTTTCCCCTCCAATCACCAGGTACTCTGTCTTTGAGAGATTTATCTTCAGACCACCATTCTCATATGCCTCTATTAGCTTACGGAACATATATTCCACGTCATCCTCGTCCTGTGCAATAATTACTTGGTTATCTGCAAAAATCAGAGAGTGAATAACATCATCCCCAACCTGAACACCCATTTTACCACATGACAAGTTCCACTTCTCTAGAACCCCTTCCAAGTATACCTTGAATAAAGTAGGTGACATGGCGCAACCCTGCCTCAAACCCTTTGATGTTGAAAATTCCTTAGATATCCACTTTCCTTGTTTCACTACCGCTCGACCTCCCTTATACATTCTCTGTATAAGATTTATTATTGGCTCATCCACATGCACCTTCCTCATGGCATCCCACATCTGACATATTGGGACAGAGTCATATGCTTTCTCGAGATCCACAAAAATCATATGAAACTCCTGACCTTTTGCCACCATCTTCTCAGTAACCTGCCGTATGCTAAAAATATTATCAAGGCAAGACTTGCCTACAGTGAAGCCTGCCTGCTCCTCGGATATCCATGGTTTGATACACCTTTCCAACCTCTCTTTCAGTATCCTACTGAACAACCAACTCATTGAAGCCATTACACTAATTCCTCTATAGTTAGTGGGAAGCTTCTTGCATCCTTTCTTATGTATAGCTGATATATACGATAGTAACCAATCCTCCGGGAGTTCATCTCCCTCCAACACCTGGTTAAATAGTCTGATGATAATCCTCACAATCCCTGTTCCACCATACTTCCGCAGTTCCATAGGTACTCCACCTGGGCCAGCTGCTTTCCCATTTTTAGTTGTTCTCAAGGCAGCTCGGACTTCCTCCTCCAAAATTGGCTCTGCCATCTCACATCGACTCAGTGTATCAGAGGAGAATCTGTCCTTGAACTCCTCTCTGTCCTCTGTAAGTAAGCTTTTGAAGTACTTCCTCCATGTTTCCATAGATATGATGCTCACTGGTCCTGGGCCCTTTGTGGGAGCTCGAATTTTTTTAATCGTTATATAAGTATGTGGAAGCGTTATTTTATAGCATTATTATTGATATCCGTTTTTGTTAAATTTCTGAAATCCGGCTATCTTCGCCATTTTTTTATTGTTTTCAAAGTATGAAGTACCATTGTCAGTGGATAGATACATATAATACATATATGCAAAAAAGAACATAAGAAATTAACCACCGAAAAAGATATAGATTTTTAATTAATATTCATTTTGCGTGTGCCGGAGGGAATGGCAGACGGAGGGAGAAAGGGTTTCTGAGCACGCGCTGTTGCCACGTCTTCTACATTTATTGCTAGACATCACATTTAATGAGTTCTCCTTTGTTTTATATAAACTATTATATTGCAAGTAGTGAATTTTATAAATTAAATCAAAGATTATATGACAAATGTAATAAATAATTATGTAAATTACAATTAAAATTTTTTTAAAGTATAAATAAGTTTCGTCCATATAAAATATTTTATAACCACCATTCCGTAAGAATCTAATTCTTCGCAAGAAATTGTGCCGACTTGCCGCTACCGTGTGGGATTCCATTAAAACCGGCTTCTTGTTTAGTTTTTTGTAACGAAAACCTTAATCATTCCTTATAATCGATATGAATGTACTAATGGACATCTGCGGAAAATCTGGCATCGAGTCTTGCAATTTTTGTTTGACATTATGGAGAGTAGGAAACAGTTTCTTCAAATAAAAATCATGAACGGCTCTCCGAATCACACCAACAGTAAATTGGTCAATAAAAAGCCTCGGACATCCTGTTAAACTCCGCCTTTTTTTAGACGATGGAGAATCACCAAAAGAATTTTCTTTTCCACTCTTCCTGTGATGTGCACCAATTCTTTTCACAGATATCAAACTTATTCCAAGACACTTTGACACAAACTTATGTACTGGATAACGTTTATTACCGCTTATATCTGCCTCCGATTGGAAAAAACATATTGCACACAAAATCATGCGAATCTCCCGATCGGAAAATCTCATTCTGGGACACATATTGTTAATACCCATGTAAAGTCCGTAATGCCTCAGTGGAAAATAGAAAGAGCAACATAAAACCACAGCTCACACGAAGAGGTTTGGACTATTTTTACTTGCATTAATTACTTCTAAGAAATTTGCCTTCACCAACATACAGAGCTAGACGTGGCAACAGCGTGTGCTCGGAAACCCTTTCTCCCTCCGTCTGCCATTCCCTCCGGCACACGCAAAATGAATATTAAATAAAAATCTATATCTTTTTCGGTGGTTAACTTCTTATGTTCTTTTTTGCATATATGTATTATATGTATCTATCCACTGACAACGGTACTTCATACTTCGAAAAGAGTCAAAAAATGGCGAAGATAGCCAGATTTCAGAAATTTAACAAAAACGGATATCAATAATAATGTTATAAAATAACGCTTCCACATACTTATATACAATAGATCTTGCTAAGTACTGTTAAAGGTTCAATTTGATTCATTGTAGGGTTTCAGAATTGTAAGCATTCAAAATAGTCTTATCGGGTTTGCATGTCTAAAAAACGTGTTTTTATTCAAATAATGCGCAGTATAAAATACTTAATGCAAACTAAAAATTTGGAATGTATATCAATTAACGTAGAAATAAATTCTCTACCCGCTAATTTTCACCGCATCAAAATCCCTTTTACCGTTTTTGAGATATACCTCTTTAAACTCGGGTATCTAGACTTTTTGAAAGGACAGTAAGTTAAGGTATGGCATGTTTCC
Source organism: Uropetala carovei (assembly GCA_036926305.1). NCBI lineage: Eukaryota > Metazoa > Arthropoda > Insecta > Odonata > Petaluridae > Uropetala > Uropetala carovei. The sequence goes on along the minus strand of JAXCHB010000188.1, from coordinate 286,621 downwards.
TTATTCTATCATATGATACGTGTATGAAATTCTTGGCCACCACGTTGATCGTTGACTGACCACTGGTCATAATTTTAGTTCGTTAAAGAAAATGACTAACGCTATGATAGCGATCACTGACCAAATGGCTGCAAAATTATGTACAGTAGAGTGATCGGTGATTGCTACGGTTGAGATTTCTGCCAAACGTGACCAATATGACGAAAAAACAATTCAGTATTTCACAAAGATGACTATTGAGGAGATTTCTGCTAGTACCGGTGAAAAAAACCCTTTCTTGCCTCAAAAGGTTTTTTCCCTCTGAACAGGCCCAAAAATCGGGGTGCGCAGGATACACGGGGGCGCGGCTTACATGAGTAAATACAGTACATAGTTTGTAAGGGGTTTTCTAATATACTGTTAAAAGGCAAACGGACAGATGCATTGACCACCCATTTTTTCCATATCTACAGTAAAACTCGTTTATTACGTATTTGAGAGGACCGACTCATTGCTTCGATATAAGCGTGATTTCGTTATATATCCCATATAACACGTAGACACATACAGTAAAAGCTGTGCTATCCGGCTATTTAGAACCGACCACCCTTAGATACCAGCAATTACACAAATACAATTCATTTTGTATTTCTTTTTCTTTATTATGAATTTTTGTGTGAATTGTATATGTGTAATACCACAACTTCCACTTTAAAATTTCTTAAAATATAAGATGTATATATTTACTCCGTATACTTCTGGGACTCCGAGTAAGCATGGTGTTTTTGTTTACATGAGCCATTTGCATTGTCTAGATGTTTTGGTGTACTTCTACAATTTCCAGTTTTATCGCTTTTTATCATTAAAAAATCTGATGTGGCCAACACGACTTTCTCCATATTTGGGTATAGATATTTAAATTATTATGAATAGCATTACAATGCAAAATTATTATTTTGTAACATAAAAGAATACAGTAGTCCTTATTGCCATAAATTATATTTTGAATATGTTTACAGAATTCACCGCTACATGGTGGTGGCGCTGTATAGTGGAAATTAAGAAAAAGTTAAATATCTCTGAAATGGATGGTTCTACGAAAATTTGCTTCAAACAAAACTTGGAAGAAATATTGTTCTCTACAACTTTAGTCCTCACGAAGATTACCAATAATGACGTTTTTAAGATATTTGATGGAAACCAAAGAAACCGATTATTTATAAATAATTCCTAAACAATAACTGCTATGGAAAATTGTTTCAGATGAAAGTTGTAGGACAATACATTCCCTATAACTTTTGCATAGAATTGTATATACAATAATGATGTTTTAAAGAAGAAATATCACAGAAACCCAATCGGGTTTCGAATAAAGAAAATGACATATATTCCGGTTAACTGGTATTGTCCAAAAACTAATCAGTTCTTTGTGCTCATGCTAAAGTGTTATATATGAAATTTGGTATTAATATGACAAGTACTTTTGGAGTTAGAGCAACATTAACAAAAATTCCTCATTTGCCAAAGTTGTATCTGACTGCTGTCTAACTGTGTGAGATGAATGCACTATGACACACAAAGAAGCCGTAGAAGCTCTAGACAGATCTCTTCAAGACCTGTGTGGTAAAAATATTATCATGGATGGTATAACAGTGGTTTTGGCTGGTGATTTTCGGCAAACACTACCAGTAATTCCAAAAGGTACTAAAGCTGATGAAATAGGGGCCTGCCTTAAATCTTCAAAACTTTGGTCACATATTACAAGTTTTTCATTAAAAACTAATATCAGAGTAGTCAAAAATAATGATCAGGATGCAGCAAGATTTTCTGGCTTTCTTTTAGGTATTGGAAATGTCACCATATCAAATTCTGATGGATATATTCAAACTTTGGAGCACTTAAACCAAAAAAATATTTTTAAGAGTTTAAATGATTTAATTAAAGGAGTGTACCCTGACGTTAACCATTTAAAAAATAAATCCTCCGATTGGTTTTGTGAGAGAGCGATCCTGACCTCAAGAAATGATAGAGTTGCTTTTATAAATGATCTCATTTTAAGTTCAGTAGATGGTGAAGAACAGTGTATAAATCTGTTGATACAGTAGTACAGACAGAAGAGGCTGTAAATTTCCCCACAGAATTTTTAAACTCCTAGAACCCTTCAGGACTGCCATCTCATACATTAAAGTTAAAGGTTGGAGTTCCCATCATGCTGCTTAGAAATCTGGACCCTCCATGGTTATGTAATGGCACTAGACTTCAAATTATTTTCTTAAGAAAATTTCTAATTGAAGCTAAAATTATAACTGGTATTGGCACTGGAGACATTATATTTATTCCACGAATACCTCTGATTCCAAGCAATTTTCCAGTCCAGTTTAAACGCTTACTATTTCCTATAAAAGTATCCTTTGCAATAACAAGTAATAAAGCTCAGGGGCAGCCTCTCCAAGTTGTTGGGGTGGATTTAGAAAATGATGTATTTTCTCATGGGCAGTAATATGAGGTGCTACCCAAAAGTTCCCGAAATGTATCTGAAAAAAAAGTAGACTTGTCCAAAGTCCTAATCGCCACTGTCCCCTTGGGAGCGTACACAACGATCCCAACGTTTCTGTCACAATCGGAAGCTGTCCTGGAAGTCCTTTGGTGTCAGCGTCTTCAGCATCTCCTGCGATTCGGCCTAGATCTCCTCTACGGTGTCAAATCTTTGCCCCTTCAACTTGATTTTCATCTTGGGGAAGAGGAAGAAGTCACAGGGGGCTAAATCAGTCGAGTAAGAGGGGTGGGGGACGGCCACCATGTTTTTGGAGGCCAAAAACTGATGCACAGCCAGAGCGGTGTGCGCGGACGCATTGTCGTGATGGAGCACCCAGTTGTTCCTGCACCATTTCTCTGGCCGCTTTCGCCTCATGTCCTCCCTAAGCCGCCTCAGGACGTCGCAGTAGAACTTCGCATTGACGATCGGACCTGGAGGGTCGAATTCGTTATGGATAATCCCGTCAATGTCGAAAAAGCAGATCAGCATTGGAATAACACTGCTTTTGATTTGCCGTGCTTTCTTCGGTCAGGGTGAAGATGGACTCTTCCACTGGGACAATTGCTGTTTTGTTTCAGGGTCGTACCCATAAACCCAACTTTTGTCACCTGTTACGACCTTAGAAAGAAAGTCTGGGTCATTTCTGACCTGCTCCTGAAGTTCCATGCAGACTTCCAGCCGATGTTGCTTCTGGTCGTCAGACAGCAGTCTTGGCATGAATTTTGCAGCAATCCGCCTCATGTTGAGTTTGTCTGACAAAATGCGCTGGCATATCCCGTATGACTGTCCCACAATGTTGCAAACGTCATGGTAAGTTCACCTACAGTCCTCGAGGATAGCCTCACTCACTTTTTCAACATTTTCCAGCGTTGTGCCAGTTGAAGGTCGTCCAGAACGTGTGTCATCATCAACTGACGTTCGGCCATTTTTAAACCGGTTAAACCAGTCGTAGGTTTGTGTCTGACCCAAAGAGTCATCACCAAATGCTTGTTTAAGCATTTTGTGAGTTTCTGCTGCACTCTTGCCAAGTTTGAAGCAAAACTTGATGCACACATGCTGCTCCTTCATGTCCACCATTTCAACGAAAAAAATCGCATAACAACACAAACACGACGTTATAAGAACGCGTAGAACAAAAGAATGCATGCAATCAGCGTGAAGCCACGTCGCACACTGGTTCACAAAGGATACATGCAGCGCTACCGAGCGCCACTAGTCCGTACTACAACTGGTTCCCACGCGACGTTCAACTTTCGGGAACTTTTGGATAGCACCTCGTATGTCACCTTTTCAAGAGTGGGACTAGCAAAAAATTTATTTATACACAACAAAATAAAATTTCAAATGTTGTGTACAAAGAAGCAGTACAATAATGTGCTGGTTAGTGTGCTAAGCAAGGATTAGAATCTATTAGTTTAATTGCTTATACCTTTCAAAGAACGGGTACTTCTGAAAATAATTTGCTGAATCAATTTACACCCGGTGGTCATACCTTCATATATAAAAAATGCATATGACATATCCATCCATCCATCTACCCACCCATCTATGTTAACAATTTAAACCCCGTGACCTTGCAATAGCAGTCCGATGCGTTAACAAATAAACCCCGTTGCCTAGCAGTCCGATGTGCGCCTACTTGAGCGGACATAAAAGAAGCTTAAATTTATCATGGGTACATTTTTATGTATCATCTAGAATTCCAATACCATAACAAAAAATGTAGAAAATATAATTTCCTAATCTTTTATTTCAAACAATTTTCCATAGCAGTTATTGTTTAGGTATTATTTATAAATAATCGGTTTTTTGGTTTCCGTCAAATATCCCATTAAAAACATCGTTACTGGTAATCTTCGTGAGGACAAAAGTTGTAGAGAATAATGTCTTCCAAGTTTTGTTTGAAACAAATTTTCGTAGAACCGTCCATTTCGGAGATATTTTGCTTTTTCTTAATACCAGTATACAGCACCACAACCATGTAGTGGTGAATTCTGTAAACATATTCAAAATAAACCTAATTTACGGCAATAAGGACGACTGTATTCTTGTACGATACGAAATAATAATTTTGCCTTATAATGCTATTCATAATAATTTAAATATCTATACCCCAAATATGGAGAAAGTCATATGTTGGCCACATCAGATTTTTTGTAATGGTCAATGTATGTAATAATGACGTATTATAGGAGAAATTTCGCAAAAACCGAATCAGGTTTCGAATAAACCTCGACTTCCGGTTAACCGTTATTGTCCAAAAACTAATCAGTTCTTTATGCTAATGTTAAAGTGCTATAAATGAAGTTTGGTAACGATATGGCACGTACTTTTTGAGTTAGAGCGCCCACACTAACATACACACACAGACATCATTCCGAAAATAGTCTAAACGTGTTCTAGGGACCTCAAAACGTGTATTTCCATTGAAATCTCGAAGTCGATTTTTTTTGTGATCACAATACTTTCCTATACTACGTATGGAGAAAGTAAAAAATTACCCAACCATTTAATATGGCATCAAAATAAATACCTAAAAGAAATGGACAGGAGAGAAAAGGTTGTTTTAATGCTAACACACAAGCTGGAGATGATCAAACAAATGGAAAAAGGAGAAAGCAAAATAATTCAACATCGGATCTTCCACGCTCTACGATATCAAAGCTCATAAGGCTAAATTAATGAAATTTTTGTCATCTTCTGAGAAAATTAAATAAATTAATAAACATCATATGCTTCATAAGCCAAAAATGGAGGAACTGGATAAAATATTATATGACTGGTTTTCACAGAAACGTTCAGAAGAATTAAATAAATTCATCCTTTTATAATAGAGTAAATAAAGATAAATAAGAAAAATATAATCCAATAAATTCAATTTTCGAAACAGGTTCACTGTCGTACTCCCCAAACTTCCCAGATGTCCTAAACTTTTCAATAGTCTTTTGTTTTGCATGTAAGTGTAGCAACAAATGAAGTAAGAATGGGTAAATATCTAGATCTAACTACGTGTGAAAGAATTAAAATGGAAAATGCTAACCTTATGCATAGTTATGTTTGGGGAGTACGACAGTGAACCTAAGCCTAATTTTGTTTGGTTATTGCTAAATTTTGCTATGTCAAAATCGAAAAACGCTCCTCTAACCGGCTATTTCTCCTAATCTGATATCCACAGTCCCCAAGATAGCAGGATAACACAGATTTTACTGTATTTGCAGTGAGTAGACTTCAATGCCGTACTTACATATGCAAAGAGATGCTTATCAACTTCGCGGCATGTAAAATGTTCGACCGCTATTACATACGAATTTTTAAATGGCCAATTAATATTATTATTATGGTCATTAATTTACATAAAAATTTCACATTTTTAACATCAAATTCAAAACAAAGGGAGCATGGAAATTTGTATGGAAGGGGTAGAGGGAGGAAGGAGACCTCTACCAACAAGTGCACGGTAAACAGGCGGAAACTATTCATTACTTATCGCTCCGCTCACCAAAATTCATTATATGTGGAGCATTCTTTGCCACAGGACCAAACACTTGGTCGTTACAGCCGAGAATTCATAAAATGTGTGCTCGTAACATCTGAGAAATTTAACCAATGCCCTTATGGAGAAGTCCAAGGGACCGATACATTTCTTCGTTATAGCTGAGATTTCGCTTTAGGCATGATTGTTATGAGTTTTACTGTAGTTCAAATGTAGGAATATATATCCTGAAAATTTGGTGTGTGCAGCTTAGGTAATTTTTTAGTTATTTTGTACACGGTCAGACAGCCAGATGAACTGAATACATAAGCTCGGTTTTTCATAAAAATATACTAATGTTAAAGTGGATACATTAGTCTTTGCAAACACCACTAATTTTCTAGCAGGAGTGATCATAATACACAGATACCTTCTTCACTAGTCGAGACTTGGCCACATTGTCTGTTAGTGGATGGGTTGTCATATCAAAAAGAAGAAAATTTTGCTTTTCTGTAGTCAAAACACCTTTCTCCACTAAGTTCTTTGCTAACCTTTCTCGCACATTCTTCAATTGATACCGAAGTTTCAAAGGGTTCCATGTCTCTCCTGTAAAATACAATGAAGAAAATTTGCACATTTGTATAATAAAAGTAAATCTGAACCTGGAGAAGCTAATTTACAAAAAATACTTAGGTTAACAGCATAAAAATTACACTATTTAAATGTTAAAAATTTTACCATTGATAAATAAAACCAACTCCATGATCTGTGCCTTAAACTATAGCCAAGCTAAGAACTAGACACAGGTCATCATGCAACCTTATATTGTTTTTGAATGCCACAATAAAATAAAATTAAGTTAAAAGACATTTTTAGTATACATACTTTTACTTAAAACTGCACTCCAAGGTAGAAAATAAGTTTTTCCTGGTCAAAAAATATTATTAAAATATTTGTATGCTTCATAAAAGTGGGTGGCATTAATATATGTTAAGTGGCCAACAATAAGAACTAATTTATGAGAAGATGAAATATGAGAATTAGAAAAGAAAAAAAGCCACCCACTTTTATGAAGTCGAACCCAGAACGTTTTTACAGATTTATTTTCGTCATCATGTGAATCAAGCATTCCTGCTAAATTTAGAGTTTCTGTCATAATTCTTTCTAGAGTTATTTGCATTTTTATAGCAAGCGAGTGTTGATGTGTGACAAATAAATATTAAAGGAAGTTAATTGTGTGTAACGAGGGGATAAGCCATAGGCACTCAGCTCCCATTAACATCAGAATAACAACTGATACACTAGAACAGCGATGGCAAACCTATGGCACGCATGCTATAAGTGGCACGCAAGATGATTTTGGTTGGCACGCCAACGAAAGGCGAAAACAAATCAAAGCATTTATCGTACTGATTTTGTTCCGCAAACACATTTGTGCTATTTAGATGACTCTTGTAAACATTAACTTTATGATTACAAAGTTCAATTTCTTATGTCCTGATCACGAATTTAATTTTGTTGGCATGAAAAAAAAATCGACTTTTTTGTGGCACGCGAGACGGAAAAAATTCGACTTCAGTAATATTGGCACGCAGGCAATAGAAGGTTCGCCATCACTGTACTAGAACATACTAAAATATTTATTTTGAATTTAATAGCTTGTACATGAAATTATATATATATATATATAATTTCATGTACAAGCTATTAAATATATATATATATATATATATATATATATATATATATATATATATATATATATATATATATATATTTATTTATATTTATATATATATATATATATATATACACACACACAGTAATCTCTTGGTTTATGAGCTTAATTTGTTCCTCGAAAACTGCTTGTAAGGCAAAAACTCATAAAATGAAAATTAATTTTCCAATGTTATAAATTTTATAAACAATAGTTACATCATTAAAGTTGGGATGCCGTGAAGTTCTGTGTATTCAAGAAGATTCGGGAACTGACGAAAGCCGAGAATAGGTGCCAGGAAAAATGATCGGTTTGCGAAAGGAAGTAGATCGTATAAGCAAAAATTGGCTTGTAAATTGAAAAACAGGTATTAATTCGTGCATCTCGTATAAGCGAAAACTGGTAAACCGATTGCTCATATACTGAGGGATTACTGTATATAATTTAATGTCTTGTACATGAAATTATATATATATATATTTGATAATGATGGAGGTATTCCATATTAGGAACCATATTTTTTAGGGTCAAAATTTGTAATATTTTGAGAAATATGTATTAGCCTCAACAATAGTTCATGTACCTGTATTGTATTATAACGCAAATAATGCAAAATATGACATATTATATTCTGAAATACGGAAAAACTATGCGTTATAATACAATACAGGTACATGAACTATTGTTGAGGCTAATAAATATTTCTCAAAATATTACAAATTTTGACCCTAAAAAATATGGTTCCTAATATGGAATACCTCCATCATTAACAAATACTCTTCTCTTACGCAACACATCTGCATTATCATTTTTAAAATGTTATTTCCATGTACATTAATGTTGCTGAACCAAAAATTAATAACATAAAGCATTAATCAAAATGTTTACACAAAATAATCACATTTATAATCATTAATCACAGTATTTGAAAATGTCAGACATAAACCTCCATTCACCTCCGGGCATAAATCTAATTGTAAGATGATGCGAGAAGAGAATATGTCGGCTCACTCATGGAAATCAAACGGTAGCACAGTATTTCAAGGGCGTATGGTGAAATTTGTTTCTGGGGTTCACCTACAGCAGCTCGTTAATTCAGATGTGATTGACTATCTTACAGGGGCAGAAGAGGTAGTAAATTCATTTTGGGAGAAGAGATAGGTAAGGGGGAGGGGGGTGTTTCGATCACCGAAACCCCCTTTTCCCACCCATCCTCCTCTGTACGCCCTTGCAGTATTTCATGGTAGAAAACTTCTAGGGAATACGATATATCAACATCATTCTCTCAGTAAAAATACCAATGGATAAAGAGTACAAATGGGAGAAATTTGTACTGGCCCAGTCCTGGATAACTAAAATAAACGGAAAATTACGCACCGGGCTAACCATTGATACAAGAAACAGAGGAGGCATTGTCACCCCAGGCGCCAAATATCTTCACTTTACCACAATTGTGGCTCCTAATATGGAATACTATCCCATATTAGGGAAACCCTAGTATCCCATATTAGGTCCCTAGCCATGTTTAATTTTGATCGTAAACAATTAATATAACATTTGTGATAATACTTAAATCAATGCAATTATTTCAAAATACGACTTATGCGCTAAGCGCACGATACACGGTTTACTCTAGATTCAACATGCCAAGATGTAGAAATTATCGTGAAACATACCTTACAAAAAGTTTCTCCACGGAAGGTGAAAGAATGCCGACCATAAGCACAGCAAGAAAGAACTCAACTAAGTGACTGAACCAAATATGACGTTACATTCGTCCTCCCGACACTCTGGCATCATCACTACATTGCTATGTTACATTATTTCATTAATACATGGATATTCCATATTAGGAGCGTATTCCATATTTGGTACCTTTCCTCTATATATACCGTATACATAGGGCAACTAGGTGTTGAAGGAAACCCAGTGAGCACTTACTGGAAGGAGAGCCGCTGGAGTGTTGGAGAGACACAGTTATGTCTCTCTCGTGCTGACGAAGGGATCATCCCAAAAGATCCAATAGCTTCTACAAACATGTCTCTCCAACACCCCAGTGGCTCTCCTTCCAGTAAGTGCTCGCTGGGTTTCCTTTAACACCTAGTTGCCCTAAATATCCTCATTTACCTTTCCTCTTCCATAGTATATATATACACACACACACACACAGGGTGAACCAAAATGAATGGGACTATTACAGTTTGTATTATTTAATTAACTTGAGCAATTACAGCAGTGGAATAACTTCGAAGATTTGGAGAAACACTTCAAGATTTTCCTATAAGTGTTCAATATGTGAACCATGAGTAACATGGCATATGTCCCAACAATACTGACATTCCTCCCAAGTGCGCAATAGCATAGGTACATCGACTTGGGCGGCTGCATCTGAAATTTTGCGTTGCAGCTCTTCCAGGGACTGTGGCATTGGTGGTGTGTAAACATAGTCTTTGACAAACCCTCAGAAAAAAAAGTCGAGAGGAGTCAGACCTGGTGGTCGTGGTGACCAAGGTTGTTGACGGCCGACCAGAGCTCTTACCCTTACAGATGCAGCCTTTACTCACGAAGTCGTCATACCAACACCTGATTGACTTCTTGTCTGGTGGATCAACACCAAATGTTGTTCGGAAATGCCGCTGGACTGTAGTCACAGATTCTGATTCATGAAACCACAAATAACGTGCTTTTTGCTGCTGAGTCACCATTTTACATTTAGTGATGGCGATAGTGCTGCAGCGGCCAATAGGTGAACTACGACATGTTCCCGGGAAACTTGAAGTGTTTCTTTTTATACATAAAGTTATTTCATTGTTGAGAGTGCTCTGATTCCTTTAATAAGTAAAATTGTAATCGTCCCATTCATTTTGGTCCACCCTGTATATAAACTACTCCACCAAAATTTTACTTATTCCTTTGTGGAAATTATATATATGTAGGGTGATTCACGAAGATATGGAATAACTTCAGGTGATGATTTCTGAGGTCATTATGAACAAAAAAGTTCATATGAACATGTGTCCGATTCCGAATAATTAAAGAGTTATGGCTGTTTGAAAATTAGAAAAAGGCAAGGCAATATCCGGAACTCGGGAGACAATTGCCGACCAGTACGCGATGCGTTCTCCGCTACATTGTTTATTTACTTATTTACAGTCTGTATTGTCAAATACGAATTTGCGGAGTTATGGCTGCTCGTAGATTTTCAGCACTGTGAATCTCACTCATAACTCATTCGCCTGCGCGACCATGACCTTGTCCGAACGTAACCTGTCGAAACATGCGCACGCAAAAATCGACAATAGCATTGTTAGTTGTTACTGTGTTAATATTACTTTCAAGATGCCTTTTACATTTACAAGTGCTGAATATGCAGATATGGTGTATGTTTATGGATTTTGCGATGGAAATGCTGTTGCTGCTGTCGCTGAATACCAGCGACGTTCTAAATCAAAAAGTTATTAGCAGTGTGTTCCAAACTTTGCGAGATACCGGCTCACTTACCAGCGTTAACACTCCATATGAGCGTGTGGTTCGACAAGACGTGGCTGAGCAAGAGAACATCCTTGAGGCGGTACAGCGTAGCCCTTGTACTAGTACGCGAAGGATATCCACACATCTCGGTGTTTCGCAATCAAAAGTATGGAGAACATCGAATGAAGAAGGAATGTACCTGTACCACTTGCAACGTGTCCAACACCTCGAACCTGGGGATCCTGCCCGACGACTGGAATTTTGTAATTGGCTTAATGAGAATCGGCGTCTGCATCGTTACATCTTATTCACTGATGAAGCTTAATTCACCCGCAACGGTGTTAACAACACACACAATTCCCATGTTTGGTCAGAAATTAATCCCCGTGCCACTGTGGACAGTAACTTTCAACACTGATTCAGTGTCAATGTGTGGTGTGGAATGTTGTGTGATCAGGTAATTGGTCCATTCATTTTTGAGGGTCGTCTTACTGGACATTTATTTACAATTTTTGCAAAACGAATTGCCGCAACTGTTAGAAGATGTGCCCCTGGCTACAAGACTTTGAATGCACTTCCAACACGACGGAGCACCACCTCATTGTTTCCGTGCAGTGGTTACTTACCTCAATGAGCAGTTCCCTGGGTGATGGATCGGTCGCAATGGTCCACAAAATTGGCCAGCTAGGTCCCCAGACCTAAACCCCTTGATTTCTGCTTGTGGTGGTGGATGAAAGACTTTGTGTACCATACTAAAGTGCAAACATGGGATGCATTACTTCATCGCGTATTGAATGCTGTGGCTCGCATGATGAACTTCGGCAGGCAACGAGCGCGATTCACACACGAGCGGTGAAATGCATTGAAGTCGAAGGTGGTGTTTTTGAAAACCTACTTTAATAATACACACGTTCGTATTTGACAATACAGACTGTAAATAAGTAAATAAACAAGTAAATAAACAATGTAGCGGAGAACGCATCGCGTACTGGTCGGCAATTGTCTCCCGAGTTCCGGATATTGCCTTGCCTTTTTCTAATTTTCAAACAGCCATAACTCTTTAATTATTCGGAATCGGACACATGTTCATATGAACTTTTTTGTTCATAATGACCTCAGAAATCAGCTCCTGAAATTATTCCATATCTTCGTGAATCACCCTGTATAATAAAAAATGGAAAACTGAAGATTTAAACCAGTAATACTCAAAATTTTATATACAGGGCCGGCCAGGGGGGGGTTCCACGGATGCCCAGCATCCGGGCCCCCAGTTTCTGGAGGCTCCCAAATTTAAAAGTAACGATTTTTTACTTTACGTGCGAAAAAAGTATTACCTGTAATACGTATGGCGGCATATGCATACACAAAGGAGCGATGCAAATTTCCAATTGTCATAATTGTCTGTAACATCATTTCAAGTACAAATTTAGTAGTATCTACTACAAGGATGGCAAATACTTGGCAAGTCAAAAAATTTGATCGGCACACGGAAAAACATAGACCGTCGTTTTGGAATCCATCTTCCACTACAAGATGCACTCTTACACACATTCAGTACAAATCATCTCAAATTAGTTGTTTCTTAGAATGCCAAAGGGAAACCCTTGTTGAGCAAGCGATACAGTAGTATTTTTCCTCTTTGAATATACTGCGATATTAAACTAGCATTGAGTAACTCTGTGACATTGTGATCACATAATTGCTCTAATATATTGCTGTAAAATCGCAGAAAATTTAAAAATGCCAAGGGGTAGACCAGTGAAAAGGAGAGCTATTAGCCCAGCTACAGCTGCCAGAGAAAGGAAGAGGAGCCAGAGATCAAAGGAAGAGTATTGTAGGAAAGAGAGAGAAAGAGATGCGGAAGCTCATAGGATTGACCGTGTAGATGAAGAGCGGAGAGTACAAGAAAGACAAAGAAATAGGGAAACACGTCAAATGAATAGGGAACAAAGAAGATCTAACCTAGGGCCGAACTATTTAGATTATTTGCAAACGTAGCTGCAGCAGGATGATAGTTATTATTATTATTATTTCGGAAGTAAATATACAATATTAATTGAATTATTATTATTTTTTAGAATGCATGGCCCGAATGAATTTTATTGGCGTCCGATTTGGCCTACAGTGTTAAATGTATTTTACACCTGTACAACAGCAAATTTGACGTTGCTGCAAATTTAACGTGTTGGAAATAATATATTACTTAACATAGGTAAGATTAAAAGATATAATTACACCGTTCAGCATTTTAAAACGTTTTGCTTGGAATAGAACAATATTAATTTTTTAATCTATAAATAATTTAAAGTATAATTTTAAAAGGTGCATATTCCCAATTAAGTCTATATTTAAATAATTTAGAATATTAATTATTTTTAATATTATTTTGAAAGGTTACAAATGCCAAGGAAATATTTGTCTGGAAGCCAAAAATGTAATATAGGGGGGCCCCCCTCCCCTGCTCATGGCCCACGGGCAGGGAGAGGGGAGCCCCCAGGTGGAAATTTGCATCCTTAGATAGATAGCCAGCCCTGGCCATATATCCCACTTAAATACTAACTGCAGGTTACATTCAGTCAAAAATAGTTAAATAATTATTTAAGGAAACAAAAGGGTTAGCTGAGAGTCAGCCTTACCTAATTGCTTTAAAAGTATTTATCTAGTATGGGAATGGAGACGTAAAGATTAACTGTCATACCTTGTAATTTCCTATTTTCATTGTTTTGCATGCATTTTAAATACTAAATTCATGGTGGGACACACAAAAACATTTGACAGGCCGGATATGGCCAGCAGTCTGTATCAACAATCACAGGATACTCAAAAGTAAAGAACTCAGACGACCCTAAATCACATTCTTGAAATGGTGCCCACCAACTGCTTCAACAGACTAAAAACTTTGGGACTGGGGTTGCATTCTTACCTTCATGGCCTTTTTTAGGTTTGGATTTTGTTTTTTTAATCACAAATGCAGACCATCTACTATAATAATTTGGTGAATAATCACCAGCAATCGAGAATTTATGATCTACATTATCTAATGTGAAGATGTTACTAGTGTGTGATGCCAATTTTGAAACAAGGAATTCCTCCAGTACATTTTACGTAAACATATGGAACGTTATTACAATTTAAAAAGATTATACTAACCTTTAAAATATGAAAGAAAAACGAATGACAGCAACATCACAGACAAGAGCCTTTTCAAGCAATGATAACAAGCACTGACTATTAATAGAATTAGAGACAATAACTAAACCACTCCTTTTCAAGGACCATAAACACCACTGACCCAGGGCATGATTTGTATACTAACGCCTAAGTAAACTAAGGTGCCAAAAGCCAAAAAAATTTGGGAAACCAGCCATTTACAGTCATGATTCACCAATTTCTTTTGGCTATTGTGGAAATGTTTATACTGATCATCGTAATGTAATTGGCTATATTTACATTATACATCACAGTAGGCATATACCTACTGATCAAAATTTAAACAATGAAAAATATCCGATCAAGATTTATAGTTAACATTGTTATAAAAGAATTTTATTTAATGGACTATGGCATGAAAATAGAATAAAATTTGAAATTACAACAAAATCGTAATTATAATACTGCAGGCATTATAAAACTAAAAATGACGTCAAAATTCTGATATTAACATGTTATTTGGTACAAATATTTAAGTAATTTTATTTACAATATCATTCATGTTAATAGTTTCACTACTTTGCCTCACATCTATTTATTACTTTGCTATTAATTGTTAACAAAATTTGTCTGTTGCAGACGCTATAACTGGCATACAATAGATGAATTAGCTCAACTTAGCTTCACTGACATTATCTGAGTGTTTGCACTTAATTATACAACAAACTGGAATAATTCTTTCAGTCTGTCCTGGGAAATATAAGGCAAATATCATCAGATTGCTAGGGCAAAATGAATTTGGCACATGATAGCGTAATAACGCGTTTAGATGATTAACCTGGACCATTAAAATCTAAATTAAAATAATACACGTTACTGCCGTAAAAATTGTAAACCGATTACAAAAATAATTGGTTTACAATTTTTGATAATAACAACAACCTACTGGCTTATGGTAATTCAGTTTAAAACACACAAAACTACGCGATAAAATATATCACAACGATGACTTTTACCACTTAAATACTCAATCCAACTCTGCACTGTCTCGGGGGGATCAGTTTCTTTCATATGTTTCAAAGCTTCATCGAGTAAGACATCGCCAGTTTGCGTGTCACTCTTGATCAACAGTTTTCTGTTCAATAAACTTTTGCGTCTCATTCCAGCTTTTTCGAGCTCAATACGTCCGCGAATAGCCAATTCGATAAGAATACAGCCACGTAACCCACTCGATATGCAGTCATTCCAAAACGATGTATAACCCTGAAAGACAAGAATCACACAATAACATGCGATACGTTTAATATAAAATTTAGCAAATCAAAACTCTGAAATACACATAGAGAACACGTAATACTATAAAATGTTTGATCGAAGTTCCAGAATTGTCATAAATAGCCATTTTCAATGCTCTAATTTAATATTTCCATCGCCTTATATTGTACCTCTTTATCTTTTAATCCTAGCAGAAGCACTTCTTCCATTAACGTGAGTCTCGTTTCTTTGGAATCTCCATCTTCTATATCTTCATCACGATCACATTTCCTTTCGTCAGAATTTTGAGCATCTTTAGAAACAGTGTCAGAGGCTTCCCTTACAGCGCTCCGCCTCTGGACAAGCCCATCTCCACGATTCATATTAGCGACTAAATTCAAAATTAAGCCGCTACAATACGTCTTTAACCTTTAAAAGGTGGGAACAATTACCCAATGTTGACATTCATCTTCCCGACACACGTACAACCTACTTCAATATGGCGACTGATGATGTTTTACACTCTCGAACCCATACGGATTATTCCCATGATTCTATTGGGGAAACGCGTTACTAGCGTTGCTAAGCAACAGTAAACAACCTGATAGTAGTTGTCATTTCGTTTTAAACGCTTTTTACGTTTATTACACCTAGGAGGTTGTTATGGAAAGTAACAGATATAGTCAACATGTTTTAATAGTAATTAGAAAGAAGAGTCTTTTATTAACGAGGTAATATGAGATTTTCATTATTATATCTGCTAATTAGTATTATTATATTCACTTTAAAATTATCTGGGTTTATTTTCACGGTGAACACGAAAGAAATCAAAAATTTAAAATAAAAAATCTGATGTGGCCAACACATGACTTTCTCCATAATTGGGGTATAGATATTTAAGTTATTATGAATAGCATTATAAGGCAAAATTATTATTTCGTATCGTAAAAGAATACAGTCGTCGTTTTTGTCGTAAATCATATTTTGAATATGTTCACAGAATTCACCGCTACATAGTGGTGGCTCTGTAAACAGGGAAAGGTTAAATATCTCCAAAGTGGATGGTTCTAAGAAAATTTGTTTCAAACAAAACTTGGAAGAAATATTATTCTCTACAACTTTGCTCCCCACGAAGATTACCAATAACGATGTTTTAAAGGAGATATTTGACGGAAACCGAAAAAACGATTATTTATAAATAATTCCTAAACAATAACTGATATGGAAAATTGTTTCAAATGAAAGTTGTAGGAAATTACATTCTCTATAACCTTTGTATAGAATTGTATATACAGTAATGATGTTTTAACGGAGAAATATCGCAAAAATCGAATAGAGTTACGAATAAACATCGACTTCCGGTTAACCGTAATTGTCCAATAACTAATCAGTTCTTAGTGCTCATACTAAAGTATTATATATGAAGTTTGCTAACGATATGGCAAGTACCTTTTTGAGTTAGAGCGCCCACAATCACATACATCCACCGACACAGACACACATACATCACCCGATAATAGTCTAAACGTGTTCTAGGGTCCTCAAAACGTGTATTTCCGTTGAAATCCCGAAGTCGATATTTTCATGATCACAATACATTCCCCATAATACGTATGGAGGAAGTAAAAATCTGATGTGGCCAACACATGACTTTCTCCATATTTAGGGTATAGATATATAAATTATTACTAGTAGGGCAGCCCCGGATCTCCTGTCCTCAACGCGATTTAAATAAACTGAAAGTTTAGTGAAATAATTTTGATTGAATAATTAATGAAATAAATGAAATGCAAATAATCTAAATACTTCGGCCCTAGGTTAGATATTCTTTGTTTCCTATTCATTTGACGTGTTTCCCTATTTCTTTGTCTTTCTTGTACTCTCCGCTCCTCATCTACACGGGCAATCCTGTGAGCTTCCGCATCTCTTTCTCTCTCTTTCCTACAATACTCTTCCTTTGATCTCTGGCTCCTCTTCCTTTCTCTGGCAGCTTTAGCCGGGCTAATAGCTCTACCTTACCTTAGTTCCAATGATTATCGTTGCACCCTTATAGACGAACTCACAAACAATTGCTTTACTTCAAGTGTCTATCAACGACTGCTTTTAACTTCTTACAGGACATACTATAAAGGCGACGTCATTGCAACCGTTTATTTAGATTATCAATGAAGAGAAGATAACCATATAATGTGTTTACAAAGTAACGTGCGTCCCTATTCTCATCTAATTTTTAATTGATGCGTTAGCCTATTTGCGTTAATAAGGATTACAGATGTGTAATATGATGGTTCTACTTACAAAAAGGTAAGATTCCAGCATTCAAATGATGAAACAAAACAAAAAAAATTAATTGCACAATTTAAAATAAAAATCAATACGCTGGGAGCTTGTTTGTTATACACATGTTACTGACACAGCTAGAAACGCTTCCCATACGCAGTCAACAAAATAATTATCCGTAAATATTTACGTTGCTGTGCTTCATTAATTTCGATGCTTATGCTAAACAAAAGTGCGAAGCGAATAACGCTATTCTTTCACCTATTTGAAGGTATAATGGATAGTAATTGAATCGGAGGCAACAATGACGTTCGCCTTGGCAACGCCCGGAAAGAGTACGAAAAATCCGCAAAAGTTCGAAAAAGAATAAGTATTTCTGAAAACGTCGACCGTGTAACGTATAAACATGGCAAGAATAAGATAGTATAGAGCTTTAGCCGCCAAATAAAGCAAAAAAGAAGAAAATCGGTCCATATTTACGTATTTTAACGAACGAAGGAAAAAACCTTGCACTCTGAAAAATCCCGTGTAAACTGATGGGAAAATATAACTGTCTCCTGGATTCGAACCCGGGACACTTTAGCAAACGAAAATATTTTTCCAGGGACCTCATAGTCAGTAGAAACAAAACGCAGTTTACCGCATATCTTTACGACGAACGGTTCTCGAGAAATACGCCCATATAAATTGTAAACAAATGTCTAAAGACGTCAACGTAAAATTAATATATAGTTAGATAAACATATTTTGGACAATGATTGTAAAACTGCGCCTTCTTTATCAAAAATGTTCATGAATAGATATTCAAAGTTATAAAAGCATTATGTTAAATGCCATTACATAACAAGAATATCCAATTGCCTCTGGCAAATATGGGATGTTTCTTTTAGAAGAAAATAAGATTGTTTGTCCAAATATGCCTTTATTAAGAACAAATATACAATATCTGTCAATGCTTGAAATAAATAATAATTACTTATGGCAGCATAACTAAAACACTGAAGGAAACACATATGTTTTCTATGTCTCAAATTTGAAATTGTTCTAAAATTTCTATAAAACTTTGCTATAATGTACTTAATTTTATAGATTTCATTGTAACATTTATTAAATCACCACCACTCCTTACCACCTCAATATGTTGAATGTTGCGTTTTGTACATGGCCGGGAGTAGGGTGGGGCGAGCGGGGCGCATCATTCTAGGGGGCGCCAAAATTGTGATTATATGTCCATGTATTTTATATAAAGATATACATTTACAATCTTAAACAAGTTAGGAAAGTGTATAACGTATCACAAATGGGCGCGTTTCGTGCAGCCAATAAGAAATTGGGCTTCGTAGGCAGAATAGTAAGAAGTAGCACATAACAGGTATGAGAAACGTGTTATTTTCATTGGTCAGATCTCAGGTCGAATACACTTCCAGCATATGGGATCTGTTGGAAAGAATCCAACGCAGAGCAGCCAGATTCGTTAAGCAAAAATATGAGCAAAAATTAAACGTCACATCACTCTTGAAGGAGTTGAATTTGATATCGCTAGAGGATCGCAGAATTAGCTCTAGGTTAAGGCTTCTGGAGAAATTTAGGTCGGAAGTTCTCTTAGAGGAGGTCTCAGGAATATTAGAGGCACCTACGTACATGGGCAGGCATGATCACCAGGATAAAATACGAGAGATCGACTGTAGGACTGAGCGATATCAGGGCTCGTTTTTCCCAAGGGCCATACGGGATCATAATAGGAGAGTGATTCCCACGAGGGATGTTATTAGGTAGGTTTTGGTGCGCTGCACCCTCTGCCACCCACCAGTCTGGTGATTTGCATGGTATTATATAGATGTAGATGAAGCGTTTGGCAGGGGGTGTCACAGCACCAACGAACTCTTAACTAATTCCTCTGTTGGACTGTCTTATCGCATCAGGGAAAAGGGATCTGTAGTATTTCTCGGTTCTAGCGATTGTTTCGACATATTTTCTCCTGCACTCTGATCTAACATTACGTTCACTAACACCGATGGGTACAAGTATGCCGCGTACGTCTCCAACGAATTCGGAGCTTTCGAATTTTTCAAATAGTTTCCTTTTGTATTCAATTCTTCTACTCTTCAACGTCTGCAATTTCAGATCCCTCAAAATCTCTGATACACTGGCATCATACGGATATTCTCCTTTTTACAAATCTAGCCGCTCTATGCTGAACCATTTCGAGCTCCCTAGTTAGGCGCTCATTGAAAGGGTCCCATATGGCGTTACAGTATTCCACGACGGGTCGTATTAGGGAAAAGTATGCGATTTCCATACATTCGAGGGGCATCCCCGCAGGACTCAAGACTAGAGGAAAGCCCTTGAACTCTGTTTGCTGATACTATAACGGTTTTGATATTCTCCCTACTATACAAATTGCTACTGAGTGTAACTCCTAGGTATTTGTAGCTATTGACGTATTTTAGCCGTAATCCAGATATTTCGTACGGGTAAGGCCATTTGCACACGTGACGATATTATCGCTGTCGTCGACGACAGCGATATCGCTCGACTTGTGAATACGTGTGTTTAAACGAGTGACTTGCACACGTAGGGCGACACGACAAAAGTATCGCGGCGACACGCGTCACGATAAAAGTGTCGTCTTGTCTGTCGCCCGGTTCTAACAATCGGCGCGACAGGCGATATCGCGTTCTCAGAAAAACAGTGTAACCATATGGCGCACTTGCACACGCACTGACATGTCGCTTCCCTCTAGCACGGACGTGCCACATTTCAGTCTGAGTTTGGAACACGTGAACTTTACAACGTTTTAAACAGCGCGTGTTTATTGTGTTAAAAATGAGTGCCGAAAAATTTAAGTATGATATAACAACACTTATTGGACTAGTGGAGAGCAGGCCCACCTTGTGGGACAAGACGGCAGATGACTACAAAGATAAAATAAAGAAGCAAACGGCGTGGAAATAAGTGTTCATGTTTTTCGAGGAGTTTGAAAGTTTGAACCGGAAGGAACAAAATAAGATAGGTAAATTGAATGGAAATACATTTTTATTTATATTAAATTGAAATCTGAATCACAACTGGCAGTATCGCCGGGTTTACGGAAATATCGCCAGTTATCCCGCGACAGCGATAATGTCGTTGCGTGTGCAAACCACATGCGACAGCGATAATATCGTCAAGTGTGCAAATAGCCTAACGGATGAAATTCATGTAACGCGTGAAATTCATTTCGGCGCATTTCTCTATATTCAGGTCGAGTTGCCAATCTAATCTAACAATAATAAACGCTGGGTTAAAAATAAAACTTCTAAAATCTGCAACAAAAAGGAAACCACAAATTTTTAACATCAACTTAACATTAATCCGAAACTATAATGAGCATTTCGGTTTGTGTAGTCAAAATATTCCAACTACTATTATTTTCTTATAGGAACTTATGATAAATTTTATGAAAAATAAAGTTTTACAATTCCTAATATGATAGGAGATGATAAGACTGCTTTTTTGTATCCAAACACTACAGAATAATGGCAAAAAAGGAACTATAAATCACTGCTAATTGACAGGATAAAAAAGCAATGTATCACTCACTACTTTATGACTGCACTCCAGACGTTTCTCATATTGATGCTGGAATGATTTCGATCGAGGAAAGTTTTACAGATTTAACTGAAAAGAAAAAGAAAACAGACAGTGGTTTAGCGGCCGAAACAATGAACAAATTAAATCAAGATGGTATCGACATCCTGAATGCCCGAGGTCAAGGATACGATAACGGGGCTAATATGTCAGGGGTTTACAAAGGAGTACAAGCACTTATACTTAAAGAAAATGAATTCGCCAAATTTGTGCCATGTTTAGCACATTGTCTAAATCTAGCGTGCAGCAATGCTGCCTCTGTGAGTCCGACAATGGTAACCTTTTTTGGAATCGTACAAGAAACGTTCACTTCTTTCGCTAATTCGACTAGCAGGTGGAATACTCTAATTTCTACAATCAAAGGACACACTGATACGCGTTGGACATCGAGAGCAAGTGCAATCAAAGCATTAAGTTTGCAAATTAAATAAGTGTACGAAATCATCTATGACATGAAATCAAATACGCCATCGATGCATAAAGCAGAAACGATTGCTACAGCAACAGGAATTGCAAGTCAAATCAATCATAACTTCTTATGCACGTTAATCATATGGAACGATATTCTCAGCCACGTAGACCGAATAAATAAAGTTTTACAGGCAAAAAATCTTTCCATACTTCAATCAAGTAGAATGGTTTACGGCTTGACAAATAATTTACAAGAAATTCGGGAAAGTAAACTGGATTGTCTCCTTGAAAAAGCCAAGAAAACGGCCGAAACTATGGGTATAACACCGGAATTTTTGGATAAAAGGGAAAGAAAAGCCAAACGAATCCTTCTTTATGAATCAGCAGATGAAGGTACAAGTTTATCAGTCAAACAATTATATAAAAGTGAGATAAAAAAAGCACTTAATTTAATTATTTTTGAAGTAATTTGGAGATATGAAAAACTGGACGAAGTCTACAGATTTTACCTTTCTTTCAGGAAATAAACTAACGGCAATGTGCCCTACGGAACTATATAATGCGGCAGTGGATTTGGCGTTAAAATATAGAAAAGATTTAAATGCTGCAGAAATTTCATTTGAAATTGAAAGCTTCAAACATCAGGCGTTGTCAGTTTTTCTGATTACCGAGTCAGCAACAAGTTTAGACCTCCATCAATTAATTCATGAGTTTTCATTAACGGAAACATACCCAAACCTGGAAACGGCATTATGTATATTTTTAACTATCCCTGTAACGGTAGCATCTTGCGGAAGAAGCTTCAGCAAGTTGAAACTAATTAAATCCTATTTAAGGTCTTCTCTTGGACAGGAGAGATTATCAAATATGTCTATCCTCTCGATTGAAAACGAAATTACAAGAGAAATAAATTTGACCAAGTCATGGACGAATTTGCGGCTATGAAAGCTCGGAGGGTTGAACTTTAAAATATAATGCTCAAAAGATAAATTGAAGTGTAATATTTAAAATAAAATGTTCTGATGATCTTTTTAAAAGATAAGGAAAAAATTAATGTTCTGTTGTTCTTTTTAAAAGATTAGTTAAAATTTAATGTTTTGATGTACTTTTTAAAATATAAGTTATAAGGTAATGTTTGGATGTTCTTTCTAAAATATAAGTTAAAATTTAATGTTCTGAAAATTTATGTTTTTCTTGTTCTATTTATATTTACGCATTTAATTGATATTTTTCGATCAATATTAATGTTGTTAAATCTACATTATATTTCATGATTTTTATTTAGCATAGTATTTGCATTTAATTGTACACTGTATATCAGTGGTTCTCAACCAGGGGTCCGTATCTTGTCTCCAGGGGGTCCGTGAGTTGATTTTGGTAACTTATATATTAAAAAGATGAACAATTTTCCTTCAGATTCATTTTGACCATTTAGAATGGATGAATAACATTTGGAAAAGTATTAAAGGGAAGGTCTCAAAGCGTATATTACATTCTTTATAACCTTAAGTAGGATCTCAGCTCCTATTTCACGGATTTTAGAAGTTTTGGGTAGATACATACATACCAATCATGCTGTTCCCTTACGGGGTAAGCAAGCTAAATGCCTCTACCATTCACAATATTTCTCCACACCTTTCTATCCTTACATACTTCTTTTGCTTCAAACACATCCATGCATCGTTTCATACATCGTCTTCCATTCCTTAAACTTCTGATCAGAGCTGCAAACCGAACCGAACCAAACTGCATCCATTTTGCTGAACCGCGAACCGAACCGAAATCACTAATTAATTTTTCAATGAACCGAAAGTCGAACCGTAATTTTTTGCAAAAGTGGTTCGGTTTTGGTTCAATCTCAATCCACAAAGTACGGACCAATGAAAAGACCAGGAATTTCCATTGGAAAAACCATCGGGTTTGCTTCAAAGGAAAGAGTGCCTAACTCTTTCCTCTCTGATACTATTGTTATCCACATAAAAATCACGTTAGGATCAAAAATACCATTTTTTAAATATAAATAAATGAAGACTAGCAGCCCGTTGCAGCTACGCTTGCAAATAATCTAAATAGTTAGGCCCTAGGTTTGATCTTCTTTGTTTCCTATTCATTTGACATGTTTCCCTATTTCTATGTCTTTCTTGTACTCTCTGCTCCTCATCTTCACGGGCAATCCTATGAGCTTCCACATCTCTTTCTCTCTTTTTCCTAAAATACTCTTCCTTTGATCTCTGGCTCCTCTTCTTTTCTCTGGCAGCTGTAGCTGGGCTAATAGCTCTCCTTTTCACTGGTCTACCCCTTGGCATTTTTAAATTTTCTGCGATTTTACAGCAACATATTATTTCTCTCATCACTGCACGTATTGTTCATTATAGAAAAAACTTTCTGCATATGTGTTACTAATGGGAATTGATAAGACAAATGATAATAACTTTGGCAATTCAGTCATCTCAGTCTTTTAAAAAATAAGCACCCACTTTCTGTCAACTGGAATTTGTAGATCTTTTATAGAAGGAAGGATTAGATTAACATTACAAACCTTATCATACAGCAAATCATTATTTAATGTAATAGGTATTTGCAGTTTTGACTGCTTGGACAACTTTAGCATACTCCAGTACATCAGATTTTAGGTTCAGTGCAGAGAAATACTTCATGGGTGAATTTTCAAAATCATACAATTTTTTCAAATAATCTATTGCTCTGGTATAGGCAATCAGGGCTCCTTCAGTGAACTTATTTCTCTCAATTGGATTTAATTCAAGCAAACTTTCATTTACTTTTGATGAAAACACATCACTTTTTCTACACTATAGTTTGTGTAAAAGTTCTACCATTATATTATGTACTTCTGTGCTAGTTATATTATTTTTTCAAGTAGGAGGGAAATTGTGTTAATAAATACATAAATTGGTGGACAAAATGTAAGTAACATTCACTTAATGTAAGATGTGGATTTACTTCATCTGCTTGATCAGAAATAAAATTCCAAATACTCTTATGGCAATCTTTTTCACCAAGATTTACCGTAATTTTCCAATTATAGTACGCATTTTTTTCTCAAAATAGTTGGCAGAAAGTTAGGGTGTGTATTATATATGGTTATAAATGCATACAACACTTTTCAGTACAAAAATTATTTATATTTTTGAACAGTTTTTACCAATAAATCGTACATTTCAATGCATTTTGATAATGAACATGTTTTTACAAATAAATCGTGCATTTCAATGCATTTCAATAACATTCCTTTAAGTATTGTTTTTCAAAAGAAAAATAAGAATATTTTCATCACTAAGAAAAAAAATCGGTACAACATACATTGTACAAACTTTCTCATATACTAATGCGTTGTTTAGTTATCTTTAGAAAATGAAAATCGTATGAGCCTGTTTTTAGAAAATCCAATTTTTGTTAAAGTTGCCCAAGAATAAACTAGCCTTATATTCATTCATTGAGAAAAATAAAATAAGTAGTATTATTGTAGATGTTTACTCAAGTAACTGTATGAAATTGGTTCGAAATCGTTACAGCCGTTTTTGAGAAAATCGAATTATTGTTAAAGTTGCCTAGAATAAACTAGCCTTATATTCATTTTTTGAGAAATATGAACTATACAGTATTATTGAAGACATAAACTCAAGTAAATGTACGAAATTTGATCAAAATCGTTAGAGCTGTTTTTGAGAAAATTGGATTGTTGTTAAAAATGCGTAGAATAAACTACTCTTAATTATTGATCCGTGTCAACCATTTCTATGTATACTCTGCTCAGTATGATAAAATGCCTAAGTACGAGATTTCATTCATTTTCGTTCTACCGTCTAGGCTCCAGAGCCAGTAACAGACAGACAGACAGACAGCATTGCAAAAACCACTTTTTCGGATTCAGCGACACCTAAAACATATATTTCCATAAAAATCTCCATGTCAAATTTTTTCGCGATAACAATACCTACTTTCTTGATGAGAAAGTAAAAATAACTGAATACTAAAACAATTAAATTATTATAAAGACGAAATGCTACTTCCTAACTAGTTTTTAATTATTTACTGAAATTTGTATCACAAATAATGAATGCAGGAGCTCGTTTATTAAAGTTAGAAGCTACATAATCCTTCATTCTATTTAAATCTCATTGTCAGGCCGAAGCAGTTATCAAATATCCACATCCAAGAAATAGTAAAATTGAAGAAAAGACAGATAAAGTCCATGATTCCATAATTCCTCTAGTGATTTTCACATATTTTGCAGTGCCTCACAGTTGGTTATGTTATGTTGTCAATCCAGAAATAAAGATAAAGCAGTTTGTAGTATGGACGAGCAACAAACACGCAAGAAGTTCAAGTTTTTTGTAGAAAGTAAATATAGATAAAACAGTTATGAAAATATCGCGAGACGACGAGAACTTGAATATACGAGTTATGGGAAAACCTCAGAGCAGGATGAGCAATATAAATAAAACAAAATACAAACGAAATTAAAGCGAAAAATATTTTAATTCAAATAATTTTTAAAACGCAGAAAAGTAAAAACAAAGTGCTTCCAAGTGTAAACGAAAATGAAACGGAGATTTGAGCTACTCGACCAAAGATTATGGCGATGACCCGGAGATCTCCGGTCCCAAAGCAGGAGGTTGACAACCCTAATCATGAGTAATGTCATTTTCCCTAAATAAATAAATAAATGAAAATGTAAACCTTCTCAAGGGATTCCTCTTCATGTCCATTTAAGTATCATTGATAATCCCTATAATTTTGACAGCAATGAGTCATTTAAAGATGTTTTTGGGATTAAAAAATAACAGTGGTAGATTTTAAAATGTCCATATACACATTTCAACACTTTTGTTTTTCCTAAATTCTTTACCTTAAGTTCCTCTATCCAGATTTCAGTACCGATCCTGCCTTTTATTATTTACTCAACTTATTTAACCACACACAGTGAAATCCCAATTATTGGTGTTAATTGGGAATTGGATAGGCACAGATAGCTTAAGAATGTGGATAATCCACATTTTTATATGCAAAATTTGGTGTTATGACTGTTATATACTGTAAAAATGTATTTACATAAAAATGGGCCACCTGCCATAAATAAAAAGCTATTAATTAAACCAGAAGCTGTAGGTAATTATAGTGGAAAATTAAAAAAAAAATTAAAATTTGTTTTTGGCAGATACTTTTCTTTCTGATGGACCACTATGATTTTATATGAAACAGATTGGACAATAATATAACAACATTACTAAAGCATTCACTCACACTCACACATAAAGTGATTTAATGCAGCTGCAAATTGAAGATAGTCCTTGAGTTATTACAATCTCTCAAATAAAAGGGATAATTTAACTAAATTTAGGCCAAATAAGGTAGGACAATCAGTTTACATAACATTTTTGGACAAAAAATGTCAAATTTCTCTCTTTTGCTGAAAGAACATTTGTTTGATTGATCTGATATATCAGTGAATGTTCAACAAATCAGTGAAGTCTGTGTCTTTTAATTTTTCATATAAGGGGAAAAATTAGCCTTGCTTCAGACTGCCCTTTTCTAATCAACTGAATAGAGATTTCATTTAATATTATTTGCCATTACGCATTTTACTTTTCACTTTAAGGTTCACAATGATTATTTCATGTTTTTTCTAAGGCGCACATAATTCACCAAAACAGATTCATATATGCTTCTAAAATTCCTCAAATGTGTAATAATCATTTAATAGTAATATTTAAATACCGATTACATCAATTAATTAAAATGTCATCCAAACACACTCCTTGGTAGTATATTTATCTTCATCTTTTAAGATAAATGATTTAAATATCATAGAATGCTTGGGCCTTCAGTAAAGAATACAAAATTAGGTCTTGTTTACTTTCTCCATGCTATCCTCAAAACTTACGTCTTAACGACGCTCGTGAAACGGCCCTTATCCTATTTATCCCGTAATCGATTTTTGAACGAAATCATTTAATAAGCAGAACAAATTCGGTGAGGCCAGCCAGGAATAACTCATGTTTTATATATCTACAATCATTATTATTAACTAGCATAAGTGCCCATTGAATTTCAACGGGTTTAATGAATCTAAATTTTCGTCAATGCAACATGTAAAAATAGCAAGAATAAAATTGTGCAGTTTTAACCACCGAATATTTCTATATTATAAGTCTGTTTTAATTAATTATCTAAAATCTCATAGAAATTCCTTGTGAATAAAATAGTACCTTCCTTTCTACTAAAATAGCCATTGTTATTAGTTTTAAATTGATTATGACATTAGGATTTCATTTTCATTAAATAAGCACAATTCCGGTTCAAAAAATTGGTTCAATCTTCAATTGCCTCTGATAATACTTTAAATAGATTTTGGAATATAATGTACCTCAATATCGTTTATCCTATGCTCAGCACTCTTGCCTTCTCATTTTCCGAAACAACCACTTTCACCAGTTTTAAATGGATTTCAAACTTAGAAGAGAACTTGATTCAATTCAGTTAAAATAACCACATAACAAACTTCTTATTCCAAAGAAAATCCTTTTATAATATGCAATGTTAACCTAGAATTCATTCATTCTGAAAAGTGAATAAAAGTACCTACCATGTACATATATTTCTTTCAACTAAAATAGCCACTCTTAACAGATTTTAATGGATTAATGCATTAACATTTCAATTTAATGAAATAAGCAGCATTTCGGTAACAAAAAAATTTGTTCAATCTTCAATGGCCTATGATAATACTTTAAATAGATTTTGAAATAAAATGTACCTTAATATCGTTTAGCATCTGCTCACCACTCTGGACTTCTCAGTTTCCGAAACAACAACTTTCAATAGTTTTAAATTGATTTTTGCTTTGACATATACTTGAGTGAATTCAGTAAAACTTCCACTTTACATACTGTAAATTCCAAAGTAACTCCTTTTATAATAGGCAATGCTAGCCTAAAATTAATTCATTTTCTAAAGTTCTTTCTTTAAACTATAATAGCCACTGTTATTAGATTTAAATGGATTATAAGCCTTAGAACTTACTCTGTATTAAATAAGCACCAAAATTCCTTTTATAAAAACAAATCAATTCATTAAAAGATCCACTGCTGTTTCTTCGAAAATTGCCTGTTAATAGTTTTAAATGTCCTTTTAATTTTAATTGAATTTTAATTTATATTCGTTTCCAAACTTCAGCCATTGTTACGAAATTAATTCGAGGAATAACAATATAAATTCATTTAAGAATGCTTTTTAGTTCCAAATTTTCTAAAATGACACTGTTGATACTTAAAATTTTTTTATATTTACGTTAATATACTTATTTTCCACAAAACAGGCCAATCTCTCCCCTTCCTTCCTCTCTCTCGTATTCACTCGTATTGAAGCACTCAAGGCACGCTTATTCCCAGAAGGATGTATACAATAGTAGTAATTTGAGGTGTAACAGTGATAATGGTCGACATAGCAACATCACGTTAAAATGGCGAGATTTCCACAAAATATGCAAATTAAACATTTAACATGGAATATTTCGAACTGTGGGCAAAAAAAGAGGAACGGAATATGAAACTTCTTTCTTCAAAATTGTTCAACTCGGAAGGTCATAGATTATTTCCTTCTAATTTTAATTTCCAAATGAATAAAAGCCTGCACGTCGAAAAATCGCGTTTTACATGTTAAGTAATGGGAAATGGAAATGCCTCTCTTGGAGATGAACCAAGGAATTTTTCGCGATTTAAATTTGTCATTCTCTGAATAAGTGTTAATCAAGCATCCCTACCAAATTTCGAGTTTCTATCATTATTATTTCTCGAGTTATTAGAGTTTGCATAGCGTGACCAACCAACCAACGGACGACGGCTATTATTATATAAAATACGTGGTTTGTAGGTTCCACTGTCCCTCCCAGAAGAATGCGTTCGATATGGCAGCACAGTTCAACTTCTGGCACCCGACGTCCCTATCGGCGGTTCAGGGAAGCGGGGCCTCCTCGCTCTCTCTTGCCTCCCCTCCGAGGTCGGCTCTGGCCAGCAGCACCTGGCAGATGGATGCCTGATCTCAGCTACTCCGGATATAGAGCCGTGCGTGCGCAACTCCTTCATAATCTCCAGGTAAAGGAGCTTTTTGTACAATTAATCTTGGACTATTTATTTGCCAAACTTTCTCCGTCGTTCACTTGTTTTAAGCTGTTGGAATTATTGGGTGCTATGAGATTCGTCAATCAATTACAATTTGAAAGGTTTTTATTTTTCTAGGTAGACCCATGCATTTCATTTTGTTTAGAGGTTTAGAATCGCGAAAACAGCTCATATAAGAAATTATGATAAATTGTTTTCATAATTATTATCGACATAAATTTTCGTGACGATATCGCCAGGGAACCACGCTTCTAAGATATTTTTTTTTTGGAATTGCGTTCGACGTTTCCAGTCATTTTTCCGATCGAGCAACCGCATCGAAAAAGCATTTTTTTATTCAGCGACACCAAAATTTTCATTTATTGATCAATATTCATCGAACGATATTACGCCTTTAATTTGTGACAAGTGTTTCCTTTCCGGATGCCCTAGTCCTAACTCTTTTAATCCTCGAACGAGGAAGATGTTTATTCCCTTCTTCGGGCGTTGATTGTGCAAGGCGGCACACGGTGATTTCCGTTTTGGCCTTGAGGAGTCGCATGTGGCAGGTTGCGGACAGATGGGGGACGGCGTCGAGGGTGGAGAGAGAGAGAGAGAAGCCAAGAGGCGAGGGGAAGGAGATGCAGAGGAGAGAGTAGCAGGTGTTGCGTGCGATCACTGATGACGAGAAGCCGCATCTGCCACTCTTTCCACATTCCTCATGAGAGGACGCCATTAGCTTTCCGATCCG
The DNA here is from genome assembly GCA_036926305.1 of Uropetala carovei. Taxonomy (NCBI): domain Eukaryota; kingdom Metazoa; phylum Arthropoda; class Insecta; order Odonata; family Petaluridae; genus Uropetala; species Uropetala carovei. The sequence goes on along the minus strand of JAXCHB010000188.1, from coordinate 255,850 downwards.
AGAAAAAGTCTACGTAGTTGCTCATCGAACTCTGTCAGCGAAGATTTGACTGCCACATCTTCTCCGTGATGGATCGTCGCTTGTTTGACCAACTTTGCCCAACTCGTTCTCCGGGAGATTTCACGCACCGGAATGAAATCCATTTTAAGTCCTCTCCTCGGAAAGTTTGAGCTCTTTTTTCCCCTTTCCATCCATTTACGGCAGCTGGTTACTTTATTGAAATTGATGACTACACGAAACCGGTATTTTCCTGCCTTTCACTCGGTCCATTGGCCCTTTTTAAAAAAAAGAAAAGGAATTTTTTCTTAATAAATACCTACTTGTAATGTCATATTTGGTAATCTAATCGTTATTGCAACTTGTAAATATTTACTAAAGATCTTCACCGTTTTATTGGAATTTATACGTAATAATCTTAAATCTTCTATTCGTTTTTATTGACCTTACGCAATTCCTACCGCAATGGAATATTTATCTCCATTTTTGCCATATTAAATTACAAAACCAAAATTTATAAGTGATTGGTCGATATAATTTAAAAGCGCTTATTCGGAGGGAACTTATTTATCGGTTGTAAACATTTATTTTATAAAATCATAAATTATTCTTATTGACGGCATTCAATTCCAGATATCGAGATAAAAAACACATCAAGGATACCAAACAGACTATAACGCAGAGTTTTGTTTCATAGAAATACGTTTTACTATAAGAAATTTTTCTTAAGTTTGGTATGACTATTTTACTCAGCGGATTTGAATTTTTCTTTTTTTCCAAAGTAGCATGGCTCGTATTAAGCTATTCATGAACATTTTTGATAAAGAAGGCGCAGTTTTACAATCATTGTCCAAAATATGTTTATCTAACTATATATTAATTTTACGTTGACGTCTTTAGACATTTGTTTACAATTTATATGGGCGTATTTCTCGAGAACCGTTCGTCGTAAAGATATGCGGTAAACTGCGTTTTGTTTCTACTGACTATGAGGTCCCTGGAAAAATATTTTCGTTTGCTAAAGTGTCCCGGGTTCGAATCCAGGAGACAGTTATATTTTCCCATCAGTTTACACGGGATTTTTCAGAGTGCAAGGTTTTTTCCTTCGTTCGTTAAAATACGTAAATATGGACCGATTTTCTTCTTTTTTGCTTTATTTGGCGGCTAAAGCTCTATACTATCTTATTCTTGCCATGTTTATACGTTACACGGTCGACGTTTTCAGAAATACTTATTCTTTTTCGAACTTTTGCGGATTTTTCGTACTCTTTCCGGGCGTTGCCAAGGCGAACGTCATTGTTGCCTCCGATTCAATTACTATCCATTATACCTTCAAATAGGTGAAAGAATAGCGTTATTCGCTTCGCACTTTTGTTTAGCATAAGCATCGAAATTAATGAAGCACAGCAACGTAAATATTTACGGATAATTATTTTGTTGACTGCGTATGGGAAGCGTTTCTAGCTGTGTCAGTAACATGTGTATAACAAACAAGCTCCCAGCGTATTGATTTTTATTTTAAATTGTGCAATTAATTTTTTTTGTTTTGTTTCATCATTTGAATGCTGGAATCTTACCTTTTTGTAAGTAGAACCATCATATTACACATCTGTAATCCTTATTAACGCAAATAGGCTAACGCATCAATTAAAAATTAGATGAGAATAGGGACGCACGTTACTTTGTAAACACATTATATGGTTATCTTCTCTTCATTGATAATCTAAATAAACGGTTGCAATGACGTCGCCTTTATAGTATGTCCTGTAAGAAGTTAAAAGCAGTCGTTGATAGACACTTGAAGTAAAGCAATTGTTTTTGAGTTCGTCTATAAGGGTGCAACGATAATCATTGGAACTAAGGTAAGGTAGAGCTATTAGCCCGGCTAAAGCTGCCAGAGAAAGGAAGAGGAGCCAGAGATCAAAGGAAGAGTATTGTAGGAAAGAGAGAGAAAGAGATGCGGAAGCTCACAGGATTGCCCGTGTAGATGAGGAGCGGAGAGTACAAGAAAGACAAAGAAATAGGGAAACACGTCAAATGAATAGGAAACAAAGAATATCTAACCTAGGGCCGAAGTATTTAGATTATTTGCATTTCATTTATTTCATTAATTATTCAATCAAAATTATTTCACTAAACTTTCAGTTTATTTAAATCGCGTTGAGGATCGGTGATCCGGGACTGCCCTTCTAGTTATCATGATAAGTATCCGTTAAATATTGCTATAAAACTTCATTATATATTTGTCTTGTAAATGAACAATGATATACGTTACACCTGTTAGCATTATTTTTATATATTAAACTTAAATATAACCCCAAAAATCTGATGTGGCCAACACATGACTTTCTCCATAATTGGGGTATAGATATTTAAATTATTATGAATAGCATTATGAGGCAAAATTATTATTTCGTATGGTAAAAGAATATAGTCGTCCTTATTGCCGTAAATTACGTATATTTTGAATATGTTTACAGAATTCACGGCTACATGGTGCAGGCGCTGTATACTGGTATTAAGAAAAATCGAAATATCTCCGAAATGGATAGTTCTACGAAAATTTGTTTCAAACAAAACTTGGAAGAAATATTATTCTCTACAATTTTGGTCCTTACGAAAATTACCAATAACGATGTTTTTAAGGTGAAAACCGAAAAACCGGTTGTTTATAAATAATTCCTAAACAATAACTCCTATAGAAAATCGTTTCAAATGAAAGTTGTAGGATATTACATTCCCTATAACATTAGTATAGAATTGTATATATAATAATGATGTTTTAACGGAGAAATATCGCAAAAACCGAATCTAGTTTCGAATAAACCTCGACTTTCGGTCAACCGTTATTGTCCAAAAACTAATCAGTTCTTTATGCTCATGCTAAAGTGTTATATATGAAGTTTGGTAACGATATGGCAAGTACTTTTTGAGTTACAGCGCCCACAATCACATACACACACGCACACACACACACAGACATCTTTCCGAAAATAGTCTAAACGTGTTCTAGAGACCTCAAAAGGTGTATTTCCGTTGAAATCTCGAAGTCGATTTTTTTCATGATCACATTACTTTCCCATTACTCCGTATGGAGACAGTAAAAATTGCAAAAACGTCAATACAAAGATCAGTTTTTAGATCTAAGTTTCACATATCGTACATTACTGAACGTGGAGTAGTCAAACCACAGTGTGTGATATGTTGTGAAGTGCTTAGTAGGTTAGTAGGTTCCTAGAACACGTTTAGACTATTTTCGGAATGATGTCTGCGTGTGTGCATGAGTGTATGTGATTGTGGGCGCTCTAACTCAAAAAGTACGTGCCATATCGTTACCAAACTTCATATATAACACTTTAACACGAGCACAAAGAACTGATTAGTTTGTGGACAATAACGGGTAATCGGAAGTCGAGGTTTATTCGAAGCCAGATTCGGTTTTTGCGATATTTCTTCGTTAAAACATCATTATTGTATATACAATTCTATACAAAGGTTATAGAGAATGTAATTTCCTACAACTTTCATTTGAAACAATTTTCTATTGTAGTTATTGTTTAGGAGTTATTTATAAATAACCGGTTTTTCGGTTTTCTCCTTAAAAACATCGTTATTGGTAATCTTCGTTAGGACCAAAGTTGTAGAGAAGAATATTTCTTCCAAGTTTTGTTTGAAACAAATTTTCGTAGAACCATCCGTTTCGGAGATATTCAACTTTTTTCGTAATAACCAGTATACAGTGCCAAAACCACGTAGCGGTGCATTCTGGAAACATAATCAAAATATAATTTACGGCAATAAGGACGGCCGGTGTGATAACTTTGGGGGCCCCTATGCAAATCCGATTTTAAGGCCCCCCTCACTTTTTCTGCAAGGAAGTTTTCCAACCGTGGCCATCGCGTGGCGTGCGTTAGTGACGCGGCGGTAAACACATGCGTATGTGTATATATATATATATATATGTATGTGTGTGTATATATATATATATACACACAAACGTATACTGTTTCCTTATATATATATATATATAAGGAAACAGTATATGTTTCTCCGTCGCTGAAGAAGGGCATCACCCCGAAAGCTCCATTTTTGTGTAGTTTTTGTTCTTTTGTGTTTTTCGTGTGTCCTCAGCACCCCCAGCGGCTCTTCATTCTAGGTAAGTGTCCACTGGGCTTCCTCCAACACCTTGTTGCTACCCTTATTATTACCTTTCCTTTTCCTTAAGTATTATATATATATATATATATATATATATATATATATATATATAGCACTGGTTGTGTAGTGGTTAGCGTGTCGGCTTGCCGTTATAAAGTTCCGGTGTTCAAACCCCGCGAATGGTGGTTTTTCAAAAAAAAAAAGCTATCATCGTTTCCTGACAATAGGCAGCAGTACTGTCAGTATGGTATAGCGCCGAAAACAAATTATGTTGGCTGGGTCTATATCCAATAGAGCTGTAGGCGTGATCGGGACGATTTGAATGGCTACAGTACTGCGATGTGGAAAGCAAGAGGGAAACTACCACATTAAAATTCCCTAGTAATGATTATATGGTTGGACAATATAAATTCTCTTGGGGTAAAATATTCCGGAGGTAAAATAGTCCCCCAATCGGATCTCCGGGCGGGGACTGCCTTGAGGAAAGCATTTGTCGAAGGTAACATACGCTTAGGTACTTGGAATGTAAAAACCATGATGAAGGCAGGAAAGCTAGAGAACCTGAAAGAAGAAATGAGAAGAAATAGGATTGATATCATAGGGCTGAGCGAAGCTAGATGGGAAGGAGAAGGACAGTTCGACTCGGAAGAATTCACGGTAGTTTACTCAGGAGGAAATAGTGGGGCAAGGGGAGTAGCTCTGGTACTTAGGAAAGATATGATGAAGAGCGTGACAAAAATAACAGCAACGAACGATAGGTTGATGGCAATAAAGCTAAATGCAGTCCCAGTGGACATGTTGATAATCCAGGTATATATGCCAACGTCCACTCATGAAGAAGAAGAAATTGAGGAGATGTATGAACAAATTAATGAGATTTACGAAGAAGACGGAAGAGGAAAGGTAAACTGCATAATAATGGGAGATTGGAACAGCATAGTTGGTGAAGAACAAGAAGAAAATGTTGTCGGTCAATACGGACTTGGGAAAAGAAACCGAGGAGGAGAAAAACTGGTAGTATTCTGTGTTAATAACGACTTAGTAATGACTAATACTTGGCTCAGAAACCATAAACAAAGACTGTACACATGGAAAAGCCCAGGAGATAGAATGAGATGCCAAATAGTTTACATCCTAGTAAAACAAAGATTCAGGAACAGCATAAAAAATGATAAGACATTACCAGGAGCAGACATTGATTCAGATCACATCCTTCTAATAGTCGATGTAACTACAAAGCTGAAACAAATAAGGAAAACGAGAAGAGATAGACAGACTTGGGACCTAGAAAAACTGAAAGAAAGGAAAGATGAAGTTGGAAGATCGCCTTAGAAATTTGGAAAACAAACCGAAGACCGTGGATACAGAATGGGAGGAAGTGAAAGCCAGTATCAAAGATACTTTGAATAAAGAGATTGGGAAACAAGAGAAGAAAATCAGAAAACCATGGATCACTAAGGAAATGCTGGAGAAAATGGATGAGAGAAGGAAATGGAAAAATGTTAACAGTGAAGAAGGTAGAGCCAACTATAGATGCATAAACAATGAGATGAGAAGTGTAAGAGATAAAGCTAGGGAAAATTGGATAAAAGAAAAATGTGAGGAAATACAACAGATGGAGAAGTTATGACAATACGATATGATGTACGCTAGGGCACTGGAGTTAGAAGATAAGAAGTCTAATGGGAATTAATACAGATGGAAAAATAGTCACAGAACCAAAGGATGTAGCACAGGTATGGGAAGAATACATTAAGGAACTATATAAAAAGCAGGCAGGATCGGTACAAATGGACCTGGAAGAAGAGAATTGCATTGAAAAAGACAACTTGGGACCAAGTATTATGAAAAGCGAAGTAGAAAAGGCAATACAGGAACTAAAGAAAGGAAAAGCTACAGGCAGCGATGGAATACCGGTAGAGGTACTTAAAGTCATGGGATCGGAAGGACTAGAAGAGTCCCAATAGAAAATGGACCTGGAATGGATCCAATGGTACCAAAAACGAAACTGACTACATACTAGTCAATAGGAAGCAATTGGCTGAAGACTGTTCCATCCTCAACCAGTTTAAAACTGGAAGCGACCATCACTTGGTAAGATGCAGAATAAAATTCAACTCAAAGTTAGAAAGACAGAAGCTTATAAAGAAGCCTAAGTGAATTATCAACACGCAGATGCTAAAAGCACAAAAAGAAGAAATTCAGCTCCAACTGAAAAATCGATTCAGTGCACTGGAAGACCAAGAAGTTGAATCCCAATTTATAAAGATACTCAAGGAAACCGCTGAAGAAATAGGCGGAACAGTTAAAACAAAGCCAGAGAAAAAGTTGACCGAAAAAACAAGACTGCTGATGGAAAAAGAAGGAAAATGGTAATTACTAATGATCCTAAAGAAATGATCAATTTTGCAGAACTACACAGGACTATAAGGAAATGCATCAAGGAAGATGTGAAGAAATATAATTATGAGCTAATCGAGAAAGCCATAGAAAACTATAGAAGTTACAAGAAAATGAAGCAACATTCTCGATCGGAAAGAGATAGCGTGTGGCCTTGATGCTAGAAGACGGCTCCATTACCCATAGTAGGAAAGTAATCCTGAAACGGGTACAAGAATTTTACACAAAGCTGTATGAGGATCCTCTAGGAAATGATGAAGTAAATGATGATGGAAACATGCACACCAAAGAGGTCCCAGATATCATTCCGGAAGAGGTGAGACACGCAATCAGAAGTATGAAGAATGGAAAATCATCTGGAATGGATGGTATCACAGCAGAAGTATTCAAAGCAATGGGCAATCATATGGAAACAATTCTCGCTAAGATTTTCAATTCCTGTCTGAGGAAGAAAAAGATACCAGAAACATGGAACCACGCATGTATGATTTTCTGCACAAGAAAGGTTCCAAAGAAGACTTGAAAAACTACAGACCGATCAGCCTACTCCCAACAGTCTACAAAATATTCACCAAAATACTCACTATGCACCTTCAAAACCATCTTGATTCTGCCCAACCCAGAGAGCAAGCTGGATTTTGCAGTGGGTATAGCACAATGGACCACATCCAAGTCGTGAGAGAGGTAATCAGTCGGACTAACGAGTACGAATTACCTCTGTGTATGTGCTTTATCGACTACGAGAAAGCATTCGACTCTATCTGAACTTCTTTGGTGTTACGTGCACTAAAGAAACAAGGAGTAGAAGAAACGTACATAAACTTGATCATGAATATCTACGAAAATGCAACAACATCTGTCCAGCTGCATGAAGAAACGAGTGCCTTTAAAGCCGAAAAGGGAGTGAGACAAGGAGATACTATGTCCCCTAAGTTATTTACAGCAGCTCTAGAGGAAGTATTCAAAACGCTAGACTGGGAGGAAAAAGGCATAAAGGTAAATGGAGAACATCTGAGTCACCTGCGCTTTGCAGATGATATCATACTGTTTGCAGGGAGCCCAGAAGAGCTCCTTAGAAGAACTGAAGAGCTTGAGCAAGCAAGCCGAGAAGCTGGACTTAAGATGAATCTTAATAAAACAAAGGTTATGTACAACCCCTTCACAAATTCTGAGAAGATACATATCAACGGAGCAGAACTCGGAGAAGTAACCAGGTATGTTTACTTAGGTCAACTCATCCTTACTGATGGTTCGCTTCTTGGAGAAATCAACCGGAGAGTGAAGGTGGCATGGAGTGCTTTTGGCAAGAATGCGAACATCTTTAAATCAAATATTCCAGTCTTCCTAAGAAGGAGACTGTGTGACCAATGTGTTCTGCCTGTTCTGACATATGGTTGTGAAACATGGACCATGAATGCCAGAATGATACAGCCCCTGCAAACAACACAGAGGGGCATGGAGAGATGCATGTTAGGGATCACCCGAAGAGACCACAAGAGGAACGACTGGGTAAGATAGAAGACGGGAGTCTGTGACGTGATTAGAATGGCAGTGGGCAGGCCACGTTGCTAGTAGAAATGACCAGCGTTGGACATCCAGTGTCATCGAAAGGATCCCAAGAAACATGAGACCGAAAAGAAGACCGAAAGACAGGTGGGACAGAGAGCTTGTTAAGTTCTTGGGGCAAACTTGGAGGAGGGAGTCAGTTAACAGGGAAACTGGAAGTCTGGGGGAGGCCTTCATCCATCTGTGGACTGAAAAAGGCTGATGATGATGATATGTCGGTATGTATGTGTGTGTGTGTGTGTGTGTATATATGTATAGTGTTAGTCTTAAACGACAGCTACCCGTGGCCATTCATGTGATTAACCACAATCTAAGTTTCAATGTTTGTTTCACGGTGAGGGCCATCCGCGCCCCCCTGGACGACTCTTCCGCCCTCCAACTCCGTCAATGGGAACTGGCCCATATCCAAATCTTAAACTCTTTCTCTCCTCCTGGCCTCAATATTCGCTAATATTTCCTTCTTTCCACCCTCTCTTTCCCCTCTCCCCTTCCCCCTTCTACATCATCCAATCCCCGACCTTTCCACGCTCCCTTCCCTTCTGCCCCCACACCTTCACCCCAGTGTCACTGCCAAATCAATTGTGTCTCTCTTGTGCTGACGAAGGGATCATCCCAAAAGCTCTAACCTCTACAAATGTGTCTCTCCAATACCCCAGCGGCTCTTCTTCCGGTAAGTGTTCACTGGGTTTCTTTCAACACCTAGTTGCCCTAAATATATATATATAGGTATATAGGTATATGTTCATTAGATAAATAAAATAATTTCAGTTTGCAAATATTAAGATTTTACATTTTTGTTTTAAAAAGCTGCGTGAGAAAGTTATCATCCTCTTACTTGGCAATTGCTATTTCATACGAAATATTTTGGCGATAAAACAAAATGAAAATACTTTTCTCACTGAAATTTAAATATATCTTAACTTTAAGAAAAAATACGTCATAATTGTCGATGCGCGTTTAACGGGAAGGCTAATGGCCAGACTACAGCGATCAGCTGATAGACTATTTGAATATGGAATATTTGTCAAGGATAGAAGCCCAATTGCAAATAGGATGAAAGTAAGTCTTCCATACGTTCAGTTAATATATTTTAGGCGCATTAACATTAATTAGTGTGGTTTCCTATTCAATTCGCCCAAAAAGCATAATGCATAATACAATGGAACATCCTTTAACAAACCAACCCAGTTGGAGAAAGTTCACAATCGAAACTATGATTGACTGTGTTGGGTTGGGATTGCAAGAGGGCGGCTACGCAGACCTCTTACAAAGCCCAACCACAACACAGTCAATCATATTTTAGAATACTGTGACTTAATTTCATTAAAAAGAAAAAATATTAGTATAGAGGTGGCTGCTCTGCCAAGCAGAAGCAATGAGTGCATCGCACTTGGAATATTGGCGAATTAAATATCCCATTGTGGAAATATAATAGAACAGTTGGTGAGGTATAATAGAACAGTATCAAAATGAATAATGGCAATTGTACCTTCTTTTTTTATTTTTGAAATAATGTAAACAATTGAACCACAAGGTAAACATACTAATTGTAAGAGTCACAATAACGACTTATTTATCGATGATAAATGGACTGCATACGACATCTTAGTTTCGACAATAGACCACATACAACATGAATACCCTATTTTTTATTCTTTTATCTGAGCTTTAGTAAGTGCTGTTTAATTCAAATTGGACATCTTATAAATATTTTAGTGTATGTGTGTGTGTATGTTCTTTATACGTTTTTACACCCTTGAAGCTATCGAACTCAAAAGTTTCATGGGTCACCCTATGGACCAAAGGAAGAACTTGGTCTAGGTTTGCAGACCGTGGGGTCTCCTATACCCCATGGGGTCAACAAAATACGATTTCCATAAGAATGCTTGAGAAATTGTGTAAAGGAACCCCAAAATGCCATGCAACCCTTCACTGATGTGGATATAAATATACCTAAATATTAACTTACGATCACTAGAAATGGATTATTTTACGCATGAAAGACTGAGTATTTTAATTCCGTTCATCTTTCGTGGTATTACATGCTAAATCACTCGAAATTTTCCTTTAAACACAAAATTTATCGGTTTAGATGACGATTTTCCAGGCGGCAACTAAGTTTAATTTCTTAATTGTTGTCCTCTTCCAAGGGAGACATACACGTAAAGATTATGCAAGGAAAATCCATGCCATGGTGTGCCGTAGAGGAAGAATAGGTAACGCCAAGATATGCCTAAATATAATCTAAGAATACTTTTAAAGTGAGTCAATGATTTTTAAATCAAATGATTTTTAAGGAATATTAGAACATCATTACCTATTACCATTAACATTGAAAGATTTATCGCAACATAAATCGATACATCTGCTTACATTTGTTCGGTAACCAAGATGTTTATTGTTTACGTTTTGGCTAATAGTATTGACATAATCCACATAATTTTATTGCCGCCTTAAAGGCTTCGGTGCATCTATCCATGTGAATATTAAGTAAGACGTTAATACGTAATTATATTAATGGTAAAACTTTACAATACAATACATAAAATAGTAAATGTTAATGTAAGCATCGCTTGCGTAATTAAGGAATGGGGAACGTTTGCCCCGAGCAATAAAAATCGTTTGCTACTTAAAAGAAAACTCTTTCCCGAGCGAAGTCAGGCGTTTCAGCTAGTAATTACTAATTGCAGCTGCGGAGATTAAAATAATCGAGAAAGCTCCAATACTTATTTACATGGTAAACATGTTATACAATTTTTTGGATAAAACCTGATCATGCCTTTGAATTTTTTTTTGTTTTTCAAAAACGTTTTCTGTAATACCCATATTATACTTCAACCGCAGTCGCTCAATAATTTCCCAAATTAATGATGGACAGACATGGCATGAATATAAAGCATTCTTTTTCACTTTTATTAAAGAACGCCAAAAAATAAAAAGATATTATTTCAGTAAATGATTTTTAACAAATATTATAAGGAAATACAAATATCCTCGAATGCACATTGTAGTACAAATAAGTTAAATTTTTGAGTGCCTGGATTTAAGCGATGCCCATTTACTAATAACATAATGGAAATTACATTTCCTCACTTCTTCATTTTCAACAGAAATTACTGCAAGTGAATTTAATCTTTCTTGGCACATGGATGATCATAACATTAATATGAACCTGGTTGTCTTCATTGAAGCTATTATTCTATACCTAAGACATCGAAAAATCCGAAGCACTAAATCACTCTTTAATTACCTCTAAACTAAACATAAATTTCAAAGTATATATGAAAATGAGACATGCTGAATGGTCGTTGTTCCTCTTAAAGCAGGCGAAAATTATTTTCCTTCTGACCGGCTAAGGTTTCTTGGAATAAACAAAAATTATCGAACTTAGATTATTCTTCATTTCCACGAAACGATAACTGTCCAATATTATTGTATGTTTCATATTTATAATAAATATGAAAAAGTACTAACCTCTAATAAACGATAACGATTCACTCAGGGTACAGAAACATCTATCTTACTCTAACAAATAGCAAAGTATGACTGATGGACGATGCGTACTATTCAAGAAGAAAGGGATTGTTTGTATTTCATGCTGAGTCAGCCGTTATGGTGTTGCGAGTGGCGAGATTTTGAAGCTAACTTTAAATTTTTTAATTTTTAGGGGGTCATTCACGTGACCCTCCAAGGAAAGGAGGAAAATTACACTCGTGCTCAGAAAAAGTTTTTCAGGAGAAGTAGTTTTAGCTAAATTGTAACTACGAATTTTTACTTTTTTATTTTTAAGTACATACATGCTAATCTCGTCACCTGAGGAAGCAAGGGTAATGAGGGTGTGATATTGAAGACTAGCCTGAAAATCAAACAAAAGCCAATTCTCTTGGAACGGAGAGCGCAACGCTCTCCATCTGGAGCACAGATGAGATGTTGTCTGGATAGCATTGCTTTTGAACAAATCAAACTGCTAATCTATGAACCGCGGAGAAGAGATACTACTCACTCTCCCATGCCATTTGTTATTTCTCACAGCCAGGGCCCCCATTCATTGAGTTATCAAGGTTAATGACCGCATGGGAAAACAAAGAGACTAATGGGGAAGAAGGCGAAGGGAGAGAGGGAAGAAAAGCGCAATTTGGGGCCCCCTTTGGTGGGGGCCCCTATGCATAGCATACTCTGCATACCCCATCACGCCGCCCCTATCTATACCCCAAGTATGGAGAAAGTCATATGTTGGCCACATCAGATTTTTATAATTGGGTTGGATAGTTATCAGTAGGTGTTGATTGCAATTTAGGAATGTTAATTTTAAGGCATGCCCCAAAATTTCAATGAAAGATGTTTGAAAACCTGGGTTAGATAAGCAAACCTTTCTAGTTTTTATCTACAAAATACCTCTAACCAAAGGGTATAGATTAGGGTGATCATACATCGTAGTTTTTCAAATAAAAGTTGTAGGACTGGTAAATAATTATATTTCCTTTCCTATACATTTTTATCTTAGAAGTAGCCGTTATCGATAAAATCAAACAAAAACGTCTTAAATCGAGTTGAACCTACAAAATTTCTTGCATGGTTACTTCTTCATTGTTGCTAACATAAACAATCTCGCAAACAAACGTTTAATTTCCTTACGTTTGCATGTAATATTATTAAATAGGCAGAACTTGGATTATTTATTATGAAGAAAAGAACTTTAAAATGCAATTTCCCTTATGTACAGGTATGTAATTTCTTTCTAATACTCCATTGCATGAAACACGCCCATTTGTGATACGTTGTACACTTTCCTAACTTATTTTATTTTAATGTAATACTCAATTCACACCTACCCGTCATATTTCATGGGAAATTACGCTAGTCACTTATAATAATAGACAATTTTTTGTTGGTTTGTTGGTGATCATATAAAAATGCGATTAACTAGATAAAAAAAGATATAGAAACTCTAAATGTGGCAGGTATGCTCGATATACATATTTTAAGGTGATGGCCAAAAAAATCTCGAAAGAAGTCTTGTGTTTGACTCCAAGGAAGGCATTTTTATTTCCCGTAAGGTAACACGTAAAACTCGGCTTTATGAAGTGCAGACTCATTCTTTTTGGAATTAAAATTACAAAGAATTGGTATATAATATTTAGATATAAACCATATAGCAACCAAGCATTACACCCTCCGCACTGTCTCGCGAATGTCTGCTTTCATTACAATCCCGTCCGAAAACTCTTAAGAGGTTGGTATTCCTTGGCGTCAAAATTAGATGTGAGCGTAAATATGTTATTATTTATCGTAGAATTCCGTTAAAAATATGCTCTTGATCAGCGCATTCACCCGAATATGTTACTTGAGTCACAATCACACTAAGTTAACAACATAAAATAGTTTAAATTTTATTGCAAAAGATGTGGTTGGCTAGTGCCCCCCTGCTGAGAGGATAAAGACACCAAGCTGGGATTTGAAGATGGGCCTAGAGGTATAGGCCTCTAACCTGAGTTAATGAAGGTCAAGGGGTCAGCGTCAAGGTCAGTTTTCAATGTGGTCCCAGTTAGTTGACACAAGCCATTTTCTCCTTGTTTCACATAAGTGCTTATAGTTGAAGGACACATTCACAATGATCCTGGGATTTCAGTATGACTTTCACCTATCTCAACATCCTTTGAAATTTCTAATTTCAATTCATAACTATGAGTCTTATGCACTCTTTTATTTGATTCCCTTACATTATCACTATTACATTTCCTTTTAGATGCCATGTCAAGTGATAAATTTATAAATAAATCAATAAAATAAATAAATTTAAATAAAAGATTAACAGAAAAAAGAGTGAAATCAGCACAAATTCAAACAATTAGAGCAGACATAACTACGTCTACACCAAAACTATACCTCGCATGGTTGGTCGGAACCAATTACTACGCAAAGTTTATTCTGCGTATATTATCGATTGGAGGGATCGAAATCTCAAATTAATCAAAACTCGAACAATTTAGACTCGGGAGTAGCCTGTATTTGTATTGCTTCTTGTTTTTGTACCTGATGATGACTAGATATTAGTCAAAACCGTTCGTATCTATTTTAATAAAGTGCAACTTTTACCAAGTAATCTTTCTCATTTTATTAAAGAAAAAAATCTTTTAAACTCCCTTAAAATGGTCCAGCAACAATTTATTTAGGTATGACAGAAATAAATGTTACTTTTTCTTACAATGTATGATGGTAGTAATTGGAGTTGACTGAATTCAAGTTTGTACGATCAAATTTTGAGGTCATAAGTGAAATTTCTGGCGTAAAAATTCTTGTTCGTAAGACCGAAAGTTTGTATACTGAATGTTCATAAATTGGAAGTTTACTGTAATCGTGTCTGAATCTAATTTTCATGTTGATTGAATGCCTTCCTCCAGAGAAAATGCGGCTTCACTTAAGGATGCATACTAATCTGCAAACATTAATCCCTATGCACCAAATATGTTCGATATGCACCCTTTACCAATAATTTTTACATTACCCATGTCGGTTGAACCCTCGACCTGCGGAGCAAGTTCGTTTACCCTCTTGCATCATACAGTGCTAGGCTTGCCAGGTCCTCGATTTGCTTAACCCGAACATATGACTAAAAACATTATAAAAATCACTTTATTATGACTTTTTATCTGTATATAATTATTATAATACAAAACAACAAACAAAGAAGTTATAAGAAAAACTCACAGGCTCACAGATAATTATTACATTTATACCATATTTACTTAAACAATTAACATCACTTTAATGTAATCACAGCAAAAATTAACAAAATAGTAAACACTGCGTACTATAATTTACTATAATAAATACAAATTTTCAGCATACTGCTTACTAAGCAATATGCTTAAAATTTATATTTATTATTGGAAATTGCAACTTTCAGCAGTTTTTCATTTTCTTTAATTCTAATAAATTCAAAAAAACTCCCGACGTCATGTTGTAATTAGTTTTAACGCATAACTAGGCTTTCACTAATAACGCTAATTTTATTTCTGTTCTCTGTACATGTTTGTTTCAACAAAGAAAAAATCCTTTCAACATTAGCATTGCTGATAGATATATATAGATAATATTGGCTGAATCAATTTGTATATGTTGCACAGATGAACTTTATTCAAGACATGAACCCAGTTTTGATAAACAGTTAAGGCTTCAGTTCATCATATATTTCATCCATGTTGATTTTTTATTCAAATCCGCAACTGGCTACAATTTCGCACAATTCATCATATTTGATTTTTGAGTTCAGATAAAAACAATGAAATTTCTTCAATGGGTTATTTTCAAAATCATATCAGTCATTTAAGTAACACAAAGGACGGACATACACTTCTTTAGGTCTGCCGTTATCCGTTTCAGAATAACCAGAGGGAAGGATTTTAGCACATTAGTTACTTTGAACCCAAAAAAATTCCCTTGATATCTTTTCATTAAATCTTCTTTTAATTCATTCATTATCATATGGAGCTCTGTACAAGAAACCTTTTTTTCTAATTTTAGGATTTGTTTCTGGAAAAGATTCATAAAATGATAACACATGGCAACTTGTAGTAGCAGTACAGAACTACAAAAAATTATCATTCTCATATTGCGCATTTTTGTAAAAAATAATAAATAATAAAAATGAATTAACCCGAAAATCTTGTCAACCTGAACCGAACACGAGGTTCCTAAACCGAACACCTGGCAACCCTATATAGTGCAGAAATGATAGATCCAAAATCTCATGTGGTTTGAACTACAAAGAAAAATCTTTTATTAAAATCTATAATGCAGAGTTCGAGTGAGGATGCATACTTTATCTCCATAGAAATAAATAAAATTGGAGAATATTTCAGGATTTGGACTTATTAATTACCATAAGATTGAAATATTTTAGACAATTTTATTACTGAAGTCCAAAAATTCCATTACAGTCTGAAAAAAGTTAGGAAAGTGTACAGCATATAACAAATGGGCGCGTTTCATGCAATGGAGTATTAGTAAGAAATAATATATCTGTACGTAAGGGAAATAGCATTTTAAATTTCTTTTCTTCGTCATAAATAACCCCATTTTCTTCCTATTTAAAAATATTGCATGCACACGTAAGGAAATGAAATGTTTGTTTGTGAGTTTGTTTATGTTAGCAACAATGAAGGAGTAACCATGCAAGAAAATTTCAACTCGAATTAAGACATTCTTGTATGATTTTCTTGATAACGGATACTCCTACGATAAAAGTGTATAGGAAAATAAATACTCTAATTCACCAGTTATACAAGTTTTATTTGAAAAATATTTCGATATGACCAATAATTTACGAGAAAAGTTCATTTTTTGTCACATTAAGTGGTACCCCTGATTGACTTACGTGATTCATTTTTGCGATTTTCTTATTATATTTTATTGTAAGTTCTTAATATCAAATTTCATGAAAATCCATTTGGTAGAAGCAGAGAACGAACATGCGGATGGATGGACAGACAGTCAGACAGACAGATGGGCAGACAGACCGACGACAATAGGCGCTCATGCTGGAAGTGAAACGCGCCTAAAAACGCTCGTATTTTTCTGGAATTTAACTATGCAATTGCTATGATGATTGCATACATATGGGGTTCAAACTCAAACTACATGAGTGCCAAATAGTTAATTCCGAGACTGATGGCACTTGGTGATTTCAATGTGTATGGCATGCTGCAATAATGAGAGTAAAGATTTTGTTGAATATTAAAAGCATATGACTAAAATTGTATATATGTATTTATTTAAAAATAAATAATCAAATACTTAAATCTTAAACATTTTTATATCGAGTTGTATTTACAACATGATTATCTCTTCTTCCTAATTCATTTATGATAGTAGGAATGAGATTGTTGTATTTTCAGGACTGGTGGGCTGCACACGGCTGCTCGCAGGCCATATGCTTGAGACCCAGGCAAATTGCAGCTGAAGTTCATTTTTCGGCTAAATTAAGGAAATATAACTCGTTTTTAGGTTTTCTTTACTAAAAGTAAAAGACATGTCCAATACATGACCGTCTTCATACAGAGTAATGAATATGATTGCTCTTAACATCAGAGTCCACAAGGGTAATTATCAGCAATTACACTCGCAAATAGTTTTTTAAACACTGAGTAATTTTCACAGTGAAAAATACACTGAAGCACTTTTCACATTGAAAAAACAATGCGTAAACAAAATTGTTAGCTGTTGATATGGATAGCAAAATATTGATGTGCAATTAAAATTACCCTTAGCAGCGTATGCATCGTTATCAACAATTAGAAAATTTTATCATAGCAACGGATCAGAGGCGGCTCTACGGTAAGGCGAACTAGGCGACCGCCTAGGTCAGGGGTGGGCAAACTTTTCTGCATGGCGGGCCGCATCGGTGTTTGAGAATTCTTCAGCGGGCCGCATTAAAAGGTGCCAATGCTTAGGCGGACCAGATTAGAGTTTAAATTGGAAATTACTTAGATTCTTAGATATCATACATAAGTGAAAAACAAGCACAAACAAGGATTTTAGGGCTAAATTTTCAAAATTATTGTCATAATTTTACCAAAAGTAATATGAAATTGTGTTCAATGTTATGGATCACTTTTTCACCAAAGCTTCGCGGGCCACATGGAATGTCCTTGAGGGTCGCATACGGCCCGTGGGCCACGGTTTGCCCACCCCTGGAAAGGCCCTCACGCAAGACACTATAAAGGTGGATTTTTTTTAGTCTAATGATATTGCGCGATATCGAAAACTTTGTGCTTGTGTCTGGTTTTGGCCAATGAGAAGCCTTAAATTTGAAATAAGAAATCACAAGAAAAAAGCTAGGATTTGCGAGATTATTGCTATAGAGCCTTCTAAATACAATTCCTCACAATGTTTGTAAACAGCAGTGTATGAATTCTCTATGTGGTGTTGGTTCAGCTAAAAAATATGTATAAGCGAGGTAAAAATTTGCCGCCCCTCTGGATATCAAAGGCATGAAATAATATTAATGATATACTAAAAAAATAAAATGAACTTATTTTACTGTTTTATTTTTTCAAAAAAATATTCACCTAAATATTATCAGAAAATAGAAATAAAACATTCACTGACCTTATAACAAAATTACTATGTAATGATTATATTACCGAACATTTTTATATTGCAACTTTACGAACCCACTTTTCTAAAAGGAAGAGATTAAGTTTTTTTGTGCTTTTTTCTTTACAAAGTCATTTATCAGGGATCAGAGAGGGAAGCTACATGCAAAAGGTAGAGATCCCGAATGATAAATAGTTGCACAAAGAGACAAACCCCGAGTAATAAAAGGTTATATTCTGCTAAAGAGGTTAAGGAAAGTGCACAGTGTATTGGCGTGTTTTAGACAATGTAAAACTTTAAAACGCTTATCTTAGGTGACACCTGTAAGCGGTAGGTTACGTAGCTTACACCTTAAACCAGGGGTTCTCAATGCAGTGCCCGCGGGTGCCATGGCGCCCTCCGAGGTTCATTGTGGCACTCGTCGAACTTTGTTCTGCTGTCCTCCTTAACACTTTGAGTTCTTGCGACTAATAGTGTTGAGAGTCCACAGAATGCTGGATTGTACCAATGCAATAAGCCTTGGTAGAGGGGTGGTTAGCGTGTCTAACTCCCACTGCAAGGGTCGCGGGTTCGAATCCTGCCGAGGGCATGGTCGTTTATGGTTGTCATAGAAAATGTATTACAATACATGTAATTGGGGAAACCTGTTTTTGTTAAATAAATGATTATTATTATTATCAAACTGTCTAACAGAGTTTACATACGATGTATTTTAAGTTTAACTCGTAGTTAGGAATAATACTGGCATCCGCCGCTTTCGCTTTAAAGTTAAATGCGCCTTTGCCCACAGAAAGGCTGGGAACCCCTGCTTTAAAGAGACCCTGAATGTAAATGACATATCATGTAGTAAAATATAATTTTTTTGCGATGTTTTCAAGTTCTGTGCAATAAACCTTAAAAAAAAATGAAAATGTAAAAATCCGAAATATTAATTTTGCCGCCCCTCTGAAGTGGCGCCTATAAGCAACCTCTCACGTCGCTTACGCCTGAAACCAGCCCTGGTGACCAACACCACCAACCAATGTTTGGTCAAAGCAGCTGATGCACACTTTACACGAATGCACATGAGGATCAAAGAGGCAGTAGCGCTGGTCAAAAACACAAGAGTTGATTGTTAAACGACAATCATTGTTTACATCCGCTATCAGAACTCAATAATTAAAATTGTAGTAGTAATTACTTTGTATGCAACATAGGTCAATTGAAACGTGAATTACCTGTGGTTAGTGACCAATAATAAAATAATAAGGTTATACCCATCGCAAAAATGTCTAAGAGCGAAAAAGAACATGACAAGGGCAGAAAATTTGAATGAGGTTATGTAAAAAGACAAAATTGGGCTACTTTGGAAGAATGCAAAGAACAGTTATGTGGTTCAATGCTGAAATATTTAAAGGAGGAAAAAGTAAATCAGTCTGATGGTGCAGTTGAGAATGAAAATGAAGATGCGGGAAATGGTTTGGCCCAGGGAGAAGATTCTCAAAGCACATCCGGTCACTGCGAGTATAATAATGCTCTGAGAGATATATCTGGCGAAATGTCTACAAAAAATCAGCAAGATTCTGTAAAGTTAATACATTAACCCATTAACGCCGGCCGTCCTCATTTGAGGACGCCTTGTTTAACTACTATTTTGACAAAATGTGTTACAAAGGCTTTCCGTTGTGATTTTATCTCGAATGTGGTGAGTCTCGCGGACTTTGTAGGTGCACACTTCGTCGCGAAAAACGTTTAGTCTGTGATTGACTACCATCGAAAAAGTACGTAAAAAATTTCTCCTACCACTGCAATGAAAGTTGTTCCTCATTAAAATTAGTGGACGTGTTTATAAATTATATACAACGTATTTGATTAAAAATACATTATTTTATCGTAAATAAAACATTTTATAATTATATTTATAGTGTATGTTTTTTTATTTCAACTTATTTCAGGCCGTCCTCATATGAGGACGTTAGGCACATATGTATGTAAATGTTGGTGCATTGTAGGTACAATATTCGAACTTATTACAGATACCGTGCCATGGAGAGAAGGTATTTTTCTCGAGGAAAAAACTTTTATGGACTGGATGAGGCCATCCTTGCTATAATGAATGAAGAATCTAGTGATGACGAAAATTCCAGGGAGTTTCAAATAAATATTATACCACCAACTTTAGATGTGTGTGAGGAATATGCACAACAAAAAAACCATCATGCCTTCAACGTTAGTGTGAATGAGATGAAAACATTTTTTGCTGTTTTATTGCTGACAGGTTACAATAGTTTACCACAAGAGCGAATGTATTGGTCTCTCGATGAGGACTTGGGAGTTCCTCTTGTTTACGATAGCATATCTCGAGATCGTTATTTAGAAATGAATTGATTTTTGCATTTGGCTAATAATAGCGAAATAGGGAATTCTGAAGACCAAATGTTCAAAATTAGACCATTTATGAATATGCTTATAAAAAGTTTTTGCCAATGGGGTTTCTTCCACAAAGATTTTTCAATAGATGAATCCATGGTAAAGTATTTTGGACACAATCCAGCAAAATAATTTATAAAAGGAAAACCTGTAAGGTTTGGTTATAAAAATTGGATGCTTAGCAGTTCTTCGGGGTATTGTTATGTCTTTGATGTGTACTGTGGAAAAAATCATAATCAACCGAAAAATTCCAAATTACCTGTAGGTGCGCGAGTCATGATGGATTTGTTGAACCATGTACCTAATCCCTCAAATCACGTGGTTTTCTTCGATAATTATTTCACCACTTACGCGTTATTGGTATACCTCAAAAGGAATAAAATCAGAGCAATGGGAACTGTTAGAGATAATCAAGTACATAATTGTCCTATTATGCCTTCCAAGTATATGAACAAAAAGAACAGAGGTACCTACGACTACCGTTTTGACGAGAATAACGATATATTGTGTGTAAGGTGGAAAGATAACAATGTCTGCTCTATTCTTACAAATTATCATTTCGTAGAACCCCTGAATTATGTATTATGTACGAAGTTACCTAAGAGATGCCAGGGCAAATAAATGCAATAAAAGATGCAGAAGTAGTAGTAATCCTGAGTTGAGCAACGACAATCACTTTCCAGAGAAACTAGAAAAACAATTAAGATGTTGCGTATGTAACATGAAGGCTAGATGGTCCCGTAAGAAGTGTAAAAAAACATTGTGCTTGGAAAAGGGTTGTTATGAAAAATACCATGTATCTGCCTAGCGTCCTCATTTGAGGACGGCATTTTTTCTAAAATAAATAAAATAAATTCCACTGATTTTTAAAAATATATTGTTTTATTTTGCATTTTTCTAACCAATGAATGAATTAGAACGATTTTCGCCTGGCCATTTTCCCGCAGGCATTAATGGGTTAAAATCCGATGATCTTAACGCAACATATAAATCTATTAGTTACAATCCCGGTGAATGGAATTTTCCAATACAGGATATAGATAGAGTAAATTATATTCTCAAAAGACCGATTTGAGAAGAAAATGTAACTTTCCCAGTGGATGATAAAAACAGGCGTTTCTCCTCATTCCATTACACTATAATTCTAAGCAACAAGGAAAAGCAAGATAGGCATTGGTTGGCTTACTGTTCAAGCAAAAGTGTTCATTGTTTTGCCTGTCATCTATTCTCATCCTCAAGTGTAGCATTAGTATCTCACGGCTGCAATGATTGGAAGAACCTCAGTAGTCGTCTCAAGTCTCACGAGAACAGTTCAGATCACATAGAGGGTCTTGAAATGGTTGGAATCAGAAAAGAGGCTGAAATGCAGGAAGACTATTAATACAGCAATTCAAAATCAAATACAGCAGAAAAGCAATGCTGGCGTGATATTTTGGAAAGTCTCTTGGCCATAATTCAATATTTATCATTGCATAACATGGCATTTAGAGGACATAGGGATAGTTTAGAACAAGAAAGAAGTGGAAACCTTTTAGACCTGGTTAAGTTTACTTCAAAGTTTGATCCTGTTCTTCGAGGACTCTTACAACGCATAGAAGATAATAGTCTTCATAAACATTATTTGGGTTAAAACATTCAAAATGAGTTAATAGCATTGATGGCCAAACATGTTAAACTTGCAATTACTCAAAAGGCACAGCAAGCAAAATATTATTCAATAATTCTGGACTGTACTAGAGACGTAAATCACACCGAACAAATGACGATGATATTGCATCACGTTGATAAAATGTCGGGAAACATTGAGGAACATTTTGTCAGATTTATACCGGTAGAAAAAACTATGGCTGAAAAATTAACAAATTGCATACTTTCAGAAGTCAACAACCTAGGACTGGACATCAAAAACTGCCGCGGAGGACAAGGATACAATAATGGAGCTAACATGAGGGGAGAAAAAAGTGGTGTAAAAACAAGAATACTAGTCACAGTTGGAATTTAGTGTTTGGTGATGCAGCAGTATCTTTTACAAAGGCTAGATTATTTTTTTGTGTTTTGCAAAGACTGTATATGTTATTTTCTGGTTCATCCAATAGGTGGAATGTGTTAAAAGAAAGAGTAAATATTACTGTCAAGCCTTTGGCCGAAACCAGGTGGGAATGCAGAGTGGAGAGTGCGAAAGCCGTCCGATACCAATTAAAAGATATTGCTGATTGCTTAGAAAAACTGTCAGAAATAAGCAGCTATCCTACATTTTGTAGTGAATGCAGTTCGATACAAGAAGAAATTTTGTCCTATGAGTTTGTACTGTTGTTAGTAGTGTGGTACGATATTTTAGTGAAAATAAACCTAATTAGTAAAGTATGGTAAAAGTGCAATATGCAGTTGGACAAGGCATTGAAAAATTTTGAGAAATTTCTATGCTGGCTAAATGATTATCGTAGAAACGGATTTGACTCTGCTCTAGTAACTGCCAATAAAATAGCTGATGAAATGGACATTCTGCGGGAATTTAAACAAATTAGGCTACGTAAGAAGAAAATACATTTTGATTACGAGTGTCCAGACGAAACTAGTGCTAACCCTGCAGACGTTTTCAGAACTGAATATTTTAATGTCATTGTTGACATGATTCGTGCAAGTGCTGGACCTCTATTTAAGGGGTTAAAAACCTACTCCACCAATTTTGGTTTTCTCTACAATATTTCATCTTTAAAGAACAAGTCTGATGAAGAAACTTTATAGTGTTGTAAAAAACTACAAGTGCTACTTACGCTGTCTGAGTCGTCCAACTCCGATATAAATGGCGAAGAATTATTTGAGAAACTAAGAATGTATACCAGGACCATGGGCCCCACAGAAATTTTTTCAGGGGGAGGAGCAAAATACCTATCCATTAGCATAGGTTGCTCACCTCGCAGGGGCTACTTACACAAATGTAGAAAAAAACACGTTTCTAAATTGATTTTTTTAAGCAGGGCCGGCTTTTCATTTTAGGGGAGTAGTATTGCACATCACAGATAAAATGTTTGTTTCTAAAATTCTCCATAAAGTATTACATCTAATGTTATTAGCAACGCGAGTTAATTGCTGAGATAGATATTGAAAGATTCCAAAATACTCAGCGATGTAGGTTTTTTCGTTATAGATAAAAGTAGATTGCCTACATTGGATCAGGACCATTCTTTTCGTTTATATTTGAAATATTCAATTATTTGTTGTTTTCAGTCGCACAGTAGAAGTAAAACTCCCTCCCCCACTGGCTGTGCGCTTGCTTGCAGTACTGCCCTGCTAAAGTTTCAAAAATTGATATCTCTGCTACTTTATATTCCAGCAAAGGGCACTTGGAATAATGCCAGAGAGCAAATAATTACTTAAATGTGTTCCGTCTTTTCTTCTTCCGTTTTGCGAATGGGTTTCCGGGAAGCCTCTCAGCAAGTGCTCAGATTACTTGTTCCTTTACTATTGATTATACAGAACCCACATGGCAACAAAACTGTCGGGAAAATTACATCCAGTCATCTGGATTCCTTATATTTCTTACAATCAACATTCGGAAATACAGTTTCAACAGAGGGAGTATGGGAGTTTTATTGCACTCAAAACATTTACTTGCAGCCACACTTCAGCATATATTTGCCCAGCCGCAAATAAAACAAATATTTTTAGAAAATGCAGGGTCCGGTGCAGTCACATCGTTGACATCGCGATCTGTCAGCTCTGCTTGTGCCAGCGTAAACTTTAAAATGCCATATGTAAATTTTTTTGGGAAATGTAGGGGGGGGCAAGTGCCTCCTCTTGCCCCTTACTGCGGGCGCCCATGACCAGGACTGTACCTCCAAATATAGACATTTATGATTCACTAAAATATGTTATAGATAATAATTTAGTTGAAGTTTATCCTAATGTTTATGTAGCATTAAGAATGATGTTAACAATTCCAGTTACAGTTGCTTCAGCAGAAAGATCTTTTTCAAAATTGAAATTAATAAAAACTTACCGTAATTTTCCGATTATAATATGCAACTAATATAATACACACCCATGTTTTCACAAGTGAAATGTGAAAATTCTCTTATCACTGTATAATACGCACCTATTTTTTTTGTAAAAGATCAATGTAATTTTACTTTACTATGTGGAGTATCGGGGCAGTTCTCGCCTTGCTGCCAAATGAGATAGGTGTGAGAGAGTTTACAAGAATATCACGTTACGTTCTGACTCTCCCATTAAAGATCGCTACACTGTATAAAAACATTTTGTCTCAATGTCCCCTTTTGTATTAATCTTGTAGGTTGGAATAAGAGTTCGCACTTTTCTGCCAAACTAGATATGTGTGAGAGATTTTATGAAAATATCACGTTATGTTCTGACTCCCATTAAAGAATGATACAATGTATAAAAACCTCAATGTTTCCTTTTGTATTAACCTGGTTTGTTGGAATAACAGTTCGTCCTTTGCCGCTCAGCAACATTGTTTATGTGAACATCAAGTCCAATTCATACAAGTCGATCAAGGTGTGTAAAATGTTCTCGGCGACGCAATTTACATAGACTATGAGAGACAACACAAGATCGCCGAGGAACTGTTTGAGGACAGTGAGGGGAGTGGTAATGAATTCCTAGGCTTAAGTAATTCTGACAGCTAAAGTAAATAAATAAATATTCTTATTTTTGTTTTGAAAAACAATATTTAAAGGAATTCTATCAAAATGCATTGAAATATATGATTTATTGGTAAAAACATGTTCAAAAATATAAATTATTTCCATACTGAAAAAAGTTGTATGCGTTTATAACCATATATCATATGCGCTCTAACTTTTTGTCAGCTATTTCGAGAAAAAAATGAGTATTATAATCGAAAAATTACGGTACTTAAGATCTACTATGTGTCAAGAGAGATTATTGGCATTGGCAATTCTGTCTATTGAACATAATTTAGCTTCAAAATTAGATTATTCCTCTGTTATAGATGAATTTAGCACTACCAAATGCAGAAAAATTAAATAAAATTGTAATTGTACCTATCTAATAAATTGTTGTGATCCTATATTGATGTTTTATTTCACTTCATAATATCTGAAATTTTCTTCCCATGTCAAAGGGCCTCATGTATGACTTTCGCCTAGGGCCTTGCTAGCTCTAGAGCTGCCTCTGCAACAGATACAATTGTATCGCTTAATGATCAGACAAAAAATCAAAATATCCCTTTAAATATCAGTTTTACGAAAATAGTTTCAAACAAAACCTATAGAAAATTACATTGTCTACAACTTTGATAATGTCAAATATTTTCATAAATTGAGTTCTAAAGTGGATATTTGAAAAAAACAAGTTAGGAAAGTGTACAACGTATCACAAATGGGCGTGTTTCATGCAATGGAGTATTAGAAAGAAATTATATACCTGTACGTAAGGGAAATTGCGTTTTAAAGTTCTTTTCTTCATCATAAATAGTCCATTTTCATCCTATTTAATAATATTACATGCACACGTAAGGAAATTAAATGTTTGTTTGGGAGATTGTTTATGTTAGCAACAATGAAGTAACCATGCAAGAAATTTTCTAAGTTCAACTCGAATTAAGATATTCTGGTTTGATTTTCTCGATAACAGCTACTCCTACGATAAAAATGTATAGGGAAGGAAATATTATTCTTTACCATTTCTAAAACTTTTATTTGAAAAATATTTTGATATGAGCAATACTTTACGAGATATGACAAAAATTTCATTTTTTGTCACCAGTAAAGTGGTACCCCTGATTGGCGTACGAGATTCATTTTTGCGATTTTCTTCTTATATTTGATTGGAAGTCCTTAATATCAAATTTCATGAAAATCGGTTCAGTAAAAGCCGAGAACGAACATGCAGACGGACGGACGGACGGACGGACGGACGGACAGATGGACGGATGGACGGACGGACCGACCGACGATAATAAGCACTCACGCTGTAAGCGAAACACGCCTAAAAATGGAAATGAGACAAGAATAAACCTCCACTTCCTGGTGACCAGTTTCAGCCAAAGCCTATTCAGAACTTGAGTTACAAATAAAAATCTTAAATATAAAGTTTTGTGCTGATCTGATTATTAGTTTATGAGGTAGAGGGCAAACAAACCTATCACACACACATGCAGACATCGAATAAATAGTGAACACATACTCAGGGGACCTCAAAACGTGTATTTCCGTTGAAATACAAAATTAGAATTTTATCACGAATACAATACTTTCTCCTATACCAGTTAGTGGTGCCCATGCTACGGCCTGCTGGTCACATCCTTTTTAACAATTAAAGGACACAATGCAACATAAAAGGAAAATAGAAAATTATAAAAACAATATATTTTGTGTTTGTCTCTCTAATCTCATAATAGATGAATGCATTTAAAACTTATTAGGTAATTTCAACTCACAACCAATTCCTTAATTTCCTTAAGTTATTTTCTTAAACTGTTTTCGACTGGATGTCGCCTGCGAAGAATGCAGAATTGAGCTATGTGGCCCACAGTGAGTGCAGCAATGGGTTATGTGACCTTTGGGACAATAAGTTTGTGCACCACTGTCCTGTATGTATGGAGAAAGTAAAAATGAATGCCTTATGGTCAGGTCTCATCCATCTATCCGTTTGCATGTTTCACTTCTGAAACTACAGGGCGAATTTTCATGAAGTTTGGTGTTGAAGACTTCAGGGCAAAGAAAATAAGGAAATGATGTACTTAAATGGTTCACATAATCAAATTAAGAGAGTCACTACTGGAGACAAAAAAATAAACTTTCCATCATATCTGGAAAAATATTAGTCATACCAAAAAAGTTTACAGATGAGATTTGTAGAACTAGCCAAGTAAAATTTTTCTTTCCCTATACTTTTAGCAAGTTTTCTTAAAAGAAAAAATGTGCTTATGTGATCACTCTTGTCTGTTCGTCCATCTGTCTGTGGACAATCAACTTTTATGTTTCAAGAGATATTTCGAAATTTATTTTTGAATTTGATAGTCCTTAAAAATTGATGGGAATGATTGATCCAAAGATCCTTAGGCAACAGGCATAAGCTGTGATGATGGGGAATGTGGAGACAGCCTTTATCATGAAAATCAAACAAGAAAGTCCTGATTCACTATAAACTTAGAAGCAAATAGAATCTTTCTAGAAACTGAAGTAAACTAGATCTGGCTATATATGTGTAATAATTCCTTCCATGCATGCAAAGAATTCAGTGAGTGAATGGAAATGGATTATCTACAACAAAGAAATGTATGTAAATAAATTTATTTTCCTTTTGTGTTTACAATAAAAGATACCAACTGCAAATAGTTCATATCTATGTGCCAACTCCAAATATGTAAATGAGGAAGTATAACATTTCTTTCAAGAGATTGGAGAACTGTATGGCAAAATAAGCTGCCATCTATAAGTGCGCATAAGTGAATTGAACATGAAGGCAGGAGAACAAAAAGGAAGATGAAAATGCAGTTGGAAAATGGAGTCTGAAATGATCAAGGAGACTGACTTGTAGAATATGCTTAATGTACCAGCCATTACATAATAAACATCTTCTAAAAGATGAGCTCAAACCTATATAAATAAAATTGTAACCTCTGTCTGTACATTTGTTTTTTTGTTGGAGTTTTACTTTTTTGTGTGTTTTGCAAAACAAGAAGACGTTTGAACCGGTTTGCAGAATTGTTGTCTGTCTGTTTGTTTGTTACCGCATCATGCAAAAACGGCTGGTCGAATTTTTATGAAACTTGTAGTGCATCTTTAGACTGGTCTAACTTAAAATATAGGCTATGTGGTGTATCTCAAAAAAAATTTAAGTGGGGGTTTGGGGAGGCATCGATTTGGTTTTTCGACGATAACTCTCGAGTAAATTATCTTAGGAAGTTCAAATTTGATATTTGTCACTTTCAATACAAGTATAAGATCAAGTTTGAGGATGAGCAAAATCAGACCAAGGGGAGGAGGGTTGTGGGGGGGGGGGGGGGGGGGCACCTGTTAAGAGAAATCGCTGATTTCAAGCTAATGGTTGATTACATAGAAGATGTATAAATAAGAAATATTTTAGGAAAACAATTTGGGTAAATATTTTAGGAAAATGTCTGTCTGTCTGTCTGTTTGTTTGTTTGTTTGTTTGTTACCGCATCACGCAAAAACGGCTGGTCGAATTTTTATGAAACTTGCAGCGTATCTTTAGACCGGCCCAGCTTAAAATATAGGCTACTATCTGGAGTGCCTGTTGAATTTCAACGGATTTAGTGAATCTAAAACTTCAACCGTGTAACATGTACGCATTGCAAGTATAAGATAGTACACAGTTATAACCGTCGAATAAAGCAAAAATGAAGAAAACCGCTCTGCATTTTCCTATTTAGATGAATGAAGGAAGAAAATCTTGCACTGTGAAAAATCGAAAATAACGTATAAACTCCCTCCCCTCCCTTCCACCCTCTCCTTCCCTTCTCCCCCTCCCTTCCCATCTCCTGCCCTCCCCCTCCCTTCCACCCTCTCCTTCTCTTCTCCCCCTCCCTCCCCCTCTCTCACTCTCCCTCCCTCCCACTCCCTCCCTCTCCCGCCCTCCCCCTCGCTCCCTCCCCCTCGCTCCTTCCCTCTCACTCCCTCTCCCTCTTAAATGTATGAAGGGATTATATAGTCTCAATATAAATGCATTAGAATCTCAATTTCGGCAACAATGGGAGTTGTCATGGTAGCTTATAATTGGTATTGTAATAAAACTGATAAAATCACGTATTTTATTGATTCTAACCGCATTTCTATGTGAATTAGACCAGAATTCGGAATATGTTATCAATAAAAATAAACTTTGTTCTTTCCTGCAAAGAAGTATCCAAGTCTCAAGTTTGTACCATGATTTTAAGTAATTTTAAAATGCAAATTCAAAGTAGTCTACACTCAACCCTGTATTTCAGTTGCAGGACTCGGCAAAATACGTGACGTTCAATAATTAAATCGTTCGCCAATTCGAATCAAAGTGACGATCAGAAACAAAACCTTGACCATTCACTAAGTTAGGATGTAAGGAAGAATCGTAACAAATTTGGTTATTCTAGCTTTTATCGTCTAGGAGGAGTTCCATGAACAAACCAACAAACACACCTTTCAAAATATATTATAGAAGATTATTGGTGAAATTATATAATACGGAGCTCTTTATTTTTCATAAAGTTTTGTTCAAATTTATTTGTTTTCCATTTCCTCAACATTTAAATTTATGAGCCATGCTTGATGAAATAAGGTGAAATTTTTTTTATTAGACTGTCAGTGGCAGTAACTACATTTTACTTTACTTGCAACAACATTTCTTTCGGTTATGTATTTTAACCCTTTAATGTATAATTTTGATATATCAAAACAAACTTTTTGAACCTTGACTGAGGTTGTCAGATTTAACCTGCATTGTTAAAATAAATTCCTGATAGTGTGGCATTCTAGAAAGAGCACATCAATTTCCTCTTGCCACTCTTCTCTATCCTTTCAATTTTTTGTAGAATGATTCTGGGAACATCCCTTGAAATTGTATTATGCAGTTAAGGGTTAACAGTGCTGTTGTCCAGGAATAATTGCTCATTAATTAGAGAATTTTACATTTTTGTAGAAGTTTCCTTTTATAAATGAAATAAAAGTTGGTTTTTATTTCTATAAATAGTGCCTCTACATGCATTCCAAAGTGGGGCCACTTGATGCTGAGCTAGGACCAACCGGTAAGCCACGTCTTCAGTTGAGCCATGTGAAAAACACTTATACCAGATGGCATTGCCTTTATATCGATCTTGCATTTCGACCTGAAGGTGCAGGACATGCAGTGATTGTAAGTGATCTTTTTCTATGTAAATCTGTGTAAATATAAAAAGCACCATCCATGCTATTGAAAGTTGAATTATTCTATTTAATGCCATGTAGTATTTTATTTTTATAGATGAGAATGTAATTTTCATTAGTCTTTAGGATGTGCATTTAATCTTCTCTTCATATTCTATATTTCCAAGAGCAATGTCCATCCCACCTGTACAAAAAATACTTTTATTTGACTAATCATCATAACTTTAAAATGGATTATATGAAGAGAAAGAACTCAGTTAGCATTAGAGGTGGAGATGATATTTCTAGCTGAAAATTGATATTGGCTTATTTGCCTCAATATTGCTTGATAAATTACTTAATGACTGAAGTTTTCTTATCTATTCATATTGGTGAATTCAAGTAATTGTGAGATTTTTACATATTCTTGCAGATATAATTAAATAATCTTCTTCTTCAAACATCTTATTTCTATAAAATAGAATTGGATTTTAGAAAACCAAAAAGCATCAATGTAAATACGGTACATTTAGACTGTTCATTTGGAGTCCGGCAAACTAATGTTTGAAGCAATTTCTAATGTCTCATTGTACAAATTCCAATAGCTATCTCATCAAAGTCCTTTATTTTTACTGATTGTTTTCATGCAATTTTTATCTCATCATGTCATCCAGTCATAGGTTATACTGAGCACTAGAGAAAACATATGAAACAGTGAAGATTCAACTGGATGTATGGACACATTGTGTGCTTGTTCCATCTTAAATTCTGTTAATCCAAAGGTTTTCCTCATGAGCCTTGGATCATTGCTTCTGTAATATCCATGTTTTGCATGGTATACTTTGTTATCCTTTTTTTTAAGTACTGTCATATACTGTCATATAGTAAACATTGGCACTAGGGTTTTTATAAAAATTCATACAAAGATGCATAGTAAAATAAAATTCAACTTCAGCTAATGGAAATCATTTACAGTTGAAATTTAGTATACACTCCTAAGTTAACAATGCAGATATTTTTTCCACTTTTTAATTTTTCTGAAAATTATCTTAAAACAACTTAATATATTTATAATTATGGTTAAATACAATCATTTTTCACTCAATCATTTATTTATCCACTTAATGCAAAAAGTTCCTTATTTATTTCCAGCCAAATAGAAGGCTGATGATTAATCACTCTGATACAAACCAATGCTTATCAGTGGAAAATGCTTACTGGTTCAAGACTTTATTTGGAATGGTAAGTTCAAATTTGTAAAATCTTAGGTTTGACCAGTCATTTATTTATTTTCATGTTGTTATTTTTCCATTTCAGGAATGTGAAGTAGCTTTACATACATAGCTTGATGTCCATAAAAAGGAAATGGCCAAAAATATTTGGGAGATTGTCACCCAAGACATGATGAAAATAAAGTGGCTGCAAGGTCCTTCAAATGATTGCCATTGAAGTAAATGCTGTAGATCTCAATCTTTACAAATCTCAAGATTTATTGAACTTATATTGGCTGTCATTTACTTTTCATATTTCATTCATACATGATTTTGAATAACATTTCATCATAAAGGTTTTTTATGAATACAATATTTTAAAAATTAGCTCAGCAGAATGGAAAGAGGTATAAATTTTCTTTAAAAACTGGATTTTTGGAAATTTTATGAATGACCGCTTGCAATTATTCATTACACATATCTCACACAATTAAAAAAATGGGTCAGATTCAAGATGAGCTGGTAAAACAAGACATTTTTTATGCTTATACTCATACAAACATGTTTATATAATTATCATAAGACAGTTTTTCATGAATGCTTATTTTGAATAATCTCGGTGGTGCTACATTTTATATTATCTTGCTTAAATAACTCTGGAATTTTACACTCAATATAAAAGTTCATTCGCCTCCACCAGCCTTACATTATAGTGCACATGAGGGCTTGTACCCAATCATATACATGGTATATACAGAACTTTGATGAACATATCTGTGCACTTGGTTATAAATGCTAAAAAAACACGTCATCACAATAGGCCTTTTCAATTAGAAAACAAAGAAGTCTCAATGAAAAGTTTTACCTATTTTGCCATTGGCCTTAATGACTTCATGGCAATGGTTTTCTACAACCATATATAAAAAATGAGATCCTTTTTATGAGATGAGATACAAATAGTGTGATCATTGCTCAGTGATTTTGGCATGATATGGTTACATTTGGCATGGAATTTTTCAGTACTTAAGGGGAGCACTTGGAATCAACTGAGACCATTCATATAATGCACTGGTTGTTCTCTCCCCCACATTTTTCCTCATAATTCTGTACTCATTTCATGAGATGGTTCAGTTACACTGGGTGCTGATGTATCCTCTTGTACAGAGGTATATGGGGAAATAGAGGAAAATGTTCCATTGCATGAAGGTCTTCCTGTTTCTTCTTCTCTCCAGTCAGAACTTAACTGTGTTGCCTGCAAAGATTCATGATTTTGACTCGAATATCAATATCTTCCAAAGAAGACTTTTTTTACTTGTTTCTAAGTTATTATATTTATCATATAATTTATTGTGAATGCAATTTGTTTAGTCATTTTCACTGACAACAGCTTTAATATAAAAAAGTAGTTTAAATAAACTTTCAGCTATATTATAGGGTAAAACAGCATTGAGAGTTATTTTGTTCATTTATCAGATTTAGGTTAAGGACATTCTTCAAGCACAGTTAGTAATGCGTGCATATGTGCAAAGTAATTATTTTTCTGGTGGTAATTAATATATATTGATTAGTTTTAATAATAACGAGTGCACCTGTGCAGGCCATGCATTTCATGCTCACCATTAGAATGACCTTCAGGTATGTGAATTAAAAGTATTGTAAGTACTGTGATGTCATTGGCAAAAATTTTCTAGTAGTTTTCCCAAAGTTATGCCATACTCACTGATATGTGCTTTGGATGATAGGTGTCAAGATAAGCTCTAAGCTGGACGATCGTGCTCTTCGCAGGATCTGTCCTTCCCCCTGACGTCTACCCTGAGCATTTCTATGGTCCTCTTTGTGGTCTCCAGTCTATGTTTCCAAATAAAATCATACAATGAAGGGTATTAGGCTGGCATTCTGTAGGATGGTGTGGCAGTCAGTTGTATAACAACAACTTAGTCTTGAATGTCATATTACTGGCAAAAAAGTTTTTTCTCATAATCTATATGAGAAACATTTATAGCCCATTGCATCCAACTACTTCAATACAGGGTGAACCAAAATGAATGGGACGATTACAGTTTGAATTATTTAATTAACTAGAGCAGTTACAGCAGTGAAATAACTTCGTACATTTGGAGAAACACTTCAAGATTTTCCTATAAGTGTTCAATATGTGAACCATGAGTAACACGGCATATGTCCCAACGATACTGACATTCCTCCCAAGTGCGCAGTAGCATAGGTAGATCGACTCGAGCGTCTGCATCTGAAATTCTGCATCGCAGTTCTTCCAGGGACCATGGCATTGGTGGTGTGTAAACATAGTCTTTGACAAACCCCCAAAAAAAAAGTCGAGAGGAGTCAGATCTGGTGATCGTGGTGGCCAAGGTTTCGGACCACCTTGTCCTATCCAACTTTCAGGAAGCTTTTCATCCAGAAATTTTCTCACGTCCAAGTGATAATGTGGTGGCGCCCCATCCTGCTGAAAGAGTAAACGGCCAGGAAAGTCGTCTTTCAGCTGGGGCCATAACCACAATTCCAACATGTCTACATACGTTATGCCAGTAATGGTACGTTCAGCAAAGAAAAAGAGACCATAAACCTTATCCTTGGAAATTGCACAAAACACGTTCACTTTTGGTGAGTCACGCATGAACTCCACATTGCCATGATGATTCTCACTCCCCCAGATACGCACATTCTGTCTGTTAACTTTTCCACTTAGGTGAAAAGTGTCTTCGTCACTGAAGGCAAGATAGAAATCAAGTGTATTGTCTTCTTCCTACTGAGTGATAAAGTTTTCACAGAAAGCCTGCCTTCTCACTTTGTTGTCTTCTGATAGCATTTGCAACAGCTGCAACTTGTAAGGCTTGAAATGAAGTCTCTTACGGGGAATCCTCCACACTGTTGTTTTTGGGATTCCGAGTTCAGTGCTGTCTCTTCGAGTTGACTTGCATGTACTTCGGACAAACACTTCTCTGATTTGATTGACATGTCGTTCACATGTTGATGGCCGACCAGAGCTCTTACCCTTACAGATGCAGCCTTTATTCACGAAGTCGTCATACCAACACCTGATTGACTTCTTGTCTGGTGGATCAACACCAAATGTTGTTTGAAAATGCTGTAGGACTGTAGTCACGGATTTTGATTCATGAAACCACAAACAACCATGTGCTTTTTGCTGCTGAGTCGCCATTTTACATTTAGTGATGGCGATAGTGCTGCAGTGGCCAATAGGTGAACTACGACATGTTCCCGGGAAACTTGAAGTGTTTCTTTTTATACATAAAGTTATTTCATTGTTGCAAGCGCTCTGGTTCCTTTAATAAGTAAAATTGTAATTGTCCCATTCATTTTGGTACACTCTGTATAAAGTAACTAGGAGAGCCACCAAGCAAGCATTAGCCTACCATAACCTTGTAAATATTGAAAATAATTTAATGAGAAGCTAAGGGCTGTTATTCTTCAGAGAGGGTAATGCTGCCAATGAATCATTTCATAGCTCAACATTTAAAGCACATTTCATGCTCATGATCTACAGATAGGCACCAGAAAAACTGTATTTTTAATAACAGTAAAATTTTTATTTCTATATAAGCCTTCTGTATATTCACCACTACTAAGCATCTACACTAGTAAACAGAACCAAACTTTAATTTTTAATTGAGATAAATATCGTAAAACTGTATTCATAAAAATTTAGCCTCCCATATTAATAAAAATTGCAATTGTTTTTTAATGCCATGAGGTTTAATTGCAGAAATTATTAGCAACCATCAAGGTGGTAATGTTAAAGAGAAATTACAAATGCTAATAGTACAATACTCACATTGGTTTTATTGGAATCCTTGAGAGGAGGCCTGTGGGATTGAGCCCATCCTCCATCAGCCCCTGCAGGCCCCGACCGTATACTTCGCATGCTCCCAGCAAGCCGTGAGAGACCCCGTGGACCCAAAGCAGACGTTTCTCCCCCAACACCAACACCACCACCACCTATACCACCACCTATGGCTCCCCCACTCCCTACCAATTGCTTGTGGTCATCCCAGCTTTTGTGGTAGTTAGCTGCACCAGGAGAAGGTGGAGGAACAAGGCTTTGGTTTGTCGTCTTAGGAGAGGGTAAGGGCAATTGAGGTCGTCTAGCATAATGTTGGCTGGAATTTGTTGCTGAGGTTTGTAATCTTTGGGAGGTGGGGGTGGGATAACTGCCAGGAGAGTATGTGATATGCCTTGGGGAGGAGGATGAGGAGTTCTCTGGAGATAGCCAGCCACCTAAGCCAGGGTGGCTTCGCTTGAGGTCGTCAATAGGGTTAGTGTGATTTCCCAAGCTACGATTAGATGCTGTGGTTCCATGGCGGTCTGGCTGCTTATGTGGTGGTGTTGTGTGGTGACTGATTTGTTGACTAGATTTAAAAGCCATGTGTCCTGAATGCCCAGATCTCATGGTTGCCAATGGGGAAGGTGTAGGATATGTTTTGCTGGTACTCACAGGCTTGGTAAATGCTGCTGAAATCCTACTGGTCTGCAGATACCTGGAGCTTTCATTGTTCCTGCTTAAAGGTGAGGAAATTTAAACGTAACATTTTTTACTGCATATAGTCAGATTGGTGGCAATTAAAATCTTTCAAGACAAAATCACATCAAGTCTCACCTTCCATTATAAACATAATCTTGAGAGTCAGCACCTAGTCCAGAGTCAGAATGTTCATGGTATGCACCATCATGGTGCTTGGATGAGGACCCTGAACTCATAGAAACTGAAGAAGCATGCCCATTTGGTATGTTACCATTACCTAAAAGTTTCCCTGCATTTCCATACAGAGCTGAACTGAAGGTAATTCCAGGAGTGTAAATACTGTTAGTGAGTTTATGAGCTGAATAATTAATTCCAGCTTGACGGTGAGATGAATGCCCAGAAGTAGGATTATTAGATGATCCAGATGCACCAGCTCTGTAATAAAGATTTTTCAATCAATAAATAAAAATTTATTTTTCCCTAACTCCCTTGAATTAAAAACCCAAATCACATGGTTCACTTAAATCACTTGAGTATCATTACTTTCAATTCACATAATAAACAGAAAATGGAAGAATAAAAAAAAATTAAATAGAGTATGAAGAGGTAAATGCAAGTTAGTATTCTGCTCATTTTATTTTTTAAATTTCCACTCTCATGTAAATAATCATGTCACAGTTTTTAATAGAAACATTTATTTAAATAGTTTTTAAATTTAATAATGCTGTTAAACTAATTTTTTCATAAAATGAGTATTTGCATTAATAATTTACCTGTAACTTGCATTGGAGAAAGATAAAAGTCAACATCCTATGAAGGTCTGAAATTATGCATCAAACATTGGAATGTAATTTCATCTAAAGATAAATCCATATTCTTACAAGAATCATTTTATTAACTCAGATTGTAGGAACAGGTAATACAATATTTTTCTTTACAATAATTTTCATAAATCTACAATACAACTGTGAGATCAGGTGTCAAAGAAATTTGAAAAATACTACAGCCTTTCATTAAAGCTGTAAGGCTGGCAATATTTTTCAATAATTTATTTGTGTATAAATAGCGTTGTAAGCGTAAAAGTTTTATAATTTATTTTAGCTTATCAAGTACACATAAAAACAATTTGGTTGGATTAATTTAGAAAAAATATAGGCATATCAAAGCTTACATTTTTTCATTATATAAAAGAATGTCATGCAATGAAGTACATAAAATGAGTCTAAAATACATACGAGGGTTATAAACAAGGACATAACAATCAGGCATTCATTACAGAAATCAAGAAAAAGAAAACACGAGTGACAAACATGATATAAATAACAATAATTTCACATAATATTATGTAGCCTTCAGATGAAGAATCCTGACTGGGGCTCTTTGTACCTTGGCAAGTGGTTACTTCTCACTGATCCAGCTGGACTATGGTTATTTGTGGACGGATTAGAATTCTTCATTAGGTCAGCTAAACTGTCTGA
The DNA here is from genome assembly GCA_036926305.1 of Uropetala carovei. NCBI lineage: Eukaryota > Metazoa > Arthropoda > Insecta > Odonata > Petaluridae > Uropetala > Uropetala carovei. The sequence continues at coordinate 218,205 of JAXCHB010000188.1, read as the reverse complement.
TATGTTAGTGGAAGCAAGATTCCCATTGCCATCTCCAACAGGAGATAATGGGCTAGTGGTTGTGCTTTCTTGGGAGCCAGCTGGATTTCCATTTGGTGGACCAGGACCAAGGCCACCTTGCTGAGGTGGTGAATATGGAGGTGGTGGACTGTCTCCACTATTGGGAGGCTGGCACCTCTCATCCAATGTGGAGCTGAAAAATCAAATTATGGTTACTATGCATGAAAGTATATTGGCTGAAGGAAAAATTTAATGATTTAAAAGTTATTTATAACCTTTCAATCATGGTATTACTGTAATTCTTTGGTAGTAATGAATTTCTGTCGGCAATGAAATTACATATTGTCTACTGAATCTTGTTGTACTTACTACACAAATGGAATGACTCCATGTAACCTCAATAAAACTAGTAAAGCCAGTGACATAGCTACCAGATAGCAAGAGTAGGCAATGCCTAAGGGCCCTCAAACAAAAGGGGCCCATATGTTGTGCTGAAATTTTCAATTGTCATTATCTTTGCAAATGCAAAAGCAAGGAAAAAGACATTTTAAGCTAAATTTTTTAGTCCTTATATATCCTGTGCTGCATAATAAACTAGTGGTTGGTATTCTTTCACCTCTTTCTCAAGAGGGCCCCCACCACAGAGAAAAATAAACACCAATAAAATATATTTAAAAAATCTTTTATTAAAATATTTCCGCTTTTATTTATTTTAAGCTAATTTTTTAAATCCTTAAGCTGGATTTACATTGGTCGATCTGGGCCGCATGGCGAAAATCGCCAGTGTAAACAGCGATGTGGCCAGAGTAGACCAGCCCTCTACTTTCATGTGGTGCGACTAGGCCGCACAGCGCCGCACGGCCTTGTCACCCGTGTAAACTCCCTTGCTGCAGCCAACGCGAGTAGGCCATGTGGCACCTCATGGCTTAGTCGCCCATCTAAACTGCCATGCTGCTACTGTGCGGCAGTGGGCGTGTAGCAGTCCAGCGGGTAAGAGCTAGCAATCAGTTCTTGGCTGTTTTTGTCTTTGTTTTTGTTTGTTTTTTTGTTTCTGCATGGTTTTGTGTTTTTTTGGCTATGGCTAAGTGGAACAATTGGGGCATTTTCAGGTTTTTGAAATTCTATGAGCAGCATGAGTGTTTGTGGAATCCAACAGTGGCTCAGTACAGGAATGCAGGACAAAGGCAAGCAGCACTTCAAAAGATCATTGAAGAAATGAATTTGGATGTGACTGAAAATGAAGTGAAAGGGAAAATTAAAAATATAAGAACAACCTACCGTAAGGAACTGGGCAAAATCAACAAATCAAAAAAAAGTGGCTCAGGAACAGATGATTTATATGAACCCAGTCTTTTATGGTTCAAGGAGGCTGACCGATTTTTGCGAGTGGCTGTTGAAGCAAGACCCAGCTCCAGTAACATGGTAAGCATTTTTTATTCAATACAAGTTATTAAAATTCTTTTCTTTCTTTCTTCTTCCTAAAAGATGGGAAATATGTCTTTGTTTTTCAGAAAATATGGCCAAAATATTGTCCCAATGAGAGGTTATTTGGTTATTCTCCAATAAACAAAGACATTTTCCACTGTTTATTATGACTTTAAAAGTCATATTTGACATTTTAATTTTTAATTTTAATATTATTATTAATTACCTTTTAGTCACTTCATACATACTGAATAGGCCTATAATAACAATAATAATAATGGTAAGCATTTTTAAGACAAATTGTATTTCATGTACAAAGATTGAAGTTCTTTCCAAACTTCATAATACCCTTCCCTTTGTTTCAATACAAATAGTAATATGACAATTGAAAACATTTTTTAAAACTATTCAAATAGTATGCAGAATGGTGTATGCTAATATCAAATTTCTTCATGTCTATTTCCAAACTATCGGTAATAGTATTATCAACACCACAATGACTTTATGCTAGCAGGGTTTTAAATTAGCTTATCATTCTATCTTGCCATGGCACTGCACCATTACCACTGAAGTAATCTGCTAGTCTATCATGAACTGTGGCAGCTTCCCTAGAATGGTTGTTGCTCGAAGTAGTCATTTCCACCTCAGCTATTCCAGTTCCTGGAAGAACAGTTCTCCAACTTCCTGGAACAATTGTCCCACTCTCCAAATCTTCTTCATCAACAATGCCTCTAGTAAAGTAAGATGATGCCCCGGTGGTCCGTAGCCAGTTATGTAGGACGCATGAGGTTCGAATGATGGTGTCGATTTTATCTAAAGATACTGGTATTGGCATCTCAAAGATTCTGAATCGTGACGTCATTATCCCGAAAGTGTTCTCAACAATCCGCCTGGCTCGGGACAACCTGTAGTTGAAGATTTTTTGCTGCCGTGACAATGTCCCAATCTTAGGATAGGGTTTCATGATGTCTTTCCTCAATGGAAAGGCATCATCAGCAACAAACACAGCATTCTGAGGCAAATATAGCGTATTATTAAGTAATGCTTTGTTGAAAGCTGAACTCTTGAAAATAGTGGAATCATTCATCCGACCATTTGTGCCCACATCAATGTAAATAAAACAGTAATTAGCGTCTACCACAGCAAGTAGTACTACACTGTAAGTTCCTTTGTAGTTGAAGTAATTGGAGGCTCCATGTGGAGGATTGCGAATGCAGACATGCTTTCCGTCCAAAGCCCCACAACAATATGGGAAGTGCCACCGCCAGAAGAACTCTTTTTGTATTTTTTCCCATTCCTCACATTTACTAGGCACCTGAAAACAAATAACGTACATGTAAAAGACAAAATCAGCAAACACACACACATTTTTGCCACAAATCTATTTTTGGTTCTTTTGTTTTCAGGACACGAACCGAAAGAATGTGGAAACGGCTGATTTGGATAGTTTGTTAGGGCAATCCCAACCCAGCATTGACCTAACTACTGATGACGGTGAATCATCTAAAGAGTCGAGAGAAGAAAAAACACCTAGAAAAGAGTTTCGATCAACTTCCAAAAAAGGAGAAAATTGACATCTACCGACTTGGCATCAATTCAAACCACTATTTCAGATTTAAAAACCATAGCACATTCACAAAAGGAGGATGAATTTGACACTTTTGCAAACTACATTGCAACTCAATTAAGGAAGCTTCCTCTGCGACGTGCGCTAATGTGCCAGACAAAAATACAAAATTTTTTGGCTGCAGAAAGACTCAAAAGTTTATCAGACGTGTTGGACCCCTTTCTCATCAGCCCTCTTGAGGCTTCATATAGCAACATAAGTAACGACTTGTACAATTCCGAATGTGAAACAGGAGACTTCCTCTCAAATGCCTTAAATGTTATAAGTGATTAGTAGTGAATAGCTTTTAAAATGAAGACAGCGTTGAGGCAGTAATTTTTAAATTTTCAATTGTTTAACTGTTTTAAAATTTTAAATGCCAATTTTGTAATACCTAGCAAAAATTTTCCCAAAGTTTTTCTCTTTTTTTATCAATTTAAAATGTATTGTACTTGAGGCCTAATTGTATGCTACTAGCATCATTTATAGATAAATAAAAGAAGTTTTCTGATGTAGAAGTGTTTACTTTAATTCTATTTTTTAAAGGCCTATTGTATCTATATCTATAGTTCACCCTGCAAGCCACCGCAATGGTGTGTGGCAGGGGGTGCAATAGCACCAAGGGAAAGCACATAATAATGAATAGTATCACTCTATGTCGGCTGATTTCTTTTCGTAACTTCTGTTCTGCTCAGCTATCATTCTAGGGAAAAACAAGCCTTTGTACCTCTCAGTCCTACCGGCTATCTCTCTTATTTTACGAGGATGGTCCATTCTACCAATATAAGTTGGCGCTCTTATTATTTCTTCCACATCGCTGGAGAATATATGCGTTCTAGATCTTTCAAGGAGTTTTAACCTAGAGTGTGATCGGCGCTCAGTTAGTGATTCCCTGTATCAAGCCTGTAACACTTTTGTTTCTATCATAAGAATTTTTGACGAATCTAGGGCTTTTCGCTGCACTCTTTCTAACTCTGAGATTGATGCTTTCTCATATGGATCCCATATTGAAATTCCAAGCACCTGTCCTGTGAGGCAAACAGTGAAACAACTTTCTCAAAAAATGAGTCTTTGTTCTTCATCTTTACCACAGACGAGACTCTATTGAAATCACGGCTAAATTTGAGTCTTTTTTCACCAGTGGTGTTCCGATAGTAACTTTTAATTATCTTCAATGCCGAAAATTATCATTCCACTGTTGCTGTCGATACTGGAATTGTACAGATAAGTTCTAAAAGATGTGCTGTTTGAGGGAAACTTGATGCCAGGGTTGAGGAACAGACTAACTTGAGCATTTCAAAAGGATTCTTGTCCTAGAATTCTTTGCTGCTGTAGACAACAATTAGTTCATTTCTTAACGAATTTTGTCAAAATATTTGCTGTAGGTGTCAAACAGGTTCATGAATGCATCTTCTGGGAACCTTTCCTGATATTCACTGAACTTGTTTTTCGTCAGAAGATCAAGGAATCCCAATTTTCCATAATCTTGAAAATGAGTGTCAAGATGGCTGTCCATGTGATAAAAAATTTCGAAGAATACACGCTTGTGATTCACGATTCTTCTCTGGTTTGTTGCACCTACTTCAGAAACTGTTTCCACATAGATAGCATCATAGTCATTTCTGAAACTGGCAATGTTCTTGCAACACTCCTGAATCTTATGTCTGCAGTAATTAATATCATATGACTGCGTCTGAAGAAAGCCAAACAGTACATCTGTGTATGAAAATATTTTGTCAAATACCCTCAGAAATAAGCAGAATGAAAAATCTTCCAAGGAAGAAAGAAATCCATTTACCGGTGCCAGGATGTCTTATTCAATATCACCAGCACTGTCTAACATTGCAAGAAATACTTCAAACAGCTACAGTCTATTTCTGAAAACTGTGTTTACAAGCCTAGATGAATAATTCCATCGCGTGGGCGAAACATCTGGAAGTCTACCTTTCAGAAATTCGTTCAGAAATCTAGCTCTCTTAGGTGACCTAGAGAAAAAAGCGGCAAGTCCACTGAGAGTGCTAAAAATATCTTACACTCCTGAATGCTGCTTACACTTTGCGATAAAACCAGATTGAGGATGTGTGCGTAACAATGTACAAAGAGTGCCTCTGGATTTGTAGATATGATCAGTGCTTGTACCCTGTTAAGGTGCCCTGCTAGTGTTGCTGCTCCATGATGTGCTTGGGCAACCAGTTTTTCACTACAGTCCATATCAGAGAGGAATTGTCTGATAAGGTCAGCAATAGCCGGAGTACGGCAGTCAGAGCTTATGTCACAAAACCCTATGAATCGTTCTATGATTTGTGCCTCAAAGATGTACCTAAACACAATTGAGAATTGAGCTTTATTTGATACATCTGTAGTTTCATCCACTAACACAGCTAAACAGTTAGCACCTTTCACTTCACATTAAGTAATTTCTAACAGTGAAGAGGCAACTGCGTCAATTAGGTCATTCTGGATTTTGTTAGAGATACCCTTGAAACCTGAGGCGGTTTCTAAATGAGTTGCTAAAAGGGGGTTATATTCAGCCGTGTACTTTAGCAGTTCAATGTAGTTACCTCGATTTACCGAAGCTGTAGACTCATCATGCCCTCAGAAGACCAGCTCCTATTTCCCGAGAAAGCAAACCGCATTGATGAGGTGCCTAAGAAGTTCTCTGTTTCGCTGGACCTTCTGATTGTGAAGAGAGATGTCAGCTTTAAGTTGGTCATCCAAATTAGTTTCTATTCTGGTTTCGCCGAATGAAGTGAGGGACACTGATGACCACAAATGTCCAACAGTTATCTCGTCCTACCAAAGATTTGGATAGGTTTCCCAAATGCGTAAATCCCAATTTCGTCCAACTCGTACTTCTGTCTTTTCCAAATAGTAAACAATTCCAGCAAAACACTGCATTTAACTCACTGCTTCCAGCAAGCCAGTTGTACTTTTCGAAATAACTGGTCTGAAAAAGACGTGTATGTTTTAGATTTTGCACTAGGTTGGGAAGTTCAGGAGTTGGCCGGCCAAGTTTTACTATTTCTTGTTTTTCGTTGAAAGAACGCATAGAAAATGGTCGATTTAAAAGGTCTCGAACCAAGCAAGAAGATATTTTTTTATTCAATTTTCAGAATTTAAAATTATAAGCAGCAAGAACAACAGTCAACAAATTGAATGACAAATAGTTTCTTAAACAATTACTTCAGATACAGCGCACGCAAAAACTACGCTCCGTATCGCACATATAAATTCACACCAGCTCAGGTCTCTCTCAACGCTCTCAACTGAAGCGCACTTCACTTCGCCTGGCTAAGACTGTATCTCCCTCCCCCTCCGCTGCTTCTCCTAACTACGCACTTTGGTCTGGCAGATGCGCGCGCATCTTCCTGAGCTGAATCAGAAATATCTTTGCTTCAGTAGCAAGCTGGCTGGCCGGGACCGATTGCTGAGGTATTGTAGAGCGCTGCGCAATACTGTTCTACATTATTCACGAGCATTTAATGTTACACCCCGTTTTATTTTTTGGGTTAGTGAATGCACGCCACTGGTCAACACGGACTTGGGAAAAGAAACCAAGGAAGAGAAAAACTGTTAGAATTCTGTGTTAATAACAACCTAGTAGTGACTAATACATGGTTCAAAAAACATAAATGAAGGCTGTACACATGGAAAAGCCCAGGAGATGGAATAAGACGCCAAATAAATTACATCCTAGTAAAACAAAGATTCAGGAACAGCATAAAATATGCTAAGACATTACTATGAGCCAAGGCTGGGACTAGGGCGGGGCGAGTGGGGCTCTTGCCCCGGGTGCATTATTTTAGGGGGCACCGAAATTGTGATTACAGGCGACTCCCGAGATTCAACCATTCGAGATTCGACCAACTCAAGAATTCGACCGGTCGAATTGACCCAGTCGATCGATCGGTCAAATTAGTAACTAGTTTACGTGAAGTAATTTTCGGCCTGCCTGACCATGAGAGGTTTAGTTTCAGTCTGGACATCGTTATTTCTGCTCTAATTGTTTGAATTTGTGCTGATTTGACATTCGATGGCTCGAGATTCGACCACGTTTTCAGGAACGCATCTCTGTCAAATCTTGGGAGTCGCCTGTATATGTATTTTATATAAACATATATTTGCAACCATAAAATTAATTGAAATGACATGATAAAGTGAGATTGGCGGCGATGAGTAGACAGTAATTATAATTAATATTTTTTACGTCATAAAATAGGGTTTGAGCTAGGGGCGCAATTCCCGTTCTTTGCCCTGGGCGCCCAAATACCTCGTCCCGGCTCTGCCAGGAGCAAACATTGATTCAGATTACATCCTTCTAATAGTCAATTTAACTACAAAGCTTAGACAAATACGGAAAACAAGAAGAGAAGACAGGCTTGGGACCTAGAAAAACTGAGAGAAAAGAAAGATGCATTCAGCATGAAGTTGGAAGATCGCCTTAGAAAATTGGAAAACAAACCGATGACCATAGATACAGAATGGGAGGAATTTAAAAACAATATCAAAGATACCTTGAATAAAGATATTGGAAAACAAGAGAAGAAAACCATGGATCACTAAGAAAATGCTGGAGAAAATGGATGAGAGAAGAAAATGGAAAAATGTTAACAGTGAAGAAGGAAGAGCCAATTATTGATGCTTAAACAATGAGTTGAGAAGGATAACAGATAAAGCTAGGGAAAATTGGATAAAAGAAAAATGTGAGTAAATACAACAGATGGAGAAGTTAGGACGGTACGATATGATGTATGCTAGGGCACTGGAGTTAGAAGATAAGAAGCGTAATGGGATTCGTGGTAAAGAAATTATTAATGCAGATGGAAAAATAGTCGCAGAACCAAAGGATGTAGCACAGGTATGGGAAGAATACATTAAGGCATATATAACAAGCAGGCAGGATCGGCACAAATAGAACTGGAAGAAGACAACTTGGGACTAATTATTATGAAAAGCGAAGTAGAAAAGGCAATACTGGAACTGAAGAAAGGAAAAGCTACAGGCAGTAATGGAATACCGGCAGAGATACTTAAAGTCATGGGATCAGAAGGACTAAAAGTGATTACGAAATTAATTAACAAGATTTACGACTTGGGAGAGTGGCCTCAGGATTTCTTAGATGTAACAATGATCCCTCTAAAGAAGAAGTCAAAGGCAATGCAGTGTAAAGACTACAGAACGATATCCCTACTGTCACACACTTCCAAGATCATCACGAGGATTCTTAATAAAAGACTAGAGAAAAAGGCCGAAAAAATGCTAGGAGAAGATCAATTCTGCTTCAGAAATGCATGAGGAACCAGAGATGCTATTGGTGTAGTGAGAATCATATCAGAAAGGAAAACAGAGTACAGCAAAGATTGCTGCATATGTTTCATCGACTTTGATAGAGTAAATTGGTTACTGCTGATGAGGATATTAAAGGATATAGGTGTAGACTACAAAGAAAAGAGAATGATTAGGAATCTATAAGTGAATGTGGTTGTGAAAGTCAGGTTGGAGAATGCAGACACCAGCGGAGTAAATATTGGTAGAGTAGGAAGACAGGGCTGTTGTCTATCGCCGATCCTATTCAATATATATGGAGAGAGGCTAATGCAGGAAGCGTTAGAAGGAATGAGAGATTTCAAAATCGGAGGAAGGATTATAAGAACAGTGAAATACGTGGATGATCAAGTACTTCTAGCAAGAAAGGAAAAGAAACTCCAGAAAATGAAAAATAGACTAGTGATAACAGGTGGAAAATATGGTATGGAAATTAATACAGAAAAATTCAAGGTCATGTGAATATCAAGTAAAGAAGAAGAAAATTTGAACATAAGTATTAAAGGAAATTCATTAGAACAAGTTTCAGACTAAATATCTTGGAAGCAACATAATGACAGAAGCAAAATGTACCGATGAAATCAGGACTAGAATAATGAAAGCAAAAGCCACTTTCAGAAGAAAGAAACTTTTACTAATGGGAAATATAAAGGAGGATATCCGTAAGAAGTTGATAAAATGCTATGTATGGAGTATAGCTTTGTATGGGGCAGAAACGTGGATGCTAAAAAAATGATATTAAATACTCAGAAAACTTTGATATGTGGACATGGAGAAGAATGCTGAAGATAAAATGAACAGATAGGGTGAAAAAGGAGGAACTGCTACAAAGAATAGGAGAGAAGCGAACGATTATACAGACTATCAGAAAGAGGAAGGCGAACTGGATTGGGAATTACCTGAGGAGAGAGTGCATGATTAAAGAAGTGCTAGAAGGAAAACTGGATGGAAAAAGAGAAAGAGGTAGGAAAAGGTTTCAGCTGACAGACGACTTGAAGGGGAAAGAGAGCTATCAAGACATGAAGAAGACTGCTGAAAATAGGAGTTTATGGAGAATCATGTTTAACCATGAATAATCACAGACCTGTCTTTGGATGATGATGATGAAAGGCAGTGTTTGTATTGGCAACATATGAGGAAGATAAAGTCACAGATGATAAACCTTTGGAATGGACTGAAATCAACATCTTTCTAACATCATTTAATGAGTTTATTGATGTTGATACTTCCTAGTAACTTGTGCACCAACAAAAGGAGAAATTGTAGAAGAATTGGGGATTGAAAAAGAAGGAGGGAATACTTCAGATAATAATAAAGAAGAATTAGGAAAATATGACGATGGGGAAATAATTCCACCACTAAAAAAGCCTGAAGCGCTTTGAATGTGCTAGAAAGTGTTTTTTAAATATGGAGGATTACAATAATCTCTTGCTATTAAACAGAATAGAAAATATTGTATTCAATGAATTTAAGAAAAAGATGACACAGACTGAAATAACCAGCTTTTTCCTACTAAGCATTAAGCAAATAACATGTGTATTTTTTGCTCAATTAATGTTTTATAATTACAATAAGAATGTGTTAACTCTATTGTATGTGTATATATATTTGTGTTAATGTAGTGATTAAACAAGACTATTTTACATTACCAGTTTGTGCATTCACAAAAAATATGGAGGTCTTACGGAAAACCTCTTTATAGTGAACTACCGTTTATTGAAATTTCCAAAAATCTGAACCCTTCCATTTCGATATATAAAGGTTTTATTGTATTATCTTAAATTTCAATATTTAACACAGTACATAATAAGTGCAAAGTAAATATATAAAAAAATAATAAAATCTTTTTAAGATTTGATGAAAAATCTTATATCTTCTGTGTCGTATGAGCCATCTAAAATTATTTTTCAAGATCTATCTCAATGTAGTGAATAATGTTTAATGTCCTTCCATTAATGTTTTTTGATTAGTAAAACCGTGATATCACTTTGTTTGCTTACTATGCTCCATTTACAGTTCATTGATTTTTCTTTTTAAATTTTCCATGTTTCCAATTCAAACATAGAGAGCATTAATGTAAAATTTAGGGAACCAAGACCAGTGTAAAGAATGATTCAGAACAGTGAATCATAAGGGGAGTCACAAAATTTTGTAGCATTAATGTCAATGTAGCCTTTCACTGTTTCTCGTTAAGGGATGGGAGAGTAATTATTGGCAACTGGAATCCTACTAGAGTAATCCAAAGCTGGCTATGAAAATCGAGGGACCCAGTGGAAAGTGTGCCACTTATGCATCCAAAATTTTTATTAGTAAATTTTAATATCGAAAGCAATATCTCTCACTATGACACTTCGATAGTATTGAAAACTATGTTAAGTTCAAGTACGTTATTTTGAAATATTTACAGAGAATTTATAGGGAAAATATGACAAGAATTCAAAAAAGTACGATCATTTGAAACATAGGTAATTGTGAAGTACATTATAATGAGATTTCATTGTATAATACTTTTGAGTGGAGGTCTAAAGACACTGATGTCGAAGATGCGTGTGAAAGGTTTTAATAAAATTGTTTCATGAAATGTGAGAGTGAAAAGTATTTCTAAATTAATATATTATTTTATACTAGATGAAACGCTCGGCTTCGCTCGGGAAAAAGTTTTCTTTTAAGTAGTAATTCCTTAATTATGCAAGCGATGCTTACATTAACATTTACTATTTTATGTATTGTATTGTAAAGTTTTACCATTAATATAATTACGTATTAACGTCTTACTTAATATTCACATGGATAGATGCACCGAGGCCTTTAAAGCAGCAATAAAATTATGTGGATTACGAGTATGTCAGTACTATTAGCCAAAACATAAACAATAAACAACATCTTGGTTACCGAACAAATGTAAGTAGATGTATCGATTTATGTTGCGATAAATCTTTCAATGTTAATGGTAAAAGATAACAATGTTCTAATATTCCTTAAAAATCATTTGAATCACTTTAAAAGTAATTGACTATATTTAGGCATTAATCCATTTGTACCCTTTATCTTGGAGTTAGATATTCTTCCTCTACGGCATGCCATGGCGTAGATATCTCTAACTTTGAAGAGGACAACAACTAAGAAATTTAGCTTTCTTGCCGCCTGGAAAATGGTCATCTAAATCGATAAATTTTGTGCTTAAAGGAAAATTTCAAGCGATTTAGCATGTAATATGACAAAACATGAACGGAATTAAAATTTTCAGTCTTGTGTGTGTAAAATAAGCCATTTCCCATGATCGTAAGTTAATATTTAGGTATATTTATATCCACATCAGTGAAGGGCTGCATGGCATTTTGGGGTTCCTTTACACAATTTCTCAAGCATTCTTATGGAAATCGTATTTTGTTGACCCCATGGGGTACAAGAGACCCCACGGTCTGCAAACCTAGACCAAGTTCTTCCTTTGGTCCATGGGATGGCCCATGAAACTTTTTAATTCGCTAGCTTCAACGGTGTAAAAACGTATAAAGAACATACACACACACATACACACTAAAATATTTATAAGATGATAATATTTTATTCTAATATCTATGTGTAATTAAATTAATACTTTGAAATATAAATGAAGTGAGATTTGTTTTCATGATGGTGGTCGAGGAGAGCGTCTCTTTATCGGAAGGTTAACTTGATCTTTCCCCTGGAACCAAAGTCCACAGGGACAGGATGTGGCCTAGAGGCCCCAACTATTTGATTTTCTCCTCACTTAATGAGTTTTGGTTTTTACTTTCTCCATACGTAGTAATGGGAAATTATTGTGTTTATGAAAAAAATCGACTTTGAGATTTCAACAGAAATAAACGTTTTGAGGTTCCTAGAACACGTTTAGACTATTTTCGGAATGATGTCTGTGTCTGTGTGGATGTTTGTGATTGTGGGCGCTCTAACTCAAAAAGTACTTGTCATATTAACACCAAATTTCATATATAACACTTTAACATGAGCACAAAGAACTGATTAGTTTTTGGACAATAACGGGTAACCAGAAGTCAAGGTTTATTTGAAACCCGATTCGGTTTTTGTGATATTTCTTCATTAAAACCATAATTGTATAAACAATTTTATACAAAGGTTATATAGAATGTAATTTCCTACAACTTTCATTTGAAACAATTTTCTATAGCAGTTATTGTTTAGGAATTATTTATAAATAACCGGTTTATCAGCTTCTGTCAAATATCTCCTTAACCCTCCCTCAGTAGCGCCACTTTTTACAACACATTTTGTCGCGTGGCGTCTGACAGACTCCATTTCCATATTACATCAAAAAAGGTTTAGTCTTCAAAGGAATGTCTTTAAATTGATAATATATATTTAGCAATTTATTGTCTGCTAAAATATTGATACAATAAGCATACAATGAAATTTATTACTAATAAATTGCTTATATTCTTGTGACATACAATGGAATGTTATCAAATCATACCCAGATACTTATTTATTTTTATTCTTAGAGATAACACAAATATTTTGTGAATGCTCTAAACAAATATAATTGTCACAGTTTGTGCATCATCTATATTTCATCATGCGATTCTTTTTTCGCTCACAAATATAACATATTTTTCTAGCAATATTTGTACTCTGTGTCGTTCTTTCCTCTGCCTCCGTGTGTATTCTTTTGGAAGTGCTAGCGCTTGTCTGGGGATTTTCATTTTCTAATTTTACGTGAGAACTAAGTTCTACAGTTCTTTTTTTTATTTGTCTCGGTAAATTGGTAAATTGAGACCTTTTTCGCAATTGTTCTGCTACTAACTCTTGGTCAAGTGCTTTAATGAAATGTCTTCTCTTATGGATTTTTTGGGAATCTGAATTTCTGTTTCCTAGGTAAATGACCTGAGTATTTATTGCACCTACATTCAACATTGTATAAAATATGGTCATGGGCCATCGATTGTTGTTTCTTGAGACAGAGTAGGTTGCACATAATTTATCTACAACATCAGCTCCAGATTTTGTAGCGTTATAGAAAGTTACTATTTCTGGTTTACTGGCAGTGCCTGTTGTGTCATCGATCGCAGAATCATGGTGCATTGTAGAAAATAAAAGAACATTTTTTCTTGCTTTGGGAATGTATGACACTAAAGTGCAATGTTTTTGAAAACCAAAACGAGTTGTAAATTTTACTCTGCCTCGAGGTGATGTAAAACAGGGTGGAAGCTGCCTTTTGTTTTTCCTTATTGTACCTACGTATGTAAGTCAATCACTTTCTATAAGGTCTGTAACTAGTTTGTAACTAGTAAACCATTTATCTGTAGTAATATTACGTCCACTGCCGCTAATTGGATTGCACAATCTTTTTACAACATCATAAGAGCTGTTGCTCACCTGAAATGGACCATCTGGCTGTTTCCCAACGTATACTTCTAAGTTTGCCGTGTAAAATTGTTTAGCATCCACCAATGAAAATATCTTAATTCCATATTTTCCGGGTTTGCTCAGGATATATTGCCTAAAACCACACCTTCCCTTGAATTTAGGCAGCATTTCATCAATCGTCACATATTCGCCCAAGGAATAGCTTTTACGACAATTTTGAACAAATACAGTATCTGCCCGAATAGAAGCAGACCCCAGATTTAAGCCGACCCCCCAAAAACTTCCACAATTTTTTGACAAAAACATAAATTTTGTAGATTTTATGCTGAAGTGTGCCGGGCATTCATGCACATCTTAGAATACATTATTCGAGATCGAAGAAATATGTGGGAAATGGTTTAGTTGTTGACATTTTGAAATATTACTTCAATTAATAATTTTGCCTTGCTGAATAATGTTCCATATTCAGTGACAGTAATTTCATTCTCTTCATTTTCACAAATGGTCAAATATAGTAACAGTGATCTTGCCAATATATTTTTTTATCCAAGTCTAATTCCACTGAAATTAGCATTTACATTGCCTTAAGAAATTGCATTTTTGTAATTATACACGTTCCATGTAAAGTTTTACCGAAATTCAAACAGTTGAGCGTTCAAACCCGTCAACGCATTTTGCGTAATCGTCAATTTACGCAAGCGATCTCGCCAAGATAGTTTTTCATCCTAGATTATTTCCAATGAAATTAGCATATACATTGCCTTAAGAAACTGAATTTTTATAATTATACACGTTCCATGTAAAGTTTTACCGAAATTAAAACAGTTGAACGTTCAAAGCCGTCAACGCATTTTGCATAATCGTCAATTTACGCAAGCGATCTCGCCAAGATATTTTTTCATCCAAGTCTATTTCCAATGAAATTAGCATATACATTGCCTTAAGAAACTGCATTTTTATAATTATACACGTTCCATGTAAAGTTTTACCGAAATTCAAACAGTTGAGCGTTCAAACCCGTCAACGCATTTTGCGTAATCGTCAATTTACGCAAGCGATCTCGCCAAGATATTTTTATATTCATCGTAGGTCAAATATTTACTTTACGAAAAATATAGTACTATCATTTGCACGCGAAGTCAATGAGAGACTTCGAGATTTAACCATAACCCAAATTTTCCTCGGACTCGCATTTAAGCTGAGGGGAGATTTTTTCATGATAAATTTTGACAAAAAACATCGGCTTGTATTTGGGCAGATACGGTATATCAAAAATCTCCCTCACAGGTGCAAGTTTGTCTAAAAGTTTCCTTTCATTTCTAGTTACCTTGTCATCAAAACGAATGTTTTGTAAAAGGAAATGAAAGCATTTATGAGACATTACCAGGCGAAAAAATTCAACACCAGTACCATCAGTACACCACAAATTGCTTGTATTCAGTTTACTATTTCTAAGGAAACCAGCCAAATAAAGTAGCCCAAATAAGCTCTAATTTCACACACATCTATTAATTTACAATCTCTATCTCTACTGTACTGGCCTTTTTTTTAGAATCAATGAATTTATTAGTGTTTTCCAAAACAACAGCAAGAAGATCGTCAGTAAAAAAAGTACTCCAACACTGCAGTACCGTTTTAGCGGTTTTTGCATGTCCTTTCACACCTGGTAATTGGGTTACAATATTATGATGGCGAGTTCTAACAGTTGTCCCTTTAATTTCCACTTAGTAATTTTATCTTTCCCGAAAACAAAATCTTTATCTGCCACCTCATCATCTCTGTCACTTTCTTCCTCACTTGTAATTTCCTGTTCCATGTCTGTGTTCTCTCGTTGCTCCTCTACGCAGTCTTCTTCATCTTCACTAATATCATTTGCTTCCGACATTTCTGAATCTGTTGATTCCAACAAAAGACTCCGCAAATAATCAGAATCCTTCTCCAACATATGGTTAAATAGTTTTTTCTATCCATCTAACATACCAAAAATTAAAAATTAAGAGGACTAAATTAACAACATAATAAAAATACATATATATAATATACCGCAATAAATATAACATATTAAAAATCAAAATACAACTTACAGTGAAAAAAATTGATGTAACGCACTCGATCGTAGCTAGTCCCGTGGCGTCTATCAGACACAAGAAGAATAAAATGATATTTTGTAGCTCCATGCGGTCATAATGCCAGATACAGAATGCTTGGCAGGCAGATAAGCTTGGAATAATAAGATACATAGTCAGGGAAGTCCTTAGCTTTAGACAGTTGACGAGTAAAAAGTAAACAAAGTCACGTGACGTCCAGCAGATGTCACGCAACTGACGGAGGGTTAAAAACATTGTTATTGGTAATCTTCGTAAGGACCAAAGTTGTAGAGAATAATATTTCTTCCAAGTTTTGTTTGAAACAAATTTTCGTAGAACCATCCATTTCGAGGATATTTTGCTTATTCGTAAATTCCGGTATACACGCCACCACCATGTAGCGGTGAATTCTGTAAACATATTCAAAATATACATAATTTACGGCAATAAGGACGACTATATTCTTTTACGATACGAAATAATAATTTTGCCTCATAATGCTATTCATAATAATTTAAGTATCTATACTCCAAATATGGAGAAAGTCATATGTTGTCCACATCAGATTTTTAAAATGAAGTATGTAATTGATAAAAAAATTAAAAACTTTTAAATATAATAAAAAGTTTATATGTTCAAACTGGCCAAAAAACGTTTTTGGATTTTCTCATTAGGAAAATGGAGGGGGGGGGGGGGGGTCGCCTTATATTCGGGCATTTACGGTAAAATGAATGCTTTAGATTGGTTTCAATTTCATTTTATTAAATTCTTACTGATATTTTCTTTATTTTATCCAACTACATTAAATCGATACTATTTTGTTAGACAACAGCAAGTTAGTTTATTAAAAAACAAAATATTATAATCAGTAACCACTCTGTCATTATGACAGTGTCATACGAATGCCTAGTGGAGTGGGGCAATCCCGGTAGATTGTTGTTTTTACTTTCTCAATACGTAGTAATGGGAAACTATCTGTTCATGAAAAAAATCGACTGCAAGATTTCACGGAAATACACATTTTGAGGTCCCTAGAACACGTTTAGACTATTTTCGGAATGATGTCTGTGTGTGTGTGGATGTTTGTGATTGTGGGCGCTCTAACTCAAAATGTACTTGCCATATCGTTACCAAACTTCATATGTAACACTTTAGCATGAGCATAAAGAACTGATTAGTTTTTGGACAATATCAGTTAACCAGAGTCGAGGTTTATTCGAAACCCGATTCGGTTTTTGCGATATTTCTCCGTTAAAACATCATTATTGTATATACAATTCTATACAACTGTTATTGAGAATGTAATTTCCTACAACTTTCATTTGAAAGAATTTTCCATAGCAGTTATTTTTTAGGAATTATTTATAAAAAATAATCGGTTTTTTCAGTTTTCGTCAAATATCTCCTTAAAAAAGTCGTTATTGGTAATCGTCGTGAGGATCAAAGTTGTAGCGAATAATATTTCTTCCAGGTTTTGTTTGAAACAAATTTTTGTAGAACCATCCATTTCGAGGATATTTTGCTTATTAGTAAATTTCCAGTATACACGCCACCACCATGTAGCGGTGAATTCTGTAAACACATTCAAAATATAATTTACGGCAATAAGGACGACTGTATACTTTTACGATACGAAATAATAATTTTGCCTCATAATGCTATTCATAATAATTTAAATATCTATAACCCAAATATGGAGAAAGTCATGTGTTGGCCACATCAGATTTTTTTCCAACACTTTTCCTTAGTAAGTTGGTATTTGTACAGCTGGCGGTCTTATTACCTAAAGGTAATTTCTTCCAGCCAACCAGTTGTTGTTGGCAAATAAAATAATATACAAAAATAAAAAATAATATTACGTATGTACCTATGCAGTAGTTTTATTTTAATAAAATTATTAGAAATGCTGTCAGGAGGCCGAGTCTCTTAGTAATTGTCGATTGATCGCTATCGCTATTTTTTTTACCAGAATCGACAAAATGGCAGTTGAGGTAGTCTATAACAGTGGTCCTCAAACATAGGGTCGCGACCCCCAATGGGTCGCGAGCAGTCTTCCGTAGTTCAGCTATTTTTTTGCTCATTCTCTCAATCCTTGACTACAGTGCAGTGAAACAGTTAATTCAAAAACTATACAATGCAAACATTTAGGTGAACGCTTGAATAGATATCTGGAACAGTTTTTTTAACTTACAATTAGTAATTATATGTGTGCAACTATGTCAGCCTCATTTTGTCTAGCTGTGTGGAACGAGTCATTGTTAAGATCCAATACATAAAATTTCTCCAAAAAATTTCTAAAAGATGTATATTTTCACAATGTGTAATTCCATGTAGTCAGTCCTTAGCATTAGTTGCGCTTTTCGCCTTGGTCGGCATACATATCCTATTTTATTGTAATTGAATTCTATAAGTCCAACATAATCAAGTATAATCTGGTTTGTATTGGGGTAAGTGTTACTTAACTTGTTAACTTTAATTGAAGCGAAGCTAATTTTATACACTTATCATTTTTTAAACGTTTTAATATAAAAAATTGCGTGTTATTTTCGTTTTCAGCAAAACCATGAGCCAAAACAGGAATTACAATGAAGCCTTCAACAAGTTTGGATTCACTAGTATTCTTGAAAAAGGGAAGACAAAGCCTCAGTGTGTTGTCTACATGCAGAGCCGGCCTGAGGTACGAGCGAGCCGGGCGGTGGGCGCCAAAATTCCTCGGGCCGCCCCTGTCTGCATGTCAGTCCTATCACCGAAATCATTGAAACCTAGCAAGCTAGAACGGCATCTTAAGAGACATAATCCTGAACTTTCGAAAAAGGACGTTGATTACTTCAAGCTAAAAGAAGAGAACGTTAAGCGGCAAATGCTGGATGCCTATGGCGTTTCACACAGGGCTCATCATTCAGCGCTGAAGGCAAGTTACGAGGTTTCTTTACTTATTGTGCAGAAAAAGAAACCACACACCATTGCTGAAGCGCTCATAGTTCCAGCAGCAAAATTAATGGTTCACAGCATGATTGGTAAGGAGGAAGCTCGATTATTGGACCAGATCCAGCTAAGTAGTTCCACAGTGAAACGACGAATTTTTGATATGGCAGAGGATATTAAGGAACAACTGATTGGAGAGCTACAAACAACCGAAGTGTAGAGTATCCAGATTGACGAGAGCACAGACATTACGAGCACTGCACAAATAATGGCATTTGTGAGATATATGCATGACAATACATTTAAAGAAGATTATCTATTTTGCTTGCCCCTTTGAGGAGCGCACCTGTGCAGTTGATATATTTCGTAAATTGCGAGATTTTGGTAATCAACATAATTTGCCCTGGCATACACTCTATGGAATAATGACGGATGGTGGGGCAGCTATGATAGGGGTCACATCAGGGGTTCAAGTTTTAATGCGCGATATTGCTCCAAACATTACTGGCCTTCGTTGTATTTTACACCGAGAAGCTCAAGCTGCAAAAACCATACCTGATGATTTGAAGTCAGTTTTAGAAATAGTTGTGACAACTACTAATTATATCAAAGGAATTTCTTTAAAAACACGTTTGTTTCGTACTTTGTGCCAGGATGTGGATGCCGAACATGAAATGCTTCTTTTTCATACGGAAGCACGTTGGCTATCGAGAGGAATGGTTCTTGAAAGAATGTTTGAGCTCCAATCTGAGGTAGCTATATTTCTGAGACAACAGAAGAAGACTGAGTTGTTGTCGTACTTAGAGAATTCAACATGGCTCTCTGAATTGGCATATTTAGCTGTGATTTTTGGCAAACTTAATGTACTGAATAAAACGTTGCAGGGATGAGAGAAAACAATCTCGAAGCAACAGAGAAAATTAAAGCATTCCAAGACAAGCTTGATCTTTGGATCATAAAAGTTGAGAAGTCACATTTTGCTGTTTTCCCCACACTGGCACAGTTTATATAAGACTCCGAGATTGATCCAAGTGAGGTTAAAGTTTCTATTTTTAAACATTTGCGGACACTAAAAATGGAACTAGAGCGATATTTTCCAGTTATCCCGACTTGTCAATGACTTTCATTCAAAACCCTTTTTTGTGCCAAGTAGTTGCTGTAGAAGAGGACATTATTCAAGAAGAACTACTGGATTTACGCCGAGATGGAGATGCCAGCATATTGCTAGATAATTCGAAAATTGCAACAATGTGCATTATTTTGGCCGGTAAAAATTATAAACTATTTTACCAACATTTCATGGTTTAGGTTTTTCTAAATGCGCTATCAAGCTGAAATTTTTTCTACCTGTAGAATTCGTCAAATAATGAAAACGGGAATATAGAAATTTGAAAATTTTTATTCGTTCGGCCGTAATAAATTCTCAAATGTTTAACAAATTGACTAATGTTTATGTGCTTTCTGTTGATCCAGGAAGCTGAAAATTATAACAGGGTTAGGAAATAATGTCCCGGTGCTAAATAACAATGAAAATTTTAGAAATATTTATTGCTGTGGCTGTTAAAAATTAATAAAATTTAAACAATGAAATTCATATGAATGCTGTTCTAGAGGTGCTACTTTGATGAAATTTCGAATAAATGTGAGGTATTCGTAACAAATGATAAAAACCTCTAAATGATTTATAATTATAAATTTTAGGGGTTGTTTTTACCCCAATATTTTCAAAAGAGAGAAACACGTAATTCGGAGCCGAGATGCTACCTTAAAAGAGGAAAAGGATTTTTCGGCTTTTATTTTCACTTTAAGGTGAGAGAAAATGCTTGCAGAATGCAAGCACACATTTACTTGTATCGTATATCCTCCTCTATAAGAAGAGCGCTTATAGAATGATAGGATATATATAGGATATAGGAGGATACTAATGTATGGCCCAAACTACAATAGCAGGAGAGCTGGAATTTAATACATAGGTGAACCGAGAAAAATAATCGGAGGAATAATTGGAAAATTGCAACAATGTTTAATTTCTTGGCCGGTAAATTATATAAACTATTTTACTAACATTTCATGCTTTAGGTATTTCTAAATGCGCTAAAAAGGTGAAATTTTTTCTACCTGTAGAATTCGCCAAATAATGAAAACGGGAATATATAAATTTGAAAATTTTTATTCGTTCGGACGTAATAAATTCCTAAATGTTTAACAAATTGACTAATGTTTATGTGCTTTCTGTTGATCCAGGAAGCTGAAAATTATAACAGGGTTAGGAAATAATGTCCCGGTGGTAAATAACATTGAAAATTTTAGAAATATTAATTGGTGTGGCTGTTAAAAATTAACAAAATTTAAACAATGAAATTCATATAAATGCTGTTCTAGAGGTGCTACTTTGATGAAATTTCGAATTAAAGTGAGGTATTCGTAACAAATGATAAAAAACTATAAATGACTTATAATTATAAATTTTAGGGGTTGTTTTTACCCAAATATTTTCAAAAGAGAGATACACGTAATTCGGAGCCGAGATGCTGACTTAAAAGAGGGAAAGTATTTTTCGGCTATTATTTTTCCTTTAAGGTGAGAGAAAATGCTTGCAGAATGCAAGCACATATTTACTTGTCATTCTATATCGACTCTTCTTACAGAGGATATAGGATATATATAGGAGGATACTAATGTCTGGCCCAAACTACAATAGCTGGAGAGCTGGAATTTTATACATAGGTGAACCGAGAAAAATAATCGGAAGAATAATTGGAAAATTGCGACAATGTTTAATTTATTGGCCGGTAAAAATTATAAACTATTTTACTAACATTTCATGGTTTAGGTATTTCTAAATGAGCTATCAAGCTGAAATTTTTTCTACCTGTAGAATTCGCCAAATAATGAAAACGGGAATATATAAATTTGAAAATTTTTATTCGTTCGGCCGTAATAAATTCTCAAATGTTTAAAAAATTGACTAATGTTTATGTACTTTCTGTAGATCCAGGAAGCTGAAAATTTTAACAGGGTTAGGAAATAATGTCCCGGTGGTAAATAAAATTGAAGATTTTAGAAATATTTATTGCTGTGGCTGTTAAAAATTCAAATATTTAAACAATGAAATTCATATAAATGCACTCTTAGAGGTGCTGCATGGATGAAATTTCGCATAAATGTGAGGCATTCGTAACAAATGATAAAAACCTATAAATGTATTATAATTATAAATTTTAGGGGTTGTTTTTACCCCAATATTTTCAAACAGAAAAACACGTAATTCGGAGCCGAGATGTGAACTTATGCATTGAAAGGAATTTTTAGGCTTTTATTTTTACTTTCAGGTGCGAGAAAATGCTTGCAGAATGCAAGCACACATTTACTTGTATATATATACAGTAGAACCTCATAAATCCGGCACCCTCGGGACCTAGCGCGAGCCGGATTTTAGAAAATTCCGGTTTCTTGAAAATGTTACACATTGCCTAAGTATCCAGGGGCAAATCGGCCTATTGCGGGATAAAACAAAAGAAAGCTTTTTGTAATCTATATAATGTATTTCAAAATTTAATCAGAAATCACGCCAGAATATTTTAAAATATGAAATACATACACAAAACGTATGTAAATAAACATGCAAAATATTAATTAAATCATAATAGACCTCTTGCCACCCTTGGCTACGCCATAACACGGCCTATACGCAAAAAAATAAAATATATAACATTAAAATCCAAAATTTACGCCAAAACTTATAAAAGAAAGAATCATTAACAAGTGGACGAATTTGGAATAAGGTCATAGCAAATTTAATGCACACTTACCAATTTACAAGGCTCGTTTCTACTCTCAATGGCTAGACGATAAGGTCGAGACAGCGTCTTTAATTGCGGGAATGCAAGTTTCATTTCATTTCAGTGTTGGAAGCTTTTTGAAGGTTTTTCTGCGATATTGTGTTGAACATATCACAAAGACTGCTTCATACATAGTGATCTTTCCTTAATAAGTTTATCATTAATTAGGTACAAATTCATCATATCCTGTGATTCGATGCATGACCGATGCTATAAAGCCGATATTGTATCAGTGACTAATTCTATGCAACGGTCTATTGAAGGCTTGTTTGCAGCTGCATTGTCATCATCGTCACTTTCACTTTTTTCACAATTCTCACGTTCGGGTTCCAAAACCATTTTAACTATTTCTCCATCAGTTAGCTGATTCACTACAGGCACTTCATAGTCGATTTCCATCCAGTTTTCAACGTCTTCTTCTTCCAGACCCTTCGTGAAAGCCTTATTCGTCGATCCCTTAGCAAATTCCATAATTTCAGACAAGTCTCTTTTTGTCACTAACATTTAAACCTAGAAAATCTGGTGGTGATTCATCACATTCTTCAAACATGCTTGCAGGCCACAAATTATGCCAGGCATTTTTCAGTGTTGCGGCCGTTATATACATCAGTCCACGCTTTAGCTAGAGTCCAAATCGAGTCCTTAATGTTAAATTCTTTTTTAAATCCGTCAACACCTTCGCCTGTATTGCAAGCAACAAGCAATTTCTGCATAAATTGCTGTCTGTAATAGCATTTTAGTGTGCGTAATATTCCCTGATCCATAGGCTGAATAATAGATGTACAATTTGGAGATAAATAAACCACACGCACGTTACCCAATACCAAAAGTGATGCATCAGGATGGGCAGGACAGTTATCTAATGTCAGAATTATTTTACAATCATCACCTTGTCCCTTAGATTTACAATGAGCACGTCCGGTGCAAAATAATTCTAAAACCAATCCAACATTAATTAAGAAGTTATCCATACACGTTTATTAGCACGGTAGTTGACAGGAAAATTCTTTACACTCTTTAAAGCAAGAGGGTGTGCACTTTTACCAATTACAGTTAGCTCTAGTTTGTGCGTACCTGCTGCATTTGCGCACGCAAGAACCGTCAGCCTCTCCTTTGACTCCTTCACTCCAAATGCCATATCCTCATCGGCGGCTGCAAGAGTGCTCCGAGGAAGACATAACCAAAATAATCCTGTCTCGTCCGCGTTATATATTTGCTCTGCAGTAAGATTTTCATCCGAAATGAACTTCGTAAACTCCTCCACAAATGTTTCGGCAGTATCCGAATGGCACTAAGTTTTTCGCCAGACACTGCTAATTTTCGTATTCCATGGCGAAGCTTGAAGCGATGAAGCCAACCTTGCGAATAATCGCAAGCTATATTGATTTTCAAATCGTCGTGGAATTTCTTTGCTTGCTGTATTAGCAATAGGCCTGATACCGGTACACCTTCATTTCTTCTTTGTCGAAACCATTCAAACAATACTCTATCGATATCGTTGACCCTGGAAGTGTGTAATGTTTTTCGGGTACTCATAGCCTTAGGAGTGTCACTGTCTGCATAAAATGTCAGCAACTCATTTTTTCGGTTCTTCAAGTCATACACAGTAGAACTGCCTACGCTATATTCTTCACAAAGTCTCTTAACTGAAGCACTTTTTTCAAGTTTTCTTAATAAATCTACTTTTTGTTCAATATAAAGAGATTTATGTTTACGCTTCATAATAATACTGGAGGGGTTTTCAGTTTCTTTTAAAGACATTCCAATACGAACTTGAGCAATATCACACTAATGAAAGACACATGCGATCGCTACGAATCTGAACATGCGACTGTATACAAATTACACATTGTGTCAGTGGAAACTATTCCCTAACACGTACCAACATGTATTGGTCAGCTGACAATTGGGCTCATTCACACATACAATGAAACTGCTGCCGTCAAATTGGTTCTAGAATTCGCGAATTTTGATGCGAAGCGGTGCGTTTATCATTCCATAATGGATTAGGCTACCCGCGGCAAAAATTTTTAAAAGTGCACTTTTCAAAAACTGCCGGATTTTTGATAATTCCGGATTTCCGAGTACCGGATTTATGAGGTTCTACTGTATATATATATATATCATATAGATATATACTAGTTAATATGTGCTTGCATTCTGCAAGCATTTTCAAATTTTAGCCTTTTTGCAAATTCAAATTATTCCCAATCGATGTTGTACATAATCATATAACCATGTCAAATTTGGAGTTAGTTGCTCATTTAGAAGTGCCTTATAATTTTAATCCTCGTATGGGGCAATAATGGAGCAAAACAGCCCCTAACATTATGAGTTATTACACTCTCAGATTTTTTCCATCTGTTGTAACTAAAAACCCATAATTCTGCCAAATTTCAAGTTTGTATCTCATTAAGAAGTGCCTTATAATTATCACACTCTTATGGGGAAGAAAAGGGGAAAACCACCCATTAAAAATTGGAATTTTTGCAATTTTACAATTTTATCTTAGTTTGCCATGAAAATTCTATAATCGTGCCAAATTTCAAGTCTCTATGTCCAATGCAGCCGCCTCGCATTTTTTGTTCTCGTATGGGACCGAAAAGGGACAAAACCGCCCCTTAAAAATTAGAATTTTTGCAATTTTACAATTTTATCTTAGGTTGCAATGAAATTTCTATAACCAAGCCAAATTTCAAGTCTCTGGGTCCTATGCAGTTGCATCGCCTTTTTTGTTCTCGAATGGGGCAATAATGGGGCAAAACAGCCCCAAAAATGAGGATTATATCAATATCGGATTTCCTTCATTAGGTGGAGTTTAACATTAACAGCATTAAAATATAAGCCTCTGATTCCCATTAAAAGCTTATCCATATGAAAGGATAGAGCTAGTTACCAAGGAAACCTATTGTAAGACCCATAAAAATTACTACTTTTTTGAGATAAAAACTATAAATTTACGTTAATTCTACTCGGATTTGCATTCCGTCTTCAAAAATAAGAGACTACAATTTATATCCTATCCGACAGTTTAAGTCTCGAGTTTGTATCTTGACGGGAAGTAATTTTAAAATGCAAATATATAAACCTCTGCACCAATTTACATGCTTTCTTATGGGCAAAAAATGGGGGAAAAATGTGCCAAAATAGCCACTCAAAATAGGAATTTTGCCAGTTTCGGATTTATTCCTTTGGTTGTGACTAAAAACCTATAATCCTACCAAATTTCAAGTTTCTGGCACATCTGGAAGTGCCTCATAATTTTGTATCCTCCTATATATATATATATCATGTGTAAGAAGCATCTATATATTATAACTAGTTGATATTTGCTTGCATTCTGCAAGCATTTTCAAATTTTAGCATTTTTACAAATTCTAATTATTCCCAAGCGATATTGTACATAATCATATAACCATGTCAAATTTGGAGTTTGTTGCTCATTTAGAAGTGCCTTATAATTTTAATCCTCGTATGGAGCAATAATGGAGCAAAACAGCCCCTAACATTAAGAATTATTACAATCTCAGATTTTTTCCATCTGTTGTAACTAAAAACCCATAATTCTGCCAAATTTCAAGTTTGTATCTCATTAAGAAGTGCCTTATAATTATCACACTCGTATGGGGCCGAAAAAGGGCAAAACCACACATTAAAAATAGGAATTTTTGCAATTTTACAATTTTACCTTAGTTTGCCATAAAAATTCTATAATAGTGCCAAATTTCAAGTCTCTAGGTCCTATGCAGCTGCCTCGCATTTTTTGTTCTCGCATGGGGCCGAAAAGGGGCAAAACCCACCTTTAAAAATGAGAATTTTTGTAATTTCATCTTAGGTTGAAATGAAATTTCTATAACCGTGCCAAATTTCAAGTCTCTGGGTCCTATGCAGTTGCATCGCCTTTTTTCGCAAATGGGGCAATAATGGGGCAAAACAGCCCCAAAAATGAGGATTATATCAATATCGGATTTCCTTCATTAGGTGTAGTTTAACATTAACAGCATTAAAATATAAGCCTCTGATTCCCATTAAAAGCTTACCCATATGAAAGGATAGAGCTTGTTACCAAGGAAACCTTTTGTCAGACCCAGAAAAATTAGCAATTTTTTGCGATAAAAACTATAAAATTACGCTAATTCTACTCGGATTTGCATTCCGTTTTCAAAAATAACAAACTACAATTTATATCCTATCCGACAGTTTAAGTCTCGAATTTGTATCTTGACGGGAAGTAATTTTAAAATGCAAATATAAAAACCTCTACACCAATTTACATGTTTTCTTATGGGCAAAAAATGGGGCAAAAAGGGCCAAAATAGCCCTTCAAAATAGTAAAATTGGCCAGCTAGGTCCCCAGACCTAAACCCCTTGGATATCTGCTTGTGGTGGTGGATGAAAGATCTTGTGTACCATACTAAAGTGCAAACACGGGATGCATTACTTCATCGCGTATTGAATACTGTGGCTCGCATAAAAGACAGTCATGATGAACTTCGGCAGGCAACGAGCGCGATTCACACACGAGCGGTGAAATGCATTGAAGTCGAAGGTGGTGTTTTTGAAAACCTACTTTAATAATACACACGTTCGTATTTGACAATACAGACTGTAAATAAGTAAATAAACAAGTAAATAAACAATGTAGCGGAGAACGCATCGCGTACTGGTAGGCAATTGTCTCCCGAGTTCCGGATATTGCCTTGCCTTTTTCTAATTTTCAAACAGCCATAACTCTTTAATTATTCGGAATCGGACACATGTTCATATGAACTTTTTTTGTTCATAATGACCTCAGAAATCAGCTCCTGAAATTATTCCATGTGTAAGAAGCATCTATATATTATAGATATATATATATATATCATGTGTAAGAAGCATCTATATATTATAGATATGTCATGTGTAAGAAGCGTCTATATATTATGGATATATAGGAGGATACAAAATTATGAGGCACTTCCAGATGTGCTAGAAACTTGAAATTTGGTAGGATTATAGGTTTTTGGACACAAAATTATGGGGTTCTTCCAGATGTGCTAGAAACTCGAAATTTGGTACGATTATAGGTTTTTAGTCACAACCAAAGGAAAAAATGCGAAACTGGCAAAATTCCAATTTTGAGGGCCTATTTTGGCCCCTTTTTGCCCCATTTTTTGCCTATAAGAAAACATGTAAATTGGTGTCGAGGTTTTTATATTTGCATTTTAAAATTACTTCATATCAACATAGAAACTCGAGCCTTCAACTATCGTATAGGATATAAATTGTAGTTTCTTATTTTTGAAGACAGAATTCAAATCCGAATATAATTAGCTTAAATTTACAGTTTTTATTGCAAAAAAGTGGTAATTTTTCAGGGTCTAACAATAGGATACCTAGGAAACAGGCCTAATGTTTTCATATGGGAAAGCTTTGAATGGGAATCAGAGGCATATATTTTAATGCCTTTAATGTTAAACTATGCCTAATGAAGGAATTCCAATATTGCAACAATCCCTATTTTTGCGGTTGTTTTACTCCAGTATTGCTCCATATGACAACAAAAATGATGAGGCAGCTCCATATGACCTGGAGACTTGAAATTTGGCCTGGTTGTAAAAATTTTATTGCAACCGAAGATAAAATAAAACACTGTGAAAATTCCAAATTTTAAGGGCGGTTTCGCGTTATTTATGACACATAGCAGTGTGAAAATGTTACGGCAATTCTTAATGAGATACAAACATGAAATTTGGCAGATTTATGGTTTTTAGTTACAACAGAAAAATGAAATCCGAAATGATGAAATTTTGAAATCTTAGCGACTGTTTTGCCGCATAATTGTCCAATGCAACGAATAAAATGATAATGCACTTCTAAATGAGCTACATAGTTGAAATTCGATATAGAGATATAATTTTGTACAAAATTCATTGGGAGTAATTTGAAATTGTAAGAGTGCTAAACTTTAACAATGCTTGTAGAAAGCAAGCACACATTAACTAGTAATATATATATATATATATATATATATATATATATATCATGTGTAGGAAGCGTCTATATATATATATATCATGTGTAGGAAGCGTCTATATATTATTGATATCATGTGTAAGAAACATTAATATTATTTATATATATATACAATTTTTTAAATACATATGTTAATCCAATGTAATAAAGAACAAGTATATATGTCTCGGTAATGAAAAATATCTCAAAATGTGTGTATTTGCATTAAAAAATGTTAATAAAGTAATTTCATTGGTAAAATTTGAGCATATTATGCTAAATTCCTATTTCTGGAGAAATCCTTTGTTTGTCTGTCCAAAAAATCATGGGGGGTCATGGCGGCGAAACATATGCACTGAGTGGGTCGCAGGTAGATCTGTCTGAGGACCACTGGTCCATAAGATGTTAGCAATCGAAATGAAGATAGCGATTAATGACAATGTGCTCGATCGATTGATAGCGATTTTGAGTTTGCGATAGTGATAGATATGTTACAGACTAGGCCTCTTGATTGATTAAATTTGAAAAGTCAGTAAAATTCTTGAGTCACTGGAATTCCAGGTAATTCTTCGAAATAGTGTCTCGAGTCCCGGGAAACGAAAAAGTGCGGGGAATCAGAATCCCTGATTGTTACCCTTTACGCCCACGGTTGCAGATTTCTGCATTGATTAGCAGAAGAGGCTCTGTTTCTTTTTCGGAGGAGGTATTTCTCCTTCATCTTGGTTCTAGCGCAGGTGCCTCGTGGAGCTGCACGTTCTTGGAAAGGTAAAGTCCACCATCTCCACAACTTCGGAAAGGGTTTTCCAATATTGTCAGAACAATCTAGTGTTGTTGTATATATATGAAAATAATCTTGTGTTTATTTCCCAACTTGTACATAACACTGAGAATTTTATTTACACTTCCAGTGACGTTTGCTTCCGGAGAAAGTTCCTTTTCTAAACTGAAGTTAATAAAAAATTATCTGCGTTCCACCATGTCTTAGGAGCGATTAGATTCACTGGCAATAATTTCCATAGAAAGTGAAATAGCAGATAATTTAGATTTAATTCCAGACTTTGCAGCATTCAAAGCTAGGAAGATAGTTTTATAAATATTTGTTCAAGTTTTGCAATTTATTTAAAAATTCATTATGATACAACCGTGTTTAATTAAAATATATATTAAACTTTATGTAATGGAGATATATTTTTATTTATCTGTACTTTTATATGTCCTTTTGTAAAATTAAATATACTTTATATTCTCTTCTCTGCATTTTTATCAACCAGATTTTTTGTTTTAATTCATTATCATCTGAAATTCACCTACCCGTATAGATTCATTCATTCCTTTTGGGATGCACCAAATTAGAGAAAATCGTTTGTTTATGGGCTCATTTTCTCGTGTAGTTATGGATAGGAAATTGAACAGTAGTATGTACTTCGCTAACCGTGAGGTTCCTTCCTGGGAAACAGCGCTATCGGGAAGATTTGGTAAAATACTAAAATAATATATTGTGTATGCATGTGCTTGTTATGAATAAGAAAATAAAAGTAATTATCACAACATTTATGGTGATTATAGATGTTTCTCGTCAAAAAGAAATACAAATTAGTTGGATTAAATAAATTTTTCATTGGAAAATAATGAATGTTCCCCCGAAATAGCATATTCTGAAAACTTTGTACGGTGTTGGTAAGACGATATACATGAGTACATATGTATGTATTTCACTAACTGTGGATACTAGAAACCGAGGTTTGTAAAGAATTCCTTAATTAGGGGCGGCCAAATAAATTATTGCCCACACTCGTAAAAAGGCTTGAGCCGGCACTGCACGAAACGCCTTGTCCCAGATTCTGGAACCACTAAACCTCTGAGATATGAGGGTTGGATGTTGAAACTCAGGGCCTCGAGGTAGGCAATCCGGTCTTGTGGTAAGTCAAATGTATGCGATGTGTTGGCCTCCCTCTGCTGTAAGGCATAAGAAGGAAGAGTGAATGTAACTGGCTCTTTGTGTAATGCAGGTTTTTAATACCCTTACACCATGCTCAGCAACCACAGAAGCTGTTCGAAATGGCGGCCTCAAACCACGCAACACAACGTGCACCGACGTGACATTGATTGATGAACACGTTCAAAGATACCAGGCATGTTCCTAATTTCATCACAGGCAGCCTGAATGCAGGGGGCGAGATTTTCCTCGCACACCGGAATTGGAGGAAGAAATTTTGGACTTGGTTGCTGCCGAACCTTTCACCAGCAGTCTCAGAATTGCGCGCACTCTCGAGGCCAGTCAGACACTTGTTTGGCTAGTGTTACACGAGCAGCAGCTTAACCCTTTTCGTATGGAAAACGTGCAAGCATTGAATGCCAACAACTATCCACGCCATGTAGCTTTCTGCCAGTGATACCTCCAGCGCACTCTTGCAGACCCCTTCTTTTCCAGCAACAAGTTGTTCACTGATGAGACCAAATTTACGAGGGATGGGATATACAACTCACAACATGCACATGTGGAAGGAGGAAAACCCTCATGTGGCAACTGTCAGAGCACACCAACATCGATTTCCCGTCAATGTCTGGTATGGGATACTGAATGATTACCTCATATGGAGACACATCCTTCTGCCCGTTTGACGGGCAATCTGCATTGCTAATTTTTGGTTCAAACCCTGCCTCAGTTACTGGAAGATGTACCTCTGAAGATCCACCGGCACATGTGGTTCCAGCATGATGGTGTCTCTGCCCATTTCAGCTTGGTGGCACGTAAATATCTGAATTTGAGGTACCTCGAGAAATGGATTGGGAATGGTTGTCCCGTGCATTGGCTGCCACGGTCCCCAGATATGAATTCACTGGATTACTTTTTCTGTGGACATCTCAAGTCCCAAGTGTACGAAACAGCTGTGGAACGTGAGGAAAGTCTTGTCTCCTGCATGTGATGAATATAACAGGCCTGGTATCTTTGAATGTGTTCGTCAATCAATGTCACGTTGGTGTGCGTTGTGTTGCAAGGTTCGAGGCAGCCATTTTGAACAGCTTCTGTGGTCGCTGAGCATGGTGTAAGGGTATAAAAAACCTGCATTACACAAAGAGGCAGTTACATTCACTCTTCCTTTTTGTACCTCACAGCAAAGGGACACCAACACATCGCTTACATTTGACTTACCGCACGACCGGATTGTCTACCTCGAGGCGCGGGATGTTAACTTCCAAACCTCATGTCTCGGAGGTTAAGCTGTTCTGGAAGCTGGGACAAGGCGTTTCATGCTCTATGCGAACCCCCCTACTACCCCTATAATTTTGTCGGTAGAGTTCAGAATCATCCTGTATATATGTATGTTAACAAAATTTCAGTTTTAAGTGAAATATTTAAGAAAAACAACAATTTCAGAGTAGTAAACCGCTACTTCCGGCTGACCGATTGTTATCAAAATCTTTTCAAATCTTAAGAATATATATAAAATAACAAATATAGAATTTCATTGATCTGATGAATAGTTTTTGTGTTAGAGCACCCGCAAAATTTCTGTCACACATATAGGGACCCACAGACGTCATTGAGAAAACGGTCAAAACGTGTTCAGAGGACCTCAAAACGTGTATTTCCATTGAAATCTCGAATTCGAATTTTTTCATGAAAACAATACTTTCTCTATACTATGTATATGGAGAAAGTAAAAAGGACATATATGTACTTCAATCAAAAGAACCAAAGAAAATTAAAAACATAAAAGTTCGCGATCAATTACTGTGTAGCATTAATTTCCTCTCTAATATGACTTTTAAAATACAGATTTCTGACTGACTTCACATAATAAATTGTTAATACGCACACACAGACGTGCCCTCAGCAAGATTCGAACCCGTGAACCTTACATTGGG
Organism: Uropetala carovei; assembly: GCA_036926305.1. Classification (NCBI taxonomy): domain Eukaryota; kingdom Metazoa; phylum Arthropoda; class Insecta; order Odonata; family Petaluridae; genus Uropetala; species Uropetala carovei. Next base: position 185,767 of record JAXCHB010000188.1, on the reverse strand, counting down.
AGCCAAATATATTAAAATCCTATACCGGGGAAATGCATTATTAGAAGAGTTAAATGGTGGAAGTTAACTTATATATAGTACTGATGACAAATGGAAAGACTGAGAAGGAGAAAAATTCTGAACTTGACCGGGGATTGATCTCTGGTCAAGTTCAGAATTTTTCTCCTTCTCAATCTTTCCATTTGCATTATTAGAGTTAAATGTGAATTATTGAGAAAAACTTATTTCACACACTTCTTCATATTTTATAAATTAATTGAATAAACCGCTCAAACATTGCACGGGTACAGCTAGTCTCTTTTATATACATGTGTTGATTGTTGGGGAAAAATGATCAGCCCCTAGGCGAGTTGCAAAGTGTTGAGAAAGTTGGGGCTGGAGATTTGGTGGTTAAGGAACACAAAGGGAGGGATGAGAGAGTAAAGTCTCTCTAGTTTAGCATAAAAGGTAACCAGTAATAAAAGAGAATTCCTTACTTAAACTTATGAGCAGAGTATACCTTTTGGCTGGTAAAAGAATTAGATTATATTTTATCATAGAAAAGTTGTTATTAATGTGCTGGAATTTAAAAGTGGCTGATCAACTGTGATCTAAATAAGTAGTTTATGCACCTTCATATTCTGTATGTGTACTAAAAACTCTCAGCAATGGAGCGAACAGTATTTAAATATCTAACAGAAAATTTCAGGTAACTTTAAGTGTTCTACATATTAACAATCACCAATAAAATTTAGCTTTTAATAAAAGAATTATGAGAAAGTACATAAAATATGTATTTTAATAGATTAATTTATGTTGAAGAAATTGTTTTTTTCTTTACCTTTTAGATCTTCTTGGTGATCGCTGTCTGCGTTTTGAGTTTGGAGAAAATTTTATCTTTGGAGGTTTGCTGTCTGTTTCAACAGCTTTATATGGAATCTCTCTAAGCTGGTCTGCTGTCATTCCTTCAGTTTCAATCAAATCAAACTCTAGGTGCTTCTTGAGTTCATCAGGAAGACGAGCTTTGGTATCTGAAGGTGATCTTGATCTGGATCTGAAATAACAATGGCAATCAGGACAGAGAGAATTATTTTGGCCTAGTGAATTTTTTTCATATTTGCCCATCAACAGTCGAATTCTACCAAAAACAAAGAAAAATTTTCCAAAAAAAATTGTTCACTCAAGCAGGAAAATGAAAAAATATATTCTTTTATTCATTCCATACGCGTTGAACTATTTGTGAACTATTTTGTTAGACAATCCTACTAGGGACAATGTTACTTACACTGGCATTTACTTAAGATTTTTAACATGAATTGTTCACAACCAAAAAAATTTTACTTTATATAAAAAGAAAAAATCTGATGTGGCCAACACATGACTTTCTCCATACTTGGGGTATAGATATTTAAATTATTATGAATAGCATTATAAGGCAAAATTATTATTTCATATTGTAAAAGAATACAGTCGTCCTTATTGCCGTAAATTAGGTATATTTTGAATAGCTACGTTTACAGAATTCACCGTTATATGGTGGTGGCGATGTATACTGGAAATTACGAAAAAGCGAAATATCTCCGAAATGGATGGTTCTACGAAATTTTGTTTCAAACAAAACCTGGAAGAAATATTATTCTCTACAACTTTGGTCCTCACGAAGATTACCAATGACGATGTTTTTAAGGAGAAAACCGAAAAACCGGCTATTTATAAATAACTCCTGAACAATAACTACAACAGAAAATTGTTTCAAATGAAAGTTGTAGGAAATTTCATTCTCTATAACTTTTGTATAGAATTGTAGATACAATAATGATGTTTTAACGGAGAAATATCGCAAAAACCGAATCGGGTTTCGAATAAACCTCGACTTTCGGTTACCCGTTATTGTCCAAAAACTAAAGAGTTCTTTGTGCTCATGTTACGGTGTTACGTATGAAGTTTGGTAACGATATGGCAAGTACTTTTTGAGTTAGAGCGCCCACAATCACATACATCCATCCACAGAGACACACACACACAAACATCAATCCGAAAATAGTCTAAACGTGTTCTAGGGACCTCAAAACGTGTATTTTCGTTGAAATCTCGAAGTCAATTTTTTCGTGAACACAATACTTTCCCATTACTACGTATGTAGAAAATAAAAAATAAACAGCTGTACGAGAATTCAGAATCAATCAATTGCTTTTAAAAGGAATATTTACTTTCTCATTTCGTAATATAGGAGCAATTATTGTATTCGTGAAAACAATCGAATTCGGGATTTCAATGGAAATACAGATGATCCCGGCTTAACGCGCCCTCAGCCAGCGCGAATGCGTTATAACGCGATTTAAATTTGATTGTGAAAAAATTTAATAGCAAAATTTTTTTATTTAAAAATATCTTATATACAATATGATCATGGCCTAACATCTTATGCACAGTGCTAACGTAGGCTATTGGCTCTAATGCAGGGGTCCGCAACCTTTTCCCAATGATGAGAGCACCGCAATGACTACTACTTTCAGACGCGTTCCACGGAGGAGTGGATATAAAATATAACCACCCTATACGAATTACTTTTGAATGGTCAAGTTCCTCTCACTCACTCACTCTTAATGCCGACGTCGCCCTGAGCTACATGCGAAAAATCTGCTACTAAAATTGCCAGCGTCGCTCGTATAGACTCATAGTTTTTTCACAACGAACTCTAAAACATTGATACCGCACGTTTTATGTTCAGTAGTCTGTAGAGACTTCAGCATTGCTTTTTCTGCCGAATAAAAACTATTCCGACATCTCGAAAATAGCGTCCCGTATACTATATTTCGTACGGGACGCGGGACAGATATTAAAAATCTGATGTGGTCAACACATGACTTTCTCCATACAAAGCACTGAATATGATTACTCGACGTCAGCGTTCTCAGAAATCATTATTAACGATGGTACTAGAGAATAATTTTAAAACATTTTAGAAAAAATCGGTTCAACATACATTGTACACACATTCTCATATAATACCGCGTCGTTTAGTTATTTTTAGAAAAATATGAAATATGTAGAATCGTTATAAACATCAACTTAAACAACTATACCAAATTTCATGAAAATCGTTTAAGCCGTTTTTTAGAAAAACCAATTGATATTAAAGTTACCCAAGAATAAACTAGCCTTATATTCATTTTTGAGAACTGTGTACTATTTGGTAACTCAAGTTACTGTATGAAATTTGATCAAAATCCTTGTGGCTGTTTTCGAGAAAATCAAATTATTGTTACAATTGCCTAGAATAAACTGCCCTTAATTATTGTGCAATGTCAACCATTTCTTCATATGTTCTATTCTGTGTGATAAAATGCCTAAGTACGAGATTTCGTTCATTTTCGCTCTACCGTTTAGGCTCTAGAGCCGATAACAGACAGACAGACGGCATTGCGAAAACCACTTTTTCGGACTCGGGTACACCTAAAACGTATATTTCCATCAAATCTCGAGATCGAATTGTTTCGCGAATACAATACTTTCTCAATATACTTCCTATATGAGTAAGTAATAAGTAAAGAAAATAGTTAGCTGTTTCTATGGATAACAAAATATCTATGAGAAATTAATATCTCCCTTGGTGGCGTACGCACCACTATCAACAATTAGAAAGCATAGTCATAACCAAGGCCGTGCGGTGGAGCGACCGCACCAGGCGCCATATTTTTGAGGCGCCTTTCCGCTCTGATACTTTGGAACCTTAAACTTATATTTGGTTCGCAGGCAGAGCTCAAGTGAAAGGTGGGACTTCCTTAGCATTTACAATTCATTTTTAGGAGCGTTTCGTTTCCAGCGTGAGCGCCTATTATTGTATTTCCGGGCATCCCTCACAATTGTCTCACGCTGGGCGCCCGCAGGTCTATAGCCTCTGACCCAAGACAAATGGGATGCTATCCCAGCCACAACTGATAATCCATGAGGGCGCTTGGTCACTCACGTACTACATTTACTACGCGAAAGGCGCCCTTTTGTATATTCCAAGATACTATATCGACCTGCCCAGAAGATGGAGAACTCTTGGGACCTTTTAGAATTTAGGGGGCGCTTACCCGTCAGTTCGTTTGCATCTATAAAATACTGGTAAGCTGCCTAAACCGTACCAGTCATAAAACATGCTTCCCTGCATGCAGGGCCGGCCCGAGGTAAGGGCGAGTCGGGCAACTGCCCGGGGCGCCAAAGTGTTGGGGGCGCTATTCCGATCATCAATCTATGCATTACTTGCAGGCGAATAAATATTGGACACCAATTTACACCATGAAACAGACTGCATCTTGATGGAATTCCTTTTATCTTTTCGTTATCAATAAGTTTCACAAAGTGATTAATAAATTGCGTATTTTGTAAATATCTCAAAGAACATTTACGAAGGAGTCGCTGGAGTTCTATCTTGCCCGGGGCGACAAAATCCCTCTGGCCGCCCTTGCCTGCATGCCTCTTCCCCCTTCCAAAGTTTTTAACACCACGTGTAAAAACGGGTGTGGAAAACCGGGAAGACAAAAGCAGCCGAAAAATTTCCCCCGCACATCTGCTACAGTAAAATCTCGAGAAAATGTATCTCTAGGGCAGGGGCGTTTTTGACGTATGTGCAATCGGTGCAACCAGGTATAGGCAAAAGTTTCCCTAAGACGAGCCACTAAGTCAAATTATGTATAAAACGCAACATACTAAGAGCCGCAGTCATTGCTGGATGCACGAGGAGGAGTGATTCTCACCTCCTTATCCTTGCAGTTGTTTTACTTTTTGCTGTTATCTCTGTAAAACAAACGTTTATTAAATGGAATACCTTTTTAGTTTTCTGCAATTTATATTAAAATAATTTACGAAGTCAATTTCTTTTTTGGAGGTTTTATCAGGGAGAGTTGCTGTCGGGAGCAGCACATAAGTCCTTAAAGAGCCACATGCGAGCCGCAGGTTGCCGACCTCTGAGTGCAATGAACCGACGGGCCCCTCATATTGAGGGCCCCAAAATAATTCACGAATGGCGAGATTGATTAATTCTTGCTCAGATGCTTGCCTTTGTGTTCATAACCATCGGAATCGCTGTCAATAAGCGATTCTTCCTCAATTAACACATTCAGTATTTTGTGTTAAATAAAATCCTGTATTGAAAAGTACGTTAAGTCGAAGTACGTTATTTTGAAATATATATACGAGAAATTTGACGGGCATTAAAAAAAGTATGTTAATTTGAAACATACATAATTGTGAAGTACGTTTTAACGAGATTTCAATGCAGCAAGGGTATCCACTATGGTTCTATATTTATTTTGGAAATGCCCCGAAACCGACTAAGTAAGGACGATACAATAACGATGCACGTTGGAGGCGCATGCTTTCCGGTCTATCTCCGATCTTCGCTAGAACAATATTTCTCCAATTCCCCCCAACCCCAGTCTAGACCGCCAGTCAGTGGCTTTCAGCATATTTGGCCCGTCACACCAAAGAAGTTGGGAAGCACTATTATAGATGTAGAGACGAGGAAAAGAATTTTGGGTGTGTGCATAAAAATACTGCCGCAGCGCGCCGGTCATTTAGCAGATCTTTCCGATTCCTCGTCCACCGCCACCGTTCGTCTCGTGGAGCGGACTTTTGGAAATGATATTTCCTGATTCCGCCAAAGGGCTTTTCCAAACCAGATCCATGGTCTCGAGAAATTTGTTCAACAAGCTCCCATATTTTCTTATTTGAATTTACGCTTCACCCACCAGTCTTCCCTTGGTAGTTAGCGAAGAAGAATCGTCTCAATCATTTACATTTTTACATTTACATTTACATCAATACCCTGCAAGCCGCTAGAAGCGTTTGGCAGGGGGTGTCACAACACCAAGTGAACTCTAACTAATTCCTCTGTTGGACCTTCTCTGTTCTAGCGATTGTTTCGACATATTTTCTCCTGCACTGTGATCTAACATTACGTTCACTAGCACCGATGGGGACGACTATGCCGCGTACGTCTTCAACGAATTCGGAGCTTTCGAATTTTTCAAATAGTTTCCTTTTGTAATCAATTCTTCTACTGTTCAACGTCTGCCATTTCAGATCCCTCAATATCTCTGATACACTCGCATCATACCGATATTCTCCTTTTACAAATCTAGCCGCTCTACGCTGAACCATTTCGAGCTCTCTAATTAGGCCCTCCTCGAAAGGGTCCCAGACGGCGCAACAGTATTCCACGACGGGTCGTATTAGGGAAAAGTATGCGATTTCCTTCACATTCGAGGGGCATCCCCGCAGGACTCTAGAGGAAAGTCCTTGAATTCTGTTTGCCCATGCTATAATGGTTTTGATATACAGGTATCCCTCGCCGTTCGCGGGGGTTACGTTCCCGAAGACTCCACGAACCGCAAAACCGCGAGCGGCAAATGCATAAACTAATGGAGGAATGGGATTCCGTTCCTACGTCCGCGAAAGTCGTCCTAAGTGATTATTTACTTTACCTTACTGACGACTGTAGGCCAGAGAAACAAATAGTAAGCTGAAAATATGAAAGGAAAACCAAACCGACGAACGTTCAAATTTAGGAAAACTAAGAAAACAGAATTTTATTAACTCACCGTGAATTATGTAGAGTATACGTAGGATGTTGACAATGGAGGTGTTTCGGAAGAGCATTATTTGGAGATGGAAGAGGAAGATGAGGGACTTGGCTTCAGGAATTCTGTGATTTGGAGCTGTTTCCCTTTTGTTTTGATTTTTTTATAAATTTCGTCATAGGGAGATACTGCAGAGTCAATTATTCTCTTAAAATTGATGCTCCTTTCTATAGACGGATCAGTCTGCATTACTTTCTCTTTCAACTCGTTATCCATATTTAAAATTTCTGTTAAGGTCTTCGCTGAAAACTGTTTTATCTTAGGCTCTATATCTTCCTCTTTGTTTTCGCTCTCACTTGATTGTGCAAATTCTTCAAGTTCCTCATTTGCTAATTCTTCTTGATGAAAGTTGAGCAATTCCTCCATTTCTTCCTCTTTTAGATCTTCAAAGTCCTCTCCACCTACATTTCTAGCCATTTCGATGATCTCTTCAACTTCTCCGCGAATGCTGGGATAAACTTTGGAACGAACAGCTTCGGGCCAAAATTTCTCCCAACATGCATTTAATGTTGATTGTTTCACTTCGTCCCATGATTCTTTTATCATATGAATGGCTGTTCGAATGTTGAATGAACATTCCCGAACAGAAATCAAAGAATTGGTGTCCATTTCTTGTAAAGTATGTTTGAAAGTTAAGCGAATATAATAAGATTTGAAGGTCGCAATGATCCCTTGGTCCATCGGCTGTAAGAGTGGTGTTGTGTTTGGTGGTAGGAATACAACTTCTACGTCAGAATAGCCTTCTGCAAGAGAAACTGGATGACCCGGAGCGTTATCCAATGCGAGAAGCACTTAAAATGGCAAATTCGTCTGCCTCAGATAGATCTTCACCTGCTGGATGAAGCAGTTGGCAAACCAATCTTCGAACAGTTTAGAAGTAACTTACCCATGCCTTCTTATTAGACCTACAAAAGACAGGTAGATCTGATTTAATCTTCCCTTTTAGAGCATGAGGATTTTCTGAACGGTAAATTACCATTGGTTTGCATTTAAAATCTCCCGAAGCGTTTCCACATAATATTACAGTGAATCGATCTTTTGCAGCCTTAAAACCTGGAACAGTTTGGAAATAAAGGTCCTATTTGGCATTCTCTTCCAATATAAACTGGTTTCATCGACACTGAAAATTTGTTCTGTCTTATAACCTTTCTCCTCGATAAGTTTCAAAAATTCACCGGGGAATTCCCTCGCTGCCTCTTGATCAGCTGATGCAGCTTCTCCTGATAGCTTACTGTTATGCAAATTTATACGCTTCTTTAAATTATCAAACCAGCCCTTATTCGCTAAAAAAAACAGGTGGAAGAATTCTCTTCATCATCGTCTTCAGTTCCACTCTTTAAATGTTCATATAGGTTAAGTGCTTTATTTCTTATTAACTCCGTGCTAAGGGGAGCATTTTTCTGTGTTTTATCCTCTATCCACACACTTAAGAGTTTTTCCATTTTTTCTAACACAGGGTCACGTCTACTTACAAAAGAAATTTTAGCACTAGACGGAGTAGAAGCCATTACACTACTTCGTATTTTGTCTTCGACCCTTTTTATAGAACGTACGGTTGATTCATTTACTCCATATTCTCTACCAATGGAAGCGTAACTTGCTCCACTTTGTAACTTATCTAATATCATGATCTTTTCCCTCAAAGTCATGACTTTACGCTGTCTCTTAGCTAATGCGTCCCTTCCACTTATATTAACGCGTTTAGATGCCATAGTAATGTAAAAGAATGGGTTAATTAAAAAATTAAAAATGTTTATAAAAGCACTCTACTATAATACAATGCCAACGTCACTAAGCGTAGTCCTGTGTAATTTAAAATGAGAGAATAAAATGAAACATCACATTAATACCACAAACACACCAAGGATATCAAGTCATGTTGCTTGCTGCACTATAGAACAGAAACTGATATAAATGTGGAAAACGGAAGCTTGCGACGGTCCCCCCGTATTCCCCTAAAAGTCCCTTTTTCAACAAGCCGCATGTCTTTTTAATAGTCCGATGGCCATATTTATTCTGCGTAAAACAAGCAGACTTAATACTGTTTACACAGGTGGCGAGAAAAATAAATAGAACATAGAGTGGAGCAAACTGGGAGATTTCCCCGTTCAGTATTCTATGGATCCTTCAGGAAACGGAAAGATTTCCCAGTTCGGTACGACAAAAAAATGACTTATGGGTATTGCTGAGAAACCGCGAATAAGCAAAACCGTGAACGGCGAACCCGCGAACGGCGAGGGATACCTGTACTCTCTACTAGACAAATTTATACTGAGAGTTACTCCTAGGTATTTGTAGCTATTGACGTATTTTAGCTTTCGTTCAGATATTTGGTACGGGTAACGGTTGAAATTCATGGAGCGCGTCAATAGCTACAAATACCTAGGAGTAATTCTCCGTAGCAATTTGTCTAGTAGAGAGCATATCAAAACCTTTTTCCCAGACGCGATAAGACAGTACAACAGAGGAATTCGTTAGACTTCACTTGGTGTTGTGACACCCCCTGCCAAACGCTTCTTGCGGCTTGCAGGGTATTGATGTAAATGTAAATGTAGCTATAGCTTAAGTACATTTAGTTATATTATAATTTTAGTTTTATTATTATTATTTTTTTTTTGTTGCATGCCTTTGATCAGTGGTTCCCAACGGGGTCGGTGGGCGTTGAAGAGATCTAAGGGGGCTTTTTTGGTCCAAGGCAAATTTAGGGGACCAACCGCCGCCCCCTGGGCAATACTCGCAAGAATGCGCTGAAATGTTTGATTAATACTAAAAATCATCGAACGCATGTTTCAACAAATAGTTCTAAATGTCTTTTAAGCAAGATCAGTCCGTATTGGTACATTATAGCTTTGTTCCTAATACCTTTTCGACTAGTACATGAACGAGTCGCAGCATGCGCAGTGCACCACACGGAGCACCACAGTGTGTGTGTATGTCCCGGTTCGATCAACAAAGCTTATATTTACAAGTTTGCACATGTCATGACAAGATTAACACACGTGCAGAATATCGAATCTATGAATGTTTTGACAGGTTCATTAAACATTACTATAAATACGTGAGGCTTTTTATCCATACGAGATTGTTTCGAAGTTCCTTCAGAGCAAGTGTGAACCTAAAATTTCTGTGCGGTATCTACAGAAATATATTTTTGTTGTAATAACTATTTGCCACAGAGGTAAGTATGTACATATTTACTATTATTATTTGTTTATTATTCTTTTCACCGACCGACCTTAGTAACGTAATTTAAAACTATCTTTTAAAATTTAAATTTACATAATTTAAATAAATTTACATAAATTTAAATAATTTTTTACAAAAAATTTCTCCGTTGTAAAATATTCATAAAACAACTTACATAAATTTAAATTTAAAATTTATTTAATATGGTGACGGTTGGTCCTGTGGTGGCCACAGCAGATTTTTTTTATTGTTTTTATTTTTACAGATAGACCCATGTCGGATTCAAAGAAAAAATGTAGACAATATAATGTCGAATATTTTAAATATGGTATTATTCAGGCACCCTTAAACAAGACATTACCAATGTGCCTGATTTGCCAGAGAGTTTTCTCAAATGAAGCCATGAAACCTTCACGATTAGAAGAACATTTGACCAAAATACATCCTGACAGAAAAGATAAAAATTTATCTTACTTTCAAATGTTCAAAGAACAAAATTCGAGACGTCAAACTTTAGCTGGTATGTTTTCAGCGGCATCGAAACAAGACGATGATGGGTTACGTGCCTCTTACAACATTTCCTTGCTTATTGCTAAATCGGGAAAACCGCACACTATTGGAGAAGAATTGATACTGCCAGCTGTGAGTGAGGTTCTGCGTACTGTACTGCACAAGCCACCGTCTGATATTATTAAGAAAATCCCATTAAGCAATAATACAGTACAGAGACGAATCGACGAAATGTCCGAGGATGTGGAGAGTTCTCTAACTGATTTTTTGAAGACTACCGAGTTTTCTTTACAGCTCGATGAATCTACTTTACCAAACAATGAGTCTTTACTTCTTGCGTACGTTCGCTTAATAAAATATGAAAAAATTTGTCAAGAACTATTATTCGCAAAAAAATTAGAAACGGATACTAAAGGAAAATCTATATTTGACGTATTGGAACACTATTTTAAAGAAAAAGGTATTCCTCTGGATAATATCGTGTCCGTTGCTACCGATGGTGCTCCGGCAATGGTTGGACGATACCGCGGGTTGATTTCATATTTGAAAAAGGCGGTACCAAATGTAGTCGCCGTGCATTGTGTAATTCACAGACAACATTTGGTTGCAAAAAACCTTAGTGATCGCCTTCATTGCTCACTACAGTATGTAATTACAGCAGTTAACAAGATCAGAAGCAATGCTCTCAATGATAGATTGTTTCGAAAACTTTGTGATGAAAACGACGAAGATTTCAATCGTTTACTATTGCACACAGAAGTTCGTTGGCTATCAAAGGGTACCTGTCTAAAAAGATTTTATGACCTCTTTGGCTCAGTTATAACGTTTTTTGAAAACAAAGATGATTCGTTAAGAGAGAATTTATTGAAATTTAAGAATGATATAGCTTATTTAACTGATTTATATAATAAATTTAATGAAACGAATCTACAGCTGCAAGGAGATGATTTGAATTTGATCAAAGCAAAGGCAACTATTTCTGCGTTCGTGTCAAAACTTGCCTTGTACAAACAAAATTTGGTTCGAAGACAATTCTATCAGTTTCCGAATCTTTCCTCTGTGGAAACAAATGATGACGACATTCTGGTATTTTGCCAGCATTTGGAAGCACTTAAAGAAGATTTTACAAATAGATTTCAGGATGTCCTTAACATGATCATTCCAGATTGGGTACCAGAACCTTTCTCAAACCTACAAACAGCAGAATTATCACTGCAGGAGGAGTTGATAGAATTGTCAACAAATGAAGAGCTAAAATTGAAATTAAAAAATGGATATCAAGAATTTTGGATTCAAAGGCAAATTCCAGTATTATATCCGGCTTTATGGGCTGCATCAAAGAAGTTTTTCATTGCATTCCCATCATCATATTTAGCCGAAAGAGGATTTAGCGTAGTCAGCAATTTACTAACAAAGAAAAGAAACACATTGTCAATAGTGGAACGCGGTGATTTAAGATTGCTGATGACAAATACGGCACCAAATATCGAAAAATTAGTGTCATTACACCAAGCTCAGCCCTCTCACTAATAATATTATATTAATTTTTTAAATAATATATATTTGTTAATCAAACTTTGAGCAATACACCAACATTGTTAATATCTTTTAATAAAGTAATTTTAAAAATCTGTCCTTGTTTTTCAATATATAATATAGTATACTTCACCTAAGAGGGGCGCCATCGAATCACTGTTTGAAAAAGTGGACCCAAAAAAGTTGGAAAACTATGGGTTACATTATTGATTTCAAGAACGGGAGTCGGTGTGTTTTTTTTCTGAAAAGGGGGCGGTGAGTAATTTTTTTTTCGAAAAGGGGGCGGTAGGCCAAAAAAGGTTGGGAACCTATGCCTTAGATTATTCGTCTTAATTGTAATCATTATTCGGAGAATATCCGGAGTCCACGTTTTATTTGTAGTTTATTGTTAGTGTTCCCACTTATAATATCCTACGTTACCAAATCCAAATAGATACTTTTATATTTTTAACTAATATTTAACTAACCTGGTTAATTTAAGGCTAATTTAGTTTCAACTTTGTTGTATATTAGATGTAGTCCTGTTTATTCACTTTCGTGACTTAAGTTTTCGTTTCGTTAATTTAAGGCTAATTTAGTTTCAACTTCGTTGTTCATTTATTATATGTAGTGCTGTTTATTCACTTTCGTGACAAAGTTCTCGCTTTTCCCTTCTGAATTTTATACACGATCTTTATTGTTTTATTAGTTCTACTATCCTAAAGTTCTGATAATACAACGTTTTCTTTTTTCTTTTTAAGTGTTTAGGTGTTAACTGCTTAAGCTCTACTAACACCTACTTTAGCGATAAGTTATTTTAGTATTATTTTGGTTCTCGTAGATGTAATATTTAGTTTTAACTAACAGATATCATTCCTGTGTACAAAATTTAGTAAAGCAAAGGTTTTATATTTTTATTTGTGAATTTCGGAACCCTCCTTTCACTTCCTATTCTTGTAGTCGACCTTGACTCAAGACTTGCAGGTCGATACTAACGTTGTTTGTGTAGTGAATCACCCCCTCCCTTTCACTTTTTACCTGCGTTAACTCTAGATTACATAGTCAGCCGACGAATAAGTTAGCCCAGTATTTTAAGTTATATTTTAAAAACATTTAGCTAGTTCAGATTAGTTTCGAGTTTAGGATGGCTACCCCAAGGACTCCCGTTTCCTCCCTTTTGCGCGACGCTGGTTTGGAGGCCATGAGGTCTCGAATCACGGAGCTTGAGAGGGTGGTTCCGGACCTTCTTCAGAGGGTGGAAAAGTCCGAGGCTGCTTTGACGCGTGTGAGGGGTGCGGGGTCACCCCTGAAAGCAAACCGCGCCAAATTGGCGGCTCGGGTTAGCCTGGGTGCGGAAGCCGGTAGAGCGATCGGGGTTGTCCGTCACTCCTTATCGCGGGCTGAGGGTGTTCGGGCCGGGAAACCCGATGAGTGGAGAGTGGTGTCCACTCGGGGGGATCGTGGGGTGGTGCTGCGGAGGCAGGGAGCTGGGAACACTTCGGTGGACCCTCTTCCTGTTAGTAATAGGTTTGCGGTGTTGACGGAGGACGACTCCGAAGCCGTTGCGCCCGCACCCGCTCCCGTCTCCTCGGTGGGGACCGGGCCCAAGGGGAGCACGGGGGGAAAGAGGGGGCTGTTAGTGATAGGGAGCTCCAATGTCCGGCGTGTGGTGGCGCCTTTACTGTCACGGGCCCGCCGGGAGGGTGTTCATGAGCGGGTGTTCTCCAGGTGTATACCAGGAGGTACGGTGCCCAAGGTGACGAAGGAGGTCAGGGCGTCGGTTTTGGGCACGGGTTGCTCCTCGTTGCGGGTGGTGGCCCATGTTGGCGGCAATGACACCTCGAAGCGCGGCTTCGAGGAGGTTTTAAGTTCTTTTAAGAACTTGGCCGCTGAGGTTGCTCGTGTCCGAGAGGAGTCGGGTTCTGATGTGCGGCTTACTATCTGCAGCATTGTCCCTCGGACGGACTGCGGTTCTATGGTTTGGAGCCGTGTGGTGGGCTTGAACCGTAGGCGGTGGGACTTCTGTAGGGGCAATGGAGTGGACTTCGTTGACCTGAGGCCGGTGCTGGACTCATGTAGGGTACCCCTAAACGGTTCTGGTGTCCACTACACGGCCGAGGCAGCGGATGCGGTAGCGCGTAGGGTTTTTGAACACGCTAGGGTTTTTTTTAGGTTAGACGAGGATAACACCAATATATCTGTTAGAAAAGAGTTCGCCAACATTAACCCTAGGGAGTCCAAGAATAGCGGTAGAGTGAGAAGTAGAAAAATAAAATTGTTAGATCAAGTGGCGCGGAAATCCAGAACGAAAATAACCGTAGAAAACACAATAAAAATCATTATTATGAACTGCTGAAGCATTCGAAGGAAACAGGCTGATTTTTGCCACTTAATTAAAAGCCATCGAGCAGACATTGTATTGGGAACTGAGAGCTGGCTATAGGGCAACATTAATTCTAACGACATTTTCCCACCAGATTACGTGGTATATCGCAAAGACAGGAGGGAAAGAGTCGGAGGCGGAGTTTTCATCGCCGTCAGAAAGAGTATATCAAGCCAATTAGAGGAGATTAACGTCAGCGAACACTGAGAAACGATATGGTGCTCCCTTCGTACGAGAAATGGTAAAAAATTATTTTTTTGCTCATTTTACCGCCCACCTGACTCGGGAGTCGAGAACATTAGAGAACTCAGTCGTACATTGCAGGTGATAGCTAGGAGAAAGAACGATCCAGTAATCATTCTTGGAGGAGACTTTAATCTTCCATCGATCGATTGGAAATCTGTAACCTATGTTAGTGGTGGAAAAAATAGAGAAGCTTGTCGTGAATTAATTGAAGCGTTTACTCTAAACTCTCTAGAGCAAATCGACAACGGGCCGACGCGATATGACAACAATGGAAAAGGAAACATAGATTTGCTAGCCACTACCTAGCACCGGCTTCAGACGGTAAGCAAGTGAGGCAATCGCCTCAGGGCGCACTCTCGAGGGGGGCGGCCTGATGCCGTTTGTGGTCACAATGACGCCCCTCCCTCTCCCAACTTCGGTCTTACAGCAGGAGCGGCCACCCAGCTCATAGAGACATATTTGCGAAAAATGGAGGGAAGTATAAAACAAAACAAAGGCAACATGTGCGGGTCGGATCCGCGAGGTAGTTTTTACAAGCTCTCCGTCTCCTTTGTCTCCGAGGGTTAAGGAAAAAAGGGATGTTTTCAAGAAATTGGGGGAGGGGGGGATTATCCACATTGGTTCCATCGGCATATTTGACCTAAAAGGACATAGGGCACCCCTGATTCGAGCGATTCTGTTTCCCTCTTATTTATATTATGAAGACAGAATTTTCCCTTTTCCACTCTCTGAGAATCCAGGATTTGCACGTGAGTTGCGAAAATATTTTAAAGCACACTTTCGAATGTTTCTAAAGGAAAAGAATAATTGGAGGACAGGAACCGCTGTACCGTCTTTGACGGCTATTTCTGTATGGAAATTCCATGACCACCGGCATACGCCTTTCTTCTGAATGGGAGGACACGTCTTTCTTTCTTTTTGGAGGTTTTAGATTTTATGACCTTACGGGTGGCTAGAAAGAAATCTTACCGACGCGTCGGCAAACGTCGCGACGTTCCCAAGAAACCTTTCTGACACGTGTTTTACACATTGGTCTCTTCACCCTCTCTCCTTCTTCTCTTAAAATTTCTCGA
This sequence comes from Uropetala carovei, assembly GCA_036926305.1. NCBI lineage: Eukaryota > Metazoa > Arthropoda > Insecta > Odonata > Petaluridae > Uropetala > Uropetala carovei. The sequence continues at coordinate 170,246 of JAXCHB010000188.1, read as the reverse complement.
AAAGAAATTACTTCAAGAACCTCAGATTTTCTTAGTTTGTGGAGAGAGCGAGTCGTGTCGTATTTTTGCAGTAACAGTCTGCATTTTGCGTAAAAATTAATAGGACTGGTTAGTATTTTAACTTGTGAAATATTTTAAGTATTTGTTTTTAATTTCTTTGGTTTCGCTTTTGGAGTTTTTGTGAGAGAAACTGTTTTAATTTTGGTAGAAGGATATCCTAACGATCCAGATCTCATCACTACGTGGGACATCTTCACTCACAACATTGTCATTACATCGTCTTCCATTGGAGAGGTTAGTTTGAATTTAATGAATTGTTACCGTTTATATTAAACTTCTTTTAGTAATGTGATTTATTTCGAGAGATTTACTTCAATTATTTCTCGGTGTATTGTGACATTTCTCGCAATAATTAGTATTATTAATACTAGCATAAGTGCCCGCTGAATTTCAACGGTTTTAATGAATCTAACTTTTCGTCAATGCAACATGTAGAATTCGCAAGAATAAAATTGTGCAGTTTTAACCATCGAATATTTCCATATTATAAGTCTGTTTTAATTAATTAACTAAAATCCTATCCCTTGTGTGGATTATGGTTGTACTGAGAGATTCCAGAAAGGAAACGAGGTATCTTTTTCACCGGTAAATAACTTTTTATGACTAATATCAGAGACTAGCATAAGTACCCGTTGAATTTCAACGGTTTTAATGAATCTAACTTTTCGTCAATGCAACATGTAGAATTCGCAAGAATAAAATTGTGCAGTTTTAACCATCGAATATTTCTATATTATAAGTCTGTTTTAATTAATTAACTAAAATCTCACAGAAATTCCTTGTGAATAAAATAGTACCTTTCTTTCTACTAAAATAGCCATTGTTATTAGTTTTAAATTGATTATGACATTAGGATTTCAATTTTATTGAAGCAGAATTCCGGTTCCAAGAAATTGGTTCAATCTTCAGTTGCCTCTTATAATACTTTAAATAGATTTTGGAATATAATGTACCTCAATATCGTTTATCCTATGCTCAGCACTCTTGCCTTCTCATTTTCCGAAACAACCACTTTCACAAGTTTTAAATGGATATCAAACTTACAGCAGAACTTGATTCATTTCAGTTAAAATAACCACATAACAAACTTCTTATTCCACAGAAAATCCTTTTATAATATGCAATGTTAACCTAGAATTCATTCATTCTGAAAAATGAATAAAAGTACCATGTGCTTATATTTCTTTCAACTAAAATAGCCACTCTTAACAGATTTTAATGGATTAATGCATTAGCGTTTCAATTTCACGAAATAAGCATAATTCCGGTAACAAAAAAATTTGCTCATTCTTCAATTGCCTCTGATAATGCTTTAAATAGATTTTGGAATAAAATGTACCTTAATATCGTTTAGCATCTGCTCACCACTCTGGACTTCTCAGTTTCCGAAACAACAACTTTCAATAGTTTTAAATTGATTTTTGCTTTGAAATATACTTGAGTCAATTCAGTACAACTTCCACCACTGTAAATTCCGAAATAACTCCTTTTATAATTGGCAATGCTGTCCTAAAATTAATTAATTCTGTAAAGTGAATAAATAAAGTTCTTTCATTAAACTATAATAGTCACTTTATTAGATGTAAATGGATTATAAGCCTTAGAATTTACTCTGTATTAAATAAGCACAAAAATTCATTTTATAAAAACAAATCAATTCATTAAAAGATCCACTGTTGTTTCTTCGAAAATTGCCTGTTAACAGTTTTAAATGTCATTTTAATTTTAATTGAATTTTAATTTATATTCGTTTCCAAACTTCGGCCATTGTTACGAAATTAATTCGAGGAATAACAATATAAATTCGTAAGTACGTATGGTTTACAAAGAATTTAATTTAAGAATGCTTTTTATTTCCAATTTTTCTAAAATGACACTGTTGATACTTAATTTTTTTATATTTACGTTAATATACTTATTTTCCACAAAACACGCCAATCCCTCCCCTTCCTTCCTCTCTCTCTCTCTCGTATTGAAGCACTCAAAGCACGCTTATTCCCAGAAGGATATATACAATAATAGTAATTTGAGGTGTAACAATGATAATGGTCGACATAGTAACATCATTTTAAAATGGCGAGATTTCCACAAAATATGCAAATTAAACGTTTAACATGGAATATTTCGAACTGTGGGCGAAAAAAGACGAATGGAATAAGAAACTTTATAAATTTTTCTTCAAAATGGTTCAAATCCGAAGGTCGTCTGTTAATTTCCTCTAATTTTAATTTCCAAATGAATAAAAGCCTGCACGTCGAAAAATCGCGTTTTACATGTTAAGTAATGGGAAATGGAAATGCCTCTCTTGGAGCCGAACCATGGAATTTTTTCGCCATTTAAATTTGTCATTCTCTGAATAATTGTTAATCAAGCATCCCTACCAAATTTCGAGTTTCTATCATTATTATTTCTCGAGTTATTACCGTTTGCATAGCGTGACCAACCAACCACTCAATGGACGACGGCTATTATTATATAAAATTAGCCGGTCGGCATTTTCGCCTTGTCATAATGACCCCTATGTTACTGATGATTCCTATAATAACTTGCAAGTCCAAATCAGACATTCAAGTAAAAATCTCAAAAGTTGAAAAACTATACCCTAACCCTAATATTTAGGATGATCGTTTTTCGGATAAATTTCCCACCCCGCTATTCGCTAAACCCTACCGGCGTCTATAACTGGAAAGACCTTACTGAATATAAATATCGCTGCTCTCAGCTTCAGAGCAACTCCCATGAATTCTCCTCCATACCACCCCTACTAAATTACACCTTTTCATTGCTTTAATTTTTGGTATGCCAAAACAAAGGGGGAAGGTGTGAGTCTAATTTTTATATAATTCTTATATCGAAAGTGACTTCTTATAGTTGCGTAGTTATGTTATAGTCGGAATTAATAATGTTACTATTTCTTGATTCTTCGAATTAAGTACGGTTGATAGTAAAATTAAAATTTTTAACTTATTATAATTTTCTTGTTGGATTTTATTCGTTTATCTAGCCCTTAGATAATAATCATTACTTGTATTTAGTATCTTTCCATTATTGTACGATAAATTCTATAAATCTTTTCCCCAGTACTCACAGTAGCTAGTTCTTTTCTCCTGTAAGGATTTTCACGAAGATAGGTATAATTAAATAAGTGAGAAAATTTCAAATTTTCAGATCAATCTAAGATATCAAAATAGTGAATAACATTTTGTTTTTGTGGATATTGCTGTTAGTTGCTGTGCCTATGACCATAACTTAAGAATTCTCGATGAGTATATTGTTTCTCTTTAACTTTGTTAAAATGATAGAAATGACAAACGTGCGACGCACATTTCCTACAGAAACTTCAATTTTTACATATTCCGACCTAATTATGTGGCTCGATGTATTAACCTTTTCTGTAAGAGTACGCAATTTTGTAATTTGATATATTTATTCTAATGGATATTATATATGTTCATACCGTCATTAACTTACAAGAGGTTTATATTCAATTTTTCACTGGCAAAATAAGATTATATTTTCTTCACTCTGTCTGTCTGTTCATTCTTATTCAGTTTTGATCCAAAGGGTGAATCCGAATCCACTGTAAATTTAAATTTGCGGTAGCCTCACAAATATTGTTGTTTAATGGACGCCCGTATAATAATGGATTTTGTTTAATATAAAATTAGTATTATTATCATTTTTATATTATAAACTAGCAGATTTTCCTGTTGAATTTCAACGGATTTAGTGAAGCTAGTACAGCACAACATACAAACTCTTTAAAATACATATATATTTGGTGATAATTTTAGATATTAATGGTTCCAAAAAGTGTGAATTGTTGATCATTATGGGACATGAGGGTGGGAGGGGGCGGCCAAAAACTTTTCGCCTCAGGGCGGCCAAAAGTCTGAAGCCGGCCCTGCCACTACCTACCCACTATCGACTGGAAACCTACAAATCGACGACGGCGTAGGTGATCATAAAATAGTAATTGCCGACTTCAAATACACCCCTGCGACAATATATAAGCCAAAGCGATTAGTCTATATCTTCAGTAAAGCAGATCTCCCAGGTTTAAAAAATTATGTTACAAACCAAATAGCGACATTTATCAATTTTGCGAATAGTAATAGCGTAGATACAGAAATAGTTGTAAATCTGCAAGAGACGAAGCGCGTAAGGAATTAGACGCCTACCGATCCACGACACTCTCGGATTCACTCAAAAACGACTCGAAAGAATTTTGGTCGTACGTGCGAGAAATGCGAGGAGGTCAGTCCACAGTACCTCTTCTACGTACAGACAACGGTGAAAGTGTACACGATTCATTTACTAAGGCTAGTATGTTAAATCGGTTCTTTGAAAATTGCTTCACAATAGACAGCGGTGATTTCATTGAAATCCCTAATCGTATAGACTCAACTATGAGCGACATACAAACATCCGAAAGCGGTATCGTTAAATTACTAAGTCAACGATGAAATATTAAGTTAGCACAAAAAATGACAAGGATTACTCAAATACTACAGATATATAAACTAAACAAAGGGTTAACAAATAATATAAGGTAAATATTAGATCTACTTATCAATACGGCTACTACTACTTCTACTGCTACAATGGTCGCTCGTAAATCCGCTGGGCTTCACTGGAGGAGGAAGTGAAAGGCACGTCCACTCACTTCGCAGAGCCAGGTAAAGAGCTGAGCTTCGGAAGAATTGCGTTGTGCTGCCAAGGGTAATTTTAATTGCGCATCGATATTTTGTTATCCATAGAAAAAGCTAACAATTTTCTGTACTTACTGTTTTTTAAAGAAAGACAACTGAAATTTTTAAAAAACTATTCACGTGCGTAATTTATGATAATTATTCCTTAGGACGCTTATTTAAAGAGAGGAATCACATTCATTGATCTGTTGTATGGAGAAAGTCATGTGTTGGTTGCATCATATTTTTTATAGTTTTAATCTTTATCCTTCTTTCACCAACAGCTGTTGCTTTAAAATACTATGTTATTATCTATATATATTGATACGGAGGAGTGATTTCGTTACTCATCCATAACTTCCCTTGCGTTCAACCGATTTTCATCTAACAAAGCCCATTTTTATCCTATATTAGTGTAGACTTGCCAAAAATGCAAAATTTCAGATCAGTTAAGCTTAAAGCTGAGCTTATGGAAAGAAACGGTGAAAGGGGAAGTTTGGCAACACTCCACCGCATTTTGTCATTCTTTTAGCCAGGTTAATATAGATGTATACAGTTTTTAGAAGTAATTAAGTATTTTTTCTCATTACACTACAGGAATGATTTGTTTTAACCTCACAGCGCCCGGCGGGAGAAGGAGAACCGGGAGTGGGGCCTTCGGGCCTCGCTCCGGCCGGGGGTATGACCGCGAGGGGGCCAGGAAGCGGAGCCCCACAGTATTGTTTTTAATGCGGGAATTTGACGTAATCCCGATTTTCTGATTAATGTATATAGATGGGTAGACAGATAAACGTTTTTATTGGGCGAGATTGAGACTAAAAACTCTCTTCTTCTTTCAAAACCTTACATCTGACCTCTATTTACGAATTGCGGAAGACATTACCTCTTTCTGAGAAACTCTTCCCCCATCTTGTTGGAATTGGAAGATTTGACAGTCATATTGATAATTTTGCTATGAAGTTGCGAAATTGAAAAATAAATTTAAAAAGTTTCATACCTTTAATTATTTCAGTGCGTTAGATAGTCTACGGTGTAAAAAGAGGTAATTAAAGAGTATTTACTGTTTCAGCTCTAAAATTATCCTTTTAATTTTTATATATTATTTTTAATAAAACGGGATAGGGATATCAAGATTGGGTTTCGAATCCCAAAATCCTAAGATTAAAAAATCCGCCAGGATTACGATTCCTGACCACAAAGTTACGGCTTCATAACGTCAGTCAATTAAATATTTTACTAATTGTTGCTTCTTTATATCATTTCTGTCTATCATTTGATGTTCATTTAAAGTTTTATTCTGTCCGCGAAGATATTATCGCAAGGTTATTTAAGGTGTAAATTAAGGCACCTTTTCAGTTCAATTACGACACTGCGACTTCAAGTGACGGCCAGCGCTAGTAGGATCCTCAGTCTAAATAAAAAAGCGAGGAGAGAAACCCGGTGCCGGTAATAGCTTACTCTTATCGAGAAGCACCAAGAGGACCAACGGTTTTGCATCTCTTCCGAAGGACGGAGCGCTGATTTGAGTGTTCTCCTCTTAACCACGCAAATAGGGGGCCGAGCAACCTTGAAAAACTGACCATTAAAGAGCATTAAAGAGAGTATGTATGTTCAATATATTAAATTTGTTCTTCCCTAAGTATTGTTCAATCCTACATTATTATTGTAATTTTTGGAATTAAATACATTTTCTCCTAACATTTTTATAAAATTACATAGCTCCTGGGTGCTAAACTGTTAACAAGATGAACGAACAGAACTTAAGATGCCTGTTTTCCTAAGGTGGACATCGAATTAATTACTTATATTGTCATTAACTTGTTAATTAACTGGATGGCATAGCCATTGGTTATATTGGCTTTTAAAACTTTAAATTCACAGCCGATGAGCTGCTCTTTGATTTCCCACATTACATACTTTATGTAACATCATCAGGTATTATACTTACATTTGCAAAAAAAATTCAGTTGAATATGCGATTTCGGAAGAAAAAATGACCCATTTGTATATTAGATTATACCTCAGGGCAGTTGAGAAATAATTGTCTCCATGACAATAGTCTCATTATGAGGGAATAAAAATTGCAAAATTGCAATTATTAACACAAAATTCAAAGAAATACGATTGATAAGAAACTTCTATGACAAAAATTAGAATTTACATTCCATTCCGCAGAGAATAGGGAAAATCCCGCGCTGATATTATTTTTATTATGTATTTTAGTGTGGGTAGGGAAATAACCCTGTACGATGGGTTTCCAATTTCCCATTTAAATCAAAAGTAAAGGATAATTCATGGAATCGATCCTGGAACTTGAATTTTCGTCATAAAACCTCTCCTCATGATCTTGGCCTCTGAAGAAAGAGTTTCTAACCAATTTTCGTGAAAGTTGAGCATTGGTTCAAAATTTGATAGTGGGGACCGGCAAACAAAGACAGAATCATAGACAGTTAGAAACAAAGAAACCATAATCCTATTTTCATTCTGGAAGGGAAGTAAAAAAAAGTTGCCCTTTAATTAAAAATCTTCGGGTCAAATTAGGAAATCCCCGGGTCAGACCAGAGAAATCTCTGGGTCAGAATTCAAAATGTCCGGGTTGGTGAGGACTTTGAGGTGGCAACCTTGACCTCAAAATGTGTAATTCCGTTGAAATCTCGAAGTTGATTTTTTTCGTGATCACAACAGTAAAAAAGCAAAATATCTCCGAAATGGGTGGTTCTACGAAAATTTGTTTCAAACAAAACTTGGAAGAAATATTATTCTCTACAACTTTGGTCCTTATGAAGATTACCAATAACGATGTTTTTAAGGAGAAAACCGAAAAACCGGCTATTTATAAATAACTCCTAAACAATAACTACAACAGAAAATTGTTTCAAATGAAAGTTGTAGGAAATTACATCCTCTATAGCTTTTGTGTAGAATTGTAGATACAATAATGATGTATTAACGAAGAAATATTGCTGCAACCGAATTGGGTTTCAAATAAACCTCGACTTCCGGTTACCCGTTATTGTCCAAAAACTAAAGAGTTCTTTGTGCTCATGTTACGGTTACATATGAAGTTTGGTAACGATAAGGCACATACTTTTTGAGTTAGAGCGCCCACAATCACATACACACACACACACACACACATGCACGCGCACACAGACATCATTCCGAAAATAGTCTAAACGTGTTCTTGGGACCTCAAAACATGTGCTTCCATTGAAATCTCGAAGTCGATTTTTTTCGTGAATAGAATACTTTCCCATTACTACGTATGGAGAAAGTAAAAACGGAAAAACAACCAGAATAAACATCCACTTCCGGTGTACCAGTTTCAACTAAAACCATTCCAAAGTTTCAGTTGCTAATAAAAGTCTTAATTATAAAGTTTTGTGCTGATTTCATAATTAGTGTTTGAGTTCGAGCGCCCACAATACTTCTATTACAGACACACAGCATCGATAAAATAGTCAACACGTGTATTTCTGTTAAATCTCGTAATCGATGTTTTCATTCAAACAATACTTTCTCTATACTACGTATATGGAGAAAGTAATAAAAATATTTTAAAAACTTTTTTAAATTATACTCTTTTTATAAAGCACACTGAAAAATATAAAATAAATTTTGGGTTCAAAAAAATATCTAGATCTTAAGGAAAACTTTCATTGTGTATGATCATGAATCTATTTAAAAAGAGGTATGGCAAATATTGATTAAAATATTTACTGCCGTATAAATAGTCTGTAAATTCTTGTTTATTCAACATATGCCATACCTCTTTTTACTTTCTCCATACGAAGTAATGGGAAAGTATTGTGATCATGAAAAACATCGACTTCGAGATTTCAATGGAAATACACGTTTTGAAGTCCCTAGAACACGTTTAGACTATTTCGGAATGATGTCTGTGTGTGTATGTGATTGGGGGCGCTCTAACTCAAAAAGAACTTGCCATATTGTTACCAAACTTCATATATAACTCTTTAGCATGAGCACAAAGAACTGATTAGTTTTTGGACAATAACGGTTAACCGGAAGTCGAGGTTTATTCGAAACCTGATTAGGTTTTGCGATATTTCTCCGTTAAAACATCATTATTATATATACAATTCTATACAAAAGTTATAGAGAATGTTATTTCCTACAACTTTCATTTGAAACAATTTTCCGTAGTAGTTATTGTTTAGGAATTATTTATAAATAATCGGTTATTTCGGTTTCTGTCAAATATCTCCTTACAAATGTCGTTATTCGTAATCTTCAGGAGGATCAAAGTTGTAGAGAATAATATTCCTTCCAGGTTTTGTTTGAAACAAATTTTCGTAGAACCATCGATTTCGGAGATATTCAACTTTTTCGTAATATCCAGTATACAGTGCCAAAACCACGTAGCGGTGCATTCTGGAAACATAATCAAAATATAATTTACCACAATAAGGATGGCTGTATTCTTTTACGATATGAAATAATAATTTTGCCTCATAATGCTATTCATAATAATTTAAATATCTATATCCCAAGTATGGAGAAAGTCATGTATTGGCCACATCAGATTTTTTTAAAAAGAGATTCATGATCATATACTATTAAAATTATCCTTAAGATCCAGATATTTTCTTGAACACAAAAATTTATTATACATTTTTCGTTGCGCTTTATAAAAAGAGTATAATTAAAAAAAAAAATTTTATATATTTTTAATTTATACATTTTAGTGAAATGAATTTATATGATAATGACAACGAGATCAAATTATGATGTATTAATTTGCATTAAAGATTACTACTCAATACTGAAATTTAGAATGTAGCTTATATTGTTATAAAAATTTCATAAGGAAATTTTTAATGGTATTTACCAAACTATGATTTTATGCTGTGCTCTATGCAGACCCTTCAAAATGTTTTTCTCAAAATTGAATTAAGACAGCCTTGAAATGATTTAAATATATCTGTACTTTTAAAATAGCAAATAAGACTATTAACACAATATAAAACTTAAACTGGAGGTGATGTCTAACTGTAAATTATCAACTGAAATGAAGTTATAAAATAATTTAAAGTTAAACACTTTTCACTCCCATGTATACTACAAAATCTATTAATTTGGCCACCAAGAAACATATTCATCTTATGGGAAATGTGGAAACAGGTGAAAAAATCTGCTATGACCAGGTATCGAACCTGGGTCTTCCACTTTATTTTGATTCCTGGTCATAGCAGATTTTTTCACCTGTTTCCACATTTCCCATCATCACAGCATATGCCTGTCGCATAAGGATCTTCAGATCAACCATTCCCATCAATTTATACATTCATCTCATGTTAAAAAAATTGTTCATTGACAGGGGCGTCGGCAGAAAATTTTGTAAGGGGGGCAAACACAAAAATGCCTATTACCCAGGGGCGGACGCAATTTTTTCTAACCCGGGAAAATTTTACTTAACCGGCCACCATCTGACCACAAATGCACACCAATGAAACACTATGAATTATATTATCACTGTACTGAATATGCTCTTGAAATTAACTTAAAGTAGGTATATTTCAAATGACTAATTTATTCCGCGCGTGATGATTGACCTTTTCCTTGAAGCAGGTTAAAATCTGTGCTTGAAATGGAAAATGTTACGAAACGAAACGCTTGTATTGGTAGTGGAATGGAAATTTTTACAAAACGGAACGTTGGTTATAAGGGACGGTATTTCTACGTCTGACGAAACGGTGTGACGAGCCGGAACAGCGTTCTGGGGCGTTCCGGCTCGTTCCGAACACTGGTTAAAATCCACTATTTTATCAAACTATTTTATTAAAAACCAAGCATACTGACAGCTGGTAACGAACGAGGCATAGGGAATCACAGAAATGAGTCCTATTACGACGAAATGCAGTACTGCTGAAGAAGAAATTGGTACCAAACTCTAATGGCATTTCCAAAGAAAAAATTAAAACCTCATGCGCAACAGTGGCTAAGTATCAGAGCTACAAAGTTAAAGTCGTGTTCGAATGAAACAATACGTCCCTCATTTTCGCCCAGGGAATAGGAGAATAATAAAGAGATTACTTGATTATTAACTGCTACTGCATCTTCCTGACACCGCCAAAAGAGACCTTATTGCCTTCACTCGCAATTCTCTACTGAATTCCTGGCTACCGATTCGCTGACTAAATAGTTCTGCAGTCATGAGGGTTTTCCCATTAAATCCCGAAGCGTAAGGACAGCCAACCTGTTCTACTGGACTGATATTGCAGATGACTGTATATACCAGTGGTGCTCAAACTTTTCGGTCCGAGGGCCACATGATCCATTTCTGCAAACATCGCGGGCCACATAGCTCAATTCCACCCTCTTTGTGGGCCAAACGCAGTCGAAAATAGAGGTTAAGAACGACTTACGGAACTAAGGATTTAGTTGTGAGTCGAAATTACCTGATTTGTTTTAAATGCATCTATCCATTATGGAATTAGAGAGGTAAACACAAAATGTATTGTTTTTTAATTTTCTATTTTCTTTTTGTTACATTGTGTCCTTTAATTGCTAAACTCATCCTATTGTACTTTTGTGACTGCTAGAAAGCAGGACATTAATCTTTATAAATAGAAACGTAAACAGACACATAATTATTCAGGAAACAGCCTGTGGGAAGCGTTTATAACGATTGACCAAAGTAATTGAACCTTATTTCGTCTATTAAGTACTGGAATCTTACCTTTTTCATAAGTAAAATCATTGTATTCTACATTTTTAAATGTTTATTAACGTAAATAGGCTCCGCATCTGGTGTGCATTTATCATGGTCGCTGTTTAATCATAGACATATATACGTTCACAGGTGTTCTTGCTTACAAGACATAAAAGTGAACATTTTAGAAAGGCATAATTACACAATAAATGCTGTATTTGACGAAAGTGATATGATCTATGCAGGGCCGGCTTCAGACTTTTAGCCGCCCTGAGGCGAAAAGTTTTTGGCCGCCCACCTCCCACCCTCATGTCCCATAATGATCAACAATTCACACTTTTTGGAACCATTAATATCTAAAATTATCACCAAATATATATGTATTTTAAAGAGTTTGTATGTTGTGCTGTACTAGCTTCAATAAATCCGTTGAAATTCAACAGGAAAATCTGCTAGTTTATAATATAAAAATGATAATAATACTAATTTTATATTAAACAAAATCCATTATTGTACGAGCGTCCATTAAACAACAATATTTGTAAGGCTACCGCATATTTAAATTTACAGTGGATTCGTATTCACCCATTGGATCAAAACTGAATAAGAAAGAACAGACAGACAGAGTGAAGAAAATATAATCTTATTTTGCCGGTGAAAAATTGAATATAAACCTCTTGTAAGTTAATGACGGTATGAACATATATAATATCCATTAGAATAAATATATCAAATTACAAAATTGCGTACTCTTACAGAAAAGGTTAATACATCGAGCCACATAATTAGGTCGGAATATGTAAAAATCGTTTTAACGAAGACATAAAAATGAAAAGTTTTTAAAACATGGAAACATAGAAAACTAATTGCTTAATTAAATAGAATGAAATGTAAGCACTATATTGAACTATTTCTCATAAGAAAATATCCGCTAGTGTTTAAATGCGAAATGCAATTTAGGCGTTTTTTCGAGTCGATTTGAATCGAGTGCGACAGTATGTACAATCCAACAATGCAAATCGCAGTGGGACATCATGTTAAAATGAGATGAAACAAAAAACTACTATAGACGTCAGATTTAAGCCATTCCGAATTAGAGACGCCAGGAATAGGCACTTGATTGAAGTTTCTGTAGGAAATGTGCGTCGCACGTTTGTCATTTCTATCATTTTAACAAAGTTAAAGAGAAACAATATACTCATCGAGAATTCTTAAGTTATGGTCATAGGCACAGCAACTAACAGCAATATCCACAAAAACAAAATGTTATTCACTATTTTGATATCTTAGATTGATCTGAAAATTTGAAATTTTCTCACTTATTTAATTATACCTATCTTCGTGAAAATCCTTACAGGAGAAAAGAACTAGCTACTGTGAGTACTGGGGAAAAGATTTATAGAATTTATCGTACAATAATGGAAAGATACTAAATACAAGTAATGATTATTATCTAAGGGCTAGATAAACGAATAAAATCCAACAAGAAAATTATAATAAGTTAAAAATTTTAATTTTACTATCAACCGTACTTAATTCGAAGAATCAAGAAATAGTAACATTATTAATTCCGACTATAACATAACTACGCAACTATAAGAAGTCACTTTCGATATAAGAATTATATAAAAATTAGACTCACACCTTCCCCCTTTGTTTTGGCATACCAAAAATTAAAGCAATGAAAAGGTGTAATTTAGTAGGGGTGGTATGGAGGAGAATTCATGGGAGTTGCTCTGAAGCTGAGAGCAGCGATATTTATATTCAGTAAGGTCTTTCCAGTTATAGACGCCGGTAGGGTTTAGCGAATAGCGGGGTGGGAAATTTATCCGAAAAACGATCATCCTAAATATTAGGGTTAGGGTATAGTTTTTCAACTTTTGAGATTTTTACTTGAATGTCTGATTTGGACTTGCAAGTTATTATAGGAATCATCAGTAACATAGGGGTCATTATGACAAGGCGAAAATGCCGACCGGCTAATTTTATATAATAATAGCCGTCGTCCATTGAGTGGTTGGTTGGTCACGCTATGCAAACGGTAATAACTCGAGAAATAATAATGATAGAAACTCGAAATTTGGTAGGGATGCTTGATTAACAATTATTCAGAGAATGACAAATTTAAATGGCGAAAAAATTCCATGGTTCGGCTCCAAGAGAGGCATTTCCATTTCCCATTACTTAACATGTAAAACGCGATTTTTCGACGTGCAGGCTTTTATTCATTTGGAAATTAAAATTAGAGGAAATTAACAGACGACCTTCGGATTTGAACCATTTTGAAGAAAAATTTATAAAGTTTCTTATTCCATTCGTCTTTTTTCGCCCACAGTTCGAAATATTCCATGTTAAACGTTTAATTTGCATATTTTGTGGAAATCTCGCCATTTTAAAATGATGTTACTATGTCGACCATTATCATTGTTACACCTCAAATTACTATTATTGTATATATCCTTCTGGGAATAAGCGTGCTTTGAGTGCTTCAATACGAGAGAGAGAGAGAGGAAGGAAGGGGAGGGATTGGCGTGTTTTGTGGAAAATAAGTATATTAACGTAAATATAAAAAAATTAAGTATCAACAGTGTCATTTTAGAAAAATTGGAAATAAAAAGCATTCTTAAATTAAATTCTTTGTAAACCATACGTACTTACGAATTTATATTGTTATTCCTCGAATTAATTTCGTAACAATGGCCGAAGTTTGGAAACGAATATAAATTAAAATTCAATTAAAATTAAAATGACATTTAAAACTGTTAACAGGCAATTTTCGAAGAAACAACAGTGGATCTTTTAATGAATTGATTTGTTTTTATAAAATGAATTTTTGTGCTTATTTAATACAGAGTAAATTCTAAGGCTTATAATCCATTTACATCTAATAAAGTGACTATTATAGTTTAATGAAAGAACTTTATTTATTCACTTTACAGAATTAATTAATTTTAGGACAGCATTGCCAATTATAAAAGGAGTTATTTCGGAATTTACAGTGGTGGAAGTTGTACTGAATTGACTCAAGTATATTTCAAAGCAAAAATCAATTTAAAACTATTGAAAGTTGTTGTTTCGGAAACTGAGAAGTCCAGAGTGGTGAGCAGATGCTAAACGATATTAAGGTACATTTTATTCCAAAATCTATTTAAAGCATTATCAGAGGCAATTGAAGAATGAGCAAATTTTTTTGTTACCGGAATTATGCTTATTTCGTGAAATTGAAACGCTAATGCATTAATCCATTAAAATCTGTTAAGAGTGGCTATTTTAGTTGAAAGAAATATAAGCACATGGTACTTTTATTCATTTTTCAGAATGAATGAATTCTAGGTTAACATTGCATATTATAAAAGGATTTTCTTTGGAATAAGAAGTTTGTTATGTGGTTATTTTAACTGAAATGAATCAAGTTCTGCTGTAAGTTTGATATCCATTTAAAACTTGTGAAAGTGGTTGTTTCGGAAAATGAGAAGGCAAGAGTGCTGAGCAGACGATAAACGATATTGATGTACATACATTATATTCCAAAATCTATTTAAAGTATTATAAGAGGCAACTGAAGATTGAACCAATTTCTTGGAACCGGAATTCTGCTTCAATAAAATTGAAATCCTAATGTCATAATCAATTTAAAACTAATAACAATGGCTATTTTAGTAGAAAGAAAGGTACTATTTTATTCACAAGGAATTTCTGTGAGATTTTAGTTAATTAATTAAAACAGACTTATAATATAGAAATATTCGATGGTTAAAACTGCACAATTTTATTCTTGCGAATTCTACATGTTGCATTGACGAAAAGTTAGATTCATTAAAACCGTTGAAATTCAACGGGTACTTATGCTAGTCTCTGATATTAGTCATAAAAAGTTATTTACCGGTGAAAAAGATACCTCGTTTCCTTTCTGGAATCTCTCAGTACAACCATAATCCACACAAGGGATAGGATTTTAGTTAATTAATTGAAACAGACTTATAATATGGAAATATTCGATGGTTAAAACTGCACAATTTTATTCTTGCGAATTCTACATGTTGCATTGACGAAAAGTTAGATTCATTAAAACCGTTGAAATTCAGCGGGCACTTATGCTAGTATTAATAATACTAATTATTGCGAGAAATGTCACAATACACCGAGAAATAATTGAAGTAAATCTCTCGAAATAAATCACATTACTAAAAGAAGTTTAATATAAACGGTAACAATTCATTAAATTCAAACTAACCTCTCCAATGGAAGACGATGTAATGACAATGTTGTGAGTGAAGATGTCCCACGTAGTGATGAGATCTGGATCGTTAGGATATCCTTCTACCAAAATTAAAACAGTTTCTCTCACAAAAACTCCAAAAGCGAAACCAAAGAAATTAAAAACAAATACTTAAAATATTTCACAAGTTAAAATACTAACCAGTCCTATTAATTTTTACGCAAAATGCAGACTGTTACTGCAAAAATACGACACGACTCGCTCTCTCCACAAACTAAGAAAATCTGAGGTTCTTGAAGTAATTTCTTTTCGAGAAATTTTAAGAGAAGAAGGAGAGAGGGTGAAGAGACCAATGTGTAAAACACGTGTCAGAAAGGTTTCTTGGGAACGTCGCGACGTTTGCCGACGCGTCGGTAAGATTTCTTTCTAGCCACCCGTAAGGTCATAAAATCTAAAACCTCCAAAAAGAAAGAAAGACGTGTCCTCCCATTCAGAAGAAAGGCGTATGCCGGTGGTCATGGAATTTCCATACAGAAATAGCTGTCAAAGACGGTACAGCGGTTCCTGTCCTCCAATTATTCTTTTCCTTTAGAAATATTCGAAAGTGTGCTTTAAAATATTTTCTCAACTCACGTGCAAATCCTGGTTTCTCAGAGAGTGGAAAAGGGAAAATTCTGTCTTCATAATATAAATAAGAGGGAAACAGAATCGCTCGAATCAGGGGTGCCCTATGTCCTTTTAGGTCAAATATGCCGATGGAACCAATGTGGATAATCCCCCCCTCCCCCAATTTCTTGAAAACATCCCTTTTTTCCTTAACCCTCGGAGACAAAGGAGACGGAGAGCTTGTAAAAACTACCTCGCGGATCCGACCCGCACATGTTGCCTTTGTTTTGTTTTATACTTCCCTCCTTTTTTCGCAAATATGTCTCTATGAGCTGGGTGGCCGCTCCTGCTGTAAGACCGAAGTTGGGAGAGGGAAGAGCGTCATTGTGACCACAAACGGCATCAGGCCGCCCCCCTCGAGAGTGCGCCCTGAGGCGATTGCCTCACTTGCTTACCCTCTGAAGCCGGTGCTGGATCTATGTATATAAAAGTGAAATTCTGTTTTTTTTGCCCGCTATAGAAATCCACACCATTGAAGGTTTCGTCACAAAACTACGCATATGTATATAATTTTATCCTGCGAGTGCCATAAAATATACGGCGATAAAAAATTTGGGGGAAGGGGTGCTTAATTCAATAATTATTTCCCATAATTTTACAAGTAATTTTCGATTTTTCAGAGTGCAAGTTTTTTTCCTTCATTCATCAAAATGCCTAATTATGGACCGATTTTCTTCATTTTTGCTTTATTCGAAGGTTACAGCCGTCCATATGTGCGACTGTGCGATGCACATGGGTGGTCAAACAACGGGGGAGGCCGATTTATCGTCAGACATGCACAGTATTTTTAAAAGTAATGCGGACTATATCATAATATGC
Source organism: Uropetala carovei (assembly GCA_036926305.1). Taxonomy (NCBI): domain Eukaryota; kingdom Metazoa; phylum Arthropoda; class Insecta; order Odonata; family Petaluridae; genus Uropetala; species Uropetala carovei. Next base: position 153,115 of record JAXCHB010000188.1, on the reverse strand, counting down.
CGTATATTCTTTCATATTTATTGGCTACGGAAATATATCATGCCATAAGGCGTTTTTTATTTTTGTAAAGAACACCTAAAATGGCGGTAAATGAGAGACTTGCACACGGGCGGCCGTGAGGTTACAACTATGTATTATTTTACTTTTTCGATGTTTAGATGTTATACGGCCGAAGTTTTAGATTCACTGAATCTGTTAAAATTCAACGGGTATTTCCGCTAGTATCTAATATAATATTTAGGTTTTTACACATTTCCAGGAGGGGGCAACTGCCCCCCCTTGCCCTCCCCTGCCGACGCCCATGTTCATTGATTCTGAATGTGAATTCTTATTAATGTATGCTGAACAATTCTTTTAACAATTCACTAAATATATAAGTTGATATGTCATTAAAATTCAACATTTTAATGAAACTCATAAGAATTTATTACTGTGGAACTAAAGCTGACATAGGATGCAGTGCTCATCTTTGTAATGAATACTTCTACTCACAGGAAATTTCCTCTGTATTTTTATAGCCTATCAGAAAACTGTTAGTAAAATTGTACATAGATGATGTTTAAGAAAAAATCCAAACAATTCCTGAAGTTCATATTATTTAGGTTAAATAGAAAAGTTTCTTAACTGGAATTCATAACAATATTTCTTGCAAACACAACAAATTTGATCAGCGAATTTGTGGGTGTCACCGTGAAATTCATAGGCTGCCAAAACTAATTTTAATTACGCATTGATATTTTGTTATCCATAGAAACAACAAACAATTTTCTTTACTTACTGTTTTTTAAATAAATACTGCTGAAAATGCTTTAAAATTATTCACAAGTATAACTGCTAATAATTATTCTCGAGGACACTGATATCGAGAGGAATCATATTCATTGCTCTGCATGGAGAAAGTCATGTGGTGGGCACATCAGCTTTTTAAAATAAAATTTAATATTTATTTCCCCATAAATAATTATGCTATAAATTATGGTTATTTATTCCACCAACTTAAAAATAACAAGAGAACAACAAAATTCTGTTGGAGAATTTAAACTCCACAGAAATAAAATGTTCTGATATACTATTCTTTCTGTTTTAAATATTATTGAACTTACCTATGCTTTTTATGCTTTCTTTTATGGTGATATGAAAGTTCTGACTCAGTTTCCATTCCACTGTTCATATACCCAGATCTTCTGTTCCCAAGATCTCGTATGACAGTGGCTTGATGGATACCAGACTGACCCTCTGCCTGTTTCCTCTGTACTTCCTTCCACTGAGCTTCTGAATCTACAAGTTCATAGTTACTGCCATGCCTGAAATAAAAATAAATAAGTTAACAATTACAGACAATATTATAACACTCATTTGTTAGCATGTTAATCATTAAATTACTATTACAATTTTAACCAGAATAATAATGATATATATTGTTTCACTGAAAAAAACTATAAATCTTTCTTTAAAAATAAAAGTAGTATTATAACCTGTGCTTATAACTTCTGTGTCTGTGTCGGTGGTGCTGATCAGTCTCACTTCCAGAGTCTCTTTTATGGTGCGAACGGTGCCTGCGATGACTATGAGAGCGACAAGAAGATTTTGATACCTCACTATCATTATCCGAACCTCGTCTACTACGGTGGTGATGGTGACGTCTGTGAAAAGCAGATCAATGGTAAAGTAAACTATATCACATTTATGCTCGTCAATAATGCAATTTACGTTTATTACTAAACAAGATATTTAATAGTTTACCTCTTGCATGAGCGAGAATCTACCGAACTCTGACTTTCAACACTACTTGACCGCCTGGTAAGACGAGTCAAAAGTTGCGTGTTGGGTGGATGGTGGGGAGCAGATCGAACAGAGCGTGGACTGGCACCAGAGTAGAGTCCTCTAGCCATAGACATCCCACTGCCAACTGTTGAGGTGCCAGTGTGAGGTGCTGCAGACCAAGGTGCACTTCGGATGCTTCGAGGTGAGTCAGAACGAGGCAGTATGCTTGGGATTGAGGTGGATCTATACATTGATGTAACCCTAAAATAAAAACCATTCCTTTATTTGAATAAATGCTGAGTTAGATCACTAGATAGATAACAGGAATTATAACATGAATAATGTATGAATTTATCAAGGGGCGATTTATTTTTCCAAGTAAAAGCATATGAAATGTTTGATGGGAGAATAAAAAGCTAACTTACGTATGCACTGGTTGAGGAATGGACACTGTTTTCATTTCTTGAGGAGGAATGTTCTCATTATTTGATAATTCTTCAACAATTGGCACTGAAAGCAAACAAAGATTGCATGTTAAATGAAAAACCATAGATTATGTTTTTACACAACTACAGGGCATCCAAAAAGTCTCTTTAACCTCAGATTTTAAGAGTGAGTAGTAAAATAAAGCTGGATCCTTTATTTTAAATGAGCTCTGGTTATATATCTTCACCATGATAAAGGTGAGGATTACATGAAATAGGTACCAAATTGCAATTGCAACTCACTACATCAAGGAGTAAAGAGACTTATGGGACCTGAATACCGATGATCTTGATTATTATAAATAACTAGCTGAAGTGCCTGTTGAATTTCAATGGATTTAGTGAATCTAGAACTTCGACCGTATAACGTATGCAACGCAAGAATAAGATAGTACACAGTTATACCCATCGAATAAAGCAAAAATGAAGAAAACCGCTTTGCATTTTCCTATTTAGATGAATGAAGGAAGAAAATATTATGAAAATAATGTATAAACTCCCTCCCCCTCCCTTCCGCCCTCTCCTTCCCTTATCCCCTCCCTCCCCTCTCTCCCTCCCTCTCTCTCCCTCCCCTCTCTCCCTCCTTCTCCCTCCCTCCATCTCTCCCTCCCCTCACTCCCTCCCCACCCATCTCCCACCCTCCCCCTCCCTCTCTCCACCCCTTCCCTCTAATTCCCTCTCTCCATCTCCCCCCTCCGTTACCATCCATCTCTCTCCCTCCCTATCTCGTATTAAAAGCATTCAAAGCGAACAAACTTACAAACATTCTCCTTTATATATTAGATTAGAAGATAATTCAATTATAAACAACTAATATTTGGTTTCCATGTAAACAAATTAAAATTGTACACAGAAATTGACTTACGATATTACGATAAAATTTTTCCCATACAAATGCATTGGACTCTCAATTTCGGCGACAATGGGAGTTGTCATGGTAGCTTATAATGGGTACTGTAATAAAACTGATAACACATATTTTATTGATTCTAAATGCATTTTTATGCTAATTTGATCAGGATTCAGATTCTGTCTTCAATAAAAATAGACTTTGTTCATTTCTTCATAGAACCATTCAAGTCTCAAGTTAGTATCATGTTTCTAAGTAATTTTAAAATTCAAATGAAAAATAAGCGGCACTCGTCCCTATGTTAATCAAATGGAGAAAATGTAAAAAAGAAAATATTTCTGTCTGTCTGTGTGGGGTGGTTGTCGGGGTTCCCGGGTACCCCATGTTATTCGTAGAGTCATATGAAGTCAATTTGCAAAGTTTGGTCCCGATAGATCAAAGGGCGTGGAAATATATAAGGAACAGACAGACAGACATTCAATTATATATATGTATATATATATATATATATATATATATATATATATATATATAGATATATAGACTGTGATACCACAAATATAACAATCAATATAAAATCAATATAAAAATAAATATAGCAATTATTATAATAATTATAAAGTATGATTTATTTTTGCTATTCAATCTTATACCTGAATATAAAGGGACTTTATGGAAACACTGTTTATCAGGGGCGTATATTCAGGATGTGCTAGGTGTGCAGCGCACACCCACTGAATATCAGGATATATTCCAAAAGAGGAGATAATTTACCACAAAAAAGTCTGCGAGAGCATATGTCTGCGATATATATGTAAGGAGTTAAAAATTCGAGAAATTTACGAAAAAATTTTAAAGGGAAATCCCATATAAACGAAAATATTTTATTATAATTAAATAGTACACCGAATCGGTTTAAAAACCTTACTACACCACCGTACACATGATAACGGTTAATATGACACCTTCCTCTTTTTTCTGCGTGTTGTAGTTTCTGAGCCTTAGTAGAACATACATACATACAAACACCTTACTTTATAGATATGTACTAGCTTTTCGTACCCGGCTTCGCCCGGGTGCATTTCGGACTGCAAATATTATTCAGCAAGCGTTTATTGATGAAAGTAATTGAACTTCCTTTCGTCTATTGAATACTGGAATCTTAAATTTTTTGTAAGTAAAATCATTATACTCTACATTATAATGTTTATTAACGTAAATAAGCTCACGTATCTGGTGTACATTTACCAGTCAGTGTTCAGTCATGGACAACTGTACCTTGCTTTTTCTAGACATAAAAGTAAACATTTCAGGGAGGCATAATTACACAATAAATGAAGCTGGATTTGGCGAAAGTGATATGATAGGAAATACAATTTTTATATTTGAATGCAATAGGTTCGGAAACGGATTGTAACAAGCAATATGATTAATTGTTAAGAAAAGCTAATTGTAATTTAAAAAGTATCTACAATGTATTTTGAAGAGTTTGTATGTTGTGCTGTAGTAGCTTCGCTAAATCCGTTGAAATTCAACGGGAAATTCTGCCAGTTTTAATTAATTTAAAAATGTAAATTTATAATGCTTCCTTATGGAGGTAGGAAATGAAACAAAGGATTGGAAAGAGAATACGATTAATCCTCAATTGCTGATCATAGCTCCAATAAATTTGAACAGTCTTTTGCCCTCTTGTAGTCCCTCCTTTCATAAAAATTGCCTTCTCCAAACGTTAGGGTTCCAGAGATATTGCCCGCGCAGACGGACGGACGGACAGACAAACCGATTTCACAAGCGATTTAAACAAATAAGGAAAGTGTACAGCGTATCACAAACGGGCGTGTTTCGTGCAAGATAGCATTTGAAAGAAAGGATATATCTGTACGTAAGGAAAATAGCGTTTTAAAGTTCTTTTCTTCCACATAAATACATTTTCTTCCCATTTTAAAATATTGCATGCACATATAAGGAAATTAGACGTTTGTTTGTAAGATTGTTCCTGTTAGCAACAATGATGAAGTAACCATGCAAGAAATTTTCAAAGTGCAATTCGAATGAAGACATTCTTGATTGATTTTATTGCTAACGGCTACTCCAACGATAAAAATGTATAGGAAAAGAAATACTGTTCTTTACCAGTTCTACAAGTTTTGTTTGAAAAATATTTTGATAATAGAGTAATAACCCATCATATGACGGTTAACATTAGAAATTATAACATACTGACCTCATTAATTAATAACAAAACAACACAGCTTGCATAGCAACTCATGCTAGATTAAGCGTTAAAAATCACAAAAATACGCACTTTTACGTATTTTTTCAATTTTAAAGGAGAAGATACAATAAAAGAGCGCTACAATAAAATAATTTAGAATTTTGTTCGTCTTTTAGTTTTTGTTTGAAGTTTCTAAGTTAATATTTAGGAATTTTAATGAATAAAAAAAATGTCTGCACGGTCAAAATCATTGTTTACCCGTGCTTTTAAATGGCAATACGAAAGGATATCTGGAGTCGACTCTAGGACACTTTATGTAAAAGTAATAACATTTTATAGTGGTTATTGTGGTCAACTAAGGACACCAAATTTCATATCTCTAGCTGCTTCCAGTGCTGAGATATATTGAAAGATTCTAAGAGCGTTATACACAGAAAGACTACACAGAAAGAAAGAAAGAACTGGAAAACTATATTTTGATATGACCAATACTTTACGAGATATGACGGAAAGTTCATTTTTTGTCACCAATTAAGTGCTACCTCTGATTGGCCTACGTGATTTTTTTGCGATTTTCTTATTATCTTTGATTGTAGGTCCTTAATATCAAATTTCATGAAAATCTGTTCGGTAGAAGCCGAGAACGAACGTGCGGGCGGACGGACGGACGGACAGACAGATGGATGGACGAACAGACCGACGATAATAGGCGCTCAGCTGGAAGCGAAACGCGCCTAACAATGGTTAACGCTGCACCATAAGTTCTCATAAACAAGTAATACCAAAAAGATACCATCTGGATAAAGATATTCATATTGAAGTTGTCAATTTTTCCTCTGGGAAGCTGTTTTATCTAATACCTGCCACGCTGTACTAAACAATAAAATTATTTGTCGTGGATAAAAGCAGGTTCATAATGACATATAATTTTGATTACTTACTGTCTTGAGCTCCTTCTACGATTCGTCGTTGGTACCGTCTGCTTGGAGTTCTTGTGAATTGCGGCGGGCTGCGCAGGCGCATTTGAGCATCGGCCTGCGCCTGCTTCTCCGTTCTACCACTGAAACATTAAACAACATCCTCAAATACGTGCCAACAAGATAACATCTCAACTATAACATAAAAATGACTTGCATCATTTTCGACTAACGCATCAATAAAAAAATGACGCACGACAGTGGTGCGACTGCTGAAGACGCCGATAAAAAGTATTGGCCCAACTATACAATTCATTCACTTATCCTTATGATTACGTCCCTTCTGAGCATCTATTGGCCAGAGATTCTGCGCGATTGCGGAGTTACACTACTTACATTCAGCGAGATAACAAGCAAATTCCATTCGGCGCAATACAATGCTGATTTAGTACGCCTCGCATGGGAGTGAATTATTTTCTCACCTGTACCTGAATCGAGACCCGATGGAGAAGACGCTTCCTCCTCCTCCTCCAGTTGATGGCACCTCGGCGGAAGCAGCGTGAGGGGGAGACACTTGCACAAGCCTAAAGAAAGCGTGGTGCTCGACACAGCACTTCCACAGGTGTTTGCACGCTTGCTTTGATGGAGTCTCGAAGCCATAAGTGTTCTCTTCGCTCTACAATCAATTAATACGTGTTCCACTATTATCGTGTTCTTCTTATCTGAATTATATTTCTTTTGATTTTTTCGTTAATTTGCGCAATGCAATATCGATGATATACATAGGTACATACTTTAAGTATTGCCAAGCCAAAATTATCAAAGTTTATCTCTTTTATATATTTTTAACTCTAATTAAAAACATTTTGGCGACTAAGGCTATGTTTAATTGTGGAAAATATTCCTTAACTGCAAATTACAATATTTAGAGTTTCACAAAGAAGAGAGAGGGCTAGAAAAAGACCACACGGTTAAAAATGTGTAAACTAATAGAAAATAAAACACACAGGTTTACCGAATATTTGTTCCACTCAATTCACTTTGTTTGTTTTTCAACAACGATAGCTCTCACAGGCTCACTCTCTCAAAAACAAAAGAAAATCCTAAATATTGATGTAATTTTAACGCTTAGGATCATAGGAAAATATTCCACTCCATTCCTGTATTACCTATCTGATATCCGTCGGTCTGTTCGTGTACAAAATAACATAAGTTACAAAGGCTAAAATTTTCGGTACATAGTTCTACATTAGCACTACATATGGTATAAATTTTGTGAATCTAGGATCAGTTGCTGTGGAGTTCTAAGAAAAAAATCGCATAAAAGTGTGTGGCTACAAAAAGTAGGCAACCAACGACACACAGCTTCTTCGATTCTTGACTCCGATGAAGGCCCGTCTCAAGGATCCGCGGGGCCCCGAGGAGCACATGGATTTGGAAGAAGTTTAAATTCATGCGGAGACTTGTTATCTGCACGTGTTCCCTGATTGCTCCCTGTGACGTTTTGTTCTGACAATGAGAGGGAAAATTTAAAGAAATTTAGAATCCACAAGAACACTAGGAAAACGAGATTCAACGTTGAATGATACAATCTTTTCTGTTTCTTTAACATTTGTGTTTTCTTTGTTTGATTATTGGGTGAGAGGCCATTGTTTAAATTGGAAAAATCATATACAATGAGATAATTAACAGAGAACACAATAGGTCAAAGGATGGCGTCTTTCTCGTGTACCTACTTTGGGCGAGCAATATATTAGTCCGTGATAGAGAATGTGCGTGACTCAGCACGTGCGTGTTTGAGTGCTGCTGCCTAGTTGGTCCCTTACACCAGTGGTGCCCAACCTACGGCCAGCGGACGAATGTGGCCCGTGAAAGGTTTTTGTACTGCCCGCAAACTCATGATGAAAAAGCAATTCGAAAAATTTAACATACAAATTTATATATTTTTACGAAAATTTTGCTAACAAAACTTTTAATACCGGAATATTTACCATAAAAACCTCATTTACACTATACTTTCACTTAAATGACGCCTCAGAATATATAGATACTTCCGATTTAAACTCTAATCTGAGCTGCAGAAGAATTGGCAGTTTCCAATGTGGCCCGCCGAAGGATTCGCAACCACCGATGTGGCCCACCATGTAGAAAATATTGGGCACCACTACCTTACATAGTCAAAAGACACAATAGCCAAAACGTGTGCGAAATCTGAGTCAATGGCACGGAATAATTTCCCATGTTCCTAGGCATTATAATTCAATCTATCTTTTGTGTTTGAGTGTGTGTGAGTGTCTGTAAAGTCTTCATTGCTGTCGAAAGATGCGAGTGAAGAGAGTGGAATATCTGTACCATAAACCCTCGTGTTTAATTTTCGTTTTCCCTTAGAGCAGGCCATGAAACACCAGATATACATGTAGACTGCAATGCAGCCATATTCTGTGTTAATTCACCGAAAGTAGTTTCTTAAAGAAAAGTATGTTCTTTCGGTGATTTACCGCTGAAGAAGGTTTCTTGCAACCGAAATGTGCATATGGCGTTTCATAGCCTTGTTGTGGCTATGGGAGATATCTGAGATAAGCACTTTTTAATTTCAAGTGCTTATTCCTGAATTTGTTTCCAGCCATAAGATGAGCTCTATAATTCTCTAGTGAATTACTTAAGTATTCTTGCTTCCATCCATATCATCTACTAACTTTCCCTCCTCCTTTGTGAACCCTACATTTTAAAAGTAGTATTTCTTCCTGCACTTTAAGCTCTTGCACAGGAAGGAGAAATATTTACTAATAATGGCGATCGCTTGGGGAAAACTGGAATCACCCTGTATGTAATGCAATCCTCTATCTCAATTACTTACATTTTTATCACAGACTCTCAGCATGAAGTACCTTCCCTTGAAATAAACTTTGGTTATGCGAGGCCTAAAGAAGTAAAAGAAAATTTCATTAATTATAAATTAACTGGATAGAATAAAACATTATCACTAAATCAAATCATCGTCAAGAAAAACGAAAGAAAATCATAAAATGTTATTGAGCTGAACTTACCAGTAATAGTTTCCCACCTTCGTCTTGTTCCTCAGAACGATTATTCCGCTAGGAGTGAGCCCCAGAAAATATTCGACGTTATCCTCTCCCTAAGAATAAAAATACAAGATTTTTTCTAAATAAAAGCGAATAGAATTTATTTACATTCTCATATTTTCTAAAATTAACTACCAGCTTCAATTTGATGGTACGTGATTTCCGAAAAATTGTATTTACTACTGCCGGAATATAAGAAGCACTTGGCGAGGATGTGAATAAAAAACCAAGCAAGCTGAAACTGCATTCGCAGGCTAACACTCTAATAATCCGACCGACAAGAGAGCGATATCCACTGATGTTGAGTCCACCTGATTTTTAGGACGGTTTTAAACTGGCCGCCGATATAGACACATTGTCGCTTTCGCTTGTGCGTTATGAATCTATCGGACAGAATTTACTAGAATTGTTTCTTCAAATCGGAATCATTCTTATGTATGTACCTGAATAAGTAAACTACTCTACAATCATTAATTCGATGCTAATTCTGGAAAGATTTATTTCAGTCCATGAAAACACTATCTTAAAATTAATACTAGTGTTGCTTGGAATTTGGATGTAATGGCGAAAGGAGATATGAAAAAGGACTAAAAATGTTAATTTTTATTTGCAATGTATATTTTTAAGTAATCTAATAGACGAACGTTATTGCATTTTTTGTTATTGAAATAACTGAATCATTTAAAAAATATGCCTCTATATAGCCCCATCTCCGTTCCTATTCAAAAGTATCGGATTCGCTTTCATGGTACCAGAATTTCTTATTGCTAAAGTCCTGAAAAATTTCCGTTTTCTGCTGACTATAAACAGATTCTTAAGCCGATTCGGCATCCACCATCCAACCATAGGTGGCAATGCACGCCTATTTATAGCCCTCTCTCAACTACTGCTGCGAGGAGTGAATTAGGAATGGGCCAAGACGCTTTATTTAACCACATAAACCCATTTGACTTTCTCACCCCTCGGAAATTCCACCACCTCGCTTTCGTCAAAGGGCTCTCGTACACACAGAACGGCGTTTTGTCTCAGAGCGCCGGGATAACTGTCGATAATGCGGCGAGTAAATTGCAAGACCTTTAGATTTAAATTGGCAAGGCATATTCGTCCATCTGAATAAGCTATTCGTACTTGGATAGAGGAAGCTTTAGCCTCTCAATAATACACGACCTGTAATTTTGCTATTGTTCTAATGTTTTATAATCAACGTGAAAGTTTGCGATGAAATTCTCGTTTTCCCACAAAATTACGTTTTCTCTGCCTGGTGAGAAAATTGTTCGCCTGCTTGAGTTATGAAAGAAATATGTCTCCTATATGCTATGTACACACAATCTACTTGTGATGCTTCTAAAAATCGCTATTCAATTCACCAAGAATTCTTTCCTCTTCGGCGATCCTTCAACGACCGATATCAGCCTTTGTTCCTCGCAGCCAAAGAAAGCATCTTTGCATTTCCACGCCGCGCTTGGACTTTTCCTTCCTCTCCAAAGATTTTTTAAAAATCCTCTTACCAAAATCGGCTCTCTCTGTGCCTTGCTGCATTTGACTTGACGAATTTCAATTCCCTTCCCAGAAGACGTTCCCCCACATCCTAGTAGCTGATAGGCACACCTCAAAAATATTACGCTCTTACCTCAGAAAGAAGTCCAATGGCAGAGTTAGAGAGAGGGCGAGGCCCCTGCCAAACAGTACCGAGGCCACGCGATGACGAAGTGAAGGGGCTTGTTTTGCTTTTTATTTATTTTTTTCAGTTTACCTGTAGAGTCATTCCGTCCTCCAGAAACACGAAACGGCGCGTTAAAATGTAAGGCTAACTCAAAACCGTAACATGACTGATATTTTAGTGAATCAATAAGTATGTTTTATCGATATTTAACATTAAGGAAAACTAAATAAAACAGCGCATTAAAATCAATTTTTGACAAATATATATTTTTTATTGATTACAATAATAATAAATGAAATTTATGGACAATCCATAATAATTATAATACACAATTTTTGTCTTTCGTATTCCACGGACCTACGCAGTTTCGATTTCTCAAGTTGACCCATATAGTGCGTGTAGACGAGGAAACGGTCACGCTCGGATATGATTCACGGTGTCTTTTCAAAGACATCGCATACAAGAGATATGTTTACGATTCTATAATGCAAATTTCATGCTGAATCCAATTACGCATGTGTACATTTTCTAAAACAATCGGGAAAGGACATGGGAGCTAATATGTAACTTTTAAAATTTCAAATTATTCCCAATCAATTTTGTAAAAATCATATAACCGCATCAAATTTCAACTTTGTAGCTCAATTAGAAGGGCATTAAAATTTTATTCATCGCAAAGGACAATTATGTGGCAAAATAGTTGCTAAGATTTAGAATTTTTATGATGTCGGATTTCATCTTTCTGTTATAAATAAAAACCCAAAATTCTGCCAAATTTCATGTTTGTATCTCATAAAGAATTGCCATATAATTTTCACACTCGTATGGGGCCTAAAAAGGGCAAAACCGCCCTTAAAAATTGGAATTTTAGCAGTATTTTATTTATCTTCGGTTGCAATGAAATTTTTATAAACATGCCAAATTCCAAGTCTCTATGTCATATGGAGCTGCCTCATCATTTTTGTTCTCGTATGGAGCAATACTGGGGCAAAACAGCCCCAAAAATAGGGATTATTACAATATCGGAATATCTTCATTAGGCATAGGTTAACATGAAAGCCATTAAAATATATGCCTCTGATTCCCATTAAAAGATTATCCATATGAAAGCATTAAGCCTGTTGCTAGGAAGCCTATCGTTAGACCAAGTAAAATTATCACTTTTTTGCGATAAAAACTATAAATTTACGCTAATTCTACTCGGATTTGAATTCTGTCTTCAAAAATAAGAAGCTACAATTTATATCCTATCCGACAGTCTCGCGTTCGTATCTTGACGGGAAGTAATTTTAAAATGCAAATATAAAAACCTCTACATCAATTTACATGTTTTCTTATGGGCAAAAAATTGGACAAAAAGGGGGCAAAATAGCCCCTCAAAATAGGAATTTCGCCAGTTTCTGATATTTTACTTCGGTTGTGACCAAAAACCTATAATCATACCAAATTTCAAGTTTCTAGCACATCTGGAAGTGCCTCATAATTTTGTATCCTCCTATATATATATATATATATATATATATATATATATATATATATATATATATATATATATATATATACTAGTTAATGTGTGCTTGCATTCTGCAAGCATTTTCTCTAACCTTAATATATAGAGTAAGTGCAGACAAATAATTTTTAACACAAAAGTTTGCACCTCTGCGCCTATTTACGTGTTTTTCTTAATGGACAATATTGGAAAAAAGCAACCCCTACAATTTATAATTGTAAACATTTTATAGGTTTTCATCATTTGTTGCAAATACTTCACATTTCCGCAAAATTTCATCTATGTAGCACCTCTTGAATTTCATTTATATAAATTTCATTGTTTAAACTTTATGAATTTTCAGCAGCCACAATAATAAACTTTTGTAAAAATTTTCAAATCTAATTGTAACTGAAACACAATTCTTTAATTTTCAGCTTTCTAGTTCGTACGAAGGTATATAAAGATTAGTCAAATTTTTTTAACATTTATGAATTTTTAACGGCCGAATAAATAAACATTTTCAAGTTTCTATAATTCCGATATCGTTATTTGGTAAATTCTACTGTCAGAAAAAATTTCAGCATTGTAGAACATTTAGAAGTACATAAACCATGAAATGTTTTTTAAAAGTTTATAATTTTTAATGGCCAATAAATAAAAATACTGTAAATTTCTATTTTTCCTGTCGATTTCTCCATGCTATGTTAATATGTGCTTGCATTCTGCAAGGTTTTCTAAATTTTACTATTTTTACAAATTTAAATTGTTTACAATCGATTTTTTACGAAACCATATAACCGTCTCAAACTTCAAGGTAGAAGATCATTTTGAAGTGCCATACAATTTGAATACTCGTATGGGGCAATAATGGGGCAAAACAGCTAATAGGATTTTGAATTTTTGCAATATCAGATTCTTTCCTACTGTTGTAAGTAAAACCCTTAATTCTGCCAAATTTCAAGTTTGTACCTCAAAGAGAAGTGCCTTATAATTTTCACACTCGTATGGGGCCGAATAAGGGCAAAATCGCCACTTAAAAATTGGAATTTTTTTCCGATGTTATAATTTTATCTTAGGTTGCAATGTAATTTCTATAATTATGCCAAATTTCAAGTGTACGTAATATGGAGCTGCCTCATAATTTTTGATCTCGTATGGAGCAATACTGGGGCAAAACAGCCCCAAAAATAGGGATTATTACAATATCAGATTTCCTTCATTAGGTGTAGTTTAACATTAACAGCATTATAATATAAGTCTCTGATTCCCATTAAAAGCTTATCCATATGAAAGGAAAGAGCATGTTACAAAGGAAGCCTATTGTTAGACCCAGAAAAATTAGCAATTTTTTGCGATAAAAACTATAAAATTAGGGTAATTCTACTCGGATTTGCATTCCGTATTCAAAAATAAGAAACTACAATTCATAACCCTTCCGACAGTTTAAGTCTCGAGTTCGTATCATGACGGGAAGTAATTTTAAAATGCAAATATAAAACCCTCTACATAAATTTACATGTTTTCTTATGGGCTAAAAATGGGGCAAAAAGGGGCCAAAATAGCCCCTCAAAATATGAATTTCGCCAGTTTCGGATTTTTTCCTTCGGTTGTGACCAAAAACCTATAACCCTACCAAATTTGAAGTTTCCAGCGCATCTGGAAGTGCCTCATAATTTTGTATCCTCCTATATATCTATAATATATAGATGCTTCTTACACATGATATCTATAATATATAGACGCTTCTTACACATGATATATATATATATATAGATATATATATAGGAGGATACAAAATTATGAGGCACTTCCAGATGTGCAAGAAAGTTGAAATTTGGTAGGATTATAGGTTTTTAGTCACAACTAGAGGGAAAAATCCGAAACTGTTGAAATTCCTATTCTGAGTGGCTATTTTGGCCCCTTTTTGCCCCATTTTTTGCCCATAAGAATACATGTAAATCTTAGTTTGCTATGAAAATTCTATAATCGTGCCAAATTTCAAGTCTCTAGGTCCTATGCAGCTGCCTCGCATTTTTTGTTCTCGCATGGGGCCGAAAAGCGGCAAAGCCGGACCTTAAAAATTAGAATTTTTGTAATTTTATAATTTTATCTTAGGTTGCAATGAAATTTCTATAACCGTGCCAAATTTCAAGTCTCTGGGTCCTATGCAGTTGCATCGCCTTTTTTTCGCAAATGGGGCAATAATGGGGCAAAACAGCCCCAAAAATGAGGATTATATCAATAACGGATTTCTTTCATTAGGTGTAGTTTAACATTAACAGCATTAAAATATAAGCCTCTGATTCCCATTAAAAGCTTACCCATATGAAAGGATAGAGCTTGTTACCAAGGAAACCTATTGTTAGACCCAGAAAAATTAGCAATTTTTTGCGATAAAAACTATAAAATTACGCTAATTCTACTCGGATTTGCATTCCGTCTTCAAAAATAAGAAACTACAATTTATTACCCTTCCGACAGTTTAAGTCTCGAGTTCGTATCATGACGGGAAGTAATTTTAAATTGCAAATATAAAAACCTCTACACCAATTTACATGTATTCTTATGGGCAAAAACTGGGGCAAAAAGGGGCCAAAATAGCCCCTCAGAATAGGAATTTTGCCAGTTTCGGATTTTTTCCTTTGGTTTTGACCAAAAACCTATAATCCTGCCAAATTTCAAGTTTCTAGCACATCTGGAAGTGCCCCATAATTATGTATCCTCCTATATATATGATATATATATATATATCTATAATATATAGATGCTTCTTACACATGATATATATGTATATACTAGTTGTTATGTGCTTGCATTCTGCAAGCATTTTCAAATTTTAGCATTTTTACAAATTCAAATTACTCCCAAGCGATGACGTACATAATCATATAACCATGTCAAATTTGGAGTTTGTTGCTCATTTAGAAGTGCCTTACAATTTTAATCCTCGTATGGAGCAATAATGAGGCAAAACAGCCCCTAACATTAAGAATTATTACACTCTCAGATTTTTTCCATCTGTTGTAAATGAAAACCCATAATTCTGCCAAATTTCAAGTTTGTATCTCATTAAGAAGTGCCTTATAATTATCACATTCGTATGGGGCCGAAAAATGGCAAAACCACACATTAAAAATAGGAATTTTTGCAATTTACAATTTTATCTTAATTTGCCATGAAAATTCTATAATCGTGCCAAATTTCAAGTCTCTAGGTCCTATGCAGCTGCCTCACATTTTTTGTTCTCGCATGGGTCCGAAAAGGGGCAAAACCGCCCTTTAAAAATGAGAATTTTTGTAATTTTATAATTTCATCTTAGGTTGCAATGAAATTTCTATAACCGTGCCAAATTTCAAGTCTCTGGGTCCTATGCAGTTGCATCGCCTTTTTTGTTCTCGAATGGGGTAATAATGGGGCAAAACAGCCCCAAAAATGAGGATTATATCAATATCGGATTTCCTTCATTAGGTGTAGTTTGACATTAACAGCATTAAAATATAAGCCTCTGATTCCCATAGAAAGCTTACCCATATGAAATGATTGAGCTTGTTACCAAGGAAACCTATTGTTAGACCCAGAAAAATTAGCAATTTTTTACGATAAAAACTATAAAATTAAGCTAATTCTACTCGGATTTGCATTCAGTCTTCAAAAATTAGAAACTACAATTTATATCCTATCCGACAGTTTAAGTCTCGAGTTCGTATCTTGACGGGAAGTAATTTTAAATTGCAAATATAAAAACCTCTACACCAATTTACATGTATTCTTATGGGCAAAAACTGGGGCAAAAAGGGGCCAAAATAGCCCCTCAGAATAGGAATTTTGCCAGTTTCGGATTTTTTCCTTTGGTTTTGACCAAAAACCTATAATCCTGCCAAATTTCAAGTTTCTAGCACATCTGGAAGTGCCCCATAATTATGTATCCTCCTATATATATGATATATATATATATATCTATAATATATAGATGCTTCTTACACATGATATATATGTATATACTAGTTGTTATGTGCTTGCATTCTGCAAGCATTTTCAAATTTTAGCATTTTTACAAATTCAAATTACTCCCAATCGATGACGTACATAATCATATAACCATGTCAAATTTGGAGTTTGTTGCTCATTTAGAAGTGCCTTACAATTTTAATCCTCGTATGGAGCAATAATGAGGCAAAACAGCCCCTAACATTAAGAATTATTACACTCTCAGATTTTTTCCATCTGTTGTAAATGAAAACCCATAATTCTGCCAAATTTCAAGTTTGTATCTCATTAAGAAGTGCCTTATAATTATCACATTCGTATGGGGCCGAAAAATGGCAAAACCACACATTAAAAATAGGAATTTTTGCAATTTACAATTTTATCTTAATTTGCCATGAAAATTCTATAATCGTGCCAAATTTCAAGTCTCTAGGTCCTATGCAGCTGCCTCACATTTTTTGTTCTCGCATGGGTCCGAAAAGGGGCAAAACCGCCCTTTAAAAATGAGAATTTTTGTAATTTTATAATTTCATCTTAGGTTGCAATGAAATTTCTATAACCGTGCCAAATTTCAAGTCTCTGGGTCCTATGCAGTTGCATCGCCTTTTTTGTTCTCGAATGGGGTAATAATGGGGCAAAACAGCCCCAAAAATGAGGATTATATCAATATCGGATTTCCTTCATTAGGTGTAGTTTGACATTAACAGCATTAAAATATAAGCCTCTGATTCCCATAGAAAGCTTACCCATATGAAATGATTGAGCTTGTTACCAAGGAAACCTATTGTTAGACCCAGAAAAATTAGCAATTTTTTACGATAAAAACTATAAAATTAAGCTAATTCTACTCGGATTTGCATTCAGTCTTCAAAAATTAGAAACTACAATTTATATCCTATCCGACAGTTTAAGTCTCGAGTTCGTATCTTGACGGGAAGTAATTTTAAAATGTAAATATAAAAACCTCTGCACCAATTTACATGCTTTCTTATGGGCAAAAAATGGGGGGAAAATGTGCCAAAATAGCCCCTCAAAATAGGAATTTTGCCAGTTTCGGATTTTTTCCTTTTTAATGTGTTTTTGCCCTTTTTCGGCCCCATACGAGTGTGATAATTATAAGGCACTTCTTAATGAGATACAAACTTGAAATTTGGCAGAATTATGGGTTTTTAGTTACAACAGATGGAAAAAATCTGAGACTGTAATAATTCTTAATGTTAGGGGCTGTTTTGCTCCATTATTGCTCCATACGAGGATTAAAATTATAAGGCACTTCTAAAAGAGCAACAAACTCCAAATTTGACATGGTTATATCATTATGTACAACATCGCTTGGGAATAATTTGAATTTGTAAAAATGCTAAAATTTGAAAATGCTTGCAGAATGCAAGCACATAACAACTAGTATATATATATCTATAATATATAGATGCTTCTTACACATGATATATTATATATATATATATGAGGATACAAAATTATGAGGCACTTCCAGATGTGCCAGAAACTTGAAATTTGGTAGGATTATAGGTTTTAGTCACAACCAAAGGAAAAAATCCGAAACTGGCAAAATTCCTATTTTGAGGGGCTATTTTGACACATTTTTCCCCCATTTTTTGCCCGTAAGAAAGCATGTAAATTGGTGCAGAGGTTTATATATTTGCATTTTAAAATTACTTCCTGTCAAGATACAAACTCGAGACTTAAACTGTCGGATAGGATATAAATTGTAGTCTCTTATTTTTGAAGACGGAATGCAAATCCGAGTAGAATTAACGTAAATTTATAGTTTTTATCTCAAAAAAGTAGTAATTTTTATGGGTCTTACAATAGGTTTCCTTGGTAACAAGCTCTATCCTTTCATATGGGTAAGCTTTTAATGGGAATCAGAGGCTTATATTTTAATGCAATTAATGTTAAACTACACCTAATGAAGGAAATCCGATATTGATATAATCCTCATTTTTGGGGCTGTTTTGCCCCATTATTGCCCCATTCGAGAACAAAAAAGGCGATGCAACTGCATAGGACCCAGAGACTTGAAATTTGGCACGGTTATAGAAATTTCATTGCAACCTAAGGTGAAATTATAAAATTACAAAAATTCTCATTATTAAAGGGCGGTTTTGCTCCTTTTCGGACCCATGCGAGAACAAAAAATGCGAGGCAGCTGCATAGGACCTAGAGACTTGAAACTTGGCACGATTATAGAATTTTCATGGCAAACTAAGATAAAATTGCAAAATTGCAAAAATTTCTATTTTTAATGTGTGGTTTTGCTTTTTTCGGCCCCATACGAGTGTGATAATTATAAGGCACTTCTTAATGAGATACAAACTTGAAATTTGGCAGAATTATGGGTTTTTAGTTACAACAGATGGAAAAAATCTGAGACTGTAATAATTCTTAATGTTAGGGGCTGTTTTGCTCCATTATAGCTCTATACGAGGATAAAATTATAAGGCACTTCTAAATGTGCAACAAACTCCAAATCTGATATGGTTATATGATTATGTAAAACATCATTTGGGAATAATTTGAATTTGTAAAAATGTTAAAATTTGAAAATGCTTGCAGAATGCAAGCACATAACAACTAGTATGATATATATATCATGTGTAAGAAGCGTCTATATATCATAGACTTAAATCATGTGTAAGAAGCGTCTATATATTATAAGTATGATATACAGGTATCCCTCGGCGTTCGCGGGAGTTACGTTCCCGAAGACTCCTCGAACCGCAATTCCGCGAACGGCAAATGCATAAACCAATGGAAGAATGGGATTCCGTTCCTACATCCGCGAAAGTAGTCCTAAGTGATTATTTACTTTACCTTACTGACGACTGTAGGCCAGAGAAACAAATAGTAATCTTAAAATATGAAAGGAAAACCAAGCCGACGAACGTTTATATTTTGGAAAACTAAGAAAACAGAAGTTTATTAACTCACAGGGAATTATGTAGAGTATACGTAGGATATTGACAATGGAGGTTTTTCGGAAGAGCATTACACCATTTTATTTTTGAGGTTTCGTAAAAATTAAATTTATTTTAATCATTATCCGTGTTTGGAAATGGAAGAGGATGAGGGACTTGGCTTCAGGAATTCTGTGATTTGGGGCTGTTTCCCTTTTGTTTTGATTTTTTTATAAATTTCGTCATAGGAAGATATTGAAGAGTCAATTATTCTCTTAAAATTGATGCTCCTTTCTATAGACGGATCAGTCTGCATTACTTTCTTTTTCAACTCGTTAGCCATATTTAAAATTTCTGTTAAGGTCTTCGCTGAGAACTGTTTTATATTTCGGTCTATATCTTCCTCTTTGTTTTCGCTCTCACTTGATTGTGCAAATTCTTCAAGTTCCTCATTTGCTAATTCTTCTTGTTGAAAGTTGAGCAATTCCTCCATTTCTTCCTCTTTTAGATCTTCAAAGTCCTCTCCACCTACATTTCTAGCCATTTCGATGATCTCTTCAACTTCTCCGCGAATGCTGGGCTAAACTTTGGAACGAACAGCTTCGGGTCAAGTTTTCTGCCAACATGCATTTATTGTCGATTGTTTCACTTCGTCCCATGATTCTTTTATCATATGACTGGCTGTTCGAATGTTGAATGAACATTCCCGAACAGAAATCAAAGAATTGGTGTCCATTTCTTGTAAAGTATGTTTGAAAGTTAAGCGAATATAATAAGATTTGAAGGTTGCAATGATTCCTTGGTCTATTCTGCAAGCATTTTCTCTCACCTTAATGTGAGGAATAAAAGCGGAAAATTAATTTTCACACGCATAATTTTGCACCTGTGCACCTAATTACGTGTATTTTTCGATAATATTGGGGTAAAAACAACTCCTAAAATGTATAATTATAAACATTTTATAGGTTCTCATAATCCGTTTTGAAAACCTCATATTTGTGCAAAATATCATCGATGTAGCACCTCTAGAAATGCATTTATATGAATTTAATTGTATAAATTATATGCCTTTTTAATAGGAGGATACTAATGTCTGGCCCAAACTACAATAGATGGAGGGCTGAAATTTTCAGAAATTGTAGACGACATGGAGAAACCGCCAGAAAATTTGAGATCTCATACCTTCTGAAAGTTGCGTTTTTTCCCATAAGAAAAGCATTGCGGCATTTTTGAAAATTAATTTCTGGCACTTTCCGATAAGATAGAGATTTGAAACTTCGAAGGTTGTTAGATATCCACGAAATCTATTGAGAACCGTTATCACTTTTTCGGTAAATGTTCTGGGAACGACTCCAGACGACCCAGTATATCTCCCATAAGTAAGCATGGTAAAAATAAATTCCTTCATATAGACGAACATAAGAGGAATAATGATCTGATATTTTCAGGGGTTGTAGATGTCGTGAGAATATTAGTTGAGAACCCCTGCGTAGGTGTCATCGGTTCGACTCCAGACAGCCGTAAATTTGAGATTATTTTCCATAAGAAAACCATTGAAATTGGTGCAGGGCGCTTTTGCATTTAGAATTTATTTGTCGGCTTTTAGTCTTTCTTATTAAATGAGAGAAGATGCTTGCAGAATCCAAGCACACATTCACTAGAGTTGGGAGCAGGAACGAAGGCGGGTGAGTCATATTTCCTGCGCAGAGAGAGAGGGAATATGCATTACATTGCTGCCAAACCGCCAGTTAATACACGTTCGGAACACAACATACGAATCAAACCAATATAAAATGTAAATTAGAATACAACATGCTAGAAATGACTATTCTGTACACAATACCTGAGTATTCAATCTGAGTTGTCTTCATCGGTGTTGCTGGAGTTTGATTCTTCCGAATCGGACTCCTGTAGGTTTATAATGATTGGTTCCAACATGTCGTCTCTGGCTATCTCCCTCTGAAAATCTTCTTCCTGCAATTTCTCTGCATGTTTCACACAACTCTCCCATGCGGAAACCTGTATACTTTCTATAGCCTCGTGAGTTAATCGCTCAACGTCGGCAATTTTGAAAGTATTATTCCTCTCAGCTACAAATGATTTTACTTGCGCCCAAATTAACTCAATTGCATTGTAACGGCAATGGTAGGGCGGTAGGTGCACCACTCCGTGGCCGTGTTTTCTTGCAATGCAATCCAATTCGTACGATTTTTGGTGTGGCTTATTCATTTTCACAAACTGCAATAACTCCGCACGTGTTTGTGAAGCAGTTTGAGGAATGTTTTTAGAAGCTAACCATGCCATTATATCACCTTTCCTAGTATTTGTGCATGGAGTCTTTTCCGTCATAACCGAATGGATACTTGCATTGTCCATTACAATGATTGATTGTGGAGCAAGGTAGGGCAGAAACAGTTCTTCAAACCACTTTTTAAAAGTATTTGCATTCATTTCAGAATGATAATCTGTCGTAGTTTTAGATTTTGATCGGAAAATTAATTTACTTTCCGGAATGAATCCCATGGCTGCTGAACCGGCATGGCATACAATGAGACGACCACCTTTACCGATAGGAACCTTTAGTCCACCAGAACCATCGCTCATCTTCCAGCAACTCTTTTCGTGTGGTTTTGATTAACCCAGGTTTCGTCTAAATAGTATACCTGAGCTGTGCCTGCTTTTCTAATTTCATGCATCGTCCTCAGAAACATCATCCTTTCAGCTACAATATCACTCCGTTCCATTAAAAACTTTCTTCCGTCATTGGATCTTTTGTATTTGAAGCCAATTGACTTTAATATTCTAAGCATTGACAATTTGCTTCCAGGGTATCCAACAGAATCTTTCATTTTTACTACAAGTTTTTCTGCTGTAGGGAATTCTCCATCGGCGTACATATCAAAAATAATTCGTCGCAACACATTTTTATCGAAGTCATCCAAGTCTGTGCTTACTTTTTCACGGTTATGATGTTTCCCGGGCGACCGAAACACCACAGTTCCACTATGATTAATGAAGATTTTGCTTCACTTGTAATTCTTTGTACAGTTCGTAGTCCAACGCCACAAGCACTCGCCGTTCCCTCTTGACATCTGGCAACATTGCAACCAGCTACGCCCTTTGCTTCGCTCGCTTCCTCGGATTCTTTTTTAAAGTACTGATACACTTTATATACCATCTCTCTTGCTTGTTTATGCAAAACCTTGCGTTTACTACCTTCCCCCTCCGTTCTTGATCACAAAAAGCAGGTAGTATTTAACCCACAATAGAACAAACACAAATTCATACGGAAGCCACGCCGCAAACGTACGAACCGCACACCGTGAACTACTGAAACTGACTGACGCGGATTGGTTAAGTGAGAAATCACGTGACACTCCATCATGCTGCGCATAAACTTTCCACCCGCCTTCGTTCGTGCTCTCTACTTCTAGTATCCTATATCCTCCTCTGTAAGATCTGAGCTTATAGTATAGATATGATATAGGATACAGGAGGATACTAATGTCTGGCCCAAACTACAATAGTTGGAGAGCTGAAAATTAATACATTGGTGAATCGGAAAGAATAATCGGAGGAAAAATTGAAAAATTCCAAAATAGGTATAACTCAACAATTTCGTCCTCGGTACGACAGAAAAATTAAGGAAATCAGAGCTAGGAGAGACTCTTATTTCTCGTCTTTCTTTCCTGATGCTATCAATTAAGTCAGTAGTACAGCCGCATCGAAGGGAAATTATTTACATGTTAGGTTGGTGCTTGTCAACCGCTGCCACACGCCTAAGCGAACTTCAGGGTAAAATTGTCAATTTAACACCGAAATATCTACAAGTTGCTATATACCTCAATGTCTAATCAAGTTTATGGGGCACGTTGGAAACACCTGTTACCATCAGATCGCCGAAATTAAGAAATTTAAATAAATACTACTACGCAGTGCCGTATTTTACGCACAGGCAACATAGGCAACTGCCTACGGCGCCAAATTATGAAAGGCGCCAAGATATGAAAGGCACCAAATTATGAAAGACGCAAAATATCGAAGTTTTCTTTAGCCCCTCAAGCCCGGATGAGATTTATGAGAACCTACCTTATTCGTCGGATGAGGTTTCTTTAAAACACAGGTAAGGGTGAGAAAATTTGCGAAGATTTTCAAAAATTCATAACTTTTGATGTTTTATTGTTATTTTGATGAAATCTTTAGCGAATATACATAAAGGATGAAAGTTTTAAACAGTATCATTTAAAATATCATATTCCGCACACAGACATTGCTGCAGTAGAAGCGAATAAATAATTTTCCGGTGCGCGCTCACGGTTTATATTAACTTTCGGAATCGCGGGAACTATGAAATGTATTGACATGAAATCTTATTCTAAAAAACATTTAAACATTACTGAACATTTATTCGCTGAATGTACCTATCTAAACCAATTAGGTAAAAATTTGTCGAATGTCAACTTTTCCATGTCTTGACTGGAAATTTTTAACCAAGTCTTGTATTTATGATTTTTAAAAGACGTTTTATAAATAATATAAACGTTTTGATTATGCAGTCATCATTCTTAATCATTACAGAAGTCAAATAGAAAAACTGGTTACATTTCGTTCATTAGAAGCGGAGATATGGAGTTGTATTTATCATGAGATTTTAGACACAGAATACGGAAAACTTTTAAAAGTTACACATTAGCTCACATGTCCTTTCCCGATTGTTTTAGAAAATGTACACATGCGTAATTGGATTCAGCATGAAATTTACATTATAGCATCGTAAACATATCTCTTGTGAGCGAAGTCTTTGAAAAGATACCACAATATATAAAGCTTATTTATATTTACGAAACTCCGTTACGCCAAAAGGCAATGAAAGGTTCAGGCGCACGGTACTTTCGTAAAAAATCGAGCGCAAACTTTATCGTACATTATAAATTATAAAAACACAACAAAAAATACAGGGCATACATTACTAGAAAGGCCAAAGTTTCCTCTTTCATGAGATATAAAGGTTATTCAGATTTAAGTATGTCAAAAGACAATTAAAATTAGTGCTGGCGCTCCGTAATTTTGTGGCAAAAATGAAATATCCATTTCAAACTTTAACGTAGATTATAAAATATAAAGTCATGCATTACTAGAAAGGCCAAAGCTTCCTCTTTCAAAATGTATAAACATTTTTCAGATTAAAGTATGTCCCTTGTGTCAAAAGACAATTAAGATTAGTGCTGACGCACCGTAATTTCGTGGCAAAAATGAAAATTTCGTCGCAAAATTTAAAGTAGAATATAATATACAAAAACACTACTAAAATTACAAACCATGCACTACCAGAAAGGCCACAGCTTCCTCTTTGAAAATATATAAAGTTTATTTAGATATAAGAATATTTATCACGCCAAAAGACAATTAAATGTAGTGCTGACGGAGGACGTAATAGTACGTATGACGGCGAATGGGACAGTTTTCGGAGGACGTAATAGTACGTATGACGGCGTCTACGGGTTAAATAATAAACAAATTTTGAATTATATCGCCTTGTTTAAGAATACACTAGCGTAATATCCGTCAATAATTACGGGATTCTTCGAAAAAATACACTAATTTTAAATTTCATATTTTGCATTACATTAAAGGTAGTATCTACTAAGGGAAAAATTCGACGGATACACTCAGAATAGGCCCGTCATATAAATAATTTTCTTATTCGATGGCGGTTCAATCGATCATTGTTTTCTGTGTATAATTAACGGGATTGTGCCGACCACCTCAGTCGCCTATCGAAAGAGGCGCCAGAATTAGACCACAATGATATTCTATCAAAAAATAGTCATAATTGTTTTCGATGTCGTTTATTCCTTTTTAGACAATGTTGCAACAGCCCGTATTTTATGTGTTTATGCTGAGTTGAGCTTGTGCTGCGTGGGAGCATCCTTGTAACTTGTGTCTTTGTTACAAAATTTAATTTAATGAGAAAGGCGCATTGAAAAACAGTGCCTATGGGCGCTAAACACTTAAATCCGGCCCTGAGTACTACGGAAGTTTGCTTTAATAAAAAAGGGGTCCGCGAAAATTTAGGAACATTGTAAGGGGTCCGCGGTACCTAAAAGGTTGAGAAACACTATAAGAAGTAGCACTTGGCGGCGTCCATAACGTTAGAAGGGGGGTTTGGCGCGGCGATATCTTTGTTTCTGAAGTCTGGAAATCAAAATTCCTATCCCTTGTGTGGATTATGGTTGTACTGAGAGATTCCAGAGAGGAAACGAGGTATCTTTTTCACCGGTAAATAACTTTTTATGACTAATATCAGAGACTAGCATAAGTACCCGTTGAATTTCAACGGGTTTAATGAATCTAAATTTTCGTCAATGCAACATGTAAAAATAGCAAGAATAAAATTGTGCAGTTTTAACCATCGAATATTTCTATATTATTAGTATGTTTTAATTAATTAACTAAAATCTCACAGAAATTCCTTGTGAATAAAATAGTACCTTCCTTTCTACTAAAATAGCCATTGTTATTAGTTTTAAATTGATTATAACATTAGGATTTCAATTTTATTAAATAAGCACAATTCCGGTTCAAAAAATTGGTTCAATCTTCAATTGCCTCTGATAATACTTTAAATAGATTTTGGAATATAATGTACCTCAATATCATTTATCGTCTGCTCAGCACTCTTGCCTTCTCATTTTCCGAAACAACCACTTTCACCAGTTTTATATGGATTTCAAACTTTGAAGAGAACTTGATTCAATTCAGTTAAAATAACCGCATAACAAACTTCTTATTCCAAAGAAAATCCTTTTATAATATGCAACGTTAACCTAGAATTCATTCATTCTGAAAAGTGAATAAAAGTACCTACCATGTACATATATTTCTTTCAACTAAAATAGCCACTCTTAACAGATTTTAATGGATTAATGCATTAGCATTTCAATTTCATGAAATAAGCATAATTCCGGTAACAAAAAAAATTTGTTCAACTTCAATTGCCTCTGATAATGCTTTAAATAGATTTTGGAATAAAATGTACCTTAATATCGTTTAGCGTCCGCTCACCACTCTGGACTTCTCAGTTTCCGAAACAACAACTTTCAATAGTTTTAAATTGATTATTTCTTTGAAATATACTTGAGTCAATTCAGTACAACTTCCACTTTACATACTGTAAATTCCAAAGTAACTCCTTTTATAATAGGCAATGCTAACCTAAAATTAATTAATTCTGTAAATTGAATAAATAAAGTCCTTTCTTTAAACTATAATAGCCACTGTTATTAGATTTAAATGGATTATAAGCCTTAGAACTTACTCTGTATTAAATAAGCACAAAAATTCATTTTATAAAAACAAATCAATTCATTAAAATATCCACTGTTGTTTCTTCGAAAATTGCCTGTTAACAGTTTTAAATGTCATTTTAATTTTAATTGAATTTTAATTTATATTCGTTTCCTAACTTCGGACATTGTTACGAAATTAATTCTAGGAATAACAATATAAATTCGTAAGCACGTATGGTTTACAAAGAATTTAATTTAAGAATGCTTTTTATTTCCAATTTTTCTAAAATGACACTGTTGATACTTAAATTTTTTTTATTTACGTTAATATACTTATTTTCCACAAAACACGCCAATCCCTCCCCTTCCTTCCTCTCTCTCTCTCTCGTATTGAAGCACTCAAGGCACGCTTATTCTCAGAAGGATGTATACAATAATAGTAATTTGAGGTGTAACAATGATAATGGTCGACATAGCAACATCACGTTAAAATGGCGAGATTTCCACAAAATATGCAAATTAAACGTTTAACATGGAATATTTCGAATTGTGGGCGAAAAAAGACGAACGGAATAAGAAACTTTATAAATTTTTCTTCAAAATGGTTTAAATCCGAAGGTCCTCTGTTAATTTCTTCTAATTTTAATTTACAAATGAATAAAAGTCTGCAGGTCGAAAAATCGCGTTTTACATGTTAAGTAATGGGAAATGGAAATGCCTCTCTTGGAGAAGAACCAAGGAATTTTTTCGCGATTTAAAATTGTCTTTCTCTGAATAAGTGTTAATCAAGCATCCCTACCAAATTTCGAGTTTCTATCATTATTATTTCTCGAGTTATTAGCGTTTGCATAGCGTGACCAACCAACCAACCAACAGACGACGGCTTTTATTATATTAAATACTTAGGTCTGGTAGAGCATTGTTGTCTTTATTTCGTAGATAACATTCAACATTGTTATAAATTTAAACACTTCACGTTTTCGCGCAGTTAAAACAAATATTTAAGCCAATTCGGCCTTAATTCGTATTCTAGTTTCGAAAATAAGAATTTTCACTATTTATCCGTTTTATAGATCAAGTCACGGGTCTGTAGCTTAATTTAAAATAATTTTAAAATGCAATTATAAAAAAGCTTGCAATTCGGAGGGTAATTATATGCAATAAGAAGGCTGATCTATTGTAAAGCTTCAAAAAATCTAGCCAAAGTTCGTAAATACATTACTATTTCTCGTAGGATATCGTTTAAAAAACGATTGTATACAGGGAAATGATTCCTAATCTATGCGTTTCTTCGTTTATTGCAAAAGAGTAACAATAATTGTTTAAACATTATGACAATAGACGCGGTCTGTCACTTAGACCCCTCCCTGTGAAGGGACCACCACGGGTAAGTTCGAACTGTGGGCGAAAGGGGGGGGGAGGTGGGGGGAGAGAGAGAGGTGGGGGGGAGAGAGAGAGGTGGGGGAGAGAGAGATAGGTAGCGGACAGCGTTGCCAGCTTGTTCCCATCCCCATTCCACTACACCTCTACTCCTCCTCCTAAGGTGAGGAAATGATGCGTTACCGAGGCGTGGGCTGTGGTAAGGATGACTTCTCCGAGCAGCACGTCCCCACAGACTACGTTATCGTCCTCCCGACCATCACGCGCCACTCCGATCACGCTTGGGATGTTTATTTTACCTTAGAAACGTTCGAAATTTGTAGCGGAATTCCGATGTAAAGTGTCCTCTCTCGCGGAGACGGATAAACAAGAGAGAGATTTTGCGTCAAAAATTTCTCTCGTATGGATATTTAAATGGAGTTCGATACAATGACAAACGTATTTTTTGCCTTACCTGTGTAGTCTCCATATCTACATCTACATCTACATCTACATGATACCCTGCAAATCACCAGACTGGTGGGTGGCAGGGGGTGCAGCACACCAAAACCTACCCAATAACGTCCCTCGTTCAATATATACAGTTCAATGAACACTAATCGAGAACAAGGCACGTATATAGCTTGAAAAGGCGCTTTAATGCGTTTCATTTGCAATTCTAATACATCATTGCATACATTTTCTTTGCAATGTGTTTGAGATTTTATTAGGAACTTAATAATCCTTCACGAAGTGAAACCGTGAACATAACCGTATCTCTCATTAGTAGAGCTTAAAGCAGTGGCGTAGGAACCATGGATCCGATGGACCGGTCGATCCAGGGCCCGGAGCTCGATGTGGCCCGAAGACCCGTGGTCGACATATACAAAATTTTACCCTTTGTGTCATTTTAAACCACAAAAGCTGCTAAATACAGTGAAAAGAATCCGAGATGATAAAACTTATTTAATTAAAAATTTCACCTTAAAAAATAAAATAACCAGAAAATATATATTGGAGGAGAGGAGGGGGGGCGTAAAGAATTCTCGAACCAGGGCCCGGCTTCACCTTGCTACGCCTCTGGATTAAAGCATTTTTATCTTCGAGTTAAGTGCCAGTTAACGTGGACACATAGATCTTTTCGTATTTCGAATGAGTCTTGAAAGACCTTGGAGGTCTAGTAATGGAGTTTTCTATGTGAAGAACCCGCCCTTCCTCGAGGCACTCAATTACCACGTGAAAACCCAAACTCTATCACCCTCTGATGATGCAGTAGCATATGACTTAGCAAAACAGGCTGATAAATTCCTGCATGAATACATTTGTTAAACAACTTAACGAGTATCGTGACATTTGTGCGTAGAAGTCGGAAAAGGTGTAACTAATTACACGGGAAAAGGTCCCGGTGGCGTTATCTATCACCTCATCTATCCTTAATGACCGAGGCACTCACCAGCACTGGATGCAGGTCGACTCCGTACATGTCCAGCCACTTGACCTTCTCCAGGTAGTTGAGTTCCGCAACTGCCGGGATTTGACCTCTAGATAGAGAGAAGGATGCAGAATGTAATCACTATCGTTTGATAAAATTAAAATTGCCTACCGACATGCGAGGGCAATTTATTTGGGAATAATTTGAATACAATCGTAGTTTAATCAGTTTCTGGAAAATTTCGCACACGGGCGTTAATTCCCATCGACTTCAACTGCAAAGAGATTCTGACGAGAGCGTTACAGTATCCCTAATGGTACATTTAGTCATATTATTATGAATTAAACTAATCAGTTTATTTGCATCATAGACACTTGACTTGCGCCTCCACTTACACGAGTCCCTTGTGCAGCTCTGCGATCCGAGACTCCAGCTCTACCGTTTGGTTGGACAGGAATCGGAACTCGGACACGTACCCTGCAGAGTGTCGCCTCTGGTCGTAATCGCCCAGCTCGGCTGCAACGGAGAAAGATACAATTTGCGTGTTTCTTAATCTATATATTAAGATCCTTACAAATTATAAGAGAATGGAAGGTTAGGTGAGGGAGAGACGTTCGAAAGAGTCGAAGGTGTTTTCAGATTTTATTATTATGTTATTTATCGTTATACAAATAAAAACGAGGCATTTCCTCGCTGGCCTTCGTTGAAATAGTATAAACGAGAAATCCATCGTGGTTTTTACGAGGTATACCGCTTTGAAATTTTCAATGACTATGCATGCCAAATGGTGTTTCTGATTGGTCCAATTCTTCATCGCTGAAATAATTTAAATCGCCTTTTAGGAGAAAGTTGCCAAAATTTCACCGCCTGCAAATAAATTCCCGATCATCTACATCTACATCTACATGATACCCTGCAAATCACCAGACTGGTGGGTGGCAGGGGGTGCAGCACACCAAAACCTACCTAATAACGTCCCTCGTGGGAATCACTCTCCTGTTATGATCCCGTACGGTCCTTGGGAAAAACGAGCTCTGATATCGCTCGGTCCTACAGTCGATCTCTCGTATTTTATTCTCGTGATCGTGCCTGCCCATGTACGTAGGTGCCTCTAATATTCCTGAGACCTCCTCTAAGAGAACTTCCGACCTAAATTTCTCCAGAAGCCTTAACCTAGCGCTAATTCTGCGATCCTCTAGCGATATCCAATTCAACTCCTTCAAGAGTGATGTGACGCTTAATTTTTGCTCATATTTTTGCTTAACGAATCTGGCTGCTCTGCATTGGATTCTTTCTAACTCAAGTATTTGTCCCTTTTCGTACGGATCCCATATGCTGGAAGCGTATTCGACCTGACATCTGACCAATGATAAATAACACGTTTCTCGTACCTGTTCTGTGCTACTTCTTACTATTCTGCCTACGAAGCCCAATTTCTTATTAGCTGCGCCTACGATCCTTCGAATATGCATATTCCATGATAGATCACGACAAATGGTGACTCCTAAATATTTAACGTACTCTGCAGATTGGATATTCAATCTATCAATTCTGTACTCCGAGTCTAATTCATTGTTCTTACTCTTCCAGAAACTCAATAGGGAACATTTGCTGTGATTAACTTCGATTTTCCAATCTTGACACCATGCTGAAAGGGCGTTTAAATCTTCCTGGAGCGATTTTTGGTCATCCTGACTCGTTATCTCCTTATATAAAACGGTGTCATCTGCGAAAAGTCTTATTTTGCAGCGAACTACCGAGCAGATATCGTTTATATATATCAGGAATAGTAGTGGGCCTATGACACTTCCCTGTGGAACACCTGATGCGACTTTTACCGGGTATGAAGATTTCCCATCAATAACTACTATCTGTTTTCTGTCTGAGAGGAAGTCTTTTACCCAACTCACGATATTAGGGTTTATGACGTACTTTCCTAGTTTTCCTATTAATTTATTATGGGGTACTTTGTCAAACGCTTTTTTAAAATCAATGAAAATGGCATCAACCTGAGTGTTTTTCTCTCCGCATTGTAACAATTCGTTTACGAACAGGGCGAGCTGCGTTTCGCATGACCTACCTTTCCGAAACCCGTGTTGGTTTTTGCTTAGTGAAGAACGACCGTCTAAATAACGCAGAACAGAGCTAACAATTATATGTTCTAGAATCTTACACGATAATGACGTCAAGGAAATCGGTCTATAATTTTCGGGGTTCTCTTTATCACCGCCTTTGTGGATGGGCGTTACGTATGCTAGCATCCAGTCTTTTGGAACGGTACCATGTGCAACGGATTTTTCGAATATTATTTTCAAGTAAGGTGCGATTACCGAGGCTAGCTCTTTCAACACACGCGCGGGTATGCCCTCCGGCCCGGGAGACTTATTTTGCTTAATCGACTCTAGCTGGTGCGCGATACCTGTTTCCGAGAATATCATATCTTCCATCGAATTTCCCTCATCATTCAAAGCTGGTTCCTCAAATTCGTTGCTCACTGAAGTAAACGCTTTTTGAAAGTGTTCATTTAACAAGTTCGCTTTTTCCGCGCTGTCATGTACTACATCACCTGCCTCCGTTCTCAATGACGCTATGGTGGGGCCTCTACCATGAACCTCTCTAACGTACGACCAAAATGCTTTCGGATTTTCTTTCAAATTACTATGCAGAACTTTCTTTTTGTAATCATTACATGCTTCTCGCATTGTTACTCTAGCTCTTGACCGCGCCTCTCTGTATTGTTGCCGTATCATTGACTTCTGTTCCTCTGTGACTTTTGAAGAATTACTATTTAAGCGAGCGTGAAGTTTTCTTTGCCGTCTAAGAGCGCATCTAACTTTCTGGTTGTACCATCTTGGTTCCGCACCATCACGTTTAAGTTTATGTGGAATAAATTTATCCGTACCCTCTCGCATCATATCCCTGAACACGCACCATAATTCCTCTGTACTAGCGTCGATAGATGCCCCGCAGAAATAAGGGAATTGTGTCTGTAAAAAAGACCTAAATTTCGAGAAATCGCCTTTGGCGTACATATATACGCGTCTTCTACCCTTAACCTGTTTCTCCACTTTTAGCTTAAATTCTACGTACACAGCATTATGATCGCTTATTCCTTCCTCTATGGAAAGCTTGTTCATACGCTCGGGGTAATTCGTTACGAGTAAATCTAATATATTGTTCGATCTCGTGGGACATCTTACTAGCTGACAAAACGAGTGTTTAACGAAGGTTTCTATAAGTGCTTCGCATGATTCACGCTCTCTACCACCGGGATCAAAGCAATTATGATTCCAGTCTACTGAAGGTAAGTTGAAATCTCCTCCTATTATAATGGCCCTCTCTTTATTTTTCGATATTAGCGTTGCTACTTGTTTCTCGAGATTATGAATAATTTCTAAACTTGCATTGGGAGGCCTATAAAATGCGCATATATTTGCTATAGTGTAATCGCTTCCTCTAACTCCACACCAAACACTTTCTATTTCGGTGTCATTAATCGGTAGTGGAAAACATTCGTATGCCTTGCTGACTGCTATAAATATTCCACCTCCCGTCCGGATACTACGGTCCTTTCTAAAAATTCTATAGTCTTGAGGGAATACCTCCTGACTTGCAATCTCGTCAGTGAGCCAACTCTCTGTACCGATCACGACATCGGCTTCTAGACTACGAATAATATGCTCAAAATCGGCAATTTTCTTACGGATGCTGCGGCAGTTCAATACGACGACATTTAATTTCTCACTATCGCTTCTCAGATAAACCTCAGCCTTACCATTCGTAATCGTTCTAGGAATACATCTACATGCGTTCTTCATACTATTATTCCGCCAATTGGTTGATATAGCATTTTCTTTCTGGTCGCGTTTTATTTCACCATTTTTATCGAAATCCCAAACGTTAACACTATTGACATCACGGATGTCAGCGCCTTCATCGCTCGGTAACTCTAATTTATTTGCGGTATCGGCCGGATTTCTCGTAATATTGTTTTCTATTACCCTCTTAATTACACCTATTCCCCTAAGACGCCTACACTGTACCCTGCTCTCTAGCCTAAAAAAGCCCTACTATGCTCAAATCACGACGAGGAAATAATAACTCCCGCGGTAGCATCAAAAGTCCATCGAGATTAAACGCTCACTTATTCCATCTCTCCGGGCGCTATAAAAATATTCACGAAACTCGATTCTCTTTCTTTCACTCGCGAATTAAGCACGCCTATGAAGACACGCACGAGCGTAAAATTCCCTTTGCCCCCGTGTCATCGATACGTTTTGATGACACCCGAGAGTTTTAATCGAATATCGCAGGGAAAACAAAAGAGAATCGGCGTCCTCTCGCGACGGCGATTGTTGCAAAAGTTGACGCCGGATCGTTTGATGTCGCAAGAATGCGACGTCGAACAATAATGAAAACGGTCGGCGGTGTTTCTTTGTGCTTCCTCAGCGACGCACTCCATGCTGAGATGATGAGTTTTATATATCCACGCTACAGCGAAAAATAAAATATAAAACACTCGATCTCCTTGTGTTCGCTCGCCGTCCATAGCGTGCCTTTGAGAATCCAATCGACGTTTAACAGTTAATGGAACTTGGGTTCATCGCCTCCGCCATTCTACCTTCTACTCCTCTCTCTCCCACCCACGCACCCTACCACCCCACCCCCTGCTTTCCCTTCCCCCCCCCCCAAGTTCCCTTCCGCCTTCCCCAATCCATTCCTTCCCAAATAATTCCCTAGATTGTTTCGCGACGAAAAGCTTCGAGGCGAACAGCAATAAGTGTCGAGGAATTGTAACTCCGCTCATTGATATTCTGTTTGGCTTTCTTCCAGCGGAAATGATGCCGCGTGTTTGTTTGACCTTCGAATGCTTTGCAAAATTAATAAAATATCCTCAAAGTGGTAAATATTTTCGATTCGCTCAAATCGTAGCACATATCACGAGCTCGGATAAGTGGAATTGAAAAAAATGTTAACCAATTGTGAATCGTTTCAACAATTCAGGGTCACTTCTGCCACTGCCTCCTGAGTTGTCGTTATACGGACGCTTTTCGGAAGGTGAGTCACCAAAACGCTTTTGTTACTTTAAGCGAGACTGACACAGTGACTGTCCCTGATGTTTCCATAATATCCCTCGCTGAAAAATATCTCAATATATTATATGTATTCATTAACATATATGCGTTAAACCCCTTATAAGGGATGTTAAGGCCCTACGCGGTTCCCCAGCAGTAGAGCACACTGGATTCTCTCAAGGGGGGTCCGAAATACGTATATATATTTGACCAGCACAAAAGTCGTATGCAAGTTATATCAATGTCGCGTATCGCATTATTAATTATATATTTATGTTAAAAAACAAAGGGGGCAAACCGTCACCTATTCCTCTCTGACGGCGCCCATGAACCCTAATGTAAAATAACTATGCATGTTTCCACAGTTTAGAAAAATCACAATTTTCGAAAGGGGGAGGGTGTTTGGACCCGGTTGACCCCCCCCTCCCCCCCCCTTCCCCCCCGTGGGTGCGCTACTGTTCCCCGGTCAACCCGAAGTCGCGCCACCCACACTACAGGGACTATGGCGGTACGTTTCCACCATTCTTCACTATTAGGACGTGTATATTCTACTTGGACCTTTTTTGTCGCATGTTTCATTGCTCAAATGTTTTCCCATGTTTCGCTTTATTTTAGCTTGTATATTTTAGTAGTTTTAAATAAAAACATTCTCTTTCTGGATGGATAATTTAGAGAATGCGCTTAGTTTTTCACCTATGCTTCTTAATTTTCAAACTTTACATGACAGTCATACTTTTTCACGTTTACATAACTATGTACCAATTAAAAAATGTCGACTTACCTATAAACTCTACACCAATAACAACGTTTACATAAAAAATAACGTTCCAACCAATGCCCATTTAAATTCATACATTTTAAATCAACAAATCGCATGTTTTGGAAATGCAGTAAGCTCAAAAATCCAAAACGCGTTTTATTGTCAAATTGCAAGACATTTTGGGAAAAATCACTCACTCGCAAAAGCAATAGCTTCTCACTGATTATGGCTAAATGTCATCTGTAGCGCAATTTTGCCACTAATTAAATAAAGGATGAAAATACTTCAGCAAAAAAATTATTAACTATAACTGGCGTAAGTGCCGGTGGTTGAATTTCAACGGATTTAGTGAATCTACTTCGCTGCCAATGCTAGGGCGTATGCGAGATATACTAAAACATTTTAGTCTACGAAAAACTGAAAACCACATATAAAGAATAATTTTTCACTTAACTTTTCTTAACAATTAATCAAATTTGTTTGTAAACAATCCGTTTTCATGCGTGTTGAATTAAAATATAACGTTAATTTTATTTCCTATAATATCACTTTCGCCAAATCCAGTTTCATTTCTTGTGTAATTATGCCTTTCTGAAATGTTTACTTTTGTATCCGTGAAAAGGCAACCTAAACTATACATTCTTCCCGTGAAAATTTAACGGGAGAATTTCGATCATTCGAATCATACAGAGGGCGAAACGTTTCAAATATAATACATCCGAATAATCTAAATATTTGCTTGTAGTACCGCGTTAAGTTGCCGTCTTTGCGACGCTTGTTCAGGTGTTTGTCGTGCGAGATATCGCCGCAGACGTTCTCTGGCTAATCGTCGTTTTCGCTGTGATCTGGTTTCACCTTCCATTTTAAGGATAAAATAAAGACGAAATGGAAAACAAATTCCTTAACTACAAACGAAGGGAAAATAATTAAATTTCGTTAAATAACCAACATCCGATTTCGTAAACACTGACAATAACTGAAGTATAACTTACCGTTTTATACGTGCTTCAATGCAATTAACGTAAGTTCTAAATCGCATATGCTTAATCGACTGTATTTTCGTCGTTGATGAAAACAAAGCAAAAAGTAATTGAAGTAGTACTACCTATCGTTTCATAATGATGTGGTGAACCCTGATTGGCTGCCATTCAAACAATGGAAACGCAGAATAAGCGTTTATGACAAACCAAGCAAATTATAATAGATCGATTAATTTATTGACTCAAACTTTAAGTTAAATTTTTTTAGAGAAAATATGTTAAAAGTACCGTACAAAGAAAGAAGTTTTTTTCCAAACAGAAAAATTAATGCTTTCTTCTATGATCATCATCGTTACACAATA
Source organism: Uropetala carovei (assembly GCA_036926305.1). NCBI lineage: Eukaryota > Metazoa > Arthropoda > Insecta > Odonata > Petaluridae > Uropetala > Uropetala carovei. Next base: position 116,484 of record JAXCHB010000188.1, on the reverse strand, counting down.
AGGTAATGCATTTCTCTTCAACGTGCTCATATATACATTTGGTTATACACCATATTTACGGCACAGAACATAATTTGTTATTGGTCACGATTTAACGAGGAAAATACATTACTGATTTATTCTTGAAAATTAGCTGTATAATCGGAAATATACGCAAGCAATGAGAAATGATCATAGAAATAAGATTCTAATAAAAATCTCCATTGACGAGACATCATTTGTGTTTATGATTGAAAATACTTTTAATAGAAATAAATACTACTTTATGGAATTAAGTAGAAATTGGTATGCTAATTCTGATGTTAACGTTGTTCGATACAAGAGAGGACTACTCAATCTAAAGTGGTTCGGGGCCAATCTCTTTGGGTCCAATTGTCAACGCCGCTCCGCCAGATGCCGCATTCCTCGGCGAAGCGAGAGCTTTGATGCGGCACTCATCAACCGATTGAACTTTAATTAGCGCTACGTGATCTTTTGGAGCATTCGTAGTAGGGAGGAAGGGGGATATGGGGAAAAGACTATAACGCCTCACTCAACACCATATTCATCCTTTTTTCTCCTTTTCTTACTTAACATTTTTACTCCTCCTAATTTACGACAGTTTTTTAAAAACAGGTTCGCCCTCTTTTGTTTTACTCCGACGGAGTCCCGAATATGTTCCCAGCGGGTGGCGCTCTCGTCGATGACAAGGCAATCACGTCCACCGCTTTCTCATTCCGTTCTCCATTCCGACTGCTTCAGTTTTTTACTCTTATTTTACACTTCCTCTCTCTCTCTCTCTCTCTCAAATATCGTTACATTTACCGTCAAACTAAACCTACTTGCCGACGATCTCCATGTCTTTCGCTGAGGAGAACTTAAAAGATTAAAAGAATCCGTAACCTATGTTAGTGGTGGAAAAAATAGAGAAGTTTGTCGTGAATTAATTGAAGCATTCACTCTAAACTCGCTAGAGCAAATCGTCAACGAGCCGACGCGATATGACAACAACGGAAACGGAAACATATTAGATCTGCTAGCCACTACCCACCCACTATCGACTAGAAACCTACAAATCGACGACGGCATAGGTGATCATAAAATAGTAATTGCCGACTTCAAATACACCCCTGCGACAATATATAAGCCAACGCGATTAGTCTATATCTTCAGTAAAGCAGATCTCCCAGGCTTAAAAAATTATGTTACAAACCAAATAGCGACATTTATCAATTTTGCGAATAGTAACAGCGTAGATGACTCTTGGACGGAAATTTTGCGAATCATTCGAGAAGGGCTAAAAACGTTTGTCCCAACTAAAGCAATTCGTGATCGCAAGGATCCGCGGTGGGTGAAACCGAAACTCCGTGCCTTGCTCAAGAAACAAAGACGGCATCACGCGCACATAAAGGACCTTAAAGAAGTTGGTAGGGACCACGCAAACGAGTATTTAATATACAGAAATATTCGTAAATCTGCAAGAGACGAAGCGCGTAAGGAATTTGACGTCTACCGATCCACGACACTGTCGGACTCACTCAAAAACGACTCGAAAGAATTTTGGTCGTACGTGCGAGAAATGCGAGGAGGACAGTCCACAGTACCTCTTCTACGTACAGACAACGGTGAAAGTGTACACGATTCATTTACTAAGGCTAGTATGTTAAATCGGTTCTTTGAAAATTGCTTCACAATAGACAGCGGTGATTTCATTGATTTCCCTACTCGTATAGACTCAAATATGAGCGACATAGAAATATCCGAAAGCGGTATCGTCAAATTACTAAGTCAGGTCCACAAAAGAAAATCGCCAGGGCCTGAAGCCATACCTGCATTCATTATAAACTCGTTAGCAAACGAATTAGCTCCGTACCTTAAGCTTCTATTCAGAAAATCTTTGGATGAGGGTGTAGTTCCTTTGATATGGAAAACAGCCCACGTTACACCAATACATAAAACGGGAAGTAAATTAAAAGTGGAAAACTACCGCCCTATATCGTTGACGTCAATCTTCTGTAAGGTTTTTGAGCACATTATCGGTAGCTCAATAATGCGATTTCTCGAAAGCAAAGAAGCGCTTAACAGTAGCCAGCATGGTTTCCGGAGAGGCAGGTCATGCGAGACTCAGTTAGCTCTACTCACACAAGATATTGTGAAAGCAACGGATAAAGGAATAGGAGTTGATGCAGTATTTTTAGACTTTAGGAAAGCCTTCGACACCGTTTCTCACGTGAAAATAGTGCAAAAATTAAGGGCTTATTCTATTAACGAGAAAATTGTAAATTGGATCGCCTCGTTTCTTTCCGATAGAACCCAGGGAGTAGTCCTCGATGGAGTTGCATCAGACCTCGTCAAAGTGACTTCTGGCGTGCCTCAGGGAAGTGTAATCGGACCTTTGTTATTCTTGATATATGTAAATGATTTAGCGGATAATATAAAGTGTAAAGTTAGACTCTTCGCGGATGACACACTTGTGTATGGAGAAATCAACACAATACACGATCAGGAGAATTTGCAAAAGGACCTTCAGGCTATCACGAAATGGTGTAAAGATTGGCAACTCGATCTGAATATAAAGAAATGCGCCGCAATGAACTTCACGCGCTCCACGAATTTCAACCGTTACCCGTACCAAATATCCGAACTAAAGCTAAAATACGTCAATAGCTACAAATACCTAGGAGTAATTCTCAGTAGCAATTTGTCTAGTAGAGAGCATATCAAATCCGTTATAGCATCGACAAACAGAATTCAAGGGCTTTCCTCTAGAGTCCTGCGGGGATGCCCCTCGAATGTGAAGGAAATCGCATACTTTTCCCTAATACGACCCATCGTGGAATACTGTTGCGCCGTCTGGGACCCTTTCGAGGAGGGCCTAACTAGAGAGCTCGAAATGGTTCAGCGTAGAGCGGCTAGATTTGTAAAAGGAGAATATCGGTATGATGCGAGTGTATCAGAGTTATTGAGAGATCTGAAATGGCAGACGTTGAAGAGTAGAAGAATTGAATACAAGAGGAAACTATTTGAAAAATTTGAAAGTTCCGAATTCGTTGAAGACGTACGCGGCATAGTCGTCCCCATCGGTGTTAGTGAACGTAATGTTAGATCACAGTGCAGGAGAAAATATTTCGAAATTACCGCTAGAACAGAGAAATACTACCGATCCTTTTTCCCAGACGCGATAAGACAATCCAACAGAGGAATTAGCTAGACTTCACTTGGTGTTGTGACACCCCCTGCCAAACGCTTCTAGCGGCTTGCAGGGTATTTATGTAAATGTAAATGTAAATGTAAATGTAAACGGATATTTCTGTCATGTTTCTGGCGGTATTGATATATGTAGTAACTAGGGTTTCCAACTGGGTCATTTTGACCCGGAGACTCCGGGTGACGCAATGTTTCTCCGGGCTCAGAGTTTTACAACAATTTCTCCGGGTAGGTGTCAATAGCGGAACTACAAATTTGGCAGTGGTTCTCCTTACACAAACATATCAAAAGTCACCTAGTATTTGCTTAGAAAATGTTGATTTTAATGAATAAATGCGCTCTTTACGTGTTTTTTCTTTAAAATGAACAAAAAATGGTATTTTGGACGAAATATAACATTTATTTGATTATCAATCGCATTTCCTCGAATTTCGAGTAAATAATGCCGTTTTTATAGTTTTAAATAAATTTAACTTAATACAAATTTTAGCCCATTAAAAATATTATCCTAGACAATTAATTTAATACATTTTGATCTCGCAAAGAGGTGAGAATAACGCATTTACTTACACTACTTATGCATAACGAAATAAATAATACTTCAATTGATAAATGAAAATGTATTGATATAATTTGCAATACCTTTTAATTAGCAAATCGGGATTAACAGAAAACACTTAAAAAGCGAAAAAAAACAGTGTTTCCTCCAAAATCTCCGGGTTTCAGACTAAAATCTCCGGGACATGAAGGTCTTACAGTTGGTTACCCTAGTAGTAACACAATTAAATTTTACTTCTATGGTATATTTAACCCCTCAAGCGCGCAGGACATTTAAATATAATACGTCACGCTGGTCGGAAGAGTTTTCGGGAAATTCGCAGTTTTTGCGCGAAATCATATAAAAATTCGTAACTTATTAGATATTTATGGAATTTGACTGCAATTTTTTGAGGTTTTACGTAAAACTGTGTATACTTACCTATGCTTTTCACACCGTCTTAGTTATTATTATTCGCGTGAAATACCTCGATGAATTCTTTCACTCAATCACGGAAGCCATTTACTCAGTTTTTCTTTATTCAAAGTTTACGGAGTACTTCACATCTACTGTTTTATCTTGGATTTCAACTTCTTCCCCGTAAGTTTTTCAGAAAAAAAAAACCTTCAAATAAGGTTTCGTACCCCTCAGCGCCATCCTGTGTACTGGGTACGCCGCGGAGATTGCTAGCTTTCTTTATTTTTTCGACAGTAAATTTTCTTAAATATGGGTAACCATCATAATTTTAAAAGAGGAACCTTTGGCCTACCTATTTATCGTTATTCTGTGATATTTTTGTCTTTTTTATTAAGGTTTCACTCGACTGATTTTTTCAGAGCGACGAGAGAACATTTTCCGCGCGGTACAAGCGTCAGCATATTTCCTACGCTTTCCATATCGCAAATATATTGGAAATACAAAAGATAAATACAAAATGTGATCCTCTAGTCTGTCTCACTCTAGCTATATTCCCTCATGAAATACTAAACCAAGCACATGACCCAGACCTCCTCCTCTCTCTCCCTCTCAAAGTGATGACACAATATAAAAACATGTCTCAAGAGCGGGATAGATGTCTGATAGCAGACAAATGGGGCCTATATCCTCTTCTTACACCTCACAGTTGCTTTCGTGCAAAGATTTTGTTGAATAGGGGCTTTTTTAGAAGTCAAAATGCCCCAATTCTCCTATCTACGTGAAAATTTAATCACAAAACTTAACGTATAATAAAAGCAAAAAGAAGGAGAGTAAAAATTACAGAATTAAGCACAATAGGAAGGCCAAAGGTTCCTCTTTTAAAATATATAAAGATTATCCAATTCTAAGAAAATTTACTGTGTCAGAAAAATAAAGAAAGCTAGCGACCTCCGCGACGTTCCCAGTACGCATGACGACGCTGACGGGTTAATGTCAAAATAGTTAAAGGGAGAACGTAAAACCAAAGCATAGAATGTCGAGAACAATGTCAAACATTTGGTTAAAAGATCTTTACATCGATGCATGCTGTTTACCTAAGTTCGGAGTCCCCAACATTTACAGGGTATAAATAAAGGATTCTCAGATATAAATATACCTATATTACTTCTTTAGAACTGTCCTATCGCAACGATACGTATCTAAATGCTTATCAATTAACTATTCCAAAAAGTAAATTTTATTTCCATTGTGATTCTTGTGTATAATAATAATTCGACTTTATTTTCAACGGCGATATTTAGACAATTAAGTACGACGAACACAAACATCCATGCCCTCGGCGGGATTCAAACACACGACTTTAGTATTCGGTGGCAGATACTCTAACCACCCTTCTACCAAGGTGTATAGTGAAATGAATGCCATTAATGCAAGCCTTCATGCGATTTATATATTTTAACGTTCAAGAAACTGATTCGTTAAGTTCGAGTATACGTTTAGAAAGAGAAGGTTTTATAAAAGGAAAAAATCTATTTAGTTGACATTTTAATATCGAAATAGTTATATCCTGCAAAGAATTTCGCGTGACATGTTTTCGAGAATGCGTATGAAAATATTAAAGGAAAAAAATCTCTCGTCAAAATGTAAGATTATTACGCCATCATGAAACTATTTTGTGGCGCAGTGTGTGATACAAAGGAACCGTTCATAATTCCTAAGTGTTGCGGTATAGCATTTAAAACTTTTTAGAGCTGAACTGATTTCCATGAGTTTTACTTCGTAAAGAGAGATAAGGAGCAAGTCGATTTTTAAATTACAAATTAAGTTCAAAATTACTTTTGATTTAATAGGCAGAAATAAAAAACTTCCTTTTATTACTCAAGAGGGGATACGTTTTCGACCATGCATTGCAGATTACGATTGCGCTTCTACGCACGCTGTTTTGCAAAGTACACCGTGGGTATACATTTACGGGAGTGTTTGGCCTGTCATGTTTTTAGTGGAGTCGGTCGGTGTCCACATTTGGAAGTCTCCTCGTGAATGGACGGATGCGCGACTGCAGCGCCACTTCCCCGCTATCTTCCTTTACTATCGCATTAACGAATGTTGTCACCACTGCAACTCCAGATTCTCATTTTCGTTGACAGAATACACTACGCCAGGGATGCACAAACAGCGCTCCCAGAGCGCGCGCGCACGGCAGAGCATATATTGTGGTGGTAGCGGGAGAGGGGAAGCTTCTCTCTCGCACATAGGTCTCACTCGGCCAGAGTGCGCCCTTTTCCTCGGGCGCTCCGCGCGTTCTCGAGCTGTGCATCCCTGCACTACGCTCTCCCGTTTCATAATAGGGGCGAAGTAATGCAGCTCTCGTTTCCCTCGCACTAAAGCTGTATGAACGGCGCCCGATGAATTTCGTCCTGTAGCCCAAAGAAGCGGATTTTACGCGAGATAAAATTGGTACGTGAAAAAAGAACGCGGAATTCTATTACTTTTTGCTTTGTTTTCATCAACGACGAAAATACAGTCGATTAAGCATATGCGATTTAGAACTTACGTTAATTGCATTGAAGCACGTATAAAACGGTAAGTTATACTTCAGTTATTGTCAGTGTTTACGAATGCGCGGATCAGTATGCAGCGCCGTTTTGAGAGCGTAGAAGAAATTCGAACTAATACACAATCGCTTATACAGTAAAGCCTAGCTAATCCGAACTAATTGGGACTCGGATATGTTCGGATTAGCGAATTTTCGGATTAACAGGGTTTTACAAAATACACGGCGGGGAAGGAGGACTGCTTACGTAGACTCGTTGCCTGGCAATGTCTTGGACCAATGGGAAGTGCTCACATAACGCTCTAATAAGGCGGCGGAAGGGTTGATGTGACGTCACGTTTACTCATGCCTCGTTTTCTAACGTTGAGTGTCGCGACTGTGTTACCGTCTTAGCGTACATTTTTGTAATCTAGTGCAGGACTTTTCCCAGTGTTTTAAATTACTGTCGCCGTTTTGCCCATGTTCTAGAAATGTCCAAAAAGCGTAAGCACAGTTCGTGTTCGTTAAAAGATAAGTTGGAATTGCTCAAACGCATTGACCTCCAAAAGCATTATTACTCATTGATAATGCTTCATCCCATTCATGGGAATTAGAACTTATCTGTGGTGATATAAAGGCTATTTTCTTGCCTCCAAATGTGACCACGTTGGTGTAACCAAAATCTGAAATGTCACTACTGGAAAATGCTTTTACATTTACATTTACATTTACATTTACATTTACATAAATACCCTGCAAGCCGCTAGAAGCGTTTGGCAGGGGGTGTCACAACACCAAGTGAACTCTAACTAATTCCTCTGTTTGACTGTCTTATCGCGTCTGGGAAAAAGGATCAGTAGTATTTCTCTGTTCTAGCGATTGTTTCGACATATTTTCTCCTGTACTCTGATCTAACATTACGTTCACTAACACCGATGGGGACGACTATGCCGCTTACGTCCTCAACGAATTCGGAGCTTTCGAATTTTTCAAAGAGTTTCCTTTTGTAATCAATTCTTCTACTGTTCAACGTCTGCCATTTCAGATACCTCAATATCTCTGATACACTCGCATCATACCGATATTCTCCTTTTACAAATCTAGCCGCTCTACGCTGAACCATTTCGAGCTCTCTAGTTAGGCCCTCCTCGAAAGGGTCCCAGACGGCGCAACAGTATTCCACGATGGGTCGTATTAGGGAAAAGTATGCGATTTCCTTCACATTCGAGGGGCATCCCCGCAGGACTCTAGAGGAAAGCCCTTGAATTCTGTTTGTCGATGCTATAACGGATTTGATATGCTCTCTACTAGACAAATTGCTACTGAGAATTACTCCTAGGTATTTGTAGCTATTGACGTATTTTAGCTTTAGTTCAGATATTTGGTAGGGGTAACGGTTGAAATTCGTGGAGCGCGTGAAGTTCATTGCGGCGCATTTCCTTATATTCAGATCGAGTTGCCAATCTTTACACCATTTCGTAATAGCCTGAAGGTTCTTTTGCAAATTCCTCTGATCGTGTATTGTGTTGATTTCTCCATACACAGGTGTGTCATCCGCGAAGAGTATAACTTTACACTTCGTATTATCCGCTAAATCATTTATATATATCAAGAATAACAGAGGTCCGATTACACTTCCCTGAGGCACGCCGGAATCACTTTGACGACGTCTGATGCAACTTCATCGATAACTACTCTCTGGGTTCTATAGGAATGAAACGAGGCGATCCAATTTACAATTTTCTCGTTAATTGAATAAGCCCTTCATTTTTGCACTATTTTCAGGTGAGAAACGGTGTCGAAGGCTTTCCTAAAGTCTAAAAATACTGCATCAACTCCTTTTCCTTTATCCGCTGCTTTCACAATATCTTGTGTGAGTAGATCTACCTGAGTCTCGCATGACCTGCCTCTCCGGAAACCATGCTGGTCAATATTCTCGCCTGAACCGAACCATGAACCGAACCTATTCCAAAAATTTAGAACCGAACCGCGAACCGAACCACATCCAAATTTTGAAGTGGTTTGCAGCTGTGATATATATATATATATATATATATAAGCCATAATATATCATCACAGAAAATTACAATGAACTTATAGAATACAGGTATCCCTCGCCGTTCGCCGGGGTTACGTTCCCGAAGACTCCTCGAACCGCAATTCCGCGAACGGGAAATGCATAAACTAATGGAATAACGGGATTCCGTTCCTACATCCGCGAAAGTCGTCCTAAGTGATTATTTGCTTTACCTTACTGACGACTGTAGGCCAGAGAAACAAATAGTAAGCTGAAAATATGAAAGGAAAACCAAACCGACGAACGTTCAAATTTAGGAAAACTACGAAAACAGAATTTTATTAACTCACCGTGAATTATGTAGAGTATACGTAGGATGTTGACAATGGAGGTGTTTCGGAAGAGCATTATTTGGAGATGGAAGAGGAAGATGAGGGACTTGGCTTCAGGAATTCTGTGATTTGGAGCTGTTTCCCTTTTGTTTTGATTTTTTTATAAATTTCGTCATAGGGAGATACTGCAGAGTCAATTATTCTCTTAAAATTGATGCTCCTTTCTATAGACGGATCAGTCTGCATTACTTTCTCTTTCAACTCGTTATCCATATTTAAAATTTCTGTTAAGGTCTTCGCTGAAAACTGTTTTATCTTAGGCTGTATATCTTCCTCTTTGTTTTCGCTCTCACTTGATTGTGCAAATTCTTCAAGTTCCTCATTTGCTAATTCTTCTTGTTGAAAGTTGAGCAATTCCTCCATTTCTTCCTCTTTTAGATCTTCAAAGTCCTCTCCACCTACATTTCTAGCCATTTCGATGATCTCTTCAAATTCTCCGCGAATGCTGGGATAAACTTTGGAACGAACAGCTTCGGGTCAAGTTTTCTGCCAACATGCATTTATTGTCGATTGCTTTACTTCGTCCCATGATTCTTTTATCATATGACTGGCTGTTCGAATGTTGAATGAACATTCCCGAACAGAAATCAAAGAATTGGTGTCCATTTCTTGTAAAGTATGTTTGAAAGTTAAGCGAATATAATAAGATTTGAAGGTTGCAATGATCCCTTGGTCCATCGGCTGTAAGAGTGGTGTTGTGTTTGGTGGTAGGAATACAACTTCTACGTCAGAATAGCCTTCTGCAAGAGAAACTGCATGACCCGGAGCGTTATCCAATACGAGAAGCACTTTAAATGGCAAATTCGTCTGTCTAAGATAGATCTTCACCTGCTGGATGAAGCAGTTGGCAAACCAATCCTCGAACAGTTTACAAGTAACCCATGCCTTCTTATTAGACCTACAAAAGACAGATAGATCTGATTTAATCATCCCTTTTAGAGCATGGCGATTTCTGAACGTTAAATTCCCATTGGTTTGCATTAAAATCTCCCGAAGCGTTTCCACATAATATTACAGTGAATCAATCTTTTGCAGCCTCTTTCGAAATAAAGGTCCTATTTGACATTCTCTTCCAATATAAACTGGTTTCATCGACACTGAAAATTGGTTCTGTCTTATAACCTTTCTCCTCGATAAGCTTCAAAAATTCACCTGGGAATTCCCTCGCTGCCTCTTGATCAGCTGATGCATCTTCTCCTGATAGCTTAATGTAATGCAAATTTAAACGCTTCTTTAAATTATTAAACCAGCCCTTACTCGCTAAAAAACAGGTGGAAGAATTCTCTTCATCATCGTCTTCAGTTCCACTCTTTAAATGTTCATATAGGTTAAGTGCTTTATTTCTTATTAACTCCGTGCTAAGGGGAGCATTTTTCTGTTTTATCCTCTATCCACACACTTAAAGAGTTTTTCCATTTTTTCTAACACAGGGTCACGTCTACTTACAAAAGAAACTTTAGCACTAGACGGAGTAGAAGCCATTACACTACTTCGTATTTTGTCTTCGACCTTTTTTATAGAACGTATGGTTGATTCATTTACTCCATATTCTCTACCAATGGAAGCATAACTAGCTCCACTTTGTAACTTATCTAATATCATGATCTTTTCCCTCAAAGTCATGACTTTACGCTGGCTCTTAGCTAATGCGTCCCTTCCACTTATATTAACACGTTTAGATGCCATAATAATGTAAAAGAATGGGTTAATTAAAAAAATTAAAAATGTTTATAAAAGCACTCTACTGTAATACAATGCCAACGTCATTAAGCGTAGTCCTGTCTAATTTGAAATGAGAGAATAAAATGAAACATCAAATTAATACCACAAACACGCCAGGGATATCAAGTCATGTTGCTTGCGGCACTATAGAACATAAACTGATATAAATGTGGAAGGTCCCCCCATATTCCCCTAAAAGTCCCTTTTTCAACAAGCCGCATGTCTTTTTAATAGTCCGATGGTCATATTTATTCCGCGTCAAACAAGCAGACTTAATACTGTTTACACAGGTGGCAAGAAAAATAAATAGAACATAGAGTGGAGCAAACTGGGAGATTTCCCCGTTCAGTATTCTATGGATCCTTCAGGAAAAGGGAAGATATCCCCGTTCGGTACGACAAAAAAATGAGTAATGGGTATTGCTGAGAAACCGCGAATAAGCAAAACTACGAACGGCGAACCCGCGAACGGCGAGGGATACCTGTAGTTATTTAGAGTATTCTGTTATTGGAAGAATGAATGAATCTGAATGATTCGAATGATCGTAATTCTCACGTTAAATTTTAACGGGAAATTCTACTAGTGCTACCATAAACACCCAACAAATTGTCATTAAACGCTCGTGTCAATATATGATATAAAATATTTCGAGCACGGCATGTCAATGGCAGAGGTGAAAAACCGAACGGACAATTCACTGTAAAACCTAACATGATAAGAGCCGCAGTAGTGATGAATAATACGGTTCTTTAAAAGAAAAAAAATCAATTCATATTTCAGAATATCATAATGAGCAAACGTGAATTGAAGTCAAAAGCGAATTGGACGTTCCGCGCTCTTTATATGGGAGAGTGAATTGGTTTAGGGAGCCGCAACTAAGTCCTTAAAAATGTTGTTCACGAGCCAGAGGAGACCAACCTCTGGTTTAGTGCACTTTTTTGGAACAAACAATTCGTCCCTAGGTACAACATATCTATTGTAAAAGTTGTTCCGTGCATATCTACGTTTTTAAGGCATATGAAATAAAACTTTAGATAATTATAGAAGGGATAAATTTTGAAAGTTGGAATGTTAGTCGGTCATTGGATAAAGAAAGCTAGAAAATTCCTTAGTAGGTGGTTGTTTCCACTCCAATATTCTGCGTCTATTCCCAAAGCATCGAAGACAAGGCACAACGTGATCAAATTCGCTTTTATGACAGTAGCATTATAATACGAACTCAGGACATGAATAGTTTTATAATTGCAAGTGTGCATTTTTTTGTTTAAATTAAATTGTTTTTCGAATCTACCAAAACATACTAAAAACAGCATTTTTAACAGCGCAAAAGTAAATTTACCGTGAATACAGCTCACATATTAATCTTGTCTAAACAGATGTAAATATAAAATCTTTTGGCGATAGTGAAACGAGACGAGAGTCGTGAGAGTAGAGTTTATTTCTTGGAGGACTTCCACTCAACCTGCAGAAGTGTTCTTTTCTGCATTGATATTCTGTATTGTCTTACCTTCATGATAACAGTTCATACCGCATCCCTCGCATCATATCCTCCAAATACTTTTGCGGTTTTCATCAAGAAACTGTAGCAAAATTAAAATCAACACACAAAATGACTTTAGAAGATTAGCGATAAGTACATTAATTAACGATCAAACTACCATTAATTCCTTATGATAAGTTTCTAAGAATAAAAGAGAAAAGATTATAGAAAGTTAAAGAGGTTGAAGTGTAAATTATTAATGAAGATTTGAATGTTCAAAAAGTCGCAAGGTACTAATTTTTAGGTAATTATTGACCGATTTGTGAATAAACGCAATTAACTGTTTCCGTTAAAACAGGAAACTGCTCTAAAACTACTGAAAATGCGGTAACGTACTAAGAAAACGTTACGTCGTAAAATGATCATTACCAGGCAGAATTACCTTCGGAATTAACTGCGGAACTTCTTAAAAATTGCTCGCCTCCTCGATCGGAGGGCTAAGAACGTCTAATTGCGTTTCTCGTATACATCAGTCTTGGTTGGATTGTCGAAGTAGAGAGGGAGACACCGACCCACAAGGGCCATTTCGTTCTCGATCGGAAATTCACCCTTAATGCAGGCCAGACGATGGAATGAGGAGAGAGAGAGAGAGGAAGCAGGAGGAGTAGGGAATGGCTCAATTCTCAAATAATAATAATGGAGAAAAAGATAGATAGGGGGAATGGAGAGATAGAGAAGGATTGAATTAAGCGAAGAATTTCTTGGAACGTCGTTTCGTAGTGTCGCTATATAACGGACATAGTTGAAAAAAAAGAGTGGACAGAATAAAGTAATGTACGAATATTTTATCGTACATTAATTAATTTCTTGCAAACCGGATACAGAGACACACTTCTTTCGAATTTCCTCCATTCAATTTCGTGTCCATGGTGCTACGGAATTCAGTCAAATCGATTCCTGTCTTCATCCAAGATATTTTTCGATTTTATGTTACGTATGTAGGGGCGCTTAATAGGAATTTATTATACATTAACAAATTTAATAGTATACAGTGTATAACACGTAGAGATAAATAAATAAACATATCCGGCTGATTTTTTAGTGTACAAGGAGACACGTGCGAACAATCACCAATTAAATCTCAGCAGCTGGCTCAAATTAATAATTCGAATTTATTTTACGCCTACCGTATTACGTACACGATAAAGATTTTGTCGAATATTTGGAATTATTGCATAAATGAGACCCAACGTGTTTTAATTATGCTATGAACTCTGCCCTTGTCCCCTTACAGGTCCCAACTCCGTCTGACGGTACATTTTTCTCGCCAATTATTTTCAAACAAAATTTACATCAATTTAATTAATATTTAAAATATAAAACATATATTAATTAAAACTGACCCTATTATAACAAGTGTTCTTAAAATATACAATATTTACCACGTTGTTTGTTTGATAAACCTAAAATATTATGGAATTTCGAATTTTTTCATTCGCTTGTATCTAATAAACTTTCAACATGCCAAATTTTAAGTCTCTAGCTACAAGTAGAGTTTTGGAACCCGGAATTCCCGTTCCCGGTTCCCGGGAATTTACTCGATATTTCTTATTCTCGTTTCCCGGGAAAAATGTTAACGATTCCCGGGAATTGTTCGTTTGAATTATAGTAACTGAGTTATTATGAGTTTGAGATTAAGGATCAGGTTACGTTTATCGCCATTCATTCCATTTCAATGGAAAACTAATACAATGTCAAAATATCTTCTTCTCTCGTCCGTGAATGTTGTCAGTAAACAAAAAATACAAAAAGTAAATTAGAGCACAAAAAAGAATTATTTCTTCTTCTAGAATGCCGTACTAGATGGAAGTCTTGAACGGATGTTACAAGGATTTTTATAATAAAAAAATTGCATCATAAAAGCTCTAACGGGTCTATATTTGATACATTACTGGAATATACCGATAGTAACTGAATTAACGCAGGTTTTGGAACCAATTCGGCTTACGGTTGAAGGTTTAAGTCGGCAAGATTCTAATTTACTTAGCAGTGAAGGAGCTCTTAATTTTTTGTTTAAAAAATCTGATGTGGCCAACACATGACTTTCTCCATATTTAGGGTATAGATATTTAAATTATTATGAATAGCATTATGAGGCAAAATTACTACTTCGTATCGTAAATGAATACCGTCGTCCTTATTGCCGTAAATTACGTATATTTTGAATATGTTTACAGAATTCACCGCTACATGGTGCTGGCGCGTATACTGGTATTAACATAAAGCGAAATATCTCCGAAATGAGTGGTTCTAGGAAAACTAGTTTCAAACAAAACTTGGAAGAAATATTATTCTCTACAACTTTGGTCCTTACGAAGATTACAAATAACGATGTTTTTAAGGAGATATTTGACGGAAACCGAAAAGCCAGTTATTTATAAATAACTCCCAGAGAAAATTGTTTGAAATGAAAACTGTAGGAAATTACATTCTTTATAACCTTTGTATAGAATTGTATATAAAATAATGATGTTTCAACGGAATCAGGTTTCAACTAAACCTCGACTTCCGGTTAACCGTTATTGTTCAAAGCTAATCAGTTCTTTGTGCTCATGCTAAAGTTATATATATGAAGTTTGGTAACGATATGACAAGTACTTTTTGAGTTAGAGCGCCCACAATAACATGCACACACACACACACAGACATCATTCCGAAAATAGTCTAAACGTGTTCTAGGGACCTCAAAAAGTGTATTTCCGCTGAAATCTCGAAGTGGATTTTTTCGTGAATACAATACTTTCCCATTACTACGTATGGAGAAAGTAAAAAGCAAAATACCTCCGAAATGGATGGTACCACGAAAATTTGTTTCAAACTAAACTTGGAAGAAATATTATTCTCTACAACTTTGGTCCTCACGAAGATTACCAATAACGATGTTTTTAAGGAGAAAACTGAAAAACCGGTTATTTATAAATAACTCCTAAACAATAACTACAATAGAAAATTGTTTCAAATGAAAGTTGTAGGAAATTACATTCTCTATAACTTTTGTATAGAATTGTAAATACAATAATGATGTTTTAACGAAGAAATAACGCAAAAACCGAATCTGGTTTCGAATAAACCTCGACTTCCGGTTACCCGTTATTGTCCGAAAACTAATCAGTTCTTTATGCTTATGTTAAAGTGTTACATTTGATGTTTGGTAACGATATGGCACGTACTTTTTGAGTTAGAGCGCCCACAATAACACACGCACGCACGTACGCACATACACACACAGACATCATTCCGAAAATAGTCTAAACGTGTTCTAGGGACCTCAAAAATTGTATTTCCGTTGAAATCTCGAAGTCGATTTTTTTCATGAATACAATACTTTCCCATTACTACGTATGGTGAAAGTAAAAACTTAAGAAAATTAATACAACATTTAGCATTCAAGTAATGGAGGCATTACAATACCATTTACAGGAAAAGCGAAATAGCAAATTAATATCTTTAATGAAATATTTAGGAATTCCTTTACGCATCGAAACAAATCCGGACGATGCATTTTTAAAAATGAATTCTATGGATGAAATTATAAAATATGCCAAATATACAATGAAGAAAGCATTTGCGTATACATATAATGAATTAAACCAAGAAAGCGGAGATGAAGACATTTCTCTTTGTTCAGTAGAAGAAGTAAAAATGTCACTAGTAGATGAATTAGAATATGAAATTTCTGCAAGTGTGAAAAGCGCTCCCCCAATGATCGAATCGTACAGTAAATTATACAAAGAATTTAATTTGTATAGAAAAACTAAAAAAATAACACCAACTTTATTGTTATTTAATGCGCCAAAAAATATAAAACATACTTCCACCGAGAGTGAACAGGTGTTTCCCACAGCAAGCAATTTTGTGATCCGAAGAAGAGCTAATATGAGTGGCAAGTCGGTTGATGCCTTATGCTTTTTAAAATGTTTTTTAAATAAACAATTGTTATTCATTCTGAGATACAGAATGTATTCTTATAATAAGATGTATGTTAAGTGAATATGTGGATCTTTGTAAAGCTGTCAATTGCTTTGGATTTTTTAATATCGTTTGTCGTTTTTTTTAGTTTTAGCCTTAATTGTATGTATTTAACAATGTTGCATATTTTTTTAACGTACTTCATATATTTCATTCATAAATGTTGGCATTAAATTTCTTAAGAGGATTAAGTTTAAATTGATATGTGCATATTGAAAAAGTATTTTTATGTTTTTAACTGTAATTAATGTATTTTGTAAAAATGTTTTTCGAAATATGACTTTTTATGAACTGGTTATTATATTTAGAATCTCTACCAGCCTCTCGTTTTCTATGCTGTGCAGATAATATCGTGTAATATTTTTCACTAATATGCTCAATTGATTTTTCTCATCAATGATATTCTTAAACTGAATTCTTAGATTTATAAGGGTATCTTGCCTCTTTTTGAGTTTTTATGTTTAATACCCTATACTTGTTTCACATGCCATTGTGTATTTACGTTTTATCAATAAAAAATATAATGTTTAAGCGAAAAATGCAGTATTAAATATTAAAAATGCTAAATCATTGCTGTTCCCGGGATATTTGAAAATCTAATTCCCGTTTCCCGGGAAAAAAATTACCGCTGGGAACCCAAAACTCTAGCTACAAGTAGCTTAACATATACCTATATCCTCCTACATATTCCTATATCCTATGTAAGAATCAGCTATTTATAATAGATAAAAAGGTTTATACATATTCAACTAGCGATAAGGTATGAAAATTTATGTGAACATAATAATGGTAGATATTATGTATTGACTTCGATAACCAGTGAGATATCAATACTGTCTAATTCGATGTATTATTTTCAATAAAATATCAATTGCATAGTTTTTAATGTATATAACTTTTAATGGAGAATCATTTGTCTTGAAATTTAATGGTATACAACTATCAATTATTGAAGAAAAATTAATAAATAAATAAAATTAAATAATGAAAAACATGGCATTAAAAAAAGATGTATTTCTACATTATTTCGTCGTAATTATCTTCTTACAAATGTTCGTTCGCTTCCTTTAAGTCCCAGTCTTGCAATCCTTATCAGAACCAGCCACCGTGCGGGGTCTGTTTATGTTCCCTGCGGTGCCACTAAAGTGGCCTTTTACACTCCTCTTCTCTCTCAGGCTCCCTCCCGGGCCCGAACTGTGCCCCCCTGCAGAGACAACACGAACTCTGCAATCCTTCTCAAATAACCCCAGGCCGTACTCTACGCGTATAAGCTTAGTCATCTCTTAATTCTCAACGCTCTCCCACATCTTAAAAAAATCTGATGTGGCCAACACATGACTTTCTCCATATTTGGGGTATAGATATTTAAATTATTATGAATAGCATTATGGAGCAAAATTGTCATTTGGTATCGCAAAAGAATACAGTCGTCCTTATTGCCGTAAATTACGTATAGTTTGAATATGTTTACAGAATTCACCGTTACATGGTGGTGGCGCTATATACTGGAAATTATGAAAAAGTTGAATATCTCCGAAATGGATGGTTCTACGAAAATTTGTTTAAAATAAAACCTGGAAGAAATATTATTCTCTACAAGTTTGATCCACACGAAGATTATCAATTACGACGATTTTAAGGAGATATTTGACGGAAAGCGAAAAAACCGATTATTTATAAATAATTCCTAAACAATAACTGCTATGGAAAATTGTTTCAAATAAAAGTTGTAGTAAATTATATTCTCTATAACATTTGAATAGAATTCTACATACAATAATGATGTTTTAACGGAGATATTTCGTCAAAACCGAATCGAGTTTCGAAAAAACCTCATCTTCCGGTTAACCGTTATTGTCCAAAAACTA
The DNA here is from genome assembly GCA_036926305.1 of Uropetala carovei. Lineage (NCBI taxonomy): Eukaryota > Metazoa > Arthropoda > Insecta > Odonata > Petaluridae > Uropetala > Uropetala carovei. The sequence continues at coordinate 98,302 of JAXCHB010000188.1, read as the reverse complement.
ATCAGTTCTTTTTGCTCATGCTAAAGTGTTATATATGAAATTTGTTAAGGATATGGCAAGTACTTTTTGAGTTAGAGCGCACACAATCACACACACAGACATCATTCCGAAAATAGTCTAAACGTGTTCTAGGAACCTAAAAACGTCTATTTCCGTTGAAATGTCGAAGTCGATTTTTTTCGTGATCACAATACTTGCCCATACAACTCCTAGTACGTATGGAGAAAGTAAAAACAAGTTTTTATATGTTGTTATGCACCCCGCGACACTTCTCCGCTTGGCTCTTTGCCTTGGTTACCCGGGGCTCTTTCGCAGCTAGAACAATATTCAGATATTGGAATACCACTCGTGTTAGCTAGGCAAGAATGTAATGTTTTCACATTGGATTTTACAAGAATTCTTCTTTTTCAAATAAGTACCGAAGGATTCATCTTCATTTATAAAAGGAAAAAATAAACACCATTTTAGAGCGCAAAGCATCGTCATTTTCCATAGAATCCATGGTAATATTAGTAAAATAACTTTAAGCAAGGCACTATTTATTCATACGCTCCGCTAATAATTATAATTCTCGGATAAGCAAAGGCCAATTTCATACATCTTCAACTTGATCCATTGTGCGAATGACAAAATGCCACATCAATAATAATTGCGTCATTCTGCGTACCTCAAACACTGTGGCCTATAGAACGTCCACCTCCGGCCCAGTTCTCCTTAAACACGCGTGCTGCTACCTCTCTCCTCTCCCTACTCTCTCTCCCCTACTCATCCTCTTCCCTCAATACCTTCCTCACATCGACATCATCGTCATTACGAATGCATTCCACTTCTCCGTCCTTCGCCAAAAACCTTTCTTTCCCTCACTCTTCCGTCGTTTCTCTCGTACTTAGGACGCTATTATCTGCACTCTTTCCAACTTTCGGGGCGTTCACCTTCACTCCTTCCCTTCTCTCTCTCTCTTTCTCTCCATAATTCTCCTCACTCGCTCCCTCTCTTCTCCCACCTCCCTCCCTCCCCCTCTCCCCTTCCGAAAGCGATCCTAATCGCTTCTCTGAACAAGACCCAACGTTCATTTTTTTTCTGTATCCCTCCTTACCACCCCATCAACCTGATTCATTCCTTTAAACCTCCCTCGATTCGTCCTCTGCTCCAAACAAAAACCCTCCCTTAACACTCCCTCCCGCCCCCTACACCTCTTCCTCCCTCCCACCCCGTCAGCCTCCTTAACTATCTTCCTCCCATTCTCTCTAGATATCTCCTTCAATTCGTAATCCTACACCATTCCTCTGTTTAATGACGGAGCACCTGGTCCATCCTTTCCGCTTTGGGGAATGAAGGCCAATAAAGAACTGCTACACAACAGGTAGTTCATTGATAAATTCTTAAAAGCTGAAGGATTTGTTTTTATTTTTTTGTTATTTTAATGTGCTTCCCCAACAGCACTAATTTCTGATTAAAAGTAAAGCTCTATAATATAATTTTTTAAATATATCTATTATATAAATTTCGTAGCTATCTCACCAAATTGCTACTAGTATAACTTGCTAGATATAAACCACTCTACCTGTACATATTTTCAAAAATTGCTCGATCATTTCTGGATTTAATTTCTAGCTTCCGCATTTTTTCTGCTTACAAGAACAACCAAGTTGACTTAATTCTGGGAGTTTTCACTTATTTATTAACCGAAGACCTTTTGAGTGAGTAGTAAATATTTGCGGTTTGACGTACCTGACATCAACCTTCACTTTCTCCTTGGTACTGGAATATCCTTGGTAATTTTTTCATTATCTTATGCTTAAGTGTTTAAATATGCACACAAACATATTTTTCTCCTTCTCTAACTTCACTTTAAGATTAGATTGAGAATACGCAGAAATGATTACAAAATTTCTATGAAGATGTACATATAGCCTTGAGTTATTTGTTTAGAAAATTTCTCGTGTTGTATACGCATTGACCAGTTGTTGAAAATTCTAAAGCAGGAATTATCAAATCGTTATTCGCAAATCCGCGATATTGCTTAATTGTGATGAAGATGGGACATCGTGCGCGTTTCAAAAGGGATTATTTTGGAAATCGATTATAAACATCAACTGTGGAACTAAATTCTGGAGATTCTAAGGGATGGACGACAAAAGCAGAAAAGGCGGAGAACCCGTGTTATAAGGATATTTTAACGCAAAGAGACTATTGAAATCTCACTGAAAGCTTACCAAGATATCGCAACAAATGCGCATAATACCGTTACGTTAAAATATCCAATGCCGGGGAAAATATGATATTAACATAATTATAAATATTTACCATCGGACATATGCGCCAGAGTAATCTTATACCCAATCAATCAAAATTAAATAAATTTCATTCGCAGTTTTAATAAATAGCAATTATTTTAGTCCAGATTCTAATATTTTAAAATTAACCGTATTTATGAATGCGAGTACTAAGGAATCGTTCTGAAAAAAAATATTCCTGTAGATAAATTACTGTGATAACAATCTGAGTAAAGTGGCAATTATTTTCCATTCATCTCGGATATTCCAATAAGAGGCCTAGTTGATTGTATGTGCCAGTGGAAGCTGAAAAATGCCTGAGATATGAATGGAGTCTGAGGGCGGCTCATTGTTACTCGATTGTTGAAGCATTCCAGTGCGACCCAGCTCCCTCCCTCTTATTCTACCTAACCTCTTCTCCCCTCCCCCTCTCACTCCACTCTTCCCTTCGCGCCCTCCTTCTCCGAGTCTCCTCTCTCCCTCCTCTCCACCTTCTATCCTCTCCTCTCTCTCCTTCGCCCGAAATTATTCTTCAAGTGCCCTCTCCCTCATGAGAAGAGGGGACGAAAGGAGAGGCGAGGGGAATTCTCTACAAATGTCGAGTGGTAACGTGAACAGAACTCCGCCATGGATTCAAAAAGTCGCGGATTAAAAAACACCGAGCTGCTAAAGAACGAACTTTTCATAATAACAATCTAAATGAAAACAAGAAAAAAATATATGTTATGCCCCGAAAAGTAATGCCCTTTGCGCTTCATAAAAATTGAATTGCCTGTCGCTTTAATATTTTATCTAATCAACTTTCACCTCTTTGAGAGGTTTAAAGTCAGTTATTTTAGAACGATAAATTTCCCATTGTTATCCAGAAGTAGTCGAAAATCTAATGTTAAGTGGAAGACGTAAAGTCATTGGATATCATAAAAGTTAATTATAATGCACGTACTTTTAAATGATTACAAAAGAGACGTCTTGAGCAAAACTTTGGTTGAAAAATATCCATTTAGTATTTTTAAAGGGATTAATATCCATTTTATTTTAAGTTTATTAGTGAGTGAACAATTTCATCCTTAGCACCATACGTATGCTTAAAACCCTGCAGAAATTAGTTTTTAATATTAATTTTGCAAATGATGAAACAGTTTTTTATCATAGGGAAAAAGTATTAAATTGATTTTTCTATTTATTGAATGTTGTTCAGCGAATAAAACTGTTGTTATGTGTACATAAATTTAAAAACGAGAAATTTGTCTTTAATTGATCTATTCCCTTCTCCTTATAAACTTTATAACATCCAATAACTTAAGTTTTAAGACTTTATTTTAATTTGAGGATATCTATCATTAACCACGACGTGAAATCCCGCATTTTGGTCGGAATCGTTTTTTTTGCACGTTTCCCTCCATATAGGGGAAAGGGTTTGGAGAGAGAAAAGGGGAACCGTTAGTCACCCCAAGTCAGAGCTAGGATACTAGAGCCCAGATCAGGGGTTTGACACACCTGGCCCGTGGGTCACATGCGGCCCACAAGTTCGAGAAATGCGGCCCTCTAATGCAAGAGACGGAGTTAATCACCGGGTATCAAATGAGTAACGTTTAGGAATTATATGATATTTTGTTTTGGTTGAAATTTATACCAGTCAGATTCGCGTGCTTTTAATATTCGACTAAATTCTTAGGCTCACAATTGCGGCATGCAGCCCACCATATATTTTTATAATGCAAAAACTTCCATTTTATGTATCTGGCCCCCACTCAGTTTGTATCTGAGACCTCTAGATGGAGAAAATGGCCCCACGTAACCATACATCCATATAGAAAGTGATTACGAGCTCAGAAGCTGTCTTTAAAACACTTATTATTAATAAATTGCGTTATATTTTAAATGCAAGAGGAAAAAATTCGTGCTCGGCTCAATTGCATCTTACGGTATATTATTCGTTGAAAATATTAAATCGTGGTGCTTTCAATCCTTTCTTAAGAAATCTGAGCACGTGCCAAGCGATTAGTGAGGGATATTTTAATGTTACTTCAACGTAAAATGCGTCATATTTCGCATTTTTCGTTGAAGTATTTGATTAATAATTAATATTAGATAATACTCCACCACAATTTATGAAAATGACTTCGCGATATCGACCGCGTTTCATGATTCAGCATCATCCGTGATTATCTTAATGTCTCGGGATTGTCTCGTTTCTAATTGTAAACAATATGGCTGATGAAGCGTATATGAATGGAAGTGCTTGATAGTGAACGGGTACGAAAATAAGATGTAGTTGCAATAACTGCGACCATGACATTTCCAGTCACGTACTGGTAGGATTTCCATTTGAAGAGGAAAGGAAAATTTGCATCAATTGAAATTTATTCTGAATAATGGGATTTCAGTAACCTTGTTAAGCTGCAGAACTCTTAATCGAGCATTCAAAAGTTTTAACGATCTTAAAACACAAATTCATTTCAAAACTGAATCAGGATGCTTAGTTCCTTTCATATAGGACACAGCAATTTCATGCGTCACCGAGCATGAAATCTTTTTCATTTTGAGAAGAGTTTTAATCCATGAAGACCATTAGATTGAAGTTAATGAGAAATCTGCCCAAATTCGTTTTCATTTGAAATCCATTGTGGCTGGTACATTATACATGTTTTCCAATGTTAGTACTTATATTCCAAGTAGACCTAAGTATTAAGGGTTTCCACTTTTGACTTACTAATTTTTAAAATCTCTCGAAAGAGCAATGTTCCCGCAATCTGAGGGGAAAACAAAAAATCTTGCATCGGGAATTCTATTGTTTTTTTGTCTTAAAATTTCATTATCATATTGGATAGAGTTTAGCATGCTAAATTCCTACACTCTTCTGAGGAGTAGGAAAATCTATTTGAAGTACATAAGAATATCTAAGGAAACATTAATGACTTGTATGTAAGGGTTGATGGAAATCCACTATAAAGATTGAACAGTATAGAATCTATATTATAGATACATTGGGAACATTATAACAGCAGTAGCTAAATACAATAAATTGATGTGTCCAACACATGACTTTCTCCATACGTAAGTTGTCAACTAAAATCAAATAAATACGGCGATAGGAACAGTTCAACATACACGCTTCAGCCCTAGCGATTCAATTGGTGTCACTACCATGCGTGCGAGCTGCCCACTAACCTTCAATTTCCAATAAAATTGAATATCTCTTGAACATTCCTCATATGAAAATTTAGTTCAAACAAAAGTTGTAAGAAAGATAATATTATATATATATATATATGAATATAGTCTCTCTCTTGTGCTGACGAAGGGATCATTCTGAAAGCTCCAATATGTCTCTCCAACACCCCAGCGGTTCTCCTCCCGGTAAGTGCTCACTGGGTTTCCTTCAACACCTAGTTGCCATACATATATATATATATATATATCAGAGCTGCAAACCACTTCAAAATTTGGAGTGGTTCGGTTCTAAATTTTTGGAAGTGGTTCGGTTCAGACGAGAATGTTGACAAGTGGTTCGGTTCGGTTCATTTGAAATACTATTCAGAAATAATTTATCCAATATAAACATTACACATTCAGTAACAATCTGTAAGTAAATCAATCAGCAGTCATTAATATTTTAAATGAAAGAAGAAATTATTTAAAGAAAGGAAAAATTTATATTTGAAATATATTACAATACCATCATCGTCTTCATTTACTTATATTTAAAAAATGGTATTTTTGATCCTAACATGATTTTTATGTTCATTGTTGTTTACATATCAATTAAACATTCTCTGAATGGATTCACTTCAAATTCATTTACCAACATATAGAATCAGAAAGAAAATGCCCCTCTAGCTTAAACCGCTTTTCAGATTATCCCTGGACAAACCGAAAACATAAAAGTGTTTTAAAGAAATCATTAAAAATCAAAGAAAATTAGTTCCTCGGACATTTTATTTCTTTTTCTTACCTGTAATACACATTATTTAGAGGAAAAAAGATTTATAACAAGGGCCTTACCGCCCGTCTCCCAATATTTAACCTCTTTAGTTCTAACACCCGCACTTGCCTTTATTTTCCTTATTCCCACACACATACCCATTGCTACATTGATAATTCCCTCCCTCCTCTCTCTGGGGTTCACCCTCTCTCCGTCTTCCACAAGGCCTTTCTTTTTAGTCCTATAGTCCTTCCTCCATCTTTCCCCAATCCCTCCCGAGGTGGTCTCCCATCTCCAGCCTTTCCTTTCCCCTCCCCGTCTATCCCTTTACAACTTACCCCCACAGTAACCCTCTGACAACGAGATAGGTTCCTCCTTTCCCTCCCCTCCATTCCTTTCCGTCTTACAAACTACCCTCCCTCTCCCCCCCCCCCCCCCTCTCTACCCATTTCTCTGTATATACTTTCTATTCTCACCATATCTGCACCTGACGAAAGCATTGTAATGTCGAAACCCGGGTCGTAAGAGAAATAAAAACAATGGAAGTTATAAAGCGTTATTCCTTTGGTTCATTTATAACAAATAAAATAAAAAATGTTCGCTATATTTATCAAGGGTCTAGGAAAATTCTTTTCCGTAAGCCCTTATTAAGATTTCCTTGATTGAATGATAGATTTTACTACTGAAGTAGAGAGTTTCTTGATTTCCAATGGCGATGATGCACGGCGTCTCAATTTTTCCAACTTTCAATAATAAATTTATGTAAATAAAATATTTTAATTAGTTAATTGGTTAAATAATATGGAATAAAATATTACTCCGACTGAATTTATGTTATGTAAAACTGCAATAAATTCGATTATTAATTCTTATTATTATATAATAAATTCAAAAAGACACTTTTAGTTCGATTAAAAAAAATTATATATTGCTAATTTTTTCTTTTGCCACCTTAGAAAAGTAATAAAAGAATCAATACGATAGTAAAATTACATTACAAGAATAATTTAAAATTAATCGATAGTTCGGGACAGATTATTCAATATACGAAGTGCGGACACTTATGGTTCAAAACAAACGATTATAGAACGTACAGTGACCCTCTTTAAATAACACTAACATGTTAACTAATTTTATTTCTCTTAAATGAAGTTTACTAAAATATTCTTAAAAATACACACTTTAGATAATTCAAGGAATTCTGCGGGAAATGAATGCCTCCGATCCAAGGGATCCGCGGAAGTCCTCGCCTGTTTTTGCTGGAATATAAACCACCAAGTAATGGAAATTTCATAGAAGAACACCACATGAAAGTTAGAAAAGGAATGATATCGTTGAAAGCTCAAGCCGCTGAGCACTACAATGTCAATTTTTCCGAAGAAAAAGATATGAGGAGAGTTAATGGTGTTCTAAGAAAGACACAGCAAGGCATATTTTCTCAGGTCTGCTAATTACAATGCTGAAGGGGGCGATGGTAAGGGCACGGATTTTTCTCTCGGCACGAAAGCGGATTACGGCTCCTTTCTAGGCCATTGTAAAACGACTCTTTTGCCTGCGTTCAGATAAAGATCTTTCTATATTCTGTTGGTCGGTTTCTGCCTACAGTGGTTGACCCGGATATTGTCGCAGTTTGTGTCCCCATAACCCTCACCATAAATGTCATCTGTGGATAATAATAGTAGCAGAGAGGAAAGTGATAGGCACTCTTTCCTTTGAAGCAAACCCGCTGGTTTTTCCAATGGAAATTCCTGGTCTTTTCGTTGGTCCGTACTTTGTGGATTGAGATCGAACCGAAACCGAACCACTTTTGGAAAAAATTACGGTTCGGTTTTCGGTTCACTGAAAAATCAATCAGTCGTTTCGGTTTGGTTCGCGGTTCAGAAAAATGACTGCGGTTCGGTTCAGCGGTTCGGTTCGGTTTGCAGCTCTGATATATATATATATATATATATATATATATATATATATATATATATATATATATATATATATATCATCATCATCATCATCAGCCTTTTTCAGTCCACCGCCGGATGAAGGTCTCCCCCAGACTCTTCCAGTTTTCCCTTTCAACTGCCTCCCTCCTCCAAGTTTGCCCCAAGAACTTAACAAATTCTCTGTCCCACCTGTCTTTCGGTCTTCTTTTCGGTCTCTTGATGTTTCTTGGAATCCATTCGATGACTCTGGACGTCCAACGCTGGTCATTCCTTCTAGCAATCTGGCCCGTCCACTGCCATTTTAGCACGTTCAGTCTTCTAATCACGTCACAGACTCCCGTCTTCTTTCTTACCCAGTCGTTCCTCTTGCGGTTTCTTCGGGTGATCCCTAACATGCATCTCTCCATGTCCCTCTGTGTTGTATGCAGGCGCTGTATCATTCTGGCATTCATGGTCCATGTTTCAAAACCATATGTCAGAACAGGCAGAGCACATTGGTCACACAGTCTCCTTCTTAGGAAGACTGGAATATTTGATTTAAAGATGTTCGCATTCTTGCCAAAAGCACTCCATGCCATCTTCACTCTCCGGTTGATTTCTCCAAGAAGCGAACCATCAGTAGTGATGAGTTGACCTAAGGAAACATAGCTGGTTACTTCTCCGAGTTCTGCTCCGTTGATATGTATCTTCTCAGAATTTGTGAAGGAGTTGTACTTAACCTTTGTTTTATTAAGATTCATCTGAAGTCCAGCTTCTCGGCTTGCTTGCTCAAGCTCTTCGGTTCTTCTAAGGAGCTCTTCTGGGCTCCATGCAAACAATATGACATCATCTGCAAAGCGCAGGTGACTCAGATGTTCTCCATTTACCTTTATGCCTTTTTCCCCCCAGTCTAGCATTTTGAATACTTCCTCTAGAGCTGCTGTAAATAACTTAGGGGACATAGTATCTCCTTGTCTCACTCTCTTTTCGGCCTTAAAGGCACTCGTTTCTTCATGCAGCTGGACAGATGTTGTTGCATTTTCGTAGATATTCATGATCAAGTTTATGTACGTTTCTTCTACTCCTTGTTTCTTTAGTGCACGTAACACCGAAGAAGTTCAGCCAGAGTCGAATGCTTTCTCGCAGTCGATAAAGCACATACACAGAGGTAATTCGTACTCGTTAGTCCGACTGATTACCTCTCTCACGACTTGGATGTGGTCCATCGTGCTATACCCACTGCGAAATCCAGCTAGCTCTCTGGGTTGGGCAGAGTCAAGTTGGTTTTGAAGGTGCATAGTGAGTATTTTGGTGAATATTTTGTAGACTGTTGGGAGTAGGTTGATCATGTCTTCTTTGGAACCTTTCTTGTGCAGAAGGATAATACATGCGTGGTTCCATGTTTCTGGTATCTTTTTCTTCCTCAGACAGGAATTAAAAATCTTAGCGAGATTTGTTTCCGTATGATTACCCATTGCTTTGAATACTTCTGCTGTGATACCATCCATTCCAGATGCTTTTCCATTCTTCATACTTCTGATTGCGTGTCTCACCTCTTCCGGAAGGATATCTGGGACCTCTTCGGTGGGCATGTTTCCATCATCATTTACTTCGTCATTTCCTAGAGGATCCTCATACAGTTTGGTGTAAAATTCTTGTACCCGTTTCAGGATTAGTTTCCTACTATGGGTAATGGAGCCGTCTTCTAGCATCAAGGACACCAGCTGCCTCTTTCCGATCGAGAGATGTTGCTTCATTTTCTTGTAACTTCTATTGTTTTCTATGGCTTTCTCGATTAGCTTAGAATTATATTTTTTCACATCTTCCTTGATGCATTTCCTTATAGTCCTGTGTAGTTCTGCAAAATGGATCATTTCTTTAGGATCTTTGGTAATTATCATTTTCCTTCTTTTTTCCATCAGCATTCTTGTTTTTTCGGTCAACTTTTTCTCTGGCTTTGTTTTAACTGTTCCGCCTATTTCTTCAGCGGTTTCCTTGAGTATCTCTATAAATTGGGATTCAACTTCTTGGTCTTCCAGTGCACTGAATCGATTTTTCAGTTGGAGCTGAAATTCTTCTTTTCGTTCTTTTAGCACCTGCGTGTTCATAATTCACTTAGGCTTCTTTATAAGCTTCTGTCTTTATAACATTGTGTTGAATTTTATTCTGCATCTTACCAAGCGATGGTCGCTTCCAGTTTTAAACTCGTTGAGGACGGAACAGTCTTCAGCCAATTGCTTCTTATTTACTAGTATGTAGTCAATTTCGTTTTTGGTACCATTGGGTCCTTTCCAGGTCCATTTTCTATTGGGATTCTTTTTGAAGAAAGTGTTCATTATATATAGAGTAGTACATTCAGCAAAGTCTACAAGTCGGTTCCCTCGTTCATTTCTGTCTCCATAGCCCCATTTTCCAACTGCGCTGTCATCTTCCTTTTGTTCTCCTACCTTGGCATTGAAATCACCCATGACCACTTTTAGATGGCAGCTTCCTTTGTCGTGCAGTTCTCCAACTTCTTGGTAGAAATCTTCCACTTCCTCATCCGAGTATGATGACGTTGGCGCATAAACTTGGACTATTTGAAGTTGATATCTTTTATTTATTTGAAGCACTAGTCTAGCTGCCCGCTCGGATGAACTTTCCATTTCCACGATATTATTCTTCAATTTTTTGTTGATGATGAATCCAACACCTCCTGTTCTTCCTGTGTCGGTTCTCCTGTAATAAAAAAGATGTCCACTCTTCAACTCCAATAGGCCTTCACCTTTTCTTCTCACCTCACTAAGCCCTAAAATGTCCCACTTGATCTTCTCCAGTTGTTGTTGGAGCTCTTGAAGTTTATCTTCACTTATCAAAGTATATATATATATATTTGTGTGTGTGTAAATATATATGTTAACAAAAATTGAGTTTCAAGCAAATTATTTAAGAAAAACTAAAATTTTACAGTGTAAACCGCTACTTCCGGTTGACCGATTGTTATCAAAATCTTTTCAAATCTTAAGAATATCTATAAAATCACAAATATAAAATTTAATGTTGATCTGATGAATAGTTTTTGAGTTAGAGCGCACGCAAAATTTGTCACGCACATACGGACACGCACGGACATCATCGGTAACACGGTCAAAGCGTGTTCTAGGGACCTCAAAATGTGTATTTTCGTTGAAATCTCGAATTCGAATTTTTTCATGAAAACAATACTTTCTCTATACTACGTATATGGAGAAAGTAAAAATGAAATATAAACTACAATTACGAGAGGAAAATCTGCCATAAGAAGAATTGAAGTGCTAAAGATGAAGCTAGAGAACTACTGGAGTACAATCAAACTCCTCAGACCTGGAAATCCAGTAAGCCGGGAACCCACAAGTGCAAGATTTTTTTAAAGTCCCTATTTTCATATAAAATGAACTCCAATAAGCCGGAAATGCTGAAACTCAGACGAAATTTTTCCTCTTCAAAACATCCGCAATGAAATATCTGTTTATCGAAATAAGTTTCTAATAAAAAATGAAACAAATAACGAATGACTTATGCAAAAACAATAACTCACCATTTCAAATATTTTATTTTAAATAAAAAATATTTTCTTTCTAAAAAATAATTAATTTTTGAGAATTGTCAAAATAAAACATTTGAAATTTTTTTATGGAAAGCAGAATAGAGAATAAATATTTATATGAACATAAAAAAATGAACTCCTCAAAGACGGAAAACTTCTAAAAGCCGGATACTTTTCGTGTCCTTTCGGAATTCCGGCTCTGAGGTGTTTGATTGTTTTGCCTTGCAGTCTTGTCCTGCGTAGTTCGCAAAGATATTCCCGATTCGTCTGGTTAATAGCGAAATTAAAAGAAAATTTTTGGAGTGGAAAGGTGTCACCCCCTGCCATTCACTAACCATGGTAACACGTCTGGCGTAGTCGCAAAGATAATCCCGATTCATCCTGGTATTATCGAAATATAAAGAAAAGAATTTGGTGATGGAAAGTATATCCTCCTGCAGTAAGTACACAAACCACGGTGACTCGCCTTCCAATTTGTCTCACGACCAATTGACGCGCGACGAGTTGCTGTAGAACCATACTTTCATGGCCACCTTTTATAAGGTTAAAACAAAATTAATACAATCTTAAAAACATTTCCAAATGGCATATTTCTTGCATTATAACCTACCACATTTATTTGGTTTAATGTTTCATTGATTAGAATTTAGTTTTATTTAAGTCCCGAAATCCCATATCTTATAATAAGAAAAGTAAATTCGGTCTCACGGCGAACTGTTCCTGTGGCGAACCGGCCGCGGCGAACTGTCCCATTCCCAGATTAAAGATGCTGATGATGTTGCACAGCTACGAAACCTAGGTCGTTTCTTAAAAATATACTTTTTTTTTGTGGAATTACCAAGTAAATATTTTTTATTTCGACAACATAAATTGTGGGTGCATGGCATAGAATTTATAACCCATGTTGTTTGGCGATGTTATATGCATTTGAAATAAAAAATAAGATAGGAAAGTGTTGAGATGATTCAAATCTCGCGGGTCCAATACGCGGGTTGTACACTGTTTCCCGGAGTACTTCCGGTTTTCTGTTTCTCGTATTTACGTAGTAGTTTTCCGTCCTCAGTGTAAGTCCGTCTTTCCGTCCTGCTAGTCTTCCTGTCGCCATCGCTGTGAAAGCACGTTTTCTTGTAAATCTGTATCGAAGTGAATCCTGTCCATCAGTTAATACGGGACTTATATCATATAATAAACTAAATTCTCATTATCTGTGACAAGTTCCTTTAAACCTTCTTAACAGTAAGTGTACAACGTATCACAAATGGGCGCGTTACGTGCAATGTGGTATTAGAAAGAAATTATATACATGTACGTAAGGGAAATAGCGTTTTAAAGTTCTTTTCTTCATCATAAATAATCCATTTTCTTCCTATTTAAAAATATTGCATTCACACGTAAGTAAATTAAACGTTTGTTTGTGAGATTGTTTATGTTAGCAACAATGAAGAAGTAACCGTGCAAGAAAATTTCCAAGTTCAACTCGAATTAAGACATTCTCATTTGATTTTCTCGATAATGGCTACTCCTACGATAAAAATGTATAGGAAAGGAAATACTCTTCTTTACTAGTTCCACAATTTTTATTTGAAAAATAGTTTGATATGAGCAATATTTTACGAGATATGACGAAAATGTAATTTTTGTCACCAGTAAAGTGGTACCCCTGATTGGCGTACGTGATTCTTTTTGAGATTTTCTTATCATATTTGATTGTAAACCGTAAAACGAGATAAATCGAGACCCATAGGGGAGAAAAGAAAGAAAGAAAAACAAAAAACTTACAGGTTTACGGGATTTTTCACCGTGCCAGGGACCTGTTGTCAATCACATATGCACTCACACAGTCGCCCAAGCACTCGTATGTAGGTTTATGCACCTTTCAGTGAGGACAGGGACCTCAAGCACTCGTCTGTAGGTTTATGCACCTTTCAGTGAGGACAGGGACCTACAGACAACCAACCACACACAGACACACTCAAAACACTCGTGCAGGATCTCAAATTAAACACACCAACAACTATATACGTATTTCGAGAGCTAAGCTCTCATCATCAGTAGATGATGTGAAGTGACCAGTGTTGTGACCAGTATTACGAGTGCTTGAGCAACTGTGTGAGTGCATGTGTGATTGCCAACAGGTCCCTGGCGCGGCGTAAAATCCCCTAAACCTGTCAGTTTTTTTTCTTTCTTTCTTTTCTCCCCTGTGGGTCTCGATTTATCTTGTTTTACGGTTTAGGAGTTTGAAATTTTTAATCAATATCTCGCCGTAGTCTCCACTACTCTTTATTTATAATATTTGATTGTAAGTCCGTAATATCAAATTTCATGAAAATCCGTTTGGTAGAAGTCGAGAAGGAACATGCGGACGGACGGACGGACGGACAGACGGACAGACCGACGATAATAGGCGCTCACGCTGGAAGCGAAACGCCCCTAAAAAAAGTAATGTCCTTACGTTACTGCTACTCAAGTTATGTAGAATATTTTATCTTGTTATCTTCCCTAAAGATTTTATAAAAATATCTTGTCAAAACGCGCACCTGAAAGAAGATTTAAAATTAATTTTTAACTGCCGATTTGCTCTCAATAAATCTTTTACCATTTACTCTTTAAATGTTCAAGTCATTTATATGAGTGGAATGTAAACTGTCGACCCTTTATTAGCTGCTAAATTGTTTTGATGGGTCGCGGGAAATGCAAGAAAGATTAAAATTATTACTATCTTTTCAAAGTATCGGCTTTTTGAAACACCACGAATTGGTCACAGTGTCACATTTTCATACATTTGAAACTTATTATTGCATGTATTCACTTTTTAATAGTGAACGCATGCAACAACGTGTTTCTTTCTTGTATTCTGGAGAGTTGTAGTAAAATCTTGCGTTAGGAAACTGAATTCATTCATAGCTCGGGTTTTTTAAGATGATATATGGAGAACCCAGATGTGTAAATGATCCAGTTATGAGTAATTCCTTCTTTATCACTTGTATTTAAAAAATGTTCATCACAGGAACAGAAAAATCTAAAAATATATGAACATACACTGTGAGGGAGAATTCGGTCCTATTTCAATCAAACAATGGAAATTTAAGTAAAACCTTAAACTTTAAGTAACCAACGATTAGCACAGACGCGAGACGTCTTCAATTGCATAAAGTATTCGGTAAAATGCGATTTTTTACACCTCAATAACTCGCCTTAATCAATCTTAATTTACTGCGCTCTATCCCTCTAGCGACCGACACACTCTTTTATATCTTCACAACGTATAAAATAGTTAGCTATAAATATCCACTGCGTGCGATCTCAATTTGCAAATGAGAATATTCGATTAGGGTGCGAATACTGCTGAAGAGGAATTTCTCGCCTCTAACAAGTTCATTACGTTTACGAGGGAAAGTGAATTCGGAATGAAATAAATTATTTTCTTACTTTCTTTGCACTGCAAATTTTCCGAGTCGGAAAACCAATCTTTGATTTGTTTTGCGCATTAGGGAATAATCATTTTAAAGCGACGCTTCCAATCACGGTGAAAGCTAAAAAATGTTAAGTCCACAGAAAGGAATCGGGCATCCACGTGTTTGCTGAAAGTTTAATTTCTCATTGTTTGAACTCATCACAGCCTCTTGCTGAATACATTAACTTTTCTTTAAAGTTTCTCGAGTGCTATGAAACTAATTTGCAAAAGGGATGGAGAAGAAATGACGAATACCGTTTAATTACATATTTTATTGGGAGTTAATTTCGAGCGGGATATCGTGTCTCTCTTGGTCACTTCCAAATTAGAAAATTTTCTGTCCTTCAGAGTTTTATTTAACGTATTTCGAATTCTACTCCCCCCCTCCTCCCTCCTCCTCCTCTCTGGCCTCGCACTAGAGAGCGTTAGCCTCTAACTCCGTATTCCACTCTCCCTCTTTCCCACTCGTCTTTACCTCAGTCTCTCCCTCTCACTTTGTCCTTATATATCTTCTTACTTCCTTTTATCCTCTTTCTTCTTAATTCACATTAGATTCACTTCCTCCATGTTTTCTCTCTCTCCCTTTGGATGTTGCGCTTCGCTGAGAAATATCTGGAAAGTAATTTATTTCTGCTTCTTAAAAAAATCTGATGTGGCCAGTACATGACTTTTCCATATTTGGTGTATAGATATTTAAATTATCATGAAAACCATTATAAGGCAAAATTATTATTTCGTACGGTAAAAGAATACAGTCGTCCTTATTGCTGTAAATTAGGTATATTTTGAATATGTATACAGAATTCACCGCTAAATGGTGGTAGCGCTGTATACTGGAAATTACGAAAAAGAAAAATATCTCCGAAATGTATGGTTTTACGAAAATTTGTTTCAAACAAAACATGGAAGAAATATTATTCTCTATAACGTTTTCCTTACGAAGATAACAAATTACGACATTTTGAAGGAGATATTTGACGAAAATCGAAAAAACCGAATATTTTTTTATAAATAATTCCTAAACAACAACTGCTATGGAAAATTGTTTCAAATAAAGTTGTAGGAATTTACATTCTCTATAACACTTGTATAGAATTATAAATACAATAATCATGTTTTAACGGAGAAATATCGGAAAAACCGAATCGGGTTTCGAATAAACCTCGACTTCCGGTTAACCGTTATTGTCCAAAAACTAATCAGTTCTTTGTGCTCATGCTAAAGAGTTGTATATGAAAATTGGTAACGATAGGGCAAGTACTTTTAGAGTTAGAGCGCCCACAATCACATACAACGCACACAGGCACACACGCGCACACGCACGCACGCACAAACACACACACACAGACATCCTTCCGAAAATAGTCTAAACGTGTTCTAGGGACGTCACAACGTGTAAATACACGTTGTAATCTCAAAGTCGATTTTTTTCGTGATTACAATACTTGCCCATTACTACGTATGGAGAAAGTAAAAATCACTTCGAGATTTCATTGGAAATACACGTTTTGAGGTTCCTAGAAAAGGTTTGTACTTTTTTCGGAATGATGTCTGTGTGTGTATGTGATTGCGGGCGCTCCAACTCAAAAAGTACTTGCCATATCATTACCAAATATCATATATAACACTTTGGTATGAGCATAAAGAACTGATTAGTTTTTGGAGATTACCGGTTAACCGAAAGACGACGTTTATTCGAAATCCGATTCGGTTTTTGCAATATTTCTCCGATTATACGTGATTATTGTAAACATTGACTATTACAAAAAAATCTGATGTGGCCAACACATGACTTTCTCAATATTTGGGGTATAGATATTTAAATTCTTTTTATGAATAGTATTATAAGACAAAATTATTAATTCGTATCGTAAAAGTATACAGTAGTCCTTATTACCGTAAATTACGTAAATTTTAATGTTTACATTATCTACGGCTACATGGTGGTGCGCTGTACACTGCAAATTAAGAAAAAGCAAAATATCTCCGAAATGGATGGTTCTACGAAAATTTGTTTCAACCAAAACTTGGAAGAAATATTATTCTCTACAACTTTGCTCCTCACAAAGATTACCAATAACGATGTTTTTAAGGAGAAGACGGAAAAACCGGTTATTTATAAATAACTCCTAAACAATAACTACAATAGAAAATTGTTTCAAATGAAAGTTGTAGGAAATTACATTCTCTATAACTTTTGTATAGAATTGTAGATAAAATAATGATGTTTTAACGGAGAAATATCGCAAAAACCGAATCAGTTTTAGAATAAACCTCGACTGTCGGTTACCCGTTGTTGTCCAAAAACTAATCAGTTACTTGTGCTCATGTTAAAGTGTTATATAAGAAGTTTGGTAACGATATGGCACGTACTTTTTGTTAGAGCGTCCACAATAACATGCACACACACTCACGCACGCACACACACACACAGACATCATTCCGAAAATAGTCTAAACGTGTTCTAGGGACCTTAAAACGTGTATTTCCGTTGAAATCTCGAAGTCGATTTTTTTCATGAATACATTACTTTCCCATTACTACGTATGGAGAAAGTAAAAATGTAGAAAATATAATTTCCAACAGGTTTTATTTCAAACAATTTTCCATAGCAGTTATTGTTTAGGCATTATTTATAAAAATCCGTGTTTTCGGTGAATTCTGTATACATATTCAAAATATAACTTACGGCAATAAGGACGACTGTGTTCTTTTATTATACGAAATAATAATTTTGCCTTATAATGCTTTTCATAATAATTTAAATATCTATGCCCCAAATATGGAAAAACTCATGTGTTGGCCACATCAGATATTTTACTTTCTCCATACATAGTATGGGGAAAGTATTGCGATCACGAAAAAAATCTACTTCGAGGATTCAACGGAAATATTCGCTTTGAGGTCCCAAGAACACGGTTAGACTATTTTCGGAATGAGGTATGTGTGTGTGTTTGTGGATGGATGGATGGATGTATGCGATTGTGGGCGCTCTAACTCAAGATGTACTTGCCATATCGTTACCAAACTTCATATATAACAATTTAGCATTAGCAGATAGAAATGATTAGTTTTTGCAGAATACCGGTTAGCCGGAAGTAGAGATTTATTCGATACCGGATTCGGTTTTTGCGATATTTCTCCGATAATTTCTGTGTATTTTATACATTGAGCATTACAAAAAATGTAGAAAGTATAATTTCCTTCATCTTTTATTTGAAACAATTTTCCACAGCAGTAATTGTTTAGGAATTATTTATTAATAATCGGTTTTTTCGGTTTCCGTCGAATATCTCCTTAAAAACGTCGTAATCGGTAATCTCCGTGAGGATCAAACTTGTAGAGAATAGTATTTCTTCCAGGTTTTGTTTTAAACAAGTTTTCGTAGACTCATCGATTTCGGAGATATTCAGCTTTTTCATAATTTCCAGTATAAAGCGCCACCACCATGTAACGGTGAATTCTGTAAACATATTAAAACTATACGTAATTTACGGCAATAAGGACGACTGTATTCTTTTAGGATACGAAATAGTAATTTTACCTTATAATGCTATTCATAATAATTTAAATATCTATACTCCAAATATGGAGAATGTCATGTGTTGGCCACATCTAGATTTTTTTATATGATTGGTGCTCTTTTGATATTCTAGGATACAACTTGGTGCTCGCCATATCGAAAAGGTTGGGGACCTCTTCTCTTAGGAGGAAGAGGATTTGGGAAAACTAATGTATAATAAATTTGGCGTCACGTAGATTTATAGATAGGCATAGATTTAAATGGGTGAAATACCAAGATATATAAAAGAAAACTCGTAGGGCAAAGAGATGATATCCGGGGATTTCATTAAAAACGATGCCGAAATTTCAATTAAAACAATCTTCGCCGTAAAAACTGAAAAAGTAAAGCCTAAGTTACGTCGTAAAGACAATAGCATAGAATGAGAAGAATAACACCGAGGAATCAGAGAGAGGGGGGGAGGGGGAGAGAGAGAGGGAGGGGGAGACAGAGAGAGAGGGGGGAGAGAGAGGGAGGGGGAGAGAGAGAGGGAGGGGGGAGAGGGAGGGAGGGGGATAAAGAGAGAGGGAGGGGGGAGAGAGAGGGAGGGGTAGAGAGAGGGGGAGGGGGAGAGGGAGGGGGAGAGAGAGAGGGAGGGATAGAGGTAAGGAAATATTTCCTATTCGTTTCCTGCTGTTCATTAGCGGCGGCGGCGGGTGAGCGTGGGCGAGAGGAGTGGGCGGGAGCGGATGAAGGGGAGGAAATGGCGGGTGGCCGAGCGGTAGTCCCCAGATCGCATCTCGGAAGGGTCGACGGACCGACCGAGAGTACTTCAGCGGCTGCCTATGTCACCGTTCCGATCCCATAGCAACACTTCGATACATATAAAGAGAGAAGTCTGCAATGAGTTAAAATCGTCGGCGGATGAGGCTCTTGGACGTTAGATTAACGAGTTACTTTAGGAGCGTATCCTCGCCTTGTAAGCTCTCCCTTCGCCTTTTGTCACTCTTTTCCCACTTACTCCTCCTCTCTCGGCCCTCTCTCACTAGAAACCTCCCACTTCACTTCGCGGTAGTTAGCTGCATCTGCATTCGAGTTTTCCGAGCGAGGCCGTTTAAGAAAGTCCTATTAATGCTCCCGACGTACTTCTTGAAAAGTATTCTATATAATAAAAGTATTCTATATAATAAAATATTATTTATTTATTTGTTCCAAAAACAGCAAATTGGCCCAATTGCATTGGAAACAATAAACAAACACAAAATATCAAAACAACAAAGAAGCAGGTTAACATTAAAAGCAAAGGCAATCGATTATTTTAAAATAAAAGCTAATTGTTTTCTGAAGTGATTACCTAAAAAGATGTCAACTTGGAGTGATGATGCAATAGGTTGTCGTATGCTGTTGGAATATAGCAGAAAATAGAGCGCTTAGAAATAGAGGCGCGATAATTGGGAATATGAAACAAATCTTGAAGACGGGTTGTGCGTGATGGAATACGTAGGGCAAAATAGGATGACATTTCAGGTGAGCGATGGAAAGCGTTAATGATCGAATGTAGGCAGGCAAGATAGAAAAACTGTCGTCTATTGGAAAGAGTGGGTAAAGTTAACTTGTAGTTTGGATTCTGTGCATGGTGTCGGACTATGGCTAGGAAAAACCTCTCTATTGACTGTAAACGTTTTAGATTTGTAGAAGCGGCAGTACACCAAATGGGAGAGCAATAACTTACCACAGGTAAAACACAATCATTAAAATATGAAACCATAGCAGTCGGGTCTTTTATTTCATTAAGTATATATAGTATTCCCTGAAGAGACATGGATTTAGATAAGATTTTCTCAATATGCTTGGAAAAGGTAAGTTTACTGTCGAAAATAACTCCTAGGTCACTAACCTCGTATACAATTGGAACTGTTTATCCTGTATGGAAATTGATTAAGGGAGGTTTTCAGGCTGAAAGGAAGAAGCTTACTTTTTGTTGGATTAATTTTGAGTTTCCAAGTTGCACACCACTCCGCAAATGAAATGTGCAGCCTGGAGTAAAAGGCTGTTCTGGAGAGAGTTTATCAATTGAGGACTTTGCAGTCGTCTGCATAGAGTAGAATTTTACAAAGGTAAGATGTGACTACAACAACAACGTCATCAAAAAATAGAGCAAATAGCAGAGGACCTAAGACTCTGCCTTGAGGTACACCGGATAGAACCGGAATAGTTGAGGAGGAAACTCCATCTCAGAAGTGGACCATGTTGAGCCGCTATATCTTGACCCATGCCCCGCCTACTAGATGTTCGAAGGGTTGGGGAGTCGTAGCCAATAGTAAGTGCCGATTCGTGGCGGAAAACCCTCAGCGTTGCCGTCCGAATAGTTTCATCTCTGCGTTCGTCGTGACTTTTTCGGGAGCTCGCTTCGCTGCATTTTTCCTTTCATTTTATAATCCTCTTTTTGTTCGTTTAATAGATTAGGTAGGTTATTAATCTTTACGTTCGATTTTCTTTTGCTTTTATTTAATAATCATTTAGGAATTCCTTTATTTTTGCCATTGTTCAGTAATTTCGCTTATATTTTTAATTTCGTTTCGTTTAATTTTTATCTTACAGTAGATTTACGAACAGTTCTTCGGTTGTTTTATTACATTAGGTCACTCATTGATTTAAGTGTGGCGTAAATTTTTCTATTTTATTGCTTTCATTTAATTTTCCTTATATTACATATATTTGTTCGGTAGTTTAGTTTCATATATCATAAATTTAAATACGTCTATAATTTTGCTTGATTATTTATTTTATTTTTCTTGTGGTAGATTCAAAAATTTGTTTGTTTTTTTATTAGCTTTCTCAATAATTTAAATACGCTTTTAGTTTCGCTTCGTTGTTGATTTAATTGAAATATAATTTTAGGAGTTTTTGTTTTCCTTCTGATAATCTGTTATAGGTGGCTCGTTAGTTTATTTCCCTCTTTTAATTTATTAAGTTAAAATGTGTGAAAGAGTGGAAGAGCCAGCGGGAAAAGTAAAATCAAGTCGCAAGCGAGTTTTCGGTAGTCAGGCCCGCGAGATGATTTTCAAACTGCGAATGTATTTTGAGGAAGAGAAGAACAATAACGAGCCTCTTTTACCTGTGAATCAAGATGTTGAAAGGACTGCTGCAGCTTTAAAAATTAGCCCCTCAACAGTTAAAAGAATAAGCAGAGAGAAGTACGGCGGAGAGGAGGGACCCTCTTCGCAACTGCGCACCCCTGGGAAGAAGAGGCAGAGAGAGAAAAGAATTTCGTCGATGGACTCCTTCCAAGAAAATGTGATATGTCAACATGTGTATCAGTATTTTAGAAGAAAGGAATATCCCACGATCCAAAAGCTTCTCGCCACATTGAAGGAAGCTGGATTGTTTTCCGGAGGACGAACAACATTAAGGATAGCCATGAGCAAACTGGGATTCCAGTGGCAAACATTCTCAGGAAGAAAAATTCTTTTAGAGCGGCAGGATATTGCTTCTTGGCGCGGAAATTTTTAAGGTGTATAGGGAAAACAAAAATGGAAGAAATTGTGTGGCTTGATGAGACATGGGTGAATGTTGGACATTGCCTTAAGAAAACTTGGGCGGACTCTACAAGTAGTGTCATAGTGTCGGAAACAAAGGAATTCGGAGGGGAATGGGAATGGAAGGGGAGTGTTTGTTATATTTCCTTTGAGTGAGGGTCTACCGACTGGCATGGCGATCTGAAGAAAGAGAGGGAGTAATCGGTGGTCTCCAGAAAGTGCCTGAAAAAACAATTTCTCTCCTGTGCTAACAAAATAAGTGTGCCAACTGTGTGAGACGAAAAAGGACATCAAAACCAAAACAGTTTGTCAAAACTGTATTAATATATTTTCCAAGAGCATTGTTCTACCATTTGCGTAAATTTTTTTCGAAGGACAATATTTTAGGAGGTTGAAAGTTTAGATGACGATTGAATTAAAATTTTTGGTCTCACACATATTTGCATAAACATTCTTCAATAAATTATTTAAAGTATTTTGTTTTTGTTTTCCTTTTCTATTGAAATAGTTGTGGAATTTCTAATAATTTTAAAAATATTCTGGAAATCTATATTTTTAAGCTTCAAAATACATTTGGTCGATTCGATCCAACGCGAATACTAACGTATTTTGAAGAGTAATCGAAGGTTAATGTAGGTATTTTTGAAGGAAAAAGCCTCTTTTTAGACTAAGGGAAACATGTTGGCAACCCTTTACATATAGCATTTCATGGTCATAAACATATAAGTTATATTCCAATCATACAAGACATAACATCGTTTTACATAAAATCTTGGTCGCAACGCCGCTGCGCGCCGTGTAATTCCTAAGGGTTGCCGTCAGCGCGCATGTGACGTTTTTATAAACAGCCATAACTCGGGGCTCGAGTAAGATATCGGAATGAAACTTTCACTAAAAACATTTTCGCTATTCACCTAAACAGGATACGTATCATGTGTGGGTGTAACTTTGATAGAATGAGATTTAGCAGGAGGCTACTTTTGTCATGACGTTGACTCAAAAATTTGCGCCGGACTAATCTAAAAGATTTTTTATCATCTTAACAATTCAACTTATGCACAATAAATAAACGTTGTTGGTAAGATAAAGCAATGAATAATATAATATAATTTTCTAAACCTAGAAGGTTGTACCATTTTTCCGTGTTTACTTGAGGAATAATAACGGGTAATGAAAAACGGATATTAGGAAAATCCTATAAAATATTATTCTGTAAATTAAATAGAAACATTTTGATAAGAATAATACCAGAAATGAATGGCGCGTTAGAATTTATACAGGAAAATATTTTTTATTATAAGTTATCTCGAAAAGCACAATTTGGCAACAAGGCCTCCACTGCCACAATAAGCAAATGGGCGGGGCATGGGTCACTATATAGCGGCACAACTATAGCAAGTTTGTGTATGAGTAACTTATGGTCGACAGAGTCGAACGCGTTGCTCAAATCAACATAGCACACATTAAGTTGTGATTTTTCCTCAAAAGCCGTTGTTACTTCGTTGTGCAATATTGTTAAGTTCGTTAAAAATGAACCTCCGGGTAGAAAACCATGTTGCTGTGGAGAAATGTATGGAAGAGAAGGCTGCTGCTGCTTTATCGAGGACGATGGTTCCAGGTGCGCGGTGTCATTGGCGGGTGACCATGGTGAGAGCTCTGATACGCGGTGCTGCGTCACCCGGATTCGGTAGAGTAACGCATCTGGAGGGCGAATTAGCGGAGCAAAAAAGAGGGACATGAGGGAGGGAGTCTGAAAGAGGGGCGGGCACACACATCAAAATACTCCATTGGCTGCGGCAGAAACGTACACGGAAAATTGTTTTTCGATTCCTGTGCAAAAATTTCGAGAGTACCGAAGGTAAGTACAAATATTAGAGCACAAAATAAATCGCCATCCAATATAAGTCTTAATTACGAAACACATAGGTACTTCAGCTCCCTACAGATATATCTCGATCGAAGGACGTAATGTTCTTCTTCCGTCTTCAAATCTCAAGGATCATACGCCTCCAACAAATGCTTCGGACAAAGGGAAGATGATCCACTGCGTTCCGAAGTGCGCAACCGCGTGGTCCTCATCCGGGCCCATCTTAGCCCATGCTTCTTCTTCGGGTCATCCTTAAAAGCCTCGGGCAGTTTACTAGATGAACAGGTTTCGCCGGAAGATGACGCGCTTTTAATGCGATCTCTTTTTTTTCCCTTTGCCGCTCGGCTCTTCCTGGTTGAGAGGCCGATACAGCGATCCGCTCGGCTGCTTCCACGTCCTCTCCACAGAGGGCGTGGGAATACGCCCGTAGCCACACCGGCCATTGTCCCGCCATGCCATCCCTCTCTTTTTCTCCTCCCCTCTCCCTCTCTCTCTATCGCTCTCTCTCCCTCTCTGTTTCCGCCAGAATCTCTCGGATTCTCTTGTGAATCGGCGGAAGTGAAAAACTCTCGAGATTACATGGACTTGTTACGAGATCATCTCAAACGATGACATCGGCTAACGGCATTGGGCCATTAGCGGGGAAAACTTTTGTTTTCATTTCGTTCGGCGGTGTGTGGCTAACTCGTTTGATGGAAAGGCGATTGAGGATTATTTTGAAAGGAGAGATGGCCAATTGTCTCTCTTTTGAGATGAGCAGTGATAAAAGGCTCGAGATGCTAGTAATGGAAATTTGGAAGGCCAAATTAAATAAGGGAATCTGAAAAGATATTTTATTTCTACTTTACATTTACATAAATACCCTGCAAGCCGCTAGAAGCGCTAGAAGTACCAAAATACATCGCGTTCTGTTTTACTTTATCAATCAACTGGATGGATACGATTAAAAAAGACTATTTTGGAAATACCGATCAAATGTAAAATTCTTCTTGGTTCACTTGATGACCATAAAAACTTTCTAATGCGTCATTTAAATATATCGTTAACAGAACCTAACATTAAATGTTGATAAACAAAACGATAGGCTTTCAGTAATAACGAACGTAATGTCACAAACGTTGTATATGAAATAAATTGAACCACAGAGAAAAATATATCAATAAAAATACATTAATTCGCTTATTTTCCCTCGAATCACTTGCGTGAATGATGATCACAATCATTGTGATGAGATACAATGTAATGCGAAATGCAAGATGTTTATGGAGTGCGATAAATCCGTTCTATAACTCCAGTTTAGATCAAAAATTCCTATAAAAGCATAAATGTGGTAAATGCAAGTCAAGTGCCGTTTGGAAGGAACTGCTAAATGGATTTCATATAAGATGACATTAAACGAAAAAAAAAAACGAAACGCGGCAAAGAAAAGGAAAGACTGAGATGACAAAATTCCCTCTAAAACATCGTGTACTATTTGAACGCAAGCGGCATCGAAAAGAAAAAAAAACAGGAAGCAGACGTTTTTACGCCTCAATGAGAATTCAATAATTCGCTTCCCACCTGTTTCAGTTCGTTTTTCTACCGATAAAGAGGAACGTAAAAGCAATTCAATTGCATTGGATGGCGAACTGTTCTGCAAAGCGATGGATGGAGACGAAAGGGATAATATTTCGATAAATTTCATTAAAATATTTATGAAATAAAATAACTTCGACCAAGGAGAAACACGTAACAGATCAGCAAGTTTATCTACGAAGTAAAATGCAATTTAAGACTTTCGAAGCTGTTGTTTGAATCCTCTAAACCTTTATGTGGTTCGAGAGCGCATTCGACTTTAAAGCTGAAGCGGCGCGCTGCGGCGGGCGCCAGTATTTTTGCCCTGGCGAATAAAACTGCGAGTTAAAACTTAAAATACATCGTGTGTAAATTGTATTAGACAGAGTCATGAAGTCTTATTACATTAGTACTATCCAGCCTTCTTTGGCAGCTCAACACTATTAACCACAACAGCTCAAAGTGTTAAGGAGGACAGCTGAACAAACCTCGGCGTGCGCCACGGTGAACCTGGACGGACGCCACGGCGCCCGCGAGCACCGCATTGGGAAACTCTGCTCTAAACCGACAAAAACATTATGCTCAGGAATTGAAAAGCGAAGCCGCGAGTCTCAACAAGGCGACAACGCTTTTAGAGTTTGAAGAGGAAAGAAAATCACAAGATAAGTGATTCTTTACAAGAGAGGATGGAAAAAAACGCAGCGCGAGCGCGTAAATCACGCGTAGGCGCCAAAAGCTTCTCCCGTACCCTATAAACAGGCGCAGATCGGCTCGCCATTTGAATCGGGATCGAAATATTCCGCATGGGATCCATTACTCAGGTTCTAGGGTAAGAAACGCCTCTTGCGTTTCAATGAAAACTTGGCAGTTGGTCTCTTTATCCTTCTCACCACAGCGACCGCTCTCTCTCTCTCTTTCTTTCCTCACTCACTCAGCCTTGCCTTTTCCAACTCCTCCCTGCATCTCTCCTTTCCTTTCTTTCTCTAGAACTGCGACAGTTTCTTCGAATGACCTGCATTTTCTTAGTTTTCCAATTATTGCAATAGCACCAGAATTCAACATTTTGTTGACTAGTTGTCATTACTGTACCTTGGAACGAATCGGAATTATCATCTGCACATACACTGTCCTTTAATTATATTAAAGACTCCTGTTTCCTTTCGTATCTGACCTTTATAACTTCCATCTTCGGAAACGAAAACTTAACCTTTAAAACAGAGAACCTGCTTATTTGAACATCTGCAGACTAATTCGGCTTCTTTCCAACATTTATGATGGTCCTTGACGGTAATTTTCAAGATAAATTATATTCGGCGCAAACTGGAAGGAAATCTGGCACTAGTAGTGATATTCAATCGCATGTTAAAATATTGGCAGAAAATAATCTCTGATTCTAATTTTATGTCGATTAACTGAAAATCTTGACACCTCTATGCAGTGGCGTAATAGATCCAAGCAATCTAGGTGATCACCTAGGGCAGGGATCGGCAACCTCTTTAACAAGAAGAGCCACTTCATCAAATTATGTATAACACGCAACATAATAAGAGCCGCAGTCATTGACGGATCCACAGGAGGTGATGGAAGCGATCGTCTATCCCATAACCTTGCCGTTATTTTACTTGTTGCAATTATTTCTGTAAAGCAAACGTTTCTTATAATAATACGTCCATAGTTTTTATATTTTTGCAGTTTCTATTAAACTGATTTCTTTCGGGGAGGTGTTATGAAAGGTAGAGTTGCCGTCGGGAGCCGCACGCCATTCAAATGTATTTATCCAGTATTGTGATAGGAATATCGATAATGTTGACGATTATAAGAAACATAGCATATTGGTTGGTCTTTTCGACGTTTAGAAATGATTCTCCCAGGATTGCCGGCAAAGCAATCCCTAAAGATTCCATTAAATTAGGATTTAGAACCTCTCTTGATGAAACGTGATGATCACGTTCTATGCAATAAAGTAACAAGATCTCTGATAGATAAGTTATTATATAAATAATTAAAAAATTTCGTTATGTGTAGCCTATAACTGATGATGTAGCATTTACTGATGAATAATGAACGTTCTCAGTTCCGAAAAGATAAAATAAACAATTTACCCGCCAAGTTAACTCCTGCATTTCCTAATGAAACGCAAGCACTGGTACGTTAAGAGTACCAGCTTCCAAATGATATCCTTTGATGATATTCCGCAAGGCTGACTCATCACCTCTTCCACACACTGGCTTTGAAGAAACACCGTTAAGCGCCATGAATCTTCGGATCTTCACATTTCTCGATTCATTCCTTGTGGCCGTGCGCCATCCCTCGAGTCCTTTATATATCGCCACCTTCGGATCACAACTCCCCCCTCCCCTGCATTCCTCCTCTCCGTTCATCCCCTTCTTCACCCTCCTTCATCACAGCATTGCAGTCCAGGAGCTAGGAAGGCTGGTAGACAGCGTGTTTACTAACGAATGAATTCAATTAACTTAATTATGCCTTGTCGCCCCAACTGAGTGTAAAATTGCCCTCAGCAGCGGAAGGGCTATGGACTGAGTTAAAGGAAATCGTTTAAACCAGGACATCGTTGGCGCTGCGATTCCTCGCAAGTATATCCCCAACCGTAGGGTATTATTTTCCTTACAAATGCCTGACGCACGTGGAGGAGAAGGGGTCGCTTCCGCTCTTAAATCATTTTATGTGACTATATTTTCACAAAAGAGACCGATGACTCGTACTTAATAATAAAAAATCTAATGCGGCCAACACATGACTTTCTCCATATTTGGGGTATAGATATTTAAATCATTTTTATGAATAGCATTATATGACAAAATTATTATTTCGTATCGTAAAAGTATACAGTCGTCGTTATTGCCGTAAATTACGTAAATTTTGAATGTTTACATAATCCACCGCTACATGACGGTGGCGCGGTATACTGCAAATTAACAAAAAGCAAAATATCTCCGAAATGTTTCAAACAAAACTTGGAAAAAATATTTTTCTCTACAACTTTGGTCATCACGAAGATTACCAACAGCGATGCTTTTAAGGAGAAAACCGAAAAACCGGTTATTTATAAATAATTCCTAAACAATAACTACAATAGAAAATTGTTTGAAATGAAAGTTGTACGAAATTACATTCTCTATAACTTTTGTATAGAATTGTAAATAAAATAATGATATTTTAACGAAGAAATATCGCAAAAACCGAATCGGGTTTCGAATAAACCTCGACTTCCGGTCACCCGTTGCTGTCCAAGAACTTATCAGTTCTTTGTGCTCATGCTAAAGTTTGGTAACGATATGGCACGTAGTTTTTGAGTTAGACGGCCCACAATAACATACACACACACACACACATAGACATCATTCCGAAAATAGTCTCAACGTGTTCTAGGGACCTCAAAACGTGTATTTCCGTTGAAATCTCGAAGTCGATTTTTTTCGTGAATACAATACTTTCCCATTACTACGTATGGAGAAAGTAATAAGAAAAAATCTGATGTGGCCAACACATGACTTTCTCCATATTTGGGGTATAGATATTTAAATTATTATGAGTAGCATTATAAGGCAAAATTATTATTTCGTATCGTAAAAGAAGACACGTCCTTGCCGTAAATTACGTATATTTTGAATGTTTACAGAATTCACTGCTACATGGTGTTGGCGCTGTAGAAATTTTTAACAACCTGTTCTAAAATTGCTTCAAAATTTAACAACCGGTTCGCGAGAACCGGTGCGAACCGGCTGTAGCTCACCACTGCATACACGTAGGTACGGTTTTATGAGAATGTTAAATGAGTTATGCATAAAATTTTTAGTTCCAAATTTCACAGCGAAAAAGGTTAAATATCTGTTTTAAAATGTTCGAATTTGTTTTAAAATCAATAAATACGGATGCACTTTTTATTTAGAGATTATGCGAAGAAAGCGCTGAAACTTTTTCATATATGCAAGGAGCGCAGCATCACTACGTTTATTTATTTGTTTACTCACAAGAAACCTCGATCGTTAGTAGAATTGAATCGAAAAAATAATCTTTGGATCAGATAAAAATGACTAAAGAAGCGGTTATCACATAACTCCTTAAACCATCACATGCCACGGCTAATAATCTATTCGAACATCCCTTTCTTCGTCTCCTTTTCTTTTCTTTCCACTACTCCATTACGAATCCTCTATCCAATCCCCATTCTGCAGTTATAATCTCTATTTCCATCATGGCTCTTTTTATTCCCTTTATCTCCATCCACTTCGCCACTCTTTCGCGACAACCTTCTCTTCACTTTCTACTTCTACACTCGCATAAATTCCCTCTCCCGCCTCGACGCAGCAACGAACGAAGATAATCATTTAACTCGAGTTTCCTTCGCACGTGATCGCATTAGCTGAATCTGTCACACTTCACTTCGGCGTGTCTCGGAAGCGAAGGCGGGCGTCGGCCGGCTCCCGCGGTATGGATATCGCTGCTGATGCACCATGAAATATTTACCCTCCAGCCATGAAAAGGCGTTGCGCCTGCGTAGTATAGGCGGACAGAATCACGCCCTCCGCGCCACGATGGGCAAAGAGAGAGAGAGAGGCTGGGATAGAAAGGAGAGTGCGAGCGGCGTGCTGAACATCGGCCGCACGACAAAGGAGAAGGTGCGGGGGTGGTGCTGCGCCGGATGTGAGCGGCGTGCGCATTCCGGGAGCTAATAGAGCATCTATCTATCGCAGTGCACGCTGGTAGGATGTCGATGAGGGGCTGTGTCGTCACGTCAACATTCGAAGAAGAGATTAATTTACGTCTCTCTTAATTCGTTTCGTAGCAACTGCAATGTAGGGATGCGGAGATGCTTTGCTGTTTCTACAAAGGGGACTCCTTATGGAAACGTATTAAATACTTAAAAAAAAAATCGGTACAGCATACATTGTACAAACTTACTCATATACTAATCTACTAATGCGTCATTTAGTTATCTTTAGAAAATGTAAATCGTATGAGCCCGTTTTAGAAAATCCAATTTTTCTTAAAGTTGATCAAGAATAAACTAGCCTTATATTCATTCATTGAGAATAATGACATATGTAATAATACTGCAGACGTATACACAAGTAACTGTACGAAATTTGATCAAAATCGTTCGCGCCGTTTTTGAGAAAATCAATTTATTGTTAAAGTTGCTTAGAATATACTAGCCTTATATTCATTTTTCCAGAAATATGAACTATATACGGGTGTCCATAAAGTCGCCAGACTCAAAGTTTGACAATGTATTGTATCTATTGGAGAAACAGCATGAAATAGTGTTTTATGTTGAGACATTGTACAACTTTTTATTACATTTTGAAACCATGTATAGGGCGCGCGAACAATCAGTACCATCTAGGAAAGGAGAGGATTGTCCATCAGTCAGAAATGAGGTTTCCGTGGGAACAGAGGATTCCTTTACTGGAGGCGTACTTTCAATGCATATCCTATCAGAGGTGTGTAGAGGTATGGCAGTGCAAATATCCCGATGCTCCGAAGACAGGCAAAGCCGCACTCTACAAACTGGTACGTCAGGTTCATGACACTGGTTCTGTGGAGGATAGGCTGCGAAGTGGCAGACCGGCGCGCAGTGGGACCAATGCCCGAAAAACCAAATTTTTTGCACACCGATGGTAACGTGCCTGGGTGAAACACGAATGTCAGGGGCAACCAAAAATACCTAATTTTTGCACATTTTTCCTCAGGAGCCTTGTCAGCAGGCGAGTGTCAACCATTGCCCGCAACAAACTTTTCTTGTCAACATCACCGTCGATTTAAGGCATGCTATGACGGTTTTCGTCTTTTCCCCGTTCTCAGGTGTTGTCTAAGGTTAAAGTAAACACATAACAGTCTATGTTTCTATAATTTATGAATGCGTTTTCTTGTAGTATCTCGGAAGTGTGCATTTTCAGACTTTTCCGCACTTTAACGAGGCCTGCAAAGAAACCCTTGCGAGGCCCCGCTCTCTTTCCGGATGGAATCTGATGCTACACTTGTATCCTTGATTTCCCCTAAAAATAAACTGCGGATACTTGCGGATGCGGGAGTACGAGCCCTTTTTCGATGAGAATGCTCGCCTGGCCAGGAGCCATGGCGGAGCGCACAGTGGGACAAATGGCCATTCTAGCGGGACAAAGTCTAAGTTAATCGGAATTTATATAATGACCCTTAGATTTTAAACTGGGAACATTTAAGTAATAAAAATTAAAAATAATTAATAATTGCACCATATTTTTATTATTTAATAATACTTTAAATTTACAAAACCTTTATTTTGAGAGGAGCAGTAATTTAACAATTGTTTTTTAACGCAAGTCAAAATAAATGACATCTTTTTATCAGTGCTTTATAAATATTCAAAAAATACTCAGTCCATATTATATTAAGATTTAATCATAATCGGAAGTATCAGTATCAGTTTCTATTTCACTACTTTCTCGCGAAGTTATACCTTCTGGCTCTAATAACAGCTGAAAGACATCTTTGCTGAATTGTCTTATTTTAGATGCCTTTTTCGGTGTCCCAAAAGCAGCTTCCTTCATTAATTGAGCAGCATCTCTTCTACCAGACGATCGTATGCTAACTTCCGCAGCATAGGACAATTCTTCGCTGGTATTATTCTCCAACAAAGATTGTATTCTTCTTTTCTTCGTTTTATTGTTTGAATCTAAAAACAATTTCCTAGGACGACCGATATTGGAAGAAGGTACGTCTAAGTTAATGGATGCACTAGATCTGCCGGTTATTTTACATGGAAAGGTAATTTTTTGCTCTAACAAAGCGGAATTTCTGGATAAGAATTTCTGTAAGCTTAGTGTACACTCACTCCAATTTTTTGCAATTTTACAACAAATTAATTTAGTTTTTTTCTTAATAGAACGACACATCTCTTTATTATAACAGTCTTCTAAACTCAGTTTGTGTAGAACAAATGTATACACTGCATTATTTCGCTTTCTTGCATCACTTTCCTGATGCCAAACATCAAAAAGCTCCATCCGAGAAATGGAGTATCTCTCTGAAAAAAAACATAACTTTCAAAAAAGCACTTAAAAGCAGCTAGTGTTCATTATTTTTTGTTCGCAAATAGCCACATTTTAATAGAAAATAAAAAAAACTCCGGGGTACTTTTTATATAAACCTAACACATAGAAAGAATATCAAAACATTAGTATAAAATAGACTACACGTATTCAAAGAAGAATGACAGGAAAATTAACGGGAATAAAATACATTTTTAATTTTAAAAATAAGAACATACCCTTTCCTGCAATATCCATAACAGTTAGTATACGCACTTCACAGAAAAACTCACAAAATGTAGTCCTTAACTCAACGATCGGAAAACGACTGGCAAACAAAGACTCCTGAACGCTAATTATAGGTAATTATTTAAGTTGTTACCATTTAATAGCTTTAGCGAAATTGCACACAATGTAATATATTGTGATCTGGAACCATTCTAGTTTCATTTATAATTAGTTATATCAAGTTCACGTGAATTCATTTTTTTTACTTTTGCCCAGCCATGTACGCATACGCGCTTCGCCGAGCAGCGTTGGTAGAGGGTGCGCAGTCAAGTTGACACTTGTCAGCATTCGACACTTGTCAGCATTCGACACCCGCTCGCGCTTATGTCAAGATTCACGATGCCGCTTGAGATTACGCGCCTAGATCTCTACAAGATTTTGCGGGAGAAGTCAGAAGGTATGACCGCACGATATCTCCATGCGGATCTGCACATTGAGGGACTACTTGGGAAAGATTTGACTGACTCCGTCAGGGGAGAGATCAGGTCAGTCTGTCGCAAGTACTACGCTGCGATTCGATCCAAGTGGGAGAAGTGCTACCGCAAAGAAGATATATTTTTAGAAAAATATAAAGACTGGCTTGGATCAACTGTCATTATTAGCGTTCCCGAATCATCATCCTCTTCATTTGAACGACAGCTGCCGATCACTCCCAAAGGTATTTGAAGTATACACGATTAATTCTAGAAAAACTGAATCATTGTCGTGTCATTGTCTTAAACCATATGCTTATATTAAAATCCGACTTCGTTTTCAGCATCTGGGCGACCCAGCAAGGAATCTGAATCCTGTAGTGAGCGGAGCAAAAGGAGGAAAGTGCAAGAGTTCAGGGGAAACACTGGAGCAGGTCTTCTCGCGCACGCCACTTGTTCGAGTTTGTTGTCAGAGGGTAAAACAGAAGAGGTGAAGCTCCTCAACGAAGCGCTGTTCACTTCACCAACGCGCGCGAAAAAGATAAATACAGCTTGGAAATCCGCAAAGAATTCTGCTGGCGTTACACCTTATGCACCACAAGAAGCTTTGTCTCTTATCATAGAAGCGGATTTGTCTAAGAATGCGTATCAAACTTTAAGAAGTCAGGCAAAAAGTAGAGGTGCAGATTTGTATCCCTCATATAAGCGTGTGAAGGAAGCGAAACTTCAGTGCTGTCCGCATCAAGATACTTTAACTGTGATGGACACAAAGTTGGACGTCAAGCTTCAGATACTCTTAGATCTAACGGTAAGTAGGTTGATTGAATTGCAGAGAGAAGTTGTATGTCGTCTCCCGAAAAATTCGCTTAGTGAAATGTATTTAGTGTCTAAATGGGGTTGTGACGGCAGTGGTAATCATTCCCTCTACAAGCAAATAAGTACTGACAAAGAATGCAATGACAGTGACTTGTTTATGATATGCCTTGTTCCACTGCAGCTTTACGTGAAAATAGAGGGAAATAATGGCGAAAAAACAGTGGTGCGGCAGAATCCCCTCCCCTCTTCCACGAGGTACTGTAGGCATGTAAAGCTGGAATTTGTGAAAGAGACCACAGAGGTAATCAAAAGAGAAAAAGCTGCCATGGATGAGCCAATTAAGAACCTTCAACCCACCACAGTGCAAAGTTATCCAGATGTTACAGTTGTGAAGCATGAATTGTGCATGACGATGGTGGACGGTAAAGTTACCAATGCTGTGACTGGAACAGTCTCATCTCAGTCGTGCTACATGTGTGGAGCCACTAGCTAAGACATGAACGACATTGAGAAGGTGATGAAAAGGGATGTAGATAGGAGTGCTTACCAATATGGACTATAAACTCTCCATGCCTATATAAGGTTTCTTGAGTGGCTTATTCATGTCGCGGCCAGGCTAGAGACCAAGTCATGGCAAAAGAAGAAACACATCAAGGACGTCATTGATGCTAGGGAGTCGGAAATTCAAAGTAAATTTAGATCAATGATGGGATTACTTGTCGGTGTGGTGAAACATGGGCTGGGAAACACAAATGACGGCAATACTGCGCGCCGTTTTTTAGAAAACGCTGAACTCTCTGCCTCCATTACGGGCATAAGTGCGTCCCTCATTCAAAGGTATGATGTAATCCTCCGAACATTATCATGTGGGTTTGCTGTGGACGCAAAAGCTTTCCATAAGTACGCCATAGAAACAGCTAGATTGTACGTAAGCCTCTATGATTGGTACCCAATGCCTTCCTCCATATATAAAGTTCTGATCCATGGGTCAGATGTTATATCAGTGACATTGCTTCCCATAGGAATGTTGAGTGAGGAAGCACAAGAGAGCCGCAATAAAGATTTGAGGAGATATAGGGAGAAGAGGTGCAGAAAAATTTCGAGGACTGCTACAAATCTAGACCTGATGAAAATTATGATGGTGTCATCTGACCCAATAATATCTTCCCTCAGGAAACTTCCACCGAGAAAAAGTGGAAGCCTAAAACCTGAGGTACTGGCATTCTTAGTCAAGGATGACGCATCAAGTAAAATGTTCAACGATAGTGATAGTGATGATTAATGTGTACTGTAGGAACGAAAATATCATAATGTCATTCCTAGGTGGTGTTTAATTTTTGTTAATAAAAATATGAATCTCTTGCATTATATGAAATTTTCCGTCACGACAATCATCCCTTACAATCTAATCAACTTACTTAAACAATTCGAGTTCCACCTTTAAAGTTACAAGCCATCAGAAACGCACTCCGCGTCCCCAAAAAACACCATACGAAATTTGACGACAATAGTTAAGGTGTTGCGCCGGAAACCTCTACTCCGGCTACGCCATTGGACAGAAGGAGTAGCCACTG
Source organism: Uropetala carovei (assembly GCA_036926305.1). Taxonomy (NCBI): domain Eukaryota; kingdom Metazoa; phylum Arthropoda; class Insecta; order Odonata; family Petaluridae; genus Uropetala; species Uropetala carovei. The sequence goes on along the minus strand of JAXCHB010000188.1, from coordinate 62,582 downwards.
AGCCTTAAAACCATCAGAAATGCACTCCGCGTCCCCAAACACCCCCCTATACCAAAATTCACGTCGACCAGGCGATAGCTTCTCGTTTTGGCTGCGAATCCGAGCATTGGTCCCACTGTGCGGCGGTTTAAGAATTTAATTCCAAACAATGTCGCCATTCTGGAGAAGACTTTCTTTACAGATGAGGAATGGTTCCATTTAACTGGGTACATCAACTCTCAGAACACACGAGTTTGGGCTGCAGAAAATCCCCATGCTTTACATCAGGTCCCGCTGCATTCCCAGAAAGTCGGCGTTTGGTGTGCCGTATCTCGTCGGAGAGTTGTGGGTCCTCTGTTTTTCGAGTGCACGGTAGACGATGCTGCGTACAGAGATATTGTCCAACAGTTTGTGGCCTTGCTGGAACTGGATGAACGTTACTGCTGGTTTCAGCAGGATGTGGCAACGTGCCGCACTGCTAATGAAACCATGGACATGCTCAGAGGCTTTTTTGATAATAGCATAATCTCTAAGAACCTCTGGTCACCACGCTCTCCAGATTTAACTTCACCTGATTTTTTTCTGTGGGGTTATTTAAAAGAAAGAGTTTATAAAGACAACCCCCGTACATTGGACGATCTGAAGCATAACATCACGCAGGCAATACATGCAATCACTCCCACAATGCTGAGACACGTGTCACGGAATATGTGTAAGCGTGTGTAACTGTGCTTGCAGGAAAAAGGTGGACATTTCCAACACTTACTCTAAACAGCGTCCAATATACCAGTAACTATGTAAAACACAAATAAAATATATTTCGTGTGATTAAATTTTCAATAAAAAATTTTCAAACGTAGTCTGGTGACTTTTTGGACACCCTTAGTACTAGCAGAATTTCCCGTTCAATTAAGCACCCCACCCCCAAATTTTTATCGCCATATAGCCTATGCTATCCGCAGGATAAAATAAGTTACCTATGTGATGTTTTGTGACGATATCTTCAAATGTTTGAAAATCACAATTTGTGGAAAATCTACGTCTAATTATTTGTTACTTATGTACGTAGCTATAAAAACAGTTTGTTTTGGAGAACACTGCCACACTTTGTGTTTCTTTCTTCGCTACTCTATACTAGGTATACATTATTTCTTTTAGATTATATTAGGTCTATATTATTTCTCTTAGTTTATATTAAGTATATATAATTTCTTTTAGTTAACATTACGTATTGTTTATAACGGTTGTGACGTAGATTGATAAACCAACAATACGCTCATTCCCGTGTTATTTAAATGGAAAAAATTAAAAGAGAAAAACAGTTTTAATATAAAAAATCTGATGTGGCCAATACATGACTTTCTCCATATTTGGGGTATAGATATTTAAATTATTATGAATAGTATTATGAAGCAAAATTATCATTTCGTATCATAAAAGAATACAGTCGTCCTTATTGCCGTAAATTACGTATAGTTTGAATATGTTTACACAATTCACCGCTACATGGTGGTGGCGCTGTATACTGGCAATTACGAAAAAATTGAATATCTCCGAAATGGATGGTTCTACGAAAATTTGTTTCAAACAAAAACTGGAAGAAATATTATTCTCTACAAGTTTGATCCTCACGAAGATTACCAATTACGACGTTTTTAAGGAGATATTTGACGGAAACCGAAAAAACCGATTTATTGGAAAATTGTTTCAAATGAAAGTTGTAGGAAATTATATTCTCTATAACATTTGAATAGAATTATATTTACAATAATGATGTTTTAACGGAGAAATGTCGAAAAACCGAATAGGGTTTCCAATAAACCTCGACTTTCGTTAAACAGTTATTGTCCAAAAACTAATCAGTTATTTGTGCTCATGTTGAAGTGTTACATATGAAGTTTGGTAATGATACGGCAGCTACTTTTTGAGTTAGATCGCCCACAATCACATACAAACACAGACATCATTCCGAAAATAGTCTGAACGTGTTCTAGGGACCTCAAAACATATATTTCCGTTGAAATCTCGAAGTCGATGTTTATCGTGATCACAGTACTTTCCCATTGCTACGTATGGAGAAAGTAAAATGTAGTTCAAGTCACTTTAAAAACCATCCCATTTTGCTTAGGTTTTAATTGCGGTTAAAATGGCACCTTCTTCTTGCTTCTACGTTTTGTAATTGCGCTATAAATGCACAAACACATTCTTCAAAATATATATTAATTTGTTAATTTAAAGTTTTTATATTAATAAGTAAGAAGAGTTTACGTACCTTTTACACTTTTGTAATAATAAAAATCTGATGTGGCCAACACATGACTTTCTCCATATTTGGGGTATAGATATTTAAATACTTTTATGAATAGCATTAAGGCAAAATTAATATTTCGTATCGTAAAAGTATACAGTCGTCCTTAACACTGTAAATTACGTAAATTTTGAATGTTTACATAATCCACCGCTACATGGTGGTGCCGCTGTATACTGTAAATTAAGAAAAAGCAAAATATCTCCGAAATGGATGGTTCTACAAAAATTTGTTTCAAACAAAACTTGGAAGAAATATTATTCTCTACAACTTTGGTCCTCACGAGGATTACCAATAACGATGTTTTTAAGGAGAAACCGAACAACCGGTTATTTATAAATAACTCCTAAACGATAACTACAATAGAAAATTGTTTCAAATGAAAGTTGTAGGAAATTATATTCCCTTTAACTTTTGTATAGAATTGTAAATACAATAATGCCATTTAACGAAGCAATATCGCAGAAACCGAATCGGGTTTCGAATAAACCTTGACTTCCGGTTACCCGTTATTGTCGAAAAACTAATCAGTTCTTTATGCTAATGTTAAAGTTTTATATATATGTGGTTTGGTAGCGATATGGCACGTACTTTTTGAGTTAGAGCGCCCATACTAACATACACACACGCACGCACGCACCCACACACACACACACACAGACATCATTCCGAAAATAATCTAAACGTGTTCTAGGGACCTCAAAACATATATTTCCGTTGAAATCTCGAAGTCAATTTTTTTCATGAATACAATACTTTCCCATTACTACGTATGGAGAAAGTAAAAATCTGATGTGGCCAACACATGACTTTCTCCATATTTGGGGTATAGATATTTAAATTATTATGAATAGCATTATGAAGCAAAATTATTATTTCATATTGTAAAAGAATACAGTCGTCCTTATTGCAGTAAATTACGTATATTTTGAATGTGTTTACGGAATTCACCGCTACATGGCAGTGGCACTGTATACTGAAAATTACGAAAAAAGTTGAATATCTCCGAAATGGATGGTTCTACGAAAATTTGGGTCAAACAAAACCTGGAATAAATATTATTCTCTACAACGTCGGCCCTGACGAAGATTACCAATAAGGACGTTTTTAAGGAGATATTTGACGAAAACCGAAAAAACCGATTTATAAATAATTCCTAAACAATAAATGCTATGGGAAATTGTTTCAAGTGATAGTTGTAGGATATTAGATTCTATATAACTTTTGTATAGAATTGTATATACAATCATGATATTTTAACGAAGAAATATCCCAAAAACCGAATCGAGTTTCGAATGAACCTCGACTTCCGGTTATCCGTTATTGTCCAAAAACTAATCAGTTCTTTGTACTCATGTTAAAGTGTTATATATGAAGTTTGGTAACGATATGGCGCGTACTTTTTGAATTAGAGCGCCCACAATAACATACACACGCACACACAGACATCTTTCCGAAAATAGTCTAAACGTGTTCTAGGGACCTCAAAAGATGTATTTCCGTTGAAATCTCGAAGTCGATTTTTTTCGTGAATACAATACTTTCCCATTACTACGTATGGAGAAAGTAAAAATGGAATTTCATGTTGTAATATATATAGCTTGCTCAAGCAGTCGCCTGTTTTATTATTCGTATTTCTTTTAGAGTTTGTCTAATACTCCAGGATATACTGTTTATTAGCAATGCAATATTCCAGTACGACAAAGAATACGTTGTTATGTACTGCTATTGTTGTTCAAATGTTGTTTATTTAATTAATTATAATGAAAACGTAAATAGAATTAGGTACATCCCCCCTACCTTACCTCTCTCTCCCATATAAAAGCATTGAACTCACAATATCGGCGACAATGGGAGTTGCCATGATAGCTTATAATTGGTATTGTTAAAAAAACTGATAAAATCACGTATTTTATTGATTCTAACCGCATTTTACGCGAATTCGACCAGAATTCGGAATCTGTCTTCAATAAAAATAAACTTTGTTCTTTCCCGCAAAGAGTATCCTCCTCTCAAGTTCGAATCGTGATTTTAAGTAATTTTAAATTGCAAATAAAAAGTAGTTTACACTCATATATGTAATTCAGTTGCAGGACGCGCCAAATACGTGATGTTTGATAATTAAAACGTTCGTCATTTCGAATCAAAGTGACGTACAGAAACAAAACCTAGACCATTCACTAAGTTAGGATGTAAGGAAGAATCGTACCAAATTTGGTTTTTCTAGCTTTTATCGTTTAGGAGGAGTTCCATGAACAAACCAACAAACACATCCTTTAAAATATATTATAGGACAGTGCTTGTCAATCTTTTTTGCTTCACGGCATACCTTCATGCATGCTTAAGAACATCGCGGCACACCAAACCACCCCTAATTAATTTCACTGCGTAAATACTCATTTTTAAAGATAAAAACTAGTGTAACAAGTAAAGTCGCAGTTATATTAGATTGTTAAGATTGGCAAAGCAATAATTGTATAATTTTATTGTACATTAAATACATACATAATTTTAAAATTAAATATCTTCGGAGTGCGCGGCACACTAGTCCCTTCCTCGCGGCACACTAAAGTGCCGCGGCACACCGGTTGAGAACCACTGTTAAAGGAGATTATTGAAGACGTAAACTCAAGTAACTGTACGAAATTTGATCAAAATCGTTAGAACCGTTTTTGAGATAATCAGATTGTTGTTAAAAATGCGCCGAATAAACTTCCCTTAATTATTGACCAATGTCAACCATTTCTTTAAAGACTCTGCTCAGTATGATAAAATGCCTAAGTACGAGATTTCATTTATTTCCGCTATACCGTTTAGGCTCTAGAGCAAGTAACAGTCAGACAGACAGACAGATGGCATTGCAAAAACCAGTTTTTCAGACTCTACTACATCTAAAACGTATATTTTCGTAAAAATCTCGGGGTCGAATTTTTTCGCGAAAAGAGCGGCGTCCTCGAAAATGCAACGGATGGCGACAAGAGGCAGCTGATCGAATTCACTCCATATCCATGGAGACGATTCCTCGGAATTGTGGTTTGGGGTCCCTTTGAGGATATAAAGCGCAAGAGGAGCCACATGCCGCCGTGCCAACGCGAGGGGTGCCATTCTCAGCAAACATGTTGCATGAGAACGCTTCTAACGTGCCGAGCGTCAATTGTTATAGACGGGCCTCACCTAATCCGTGCTCCCTCTTGTACACTCCCTCGCCACTCGTTTCACTCATATGGCGAGCTCTTTAATGCTGCCCTATCGTTGCTATGACTTCATTTTATGTAGAAGGCGAACGAGACGATTGTAAGGCAACGAAGAGATACGAAAGCATTAATTTTTACTTTCTCATACGTAGTAATGGGAAAGTATTGTATTCATGAAAAAAATCGACTTCGAGATTTCAACGGAAATACATGTTTTGAGGTCCCTAGAACACGTTTAGACTATTTTCGGAATGATGTCTGTGTGTGTGTATGTTAGTGTGGGCGCTCTAACTCAAAAAGTACATGCCATATCGTTACCAAACTTCATATATAACACTTTAGCATGAGCACAAAGAACTGATTAGTTTTTGGACAATAACGGATAACCGGAAGTCGCGGTTTATTCGAAACCCGATTCGGTTTTTGCGATATTTCTTTGTTAAAACATCGTTATTTTATATACAATTCTAAACAAAAGTTATAGAGAATGTAATTTCCTACAGTTTTTATTAGAAACAATTTTCTATAGGAGTTATTGTTTAGGAGTTATTTATAAATAACCGGTTGTTCGGTTTTCTCCTTAAAAACATCGTTATTGGTAATCTTCGTAAGGACCAAAGTTGTAGAGAATAATATTTCTTCCAAGTTTTGTTTGAAACTAATTTTCGTAGAACCATCCATTTCGGATATATTTCGCTTTTTCTTAATACCAGCCTACAGCGCCAACACCATGTAGCGGTGAATTCTGTAAACATTCAAAATATACGTAATTTACGGCAACGACGTGTCTTATTTTACGATACGAAATAATAATTTTGCCTTATAATGCTACTCATAATAATTTAAATATCTATACCCCAAATATGGAGAAAGTCATGTGTTGGCCACATCAGATTTTTTTACAATAATGTCACATTGCATCATGATGTACAGTGCGGACCGTACGTTTCAATTCGTTACACAAAGCAAACATTTTGAAAGTGATAATAAATTTTAAAAAACGTTTAGAAATATTACATGATTATTCAAATAACTAAATTAAGACAACTCAGTAACTATTTCTCGGCTTATTTTTTAAATTTTACTTTGATTTTTTAAATTTTTGTTACAGTATAATCGTTGGGACTTGTATATGGCAATTATCTAAACCCGTTCAATGTTTGCGCGGTTTTATCAATTAATGTATAAAAAATTAAGAAGTATGTAAAATAAGTTGATCTAAATAATTCACATTTAACTCTAATAATGCATTTCCCCGGTATAGGATTTTAATGTATTTGGCTCCCAATCTAAGGTTCGCGGGTTCGAATCTAGCTGAGGGCACGGCTTTGTGCGTGTATTGACAATTTATTATGCGAAGTCAGAAATCTACACTTAAAAAGTCATATTAGAGAGGAAATTAATGCTACACAGTAATTGATCACGAACTTCTATGTTTTTAATTTTCTTCGTTTATTTATATTGAATTATATGTCCTTTCTTTTTATATAACAATCAACGCAACCGTTTATGCAGATTATCAATGAAGAGAAGATAACCATGTAATGTGTTAAAAAAATAACGTACGTCCCTATTCTCATCTAATTTTAAAGTTTATGTGTGAGCCTATTTCCGTTAATAAGAATTATAGATGTATAATATGGTTCTACTTACAAAAAGGTAAGATTCTAGCATTCAATTATAGGATTATAGGATTTCGAAGTCTAACAATGTAATTGGTAGGCAAGGCAACTTCCCGTTAAAATGGCAAGTTTCCACAAAATATGTAAATTAAACATTGACATGAGCAATTTCGAACTGTAGGCGGAAAAAGATGAACCGAATAAGAAACAATATAATGTTTTCTTCAAAATGGTTCATATCCGAATATCGTAGGTTAATTCGTTCTAATTTTAATTTACAAAACAATAAAAGTCTGCACGCCGAAAAATCGATTTTTACGTATTATCTTACGGAAAATGGAAATGTCTTCCTTCGAGATTTATTTTCCTCCTCACATTAAAATTTTTGAATGGAGCATTCCTGTCAAGAATACAGTTTCTATCTCTATTCTTTCTCGAGTTATTCGCGTTAAACCATAATTCGCCACCACAGGCGCGATCTATGCAATAGCGTGACCAACCAACCAACGGACAGACGTGGGCTATTATAGTAATTATATACACCTATACACACACACACGCACGCACGCACGCGCACACACACACACACACACATATATATATATATATATATATATATATATATATATATATATACATATATGCTTAAAGAAAAAGAAAGGTAATAATAAAGTTGGCAACAAGGTGTTGGAGGAAGCCTAGTGGACACTTACCTAGATTGAAGAGCCGCTGGGGGTGCTGAGGAGCGCCCTACCGGAAGACACACCCGCCCCCCTACTTCGACAGTGGGAGTTAGCCTACATCCTTCTCCTTGACTCTTTCTCCCCCCTGGTCTTAACCTCCGATAACCCTATTGGCCGTCCCTCCTACCCGCCTCCTCCTATCCCCGAAACCCTCTCATTACCCGTCTCCCCCTCCCCATATCCTCCCCAGTGTGTCACTTTAAACAGTATATGTCTCTCCGTCGCTGAAGAAGGGCGTCAGCCCGAAATCTCCATATTTGTGTCGTTTTTTGTTTTTTGTGTTTTGCGTGTGTCCTCAACACCCCCAGCGGTTCTTCAATCAAGGTAAGTGTCCACTGCGTTTCCTCCAACACCTTGTTGCCAGCTTTATTATACACACACACGCACACTCACACACACACTTCTCAAAACAATTAAGGGGTCATATTTTCAAATGATCGTCAGTTTTCTTGGACTTCGTAAAATTTAATACAATATGAGTAGTTTAGGCAATAGATCTTTATTTAAACAAAAACAGAAGCCTTAATTAACAATAAACACAATTAAAGTATTGTTACACTGAACATTTGTAATTTGAACAATTAAACAAGAATAGAGCTGGTGTATTTGTTATTGCTTGTGCTGTTATTGACGATTCACTAGTACTGTAGTCATGCCGCGCAATGGGAGAGCTCGGAAAGGAGTAAGGAAACATTTGACAGCAATACAAGCAACCAGGGCTGTCACTCTTCTGCAAGAGGGACGAACACAACGCTATGTTGCCCGACAGCTCGGTGTGGCTTAATCCGTGATATGGCGACTAAGCAGACGATACCATGACACTGGAAGTGTCACTCGACGTCGAGGACAGGGTCGTCATAGTGAGAGCGAGAGCGACAGAGAGACCGAGAGAGAGAGCGCGAGAGAGAGCGCGAGAGAGCGACAGAGAGAGAGAGAGGGAGACAGAGAGAGAGGCGGCCCGCTACCGCTTTTCAATCCGATATCCATGACAGGGTTCTCTAGTAGGCGGAAGGATAAGTGGCATTGGTGTAGTACCACGGAGCGAGGGAGAGAGGGGATATGCCGTTCAGAGAGCATCGCGGCCCACTTTCCTTCATCGAGATAAAGGGTTTGGTGATTCAAGGAACAGGAACTTGCGACCGAGTAGGGTGCGATGAATGGCGTTTTAAAATAATAGAGGCGAATAGTACATATCAGAAGGGCTGGTGCGATTAAAAAGAGACGAGGAAATGATCCCCTCTCCGGAAGGAGGCGCTGGGGGTTGAAATCTGTCCGTCGTCGTAATTAGGCCGTCGGGAGAAGTGGGTTGGGGCTTGTCACACGGCATCCTCTCTCTCGGGGACACCACGCCGCTCCTCGGCCTCGCCTTATTCCGCCCATTCTCTTTAAGATGGGCGTTCCCCCGCAACGAGGAAGTCTTGAAGAGCCCATAAATCTCACCTGCCTCCAATTAGTTGGGGGCGATGCGCGGGCAGGCGGAGGAGAACCAGTCGGAGGCAGACGAGGAAGGATACGTTGGAGAAGGTGGCGCTCCTGTGACGTAATTTGGGACGACGTGACTGAGGGATGAGGTCTTACAGGATAATAAATGATCTTTTTTTTTCGGCCGACCAAAAGCTTCCACTGTGCATCCATAATTTCGAAACGTTCTCAACGAGATAAAAACACGTCCAAAATTAACTATATCCTTTAGTGATTACCAATATACAATTATATGCTATCGTGGAAGAGAGTAAAAAAATAATTATAAGCGCGTGTAATCTAACTCACGTCTTATTAGCCTTCCAAGCCTTTTCTCCATCAGGAATTGGCGACAAGGTTTAGTGCAAAAATAAAAAAGGTAAAAACGACTTCTTTGTAAAGTTTCAAAACATACAGAAAGTGCTAAATAAGTGGAGCGTGGAACGGCAATCAAGCAGACTGATTACCAATTTATGGGAGTTGTAACGCGTACACTCATATTAGTATTCCAACGAGTCGTTTGGCAAGATTTTTGTTTTAATTAAAAGGCTATACATACATACCAGTGGCGCGCGAGTAATGCGCCGCATGCCCACGCGAACAAAGTTTATTTTTATTGAAAACAGAATCAGAATCCTGATCGAATTAGCGTAAAAATGCGTTTAGAACCAGAAAAATATGCGATTTTATCAATTTTATTACAATACCAATTATAAGCCACCATGACAACTCCTATTGTCGCCGAAGTTGAGAGTCCAAATAGGGGAAAAGTTTTCACTTAAAATCGTTTTTCCATTTCTGTGTGCGGTTTTGCTTTGTTTACATGGCAACCAAATATTTGTTGATTTTATTTGAAATATTACTAATGAATAGTTTTTAATGATATTTTCGTGTGACGTAGAGTTTTCCAAAGCAAGCTGTTTTTAAAACTACGTAAGTAAATGAAATAATTAGACGTAGATTTTCCACAAAATGTGATTGGATAAATAGTTTCATTTTTTCCAAAGTATTGTTGATATAAACAATTTTCTCGTAACCATGGGCACCCGCAGAAATTTTTTCAGGAGGGGGCAAAATGCCTAACCATTAGCATTGTTTGCTCGCCTCGCAGGGACTACTTACAAAAATATAGCAAAAAACACGTTTTTAAATTGATTGTTTAAGCAGGGCGTGCTTTTCGTTTTAGGGGAGTAGTATTGCACACCTCAGATAAAATGTTTGTTTCTATAATTCTCCATAAAGTATTACATCTAATGTTATTAGCAACGCGAGTTAGTTGCCGCGATAGATATCGAAAGATTCCAAATTACTCAGCGATGTAGGTTTTTTCGTTATAGATAAACTAGCTGGAGTGCCCGTTGAATTTCAACGGATTTAGTGAATCTAAAACTTCGACCGTGTAACATGTAAACATCGCAAGAATAACTTACAATTACACACAGTACAGCAAAAATGAAGAAAACTGCTCCACATTTACCTATTTAGATGAATGAAGGAAGAAAATCTTGCACTGTGAAAAATCGAAAATAACGTGTAACTCACGGGAAAATAATTATTGAATTAAGTTCTACCTCCCCAAAATATTTTTATCGCCATCCATATAGCCTATGTTACACACAGGGTAAAATTATATACCTATGCGAAGTTTTTTGACGATATCTTCAAAACGAAAATTGTAAGTAAAACCAGCAAGACCACAATAATCAACAAAAAAATATGTAAGTGAACAAAGGAACTTACGAAATGATTTAATTTAAAGAAAGACAAAAAAGTAAATAGAGAACGTTTAAGAATCACTGAGTGAATATTACCCTTAGACCATTAGCTCGATTCTCTCATCCACGAGTTCTGTTACAAGAAAATTGTTTATTTCAACAATACGTTGGAAACAATGAAACAATTTATCCAATCACAATTTGTGGAAAATCTACGTCTAATTATTTAAGTTAATTACGTAATTTTCACTCACATTAACGTAAAGAATAAGAGCAGTCGAATAATTTTTAAACGCAAGAGTTTCCACATTCTTGCCGGTTTACGTGTTTTTCCTTATGGGCAATTTGGAGTAAAAACAACCACTAAAATGTATAATTACAAACATTTTATACGTTTTCATCATTCCTTTCGAATCCCTTACATATGTGCAAAATTTCATCGGTGTAGCACCTGTAGAAGTGCATTTATATAAATTTAATTTCTTAAATATTTGTAAATTTTTAACAACCACAATAATAAATTTTTCTGAAATTTTCAATGTTAGTTACTACCGGAGCATCATTCCCTACAATGCTTAAAAATTTCAGCTTCCTGTACCTTCAGAAAGTACATAAGCATGAGTCAATTTGTTTAATATTTATGAATTTTTTACGGCCGAACGAATAAAAATTTTCAAATTATTATTTACAAGTCGCTAAACCATGAAATATTAGTTAAACAGTTTATAATTTTTATCCACCAAAACAATAAACAATGTAGCAATTTTGAAATTTTTCCTCCGATTATTCTTTTCGTTTCACCTAGGTATTAAATTTTAGTTTAATTTAGTGGAGAGCTGAAATTTAATACATAGGTGAATCTAAAAAAATAATAGGATGAATAATTGAGAAATTGCAACGTTTATTTTCTTGAACGTTAAAATTTATAAACTATTTTACTAACATTTCGTAGTTTAGGTATTTCTAAATGTGTTATGAAGCTAAAATTTTTTCATTTGGTAGAATTTGCCAAATGATGAAAACGGGAATATAGAAATTTGAAAATTTGTATTCGTTCGGCCGTAATAAATTCTAAAATTTTAAACAAGGTGACTAATGTTTATGTACTTTCGGTAGAGCCAGGAAGCTGAAAATTTTAACAAAGTTAGGAAATAATGTTCCGGTGGTAAATAACATTCGAAACTTCATGAAAGTTTTGGACCTATTTCAATGGTTTTCTTATGGGAAATAATCTCAAATTTAAGGCTCCGTAATATAGGATATATATAGGATACTAGGGCTGCTCAACCTTTTTGTATATGCGAGCTACTTTTTTTAGTAGAGCGACCTCGCGATCTACCCATGTACGGGGGAGAAAGTACAAAATTAGAATCTGATTTCAACGATTATTAAACGTATCAATGGGGACAAAGTAAGTATCAAATATAAAGAAATCAATAAGAACAAAATAAATATCAAAATTACAAACATATACATCTTTTTATTGGATTCAAACAAAGTAAATATCAAAATGTGAACATGTATATTCAAATAGAAAAAGAAATTTAAAAAAATATTAATGAGATTTTTGACAAATTCGGGATTATAAGAGGAAACGGATAATCTTAAACATTGATCAAGGTGTTCATCGGTCAAAGAATTTCTGATTTTATGATAGTCATATCAGAAAATGCTGATTCCGCCAAATACGTAGAACGGAAGCAAGACATCATTTTATGTGCCGTATTTGTCACAATTGGATATTTATCTTTGGTGTACTTCCAAATGTATTCTTTCGATTTCAGATATATATAATTTTGGACTTTAATTATTTCCATCTCCAGATCCGTTTGATTCACGTCAAATATTGTCGAGATTTTATTTGAAATTTGTCACGTTTAAATTTTTTTGATAAACATTTGAAAAAAAGAAACAATGTTTTCAATCTCTTTAAAAACTTCAAATCTTTTCTGAATTTCGCGTTCAACACTTTCAATTTCCATAATAAATTTTTTTGGATTGTAGGTAGTCATGTCAGGATTTCTCTCGAAAAATTTAATAACACTCGGAAAATGGCTGTATTCACGAGCTTTCAAATTCGATTTTAACATTACTGACAGCTGCTGAAAAGCTCTTATTGAATTTATCATGTCTGATAAATTTCTATCTTTACCTTGCAGTTCAAGGTTTAGATCACTCAGTTTCGCACTAAAGTCCGCCAAGAAAGATAAATTGATTAACCACCCTTTGTTTGTTAATTGTGGATAACAGTCTCCTTTTTCAGCGAGGAAGTTTTTAATGTCATCCAGTAATTCCAGAAATCTCATTAGAAATCGACTTCTACTGAGCCAGCGAACGTTAGTGTGTAGCAGAAGTTCCTTCTTCAGATCTTCACTTTGTAACCTAAACAGGAGTCTCTGGAGGGCACTGCCTCGGATAGAATTCACTATTTTAAAATCAATGTCCATAAGATCGTTTGTATTGAGTCTCTTGGAGCATAAAACCTGCTGATGAATAATACAGTGATAAGCTAAAAAAACCTGGATATTTATCATCATTTCGGCAAAAGGAAACAAAACCATTAGCGCAACCGGTCACTGAAGGAGCTCCATCAGTCGTAATGGAAACCAATTTAAAAATAGGGAGTGCGGTTTCCTTCACAGAATTATCAAAAGCTGTAAATATATCTTTTCCTCTCGTCCTTCCATGCATTGGTATTACTTTAAGAAGTTCTTCTTTAGTTGTGCAATCTTCGAATACCATCCGAATAAATATCATTAATTGTGCGGTGTCAATAGCATCGGTTGATTCATCGAATTGTAAGGAAAAGGAAAGACGTGTATTTATGTCCTCCTGTAGTTGATGACTAACATCTGCACTTAGATTTTCAATTCTTCTCATGACTGTCATTCTCGCAAGTTGTAACTCTTTAATTGAATCAATAATATCTTTTTTATTTTTTAAATCGGAAAAAAGTGCTTCTGCAGCTGTCAAAAACGATTCTTTAATCAAATCGCCATCACTAAATGCTTTTTTCTTCTTAGCTTACAAATGGCACACTCTCAAGGACGCAATGCTTACTGCAACTGGTTTATTCATGGCTTTCACAAACATATTTTGCTGCAAAGAAATACTATTTTTCAAATCTTTGATTTTTGCCTTGCGTACTTCAGTATTTCTTGGATATTCTGTGTCATATTTGGGATGCATTGTTTGGAAATGTCTCTCCACATTTCCTTTCTTCGGAATGGCCACAGATGAGTTGCATATTAAACAGCAACATTTATTCTTAATTATAATAAAAAATAATCATGTTCCCATTCATCGTGATAATGATACGATTTACTTTTATTTTCAACGCTCATGATTATGCCTGGAAATTAAATAATTTTTAAGATTAAATAACTTTTAACAAAATAATTTTTTAAATAATTAAAATTTTTTTTAAATTATCAATTTCTAACATATGAAACATGCAACACTATCTTTGGTTGGGTTCGCTTGTAACTGTTAAAATTTTCTCAATATCTCGACTTGGCAATAACACGTTGTTTTGTTACATACATTCTAAATATCCTTAGATTCCTCAGTCAGCTTAGCTTGCTTACACATTACACACAGTCCTCATTTATCATCACAGATCTTTTTTTTGTTAACTGCGGTTATATCAGGACCAGTCAGCTGTCAAGTCAATTAAAAACGACATCGACACCTGTTGTCAGGAACGAAAAATAAAATGTTTACCAGTCGATAAAGTAGATATCTATGTCTAGGCACCACCGTCATTTGTTTCATAATGAAGTAACAGGCGACCACCACGAAAGTTGCCAGGTGTGTACGGGCTTGGCCGTTGATTTTCTCAACGGAAATTGAGAGAAAAATAAAGATCTACCAAAAAACACGTCGCGATCGACCGGTAGATCACGCTCGACTGGTTGGGCACCCCCGTCCTATATCCTCTTTAAGAACAGTCGATATGTTACAGAGAATTAAGATACTAGTTAATTTATGCGAAATTTCATCAATGTAGCACTTCCAGAAGTGCATTTATATGAATTTCATTGTTTAAAATATATCAATTTTTAACAGCCACAATATAAAACTTTTATGAAATTTTCAACGTTATTTACCACCGGAAAATTATGTCCTAACTCTATTAAAATTTTCAGCTTCCTGGATCTACAGAAAGTACATAAACATTAGTCAATTTGTTAAACATTTGAGAATTTACTACGGCCGAACGAATAAAAATTTTCAAATTTCTTTATTCCCGTTTTCATTATTTGGCACATTCCACAACTTGAAAAAATTTCAACTTCATAGCCCATTTGCAAGTACCTAAACAAGGAAATGTTAATAAAATAGTTCATAATTTTTTACGGCCAAGAAAATAAACATTGTTAAAATTTAGCATTTATTCCTCCGATAATTTTTTTTGTTTCACCTGTGTATTAAATTTCAGCTGTCCAACTAGAGTAGTTTGGGCCAGACATTAGTATCCTCCAATATCCTATATATATATCCTATATATCATTCTATATCGACTCTTCTTACAGAGGATATAGGATACAAGTAAATGTGTGCTTGCATTCTGCAAGCATTTTCTCTCACCTTAAAGTGAAAATAAAAGCCGAAAAATAATTTTCGATGCATAATATCACATCTCGGCTCCGAATTACGTGTTTTACTGTTTTGAAAATATTGGGGTAAAATATAAATTTATAATTATAAAACATTTATAGGTTTTTAGCATTTCCTAGGAATACCTCACATTTATGCAAAATTTCATGTATATAGCACCTCTAGAAGTGCATTTATGGGAATTTCAATGTTTAAAATTTATGAATTTTTAACATTCCTACCGGAACATTATTTCCTAACTTGGTTAAAAATTTCAGCTTCCTGGTCTTAATTAAAGTACATACATTAGTCAATCTGTTAAACATTTGAGAATTTATTACAGCCGAACGAATAAAAATTTTTAAATTTCTATATTCCCGTTTTCATTATTTGGCGAATTCTACAGGTAGAAAAACTTTCAGCTTGATAGCGCATTTAGAAATACCTAAACCATGAAATGTTAGTAAAATGGTTTGTAATTTTTAGCAGCCAAAATAATGCACATTGTTGCAATTTTGCAATTTTTCCTCAGATTATTTTCCTTTATTCACCTCGGTATTAAATTAAAGCTCTCCAACTATTATAGTTTGGGCCAGACATTAGTATCCTCCCATATCCTATATATATCCTATATCGTATATCCTCCTCTGTAAGAAGAGTGCTTATAGAATGACTAGTGAATGTGTGCTTGCATTCTGCAAGCATTTTCTCTCACTTGATAAGAAAGACTACAAGCCGACAAAAAAGTTCTAAATGCAAAAGCGCCCTGCACCAATTTCAATGGTTTTCTTATGGGAAATAATCTCAAATTTATGGATACCTAGAATCGAACCGATGACACCTAGGCAGGAGTTGTCAAATACTATGGAGATATACTCATGAAATCTACAAACCCTGAACCTATCATCTATTTATTCCTCTTAGTTTCGTCTATATGAAGGAACTCATGTTTTCCATGCTTTCTTATGGGAGATATACCTGGTCGTCTGGAGTGAAGCCCAGGACACTTTCGATAAAATGATAATGGTTACCTATAGATCTCGTGGATATCTAACATCCCTCCCATTTTAAATTCTCTATCTTATAGGAAAGTGCCCGAAATTAATTTTCAAAAATGCCACAATGCTTTTATTATAGAAAAAAATTCACGAGAGAGTTGCAAGTTTGCAACACTACGCGGGGCACGAGTGCGTTTCCAATGTGTGGGGAGCGTGGAATGTTGGCTGATGTCAGGGACAAGTGAAGAAAACAAAAGTTTTGCGATACATATTTTTAAACAAAGCAAACACATGTTGTCAGCTTACTGCTAACTAACACTAATCTCGAAGTGTTCGCTGGCAGCAATTTATATTATCAGAGCCAAATGATGAAACTAATACGCAGGATACAATGAGAATTTAAGTAGAGGTAGTCCCTTGGCAAACTAGCATCAATGATTCTCTCGTAGGTAGTTGAACACTCTACTTGGTTTAACATTTTTAATCCAATCTTCTGATTAGCATAAGCGATAGTTTCTCTCCCCGCGGCGGTCCTGAAAATTATATTGAAGTCACCAGCTATAATCAGTGGGCTGTTGTTCAACGTAGCACTGTTGGCGAATGAATTTATGAACTCTTTGAAATGGTTCACACGGTCTGTTAAACCTTCGCCTTCTACAAAATTTAAATAGCAGTTGGCAATGTTAACAGCTAGCCGTCGTTTACTATCTTTCACTGAAGGTCGAGCGAGGAAATACGTCTGTATGTGATAGTCGATGGCTGGTGGTACAAATATATCGACGAAGTTGCGAAGAATGGAAAAGAGTGTCGTAGCGGTTGTTGTTTCTCTATTAATATACGATGCTACGCCTCCGGTTGCATGTTCGTTTTGGGTGAATAGTCTGTATCCCGGGATTTCCAATTCTGTTACTGCATATTTTCTTTTGACCTCCGACAGAAAGATCACGTCGCTCGATAGGGCGATACGATCCTGTGAGATATCGGCAAACTGAGCGTCGAGACCCTGAATATTGTGTACGAAGATCGTGTACCGGATCACCGAGAATGCTATGGACGTACAACTCGGATGGTGCGCTGAGTCCGCTCTCTTTCTCCCGTGTGTATCTCAAATCTTTTCCGATGTCAGTCGAGTGTTTGAATCTCTTTGGTTCCCTATCGTTGACTAATAGATAGAGACCGTCGAGCGTACAGGCTCTTGACAATCCCACGTAAACCAACTGCCGTGTCATGAGATCTTCGTACTGTACGCACACTCGATCAAACGATGCTCCCTGCCATTTGTGGATCGTGATAGCAGACGCGTTGATCAGTGGAAACTGACGCCGTGCTATATGCGCTTGCTCGTTGCCCTCGACGCGGTATCGGCCGCGAGGACATATGGGAACCACGGACGTATCGATGTTGTGCTGTTGAATGTAACCGGCGCTCCTAACACGCAACAATCGTCCGATGCGTGGATCATCGAATTGAACCCAGAGACGTTTGATGGTTCCGTCTTCACGCTTCTCAACGTGTTTCAGTATACACACCGCTCCGTTGACCAAACCGTCGGGTTGATCTATGTTCTTTGTTAACATGTACGCTGTGTTGATCTTGATGTAGATCGAGTGCGGTAATCCCTTGGTATCCGTGACAGACTTCTTTTGTAACGATTTCAACATTTTGTTTCGTATGCAGTTTGTTGCTGTCTGGCGCGATGACGGCGGACTCTCGCACGAGTCAACTCACGATTTCGCTCACGTCTTTGTATTTTGTTTTCAAGGCGATCACGACTGTGATTATCTGAAAGAATTCCTCTCGCACGCGTGGCTGGCATGGTACTGACGCGTCAGTACCACCATCGCCGTCATGACGGCGGGGATTGCTGTGTAGGCGGGGGAAGGGAGGGCCGTGCCTGGCACCGACTGTTACTGCCGCGTAGCAGCGCGCGCAGGTGTTGAAACTCTTCGAAATCGAATAACATCCAAAATATTCATTTTTCATATGTAACACCTATATACATTTTGATTCGCCTCACCGAGCCCGATCGATTGATGTATCTCTCGACCATGTACACCGAATATGATATATTTTTGGGGTTTTCTGGGACACACCCAATATTTTTTTGGGTCCGCTATTGTTATCACCATACGTGCCCCGACATGAGCTATCAAACGGTGTGCATACCGTGTGTGTGCGATTCGTGGTTCTCGAATAACTCGCGAAAACATAGCGTTACAAAATGGCGCTTTATTCAACTCGCTGTTTCACAATCAAAAATTATTTTGTTGATATTGAAATTTATACCCAATGAAACTACATTCTTTTAGCTATCGATTGACATGAATATCGTTTTGATCCGATAAACGAGCTCTGAGATATGAGCGATCTACGAAAAGTCGATTTGAATGACCTCGGAGCGAAAAGAATAGGCACTCACTCGTGCCTAAAAACAAAAATTTCGGAATTTGTGGAGTCGAACCAATGACACCAAGGTATGACACCTCAATTTTTCTGGCGGTTTCTCCATGCCATCTACAATTACTGAGAATTTCATCTCTCCATCTACTGTAGTTTGGGCCAGACATTAGTATCCTCCTATATATCATTCTATATCGACTCTTCTTACAGAGGATATACGATACTAGTGAATGAGTGCTTGCATTCTGCAAGCATTTTCTCTGACCTTTAAGTAAAAATAAAAGCCGAAAAATAATTTCAACGCATAAGTTTGCATCTCGGCTCCGAACTACGTGTTTTTCTGTTTTGAAAATATTAGGGTAAAAACAAGACATAAAATTGCTAATTATAAAACATTTATAGGTGTTTATCATTTGTTACGGATACCTCACATTTATGCGAAATTTCATAGTCATATAAATGCACTTCTAGAGGTGCTACATTGATGAAATTTCGCATAAATGAGAGGTATTCGTAACAAATGATAAAACCTATAAATGTTTTATAATTATAAATTGTAGGGGTTGTTTTTACCCCAATATCCTCAAAACAGAAAAAACGTAATTCGGAGCCGAGATGTGAACTTATGCATCGAAAATTATTTTTCGGCTTTTATTTTCTCTTTTAGGAGAGAGAAAATGCCTCCAGAATGCAAGCACACATTTACTTGTATCCTTTATCCTATGTAAGAAGAGTCGATATAGAATGATATATAGGACATATATAGGATATAGGAGGATACTAATGTCTGGCCCAAACCACAATAGCTGGAGAGCTGAAATTTAATACATAGGTGAACCGAAAAAGATAATCGGAGGGATAATTGGAAAATTGGGGCAATGTTTAGGTAGAGCCAGGATGCTGAAAAATTTAACCAATTTAGGAAATAATGTTCCGGTGGTAAATAATATTGAACATTTTATAATAATTTTATATTGTGGCTGTTAAAAATTCATAAATTAAAAAAAATGTAATTCATATAAATGCACATCTAGAGTTGCTACCTCATGAAATTTTGGATAAATGTAAGATATCCGTTACAAATGTTAAAAACCTATAAATTTTTTATAAATATAAATTTTAGGGGTTATTTTTACCCTAACATATTCAAAACAGAAAAACAGGTAATTCGGAGCCGAGATGGAAACTTATGCGTTGAAATTATTTTTTGGCGTTTATTTTCACTTTAAGGTGAGAGAAAATGCTTGCAGAATGCAAGCACACATTCACTAGGATCCTATATATCATATCCGATTATCATATGTCCTCCGTAAGATGAGTCGAAATTGAATGATATGGGATAGTGGTGAATGAGTGCTTGCATTCTGCAAGCATTTTCTCTCACCTTAAAATAAAAATAACAGCCGAAAAATAATTTCTGCGCATAAGTTTGCATCTTGGCTCCGCATTACGTGTTTTTCTGTTTTGAAAATATTGGGGTAAAAAAACCCCTAAAACTTATAATTATAAAATATTTATAGGTTTTTAGCATATCTTACGAATACCTCTCATTTTTGCAAAATTTCATGAATGCAGCACTTCTAGAAGTGCATTTATATGAATTTCATTGTTTAAAATTTATGAATTTTTAAGAGCCACAATATAAAATTATTATGAAATTTTCAATATTATTTACCACCGGAACGTTATTTCCTAAATTGGCTAAATTTTTCAGCTTCCTGCTCTACCTAAGTACATAAACATCTGTCAATTTGTGTAACATTTAAGAATTTATTACGTCCGAACGATTAAAAATTTTCAGATTTCTATACTCCCGTTTTCATTATTTGGTAAATTCTACATGTAGAAAGAATTTCAGCTTTATAGCGCAGTTAGAAGTACCTAAACCATGAAATTTTAGTAAAATCGTTCATAATATTTACCGGTCAAGAAAATAAACATTGTTGCAATTTTCCAGTTATTCCTGCGATTATTTTTTTCGGTTCACATATGTATTAAATTTCAGCTCTTCAGCTATTGTAGTTTGGGCCAGATATTAGTATCCTCCTATATATATCCTATATATATCCTATAGATAATTCTATATCGACACTTCTTGCCGAGGATATAGGATACTAGTTATACTACGTACCAAACTGAATGATCGCTGACATGGCCGCCAAATATGAGGGCTTTCCCTTCGTAAACTAATCAAAGGCATCCGGCGTTGCCGCCTGTTTGGTTTCTACGGTTTCTACTCAGGGGATCCAGGGATCTTTAAGTTGCGTAGCATATTTTGGTTGAGGCGGCTGGGTTTATTGTGTGAGAGATGTCTGAGCGAAAATCTGCGAGACGTGTTGTTCAGAGTTCCGCGCGGAATTTAGCTTTAAGTGTACGAAATTTCTTCGAGAGGGAGAAAAGTAATGGTGGAACTTTACTTGCTATTTCGAAGGTTGTAGAAAGATCAGCAGCTGCCCTTAACTTGGGAACAGCTACAGTCAGAAGAATAACCAACGAGAAGTATTCTCAGGAAAACCGTAGTAGAACCCACAAAGAGAGTTATCGAGGAGGCTTGGATTAAAGAAGGAATATTAGAAGAGGTAATTCAAGAAATTATAATAGCATTGACCTCAAGTTCGGATTCGAATACTAGCAGTGATGTCAATATTGGCGAAGATAACGTTGTAATGGAAGAATTAGGAGTTTCACCTTTGTAGAAGGTAACTAAAAAAATATTAAAAATTATATAAATTATTTATATTTGTTTCATTCCGTTTAAATACTAAGGAAGGTAGGTATTGATTGAATAATTACACTTTGTTTAAAAAATTAAGTGTAAAATTAGATAATTACTAATATGCTGTATTGTTTTGCCATTTACTCATACAAATATCTCTCTTTTTTGAAAAGCTTCAATTGAACACTGCCAATCAGTCAACAATTTGTCTCCTGATTTAAATATATCTTAATGTTTTAATAGGTAAGAAGGTGAAGTGAATGATGACTTATAATTTCCTCTTGACTTCTTATTAATAAGTTAAATTTTCAGTCTATGCCAAGTTGATCAGATTCTCCATGGTGCCTTTGCCCAAATTTCCAGCTGCTAATTAATTTCCACAAGGTAAGTATATTGGAGTATTACATTACCACACTATTAAATGAATGTTTTGAGATTCATTATGCCATTCCTCTTTTTTGCAGAACCAGTTAATTCCAACCAATGTTCATACTTAAGTTTGATTATAACTATTAATTCATAAGTTATAAGTTAAGGCAATGCTAATAATAAAATAATCTGTAATGATATAACTAAAACCTTCATCAATTAATTAAGACATATTAATTAATTTTGTATGGTGAAAAGCCTTTCATTTTTTAAAAAAATTTCACTCTTTCCTGCAAGAAAAGTATATGATTCTGTTACATTCCTAAGTTATCTCTTAGGTGCAGTTTTGAATTCTTCCATGGCTTGCTTTAATCCCTACACTTCAAATGTGCATCAATTTATTTACATGTGTCAGTGCCTACTTAAAATCCCTGTAGTGTGTGTTCATCCATCTATCCCACAGTGCTTTTACTCCCATTTTTAGTGCTATAGTCTTGCCATTTCAAATCATGTATGTGCTTCTGCTTATTGGATATTCTTTATAACGGTTTACTTATTCAGTGCCTTTTCTACCAAATGTGGGACTCCCTATTATCCTTATTAAAGAGTAAATTGTAATTTATTTGTATAGGGTCAGTGTCTACCTGAAATCCCTGAAGTGTGAATGTGTTTCTACCTCTATCCCACAGTGGCTTCCAAGCGGAAGAGATGCTCCATCTGCCCTTACTCAAAGGACAGGAAGACAGCCATGGTGTGCTCAAAATGTCGTAAACCATACTGTCCTGAACATGCCGCAAGAAGTTGCCAACAGTGTGTCGACACAGAATAAAAGACTCTTTTTTGGTGTTGGACCATAAATCGTATTTGTTATTTTAGAAATATTTCTTACTAACATTTGAATTCATTAACCTTTACCCCTAAGTAAAGTTTTGTGTAACATTAAACGCTGTATCAAATATGGAAGAACGATTCCTTAAGAAGTTGGATAGTGAGAAATTATTATTTTTACGCTGGCCATGAATCTAGAATTGCTAAAATATCTGCTAAATAAGTCAAAAATTATCATTTTTACGCTCCTCATGAATCTAGAATTGTAAATATATTTGCTAAATATATTTAGCCATCAATACATCAAATTTTATTTCAATCATATGTTATACAGCTAACAGGCTCATTGTGACCCTGATGTCCAGGGTAAGTTAGAATTACATAGGTGTACAGTCGGAGGGATAATAGAGACATTTCTAAGTCTCGTAAACAGAGAAAATGATCCGATGTTTTGCGTGGGAAACCCTCGCATTCACTTTTATAAGGTAATACGTGCAATTCATATACCGCTCTGCCCGTCTCTGTTCACTTCGCTCTTTTACCCCTCCATTTCCCTCCCCTCCCCCCTTCAATCACCTCCACTTCCCTCGCTCCTCTTCTCTCCCTTTCATTACATTCTATCTATCTATCTGTTTATTTATACACCTCTATCTATCTCTCTCTATCTCCCTCTGCATCTTCTTCCCTCAAGTCATAAGCTCCGTTCAGAGAGTAAATAAGTGAGAGGGAGAGAGACAGGTAACGTAAGCAGTCAATTACAATCCTTCGCGCATTAAAACATTTCCATTCCTCCCCTTTCCCTTGTTGCAATTCAAATTCCCGATTAGGCGAGTGTGAATGCGTTAGGGACATGCGATGGTTAACGGTTTTCCCCCCATCCGAAAGCGGTGCTCATGTAACGACAGAACTAATCATCGAAACAGATCTCGATCCTTGAAGCGAAAATACATTTGAACGACTTCGCAACTCTTGAAGGTATGTACTTATATATTGCGCTCATCAACTTTTACTCGTAAAAACAGCTGTGTATTTTCTAAAAGAGTTACGACTGCTTGCAAATATGTACTAGACGATCGGAATCACTTTATGGGGCAGAGGAACGAGATTACGAATCATTATGATGTGTTCATGAATTTTATATACCTTTGAAATCGCGAAGATTGGTATACCGAATGGGAGGTAGTTTTTGATGGTAATAGTATATCGAATTTTAATTTTTGTTGCCTGCATTTTAGGGAAGCTATTGATTATAAAATCATTAAATTTCTTATCTAGTACAACTAACCATATTTACACGTTTTATGAAAGTAAAGATTTTATTTTGTCCGCATTTGTAAATTACAAGAAAAATTCTGACATTTAAATGAATGTATGGAAACAAAAAATGCCTTTTCTCCAATAATGCTGTTACCAGGTTTGTAACATATATTGCTCGATAAATCTTTCTCACGTCTCCTCGTATTCGCGCAACGCTTTTGTCTTTCTTCCAAAGATAGAATTCACTTTGTAACACCTCGCGTGACAGTAGAGAACTCCATTCAACCGTGTGATGCAGAATGTTTTAAAAAGGAGAAGAAGAAAAGGCACCTGCGGGGAAGGACTGTGGGCCGATCCTCGCTCTACACTCTATGCCGATGGCGCAATTTAGCATCGACGCCCCCTTTCGTTCCCATGAGTGGATTTACGATACAGCGAGAGTAGAAGGTTTTTCTTTCACTCCCCACCAAGTTCCAAACTCAATTGGAGTACGCATGGAGGATGGTCTGACGAAATGTCTATAACTATAGAGCAGCGCTCCATCACTCCTGTGACTTCTTTAATGCAACGTTTTTTTTTTTGATAGAACACTGATTCAACAGGATATTTGTTTTTCTTGGTAAAAACAGCTTTTCGCAACAGAAATAGCATTTAACTAGAATATGTCAAATGAAACTTTAGATAGCTGGCACTCAAATCGGATGGTGATGGTGAATAAGATTTTCTCTTTAATTTACAAATATTATCCTATTAAACACCACTATCTAAGAATATTATTTTGTACCGAAGAGGTATTAGACATGTCCATTGCTCGGATTCCGTGCAACTTTTCCACATCGCGGTCGAAGACCTCAGCTCTTACACGCGTCTTTGGAAAAATAATGAGCGTAATAAGTCACGTGATCCATTCCTGTACTCGTACGGGTGCTGCTCTCTGATTTCTCCTCGCCTCGCACACCCACCTGTCTTCTGTCCCCCCGTCTACCCTAATCTCCCAGAAGTTGCTGCAAACCAGAAGACCTCTGGAATTCGCCTAGCTCGGAGCTCGACTATTAGTCCTCACCTCTTGCTGGCTGATTCATCTCAGCGACCTAAGACATTACGTACGGTGATTTCTCCACATTCGCTCCGTCACGAAAGAGCGAACGATTGGTCTCATTTAAAGCAGTCAGGTTCGGACGATGCTTCTTCACACCCATCCAATTCAAACACAGGGAGAGATGGAGATTGCGAGGGAAAGAGGTAAATGTATACAATGGTAATCAATGAGGGAGAGAGAGAGAGAGAGAGGTTAATGCTGAAGAATTAGGAAGGCATAGAAGGGAGGCCATACATTCGCTGTCTCCTTTCAAAGGTGTGGTGTGCCATTCGTCCTATCTCCCTCCCCTCTCCTATCTCCTTCCCCTCTCCTATCTCCCTCTCTCTCCGTTCCTCTTTCTACATTTTTCCCTACTCCAAAATGAATACCTGCCTCTAATGCGAGAGCAATATCTCGCGGTGGATGCAACCAGATTTTACACTTATTTTGCTAGCGATCAGGATGAGGTGACCATCATGGCCCTTCTAAATATATTCCTTCTTGGTTCTTTCATCCTCTTTTTTACCCTATTATTCCTTTCTCTTTCCTCTTTCTTCGATCCCTTATCCTCTCCTCCTTTTAAAGGTTCTCGATCCTACATGTTTGATACATACAGACATTACAGGTGTGTACGTGATAAGCTCTGTATCGGTAAAACTTGAAAAATTATCAAATTTTCATATGCTGAAATTAGAATGTCACCAAAACCTATAAAACCCTCTCTTAGTCAAGATATTGGTTAGATTAATGATATTTATCAAGAATATCGTTAATAGAACCCTGTGTGATTCGCATCTTGATTTTATTTTATTTCCTTTATTTTCGCTGTTTTTCAATCTTCTTCCAATATACATACAAAGGAATTATATTTTCTCAGCGCCTTTCACAATATTTAAATATCTCGATTGAATTCAACGACGGATTGAAATTAATCTGTATTAAGATTGTCGATACAATGAAGGAAATTGTTTCAGAAATTAAGAGACGTGATTGGTCCACCCGCTTCATACGCCTCCCGCCGCCCAATCCGCTAATGCACGGCTGCCCAACCTGCGGCCCAACGCCAGTGTTTCATACTTTTTAAAACCTTTTCATTTATTTTAATTAACAACCAAATATTATTTTCCATATAGCGAAATCTATTAATATATCTAACGTTAAATTGTGATCTCTTAGTAAATATTTCTCTATTCGAATTCTTTTTAAAGCTGTTTTCGATTTTGATCAAAGATATTTCCAAGATTGAATTCCATCATGTTTTTAAATATTGAAATGTTAACCCTAAAAAGTTAATTCTACCTTGATTTTTACGCAAATTGTGCCTAAGAATCTCTAGATAACTTCCGATTTAACTTTAATCCATTGGAAATTTCCAATACGGGCCACCGAATGATTCACTACTAACAATGCGGCCCACTATACAGAAAAGGTTCTTCCACTGTTCGCGGCGGGTGAATCTGTATGTGGGGCGACGGAGGCCGCGGACACGCTCAGCGGCCTTATACTCTCGACAGCTTCATTGCGGCAATTTGTCCGGCGAGACGACCGTGACAAATGCACGACGCGGATCGTGACTCAAGCTCCTAATATCTCCCTTCTATTCTTCCTCCGCCTCCCTATCCATTCTTTCTAGCTTCCCAGCCTTCCTACTTAGAAAGTTAATCCAGCGCCATGCTGCATTCGGACTCCAATCTTACGATTCCGAACTTGATATCATAGAGACGCACATTCATCCAGCTAGTTACATCTTTTAGGAATTCGAGGGCTCTCATTTCGCCCACGTATTTTTTCCATCTTTTTTAACTCTCAAAGAACAAGTAGAAATGTGCGAATATGATCGAAAAAGTGACAATTCAAAACGCAACATTAAAAACTTAACAGAAATTAAACTTATTATCTGAGATTTGAAAATAAGAGCATCGCCGTCGGAGACAATTCTCACAAGAACACTTCGTCTCCGGCCATGTATGCCTCAGAAAAAATTTTCTCATTTGCTTTTCTTTCTCTCAGTCAAATAATCAATCCACGATTGGTCTCGCGAGTTTATTTATCGCGCTTTCAAAAGTTTTCATCGGAATTTCACTCATCTCTCCGTCTGGATTTTAAAAAAGCGCGGATGATCAACACGGCGACACGAAGACGAGAGTGGCACGCGAAACTAAAGTGGGAGAAGATCAACAACAACTTTCAAAAGTAAAGTTTAGGGGATGACCTTTTGATCCGGAATACTACTTTCGCACTCACGTTGTCGCTTCGGTGCATTAGCTATTTGTCCCCTGTGAAGAAAGGAAAGGAAGAGGAAGGAGGCAGTGAAATAATGAAAGCGAACACGAGGATAAGGAGTGGAAACAAGGAAAACGGAAGGGCGAAGAGAGAAACTTGCAAATGGCTGGACAGACAGACAGACAAACGACTTTATTTAGGGCGAAATTGAGACTGTGAAGTCCCTTCTTACATTTAACTCCTGGAAAGGAGAGAGGAGAGAGATGGTGAGAATGAAAGAAGTGGATTAAGAGGAGGGGAAAATGGAGGAGAAGAGAGTGGAGGAAACAGGGAAAAAGAAGCAATCATAAAATCAGCGATCGAATATTCATTTCCTCATACGTGTTCACTCCATTTTGAATCCAAATCATCCCTACTCTCTCATCCATAAAATAATGATAACAGCAATAATTTATAAATTTGGAGCGTAATTACGCCGTTTCTCAAATCGATCCCGATTGTTCCGTGTTCGGCGCCGCCCTTTGGCTGCCGCAATATATGCCCGTATCAGGGCGCTCGGTCAGAGCCCCTTTTTGGGCGCTACCTATTGTTTTTGGGGTCTATGGACTTTTTCTTATCAGAAACAGCAATGGCATTATCAGTTACACAATTATCAGCCATTGTTTCTGGGCAAAATATTTTTAATTTAGTCAAAAAAAAAACAACAGAAAATCACCGAACAGTTTAAGGAGATCCAGTAACGACGCTTACGAAAAGTGACTGGCCGGCGCACTACGACATACGAAAATTGTGTGTGGTGACATGTCGTAAGCAATGATCCTTCTAATTGTAAGCTGCGCGCGTTCGCGGCCGACGTAAAACTGGATTCGGCGAATTGAAAATGGATTATTGGTTCTCTGAGGGAAACCGACGTAAAAGCGGATAGTCGTAAAGGGGACCGTCGTAAAGCAGGCTCTGAATGTACCAGGAGCGACACCTGTCCGTTCGTTCGCACTCGCCGATTTCTTTAGCCTATCAGAGCTCTCGTCATAGGCCTCAGATGGGGGTGGAAGGGGGAGGGAATGAGAGGAAAGGGAGGGGGCGTATAATGCACGGGTCCCGGTTCTCCGAATCTTTCATAGAGGAATGGAAACTAATTTTATTTCTATTCGCTCAGATAAAGTAAAAGAACGCATCCTCAATCTAAAAAGGAGGAGAGAATAGAGGTGGAAACTAACCTGTGATATGCAACGCAACGCAATGCCATGCCTCGCGGAAACACGTATTAGCATAAAATCCATTTGTGTCATGCCATGCAATGGAATGCGATACTACCCTTCGGTTTTATTCGTTGTTTGGGTCTCGGTAAGCATGGAGTGTTGCAGCAGTGATTCAGAAGATGATTATTTGGAAGAATCCGTGGCGGCGATATTGTTCTTACGCTTACTTACTTATTCATGAAATAAACAAAAAACGTGAGAAGTTGGGTGAATTCCATCATTTCGTGATAGCGATACCTGTTCATAGGTTTGCCACTTCTACTGATTTAGGAAGTACAGTACTGATTTTCTACTGCCTTGTATGGCATGTCCTACTTTTCAATAATTCCCAAAGAAGTATCAAAATGTACTTCTTTTTGTCACAAATTAAAATTTCTCTGACAAAGGCGTTTCATGAAAATCTACTGGAGAGAAACAACAATCGAATTAAGCATTTTAAGTGGCACGTTGGAATTTGGGAATAAATTTACTCAGTACAAACTATCATTCAAAATTGTACCCAATGATATGTGATTTTGTAATTTTTAAAATGGAATTGGGTTGTGATAATACCTTCTACAGATGCAATGCTTAATTGATTATGATTGTCACTGAGAATCAATTTTGCGTTAATCTAATTAAAAACTTCCAACACAATTAAATACAATGTTAATTAATTGAGCTAATTCAGTGCAGAATATCACTATTGAGCAATTAAATTTAATTGACTTAAATCCAATCGGTAAAACAGCAATTCGTGTATTCTTTCATTAAATACTGTTTATTGGCCTTATAAATTTGATCTTGATTTTGTTATTTAATTTCAGTATCTTGTTTAAATCAAGTATTTTTCTAAAAAACAAATGCATTTTTTAGCAAAATTAATACTTTTTTCGGAAAAATCCCTTCTATGTATGTACTGAATTTTTAGAAATTTTCATCTGGCAAGCCTAGGGTAGGGATGCTCCTAAGCCAAAGTCATTGAGTGACTGACGCACGTGATGGTCAAAAACCCAGTATACCAACGCGTCCCATCGTGACTCATGCCATGCAACGCAAATCCAAGCGTCTACTTCCACAGCGTGGGTCTGGGTTGCATAGTAAAAGTAGGTTCCTACTCCATATAAAACGAGTGAAAATGAAGTTTGGATCTGAGTGGCATTGCATGGCACTGCATATCACAAGTCGGTTTCCACCTTAAGGGAGGAGAGCGATTTCTGCGGTGGGTTAGCGCGGGGCACAACGGACATTTAAAAAATGAAATAATATTAAAGGTACTAATTAACCGTCTTCAATTGCGGTTAACGCACATAATGGCATATTCGTACAGGACGGCTAGAACGGTAAATTCTAGATCGGGTGACTTTACCTCGCCCAGAATTAACTACCTTCCTCGGAAAACGTAAAATACACGCCATGAAGATATAGCAGAAGGATTCCGTTAATACCTTTTGCAACTCGTTTAGAATACAAGAGGGAAAAGAGATGGGTTAATTTTTTTACGATAATTCGTCCTTTGACGGGTAAAAATTAAATAGTTGCCCCGAGAGCCATTTCGAAGAGAAACGCATGCGAGTGGCGTCGGCATCGTAGCAAATACAGGAGAGGGAGGGAGAAATAGAGACAGAAAGGGGAAGGGAGAGGGAGAGAGAGAGTTAGGGAGAGAGAGAAAGAGGCAGGGAGAGATAAAGAGGGAGAGAGAGTGAGGGAGGGAGAGAGTTAGAGAGAGAGAGAGGGGGAGGGAGAGAGTGAGAGAGAGAGAGGGGGAGGAAGAGAGAGAGAAAGGGGGGAGATAGAGATTTATTGGATTATATCTTTCTTATTTATCTTTATTTACTCTGTTAGAAAAGGACGAAATTATTTAATTCTTCAGAACATTTCTGTGAAAACCAGTCATATAATATTTTAACCCGTTCCTCCATTTTTGACTTATGAAGCGTATGATGTTTATTAATTGATTTACTCTTCTCAGAAGATGAAACAAATTTCATTAATTTAGCCTTATGAGCGTAGAGCGTGGAAGATCCGATGCTGAATTCTTTTACTATGGCTGCTCTATTTTTTCCTTTTTCAATTCGTTTGATCAGCTCCAGCTTATGTGTTAGCGTTAAAACAACCTTTTCTCTCCTGATCCTTGCTTTAAGGTATTTATTTTGTTGCCATATTCAATGGATGGGTAATTTTTTAAATAATAAAAAGCGATAAAACTGGAAATTGTAGAAGTACACCAAAACATCTAGACAATGCAAATGGCTTACGTAACCAAAAACGCCATTCTTACTCGGCAGCCACAGAAGTATACGGAGTAAATACGTAATATATGCATCTTATATTTTAAGAAATTTTAAAGTGGAAATTGTGGTATTACACATACACGATTCACATAAAAATTCATAAAAAAAGAAAAAGAAATACAAAATGAATTGTATTTGTGTAATTGCCGGTACCTAAGGCTGGCCGGTTCTAAATAGCCCTATAGCACAGCTTTTACTGTATGTGTATAGGTGTTATATGGGATGTATAGGTAAAGTGACCAGACGTACTGATTTAA
The DNA here is from genome assembly GCA_036926305.1 of Uropetala carovei. Lineage (NCBI taxonomy): Eukaryota > Metazoa > Arthropoda > Insecta > Odonata > Petaluridae > Uropetala > Uropetala carovei. The sequence continues at coordinate 31,303 of JAXCHB010000188.1, read as the reverse complement.
TCAGTACAGTACTGATTTTAGAGATTGTGTACTGATTTCAAATATGTACTGAATTTTGTACTGAATTATAAAATTGTACTGATTGTAAAAGAAGAAAAAATCTATAATTATTTAGTTCATTTACTGTGGGATTGACGGTTGAGGTGGCTCGGGTGCGATGTTGCCAGGATGTGTAAAGAGGACTTTCGGCAACGCTGTGTAGTTCCCCTTAGCAAACATTACTTCCCCTCCACCTATGATTGGCTGTGAGGGAGGGGAGTTTTTCAGTCTTTCCTTCCAAACCCCCACCCCTTCTCTACAACTATAAGTCTCCATTCCAAAGTAATGTCGTCCAGACAATAATAGTTATGGTTGTTTATGTCATGTGAGTAGTATAATATTTTAATGCTCTTTAGTAACGTAACATTATTCTCAGAATAGATTATTAATATTATTATTTAATTATATTTAAAGATCCTGCCATAAATGGAAGAAAAAATAAATTTTCTGATCGACTTCAGCAAGAGTATCCAATATATATAACAATAATGTTATATACCTATGTATACTGTATAAAATTTCAATATATATGAAGTATTATACTGAAATGCAGTTTTCTTTTAAGAATATAAGAAATATTAAAAAATGTACTGATTTTACATCTAGAAAACCTGGTAGTTTTCTTTCATGAATATAAAAAATAAAAAATGTACTGATTTGACATCTAGAAAATCTGGTCACTTTATGCATAGGCCAAAAACCATGTTTCTCGTATATAACGTAGTCACGCTTATAACGAAGCAATGAGTCGGTCCCCTCAAATACGTATTAAACGAGTTTTACTGTATATATACATGTGTGTGTGTGTCTGTGTCTCTGTGTCTGTGTCTGTGTCTGTCTCTCTGTGTCTGTGTCTCTGTGTCTGTCTCTCTGTGTCTGTGTGTGTGTGTGCGTGCGCGTGTGTGGAGAAGGCATTTGACCGAGTGGATTGGGTAAAACTCATCGAAATATTAAAAGGAAAAAGAACAGACTGGAAAGATAGAAGATTAATTAAAGAGATATACGTGAAAGAGGAAGCAGTCTTGAGGATATAGGATGCACAGACCAAATGGTTTGACCTAGGAAGAGGAGTGAGGCAAGGATGCTGCTTATCGCCTACCTTGTTCAATATTTATATAGAAGACATGCTTAACAACAGAATAGATGATGATAAAGGAATTAGTATAGGAGGTAGAAAAATAAATTGTATAAGGTTTGCTGATGATATGCTCATCCTGGCAGAAGAAACGAAGGATATTCAAGAAATGATTACCAAGCTAGAAAATAAGATGATGGAATATGGTATTAAAATGAACATTAAGAAAACCAAAGTAATGAGAATAGGGGATGAGGAAACTATGAATGTGTTAATGAAGGATGGAAGGATTGAGCAAGTAAAACAGTATAGATATTTAGGATGTTTGCTGGCAGACGACTGGAAGAGCGGAAAAGAAATAAGATCAAGAATAGCAATGGCAAAAGAATCATTTTATAGGAAAAACAGTTATTGTGTAGTAAAATGGAATAAAATTTGAGGAAACGTCTTTTTTTGGAGTGTGCTACTTAATGGATGTGAAACATGGGCGTTAACAAAGAGAGATAAGAAAAGGTTAGAAGCATTCGGAATGTGGGTGTGGAGACGATTGGAGACAATTAAGTGGACTGAAAAGATAAGAAATGAAGAAGTATTACGAAGGGTGAGAGAGAGAAGGATACTTGAAACAATTCAGAAGAGGAAAGATAACTGGTTGGGGCACACTTTAAAGAGGAGGAAGTTTGTTCACGACGATGCTGAAGGATCAGTAGAAGGTGGAAAGAAGAGAGGACGTAGGAGGATAAAAATGATTGATGACCTAAAAGGAAGGGGTAGCTATCGGGAAATGAAAGAACTGGTAAGGAACAGGGAGGATTGGAGACAACGCTGGAGCCAGGGGGACCTGCCCAAGGGCAGAGAACCTGATGATGATATATATATATATAAGGCCGTACCCAGACATTTTGCCGCCTGAGGCGAGATGTAATATGGCGCCCCTTGGCTTCGCTGGTCTTATGAATTTATTTTGATAGGTTTTCATTTTTGTCAAATTTTGGCGCCTCCCTTCGAGAGGCGCCTGAGGCGGTTGCCTCGCCGCCTCACCCATCGGCACGGCCCTGTATATATACATACATACATATATATATATATCTGAGGTTGGATGGATGGACAAAAGACGAGGGGATGATAGTCATCAGCTGTAAAATATGTCAGCGGTTCACTAGAGCTATTAAACATGGATTTCCAAATTGACTAACAGAAACATGTAGGAAGAAAAACGTATTTTACAAATATTGTGTTAAAACAACTCGTTTGATCATTCATGTCATGCATAGTCTTCCAAGGGATACCGATTCATGTAAGCCACTTAGAAACTGCAAGGGTCTCAGAGGAAACAAGTTGTGAATTAATTGTATATGAATTGTAACCTCGAGCACTTGACCATCCACAATTCGAAGCTTTCGTAAGACGAAAAAGATATTTTTCCCATATCAATATGCTTCAGTTACGCTTTCCTTAATTACAATTATTAGAATAACTGTGATGAGAACTTAAGAAAATTTTTTATTGTACTAAACTTCGTCATGAATATAATGCGCTATCATTACAGTACGGAATATGACTGAAATAAAGTTGAAATTATTTTTAAAATAAGCGTATTTTTTTAAATTCATCCCTGAAATATTGTGCCATGCAAACTTTATTACCGTGCCATAGGTTGCTGGCCACTGGTAATAAGCATTTCGGTTAATACGTACCCTTCTTCAGGCATGAATGGAAGACAACTGAGTTGTTACACGAATTAAAATTCATGAAAGAAAATTATAGAGACATCCCTAATTAAAAACAGAAGGATGTGCTGAGGATGATGCAACACGTCGAAATCCAGGTGTTACGGTTTTGTTATTATACTGCGATTTTATTTGGTGTCATTATTAGTTACACAGATGCAGCAAAATAATTTACTACTAGCAGGCCTACGCAGATATGCTGCGTGTAAACAGTTGATAATCATCCCATTTGGTCAATGCAAAATCTACAGCTTGAGTGCGAAGTTGTAAGTGATATTCCACAGTACCAAACAAATGCATGGAAACAGAATTAAAAGTTGTGTTTTCATAAGTAAATCTCTCATAAGATACACCTTCATCAATTGCATTGCTCTTTTTTACCATCTTTCGTTTCTTATCAGATTCTTTTCTTCCAGTTAAGCTTCGTATTCGTCTCGGGGCCATTATATACTTACAAAGAAAAACTAAAAACAACTTTAACTTATTAAATCAAACCAAAAAACAAATCTGTAACTGAAAATTCCAGTATCTGTCCTTTCTTTTTTATATAACAATCAATGCAACCGTTTATGTAGATTATCAATGAAGAGGAGATAACCATGTAATATGTTAACACAAATAACGTATGTCCCTATTTTCATTTAATTTTAAATTTATGCGTGAGCGTATTTTTAGTGATGTGCGCGAATGAACACTGGAGTCGCGAGAAACGACTCCACGCCGTGGAGTCGCTTCGCGTGCTGCGGGGAGTCGACTCTCTGATGACGTCACCGGGGAAGGGTAGCAAAATCGTCTCTCGCGCGCTGCGTTGAAGTTTTCGTTATGGTGCGGATTTTATTTTGAACCTAATTTTAAATTGCTGAGTTAAATGTTTCCGTAGATTAGACTCTTATGAACTGTAGAACACGGGTCTTATTTGGTTGGAACTGTGATATATATTTTTATTTCTTTTCTAAAACTTAAAATCACAGATTAATAGCAAAAACTACACCTTATTCATTCTATTATTCTCAATCAACAACTCAAAAATTATATCAACAACTTATTTACATTACCATAGACATTGGCCGGCAACCAATAAACGTTTACTTCACAGGAATAACCTTGGTCTCGTACTGATTAAAATATAAGGGTCCAAGGCTTCGTGATAGCCAGTGTTTTCTGAGTCAAGGTCCAACGAAGTTCGGTATGGGATCACTTCCAGATAGACGAGGAAAACCCTTGTAAAGTGATATGTGGCATTTGTAGAAGCGCTTTATCGTACAATAGAAACATATCCAGCATGAGGAAGCACCTTTCTACGATGCACTTTGACGATGTAAGCCTACCGACTGAAAATAACAGCAACAGGGCTTCTGCAACAGAAAGCGATCTCCAGTACCCAGTTATGTGCAGAATTATTTAGATGAATGAGTATGACTGTCAGTTATTAGCATTTTCGCTTTTAGACTCATAAATAGGGTATTTGCGTTAATAGGCAGCACATATGTATAATATAATGGTTCTACTTACAAAGAGATAAGATTCCAGCATTCAAACGATGAAAGGAAGATTCAACGGCTTTCATTAAATCGTTAGAAACGCTTCCCATACGCAGTTAACTGAATAATTATCCGTAAATATTTATGTTGCTATGTATAAAATTTATGTTGACAATGCTACAGCAATAATTTCAATGCTTAAACAAAAGTGAAAAACAAATTCTTTCACCTATTTGAAGGTATAATTGATAGTAATTGAATCGGAGGCAACAATGACGGTCGCCTTGGAAACGCCCGGAAAGAGTACGAAATATCCGTAAAATTTCGAAAACAATTACTTGTTTCTGAATTATTCGACCGCGTAACACGTAAAAATGGGAAGAATAAGATAGTATGGAGTTTAATGCGTCGAATAAAGTAAAAACAAAGAAAATCGGTCCATATTTACGTGTTTTAACGAACGAAGGAAAAAAAACCTTGCACTCTGAAAAATAGAAAATCCCTTTGTAAACTTATGAGAAAATATAATTGTCCCCTGGATTCGAACCCGCGCATTTTCTCGAAATTTGAATAAGAACGGACATATCTACACGGAATTTGGAAACGTGTGAAAACCGCGTCTCTCTAGCTATCGTAGTTGTCGAGTTATGACTGGAATTATGTGAATGCCAGGCGGCCACGTAGACATCGACGGATTTTAATATCCTATATATAACCTTGGAAGTGTCCGTCAGCCCCCCCCCCCCCCCCCCCCTGTATCCCAGAAGCCTTTCGTCGTAGAGATATGCGGTAAACTGCGTTTTGTTTCTACAAGATGGGAGGTCCCTAGAAAACTTTTCATTTTCATAAAGTCCCGGGTTCGAATCCAGGAGACAATTATACGTTCCCATAAGTTTACACGGGATTTTCGAGTTTTCAGAGTGCAAGGTTTTTTTCCTTCATCCGTTAAAATACGTAAATATGGACCGATTTTCTTCGTTTTTACTTTATTCGACGGCTAAAACTATATACTAACTTATTCTTGCAATGTTTATATGTTAAATGGTCGAGATTTTCAGAAATTCGAATTTTTACGGATATTTCGTACTCTTTCCGGGCGCTGATAAGGCGACCGCCATCGTTGCTTCCGATTCAATTAATCTATATAATAAATTGCTTAGTGTCCGTCACGCTAAGATTCATAAAGCTAATAAGTCGAGAAGTAACGAAGATAGAAACTCGAAATTTGGCAGGGATGCTTGATTAACACTTTTTCAGGTGATGACGAATTTAAATCGCGAAAAAATTCCTTGGTTCCACTCCAAGGGAGGCATTTCCATTTCCCATTACTTAACATGTAAAACGCGATTTTTCGACGTGCAGCCTCTTATTCATTTGGAAATTAAAATTAGAAGGAATTAATATACGACCTTCGGAGTTGAACCATTTTGAAGAGAAATTTTAAAAGTTTCTTATTCTGTTCATCTTTTTTCGCCTAAAGTTCAAAGTATTCCATGTTAAACGTTTAATTTACATATTTTATGCAAATCTTGCCATTTTAACGGAATGTTGTCATGGTGACTAATTATATTGTTATTATGGGATCTTGTGACTGCAAACGACTACCGGCGCTAGTAGGCATCTCAGTCTAAATCACAAAGCAAGGGAGGAGATAAACACGGTGCCGGCATTAGCCTACTCTTAACGAGAAACACCAAGGGGACCAACAACTTTACGTCCCTTCCGAAGGACGGAGCGCTGATTCGCGTGATCTCCTCCAAACACGCAAATAAGGGGCCGCTAAACCTCTGAAAAAAACCCTACTTTCGCAGAATTCGTACCCGGTTCGCACCGGGTATGCTCAGCGTAGCAGACCAACGCTCTCGCCACTACGCCAAGGCATCCCCTGACTAATTATATTGTTAGACCTCAAAATCCTATTGTTAAATCAATCCTTATGGGTGTAAGCGTGCATTGAATGTTTTTAATACGAGGTAGGGAGAGAGAGGGAGGGGGGAGAGGGAGGGGGGAGAGGGAGGGAGGGGGAGAGGGGGAGGGAGAGAGGGGGAGGGAGAGAGAGAGGAGGGAGAGAAGGGGAGGGGGAGAGGGGGGAAGAGGGGGAGGGAGAGAGAGGGAGGGAGAGGGAGGGAGAGAGAGGGAGGGAGGGAGGGAGAATATAAAAAAGAAATGGTTATAATATTTTATACATTCCGTGTTTTTTTATAAAATTGCTGGCGAAGCTGCAACGGGCTACTATTAATAGTACCAATTAAACCCTCAAATAGGTGAAATAAAAGCGTTAGTCGCTTCGCACTTTTGTTTAAGCATCGAAATTAATGATGCATAACAACATAAATATTTATGGATAATTATTCTGTTGACTTCGTATGGGAAGCGTTTCTAACGATTTAATCAAAGCAGTTGACTCTTCCCTATCTTACTTTCTACGTTTGAATGCTAGAATCTCATCTCTTTGTAAGTAGAGCCAATATATTATACATCTATAATGTTTATTAACGCAAATAGACTCACGTATACATTTAAAATTAAATGAGAATAGCGACATACGTTATTTTTTTAAACACGTTACATGGTTGTCTTTTCTTCATTGATAATCTAATTAACCGGTTGCATTGATTCTTATATAAAAAAGAAAGGGCATATTATTCAATAATAAGAAACAAAGAAAATTATAAACATAAATGTTCGTGATCAATTACTGTGTAGCATTAATATCCTCTCTAATATGACTTAAAATGCAGATTTCTGACCGACTTAAGCGCGGCGCGCACTTCTTCGGACCGGGATCGGATCGGATCCGCCCGACGCGACGTCCGCGCGCTTCATCGTCCGGTTTCATCGGCCTCTTTCGGCTCTCTACCGCCTCAGATAAGCGGCTACTTCATCCCACGCGTTGTCTTTGACCACGCTGTCCTGGTAATATCTGTGTGCTGGGTCGTACAAATGATGATGGTTTCACATTGCTTCATTTAACTGTTCGTCAAAAGATGACATACTGTTATATTAACTAAACTATCCTAATTCAAATAAACGTAAAGGAATGCGAAGTGATCTAGCTGACACAATAGCTAAAGACGCTACAGACAAACTGAAAGTCAAGACGAGGAGACAAGCTGAAATATGGCACCTGCACACAAACAAGAATTCGGCGTGGAAGAGCTGCGGGAGAGGGGTAGGGTAGTAGAGCTCCCTTCAATTAATTAAAGAAGATCGGAGACTAAGGTGAGATGAATTAATTAAATTAAAACATACTTTGTACGGTTAAGGAGTATTTATGTTTTAATTTAATTAACTCCCTTCAATTGTTTCACTTCCCCATAAACTTTCCCCTTCCACAGCCGCCTTCCCCTACATCATGTAACTATTCCCCTTCGGACCTTCGGAACTTTTTGCCTTCCCAGCAATACTAACCGGTGCCGATCCGATCCGGCCGAGCCGAGCCGGGCCGAAGGAGTGTGCGGGATTCCATTTGGTCCTGTGTGTTTTTATTTTTGCCGATAAGTTCGTTCCGTGCCGATCTAGTGCGCGCCGTCCTTTATGGGTTATTCTCCCGAATGGATGTGGAAAAGAGACGGAAGATTTAACACGCAAGCTCTTAAACAGAGCTAGAAAGGTATGCTCAATTTTTGCCACCAATCTCACGGGTGTAAACCGGACAGCGGTAAGGGGCAGAGTCCCTTGACTTAAAGAAACCTCTAGCGGAAGGAATTGAATTGAACTACTTGTATATGATCATACGACTTGAGTGCATAGTCCGATAATATTAGTTACTAAAAAGAATACTTCAAACTTTAGTATACATAGAAAAGTAAATATTTACGGATAATTATTCAGTTAACTGCATATGGGAAGCGTTTCTAACGATATATTCAAAGCGAGTGAATCTCCATTTCATCGTTTGAATGCTGGAATCTTACATTTTAGTACGTAGAACCATTATATTATACACCTATAATGCTTATTAACGCAAATAGTCTCACGCATAAATTTCAAATTAGATGAGAATAGGGACATAACTTATTTTTTGACACATTACAGGGTTATCTTCTCTTTATTGAGATAATGGAAGTGGAACAATATACCTCTGTGGAGTTGTCTTATCCATTGCTTACATTCCTCTATAAATTGATCTTACCATTTCAATTACCCTTTTATTTTCCACTTGAATGCCAGTATTCCATGCATTAAAAGTTTAAGTTGAACTATTTCGAACTGTAGGCGGAAAATGATGAACAGAATAAGAAACTTTATAATGTTTTATAACCGAAGATTGTAGGTCAATACTTTATTATTTTTATCTCAAAAGGAATGAAAGCCTGCAGGTCGAGAATTCGATTTTTACGTGTTATTTTATGGGAAATGGAAAAGTTTGCAATAAATTACAGCGTAGCATTAATTTCCTCTCTAATATGAAATTTTAAATACAGATTTCTGATAGACTTCGCACAATAAATTGTCAATACGCAAACGCAGCCGGCCCTCAGCGAGATTCGATCCGGCGAATCTTACCAATACTTGGAAAATACATTAGTATAGTTAAATGTGAATTATTGAGGTTAACTTTTTTTACACACTCCTTAATTTTTTAAAAATTAATTGGAAAAAAACGCGAAAATATTGCGCGGGTTCAGCTATTGTATACAGATTACCGTTATCCCTTCATGATAGGCGTGAAAATACGTCGACCAACGCCGTGTTCTATAATAGTAACTTGTATTCGCCACTGCTCGATGGAATATCTTTTCATATTTCTCTCGTGCAGTCATAAACGAAGGTAGCCTAACAACATTATTTCTTAAAATATAAACCATAATTGAAACAGGACAAATTAAATTATCTATACAAGCATTGGATGGGGAGAGCTGATAATATTGATAATTCACTGCAAAATCTGAGATCAGATTACAGTTTTCTCTTAGAAAATAATCTAAATATATGCATTCTTACTTACTCCATTCCCCTTGTGCTCCTAACCCTTTCGACGGCCGTTTCCCTCTTCCTCCTCTCCTCTCTTTCCTCCACTTCCTCCTGGCCCCCGGGTGAGCATGCTCCGAGGTCGTTCACACCCAATCGGTCGCCACACGCAAAACCAACCACTTCTCCCCCTCTCCCCGCTCATTCCCTTCTCTCTTGCAACGCTTCTCTCTCTCTCTCCCCCCTCCCACCGCCTCTCTCTCTTCCCACGCCGACAAATGCAGCACTATGGAAGGCGTTCTGGAGGAACTACCCGTCATCCCCTTACTGCACATTTCACAACTCATTTGAAGATTTTTACATCGTAAACACGACGTTTGAAAGCAGTTTCGACGAGGTAATCTAACCATTGACAGTTCGTAAGAAGTTATCAAAACGAGTTTTTGCACCAATATGTATCACAAACCATCTGTTAAATCGTGAATTGTGCGTCAGATGAGAATATGTTTTCGGTTTCTGAATTAAGAGTGAAAAATGAATGTTATTGGAGCAATATGTATTTCCTATTCCCACCGCCTCCTCGATCGAGACGTAATTCCAAAACTCGCTTGATCATGGCAGACGGAGACGAAAGACACGAATCACGGATATGCTGTTGACACGAGTCACTAGTGACTCTCTCGTCACAGCACTCCACGGTTTCGGTGCTGAGAAAGACAAAAATAAATGGAAGCGTAATGTTCCGAGAAGAGTGATCCGAAGTACCTATTAAGAAGGGATCCTCCTCCTCTCACACCAACGAGAAATAGATCTGTTAATTTTTAGATAGTATACGATGTATTTGACGTTTGGGCACTTTCCGGAAATAAACGAAAAACCGATAGATAATCGACAACATACTAACTATAAATAAGTATTTTATCATTTCTTAAAAATTTTAGCACATTCTCAAGAAAGCGATTCTTTAATTTATATGAAATTACTCGAAATGTGTGTTTTTGTTATCATCTATTGCATCGAACCACAGCTGTTAACCAAAAAATGCTCATGACGTCCATAAAACGCCGCTTTAGGTAATCCTTTTAAGGCCATTACATACATTTCGCTCCCGTAGACTCCATATGAGGAACTATCAAGAAATCCATTTCATAAGCGCTCGAGGTATTTAAAGTTTAGGAGTCCTTTTCTTCAATCGTAAATTTTCTCAAGAGTCTTAAGAGCCGTAAAATTAGTGCCGAAGAATGGAAGAATCCGAGCCGATCCCTTTTTTTATCTGCCGATGCACAGACTCGCGAGTGCACGCGAAGCGATAAAGTAAGAAGCGTCTCTCTCTCTCACCTTATGCGCTCGGAGCTCGTCTAAATGCTAATGCATCCCCACGATGGAAATGTTCTCATTAAAAAACGCAGCAAACAATAATACCTCTAACACGCCTTCTCACTCCTCCTATAACTCTCTATCCCTTCCCAATACGGTTTCCTATCTCTTCACCTCCCATTTCTCAATACCCCCCTCCCTTCGCACTCCCCCCTCTATCCCTCCCCCCCTCATACTCTCTCCCTCTCCCCCCTCCTCTCCTCCCTCTTTCTCTCTCCCATCTCTTTCTCTCTCCCCCTCTATCTCTCTCCCCTCTCTTTCTCTCTCCCCCCCTATCCTTCTCCCCCTCTATCCCTCTCCCCCCTCTTTCTCTCTCCCCCTCATTCTCTCTCCACCCTCTTTCTCTCTCCCATCTCTTTCTCTCTCCCCCCTCTTTCTCTCTCCCCTCTCTTTCTCTCTCCCCCCTCTATCCCTCTCCCCCCTCTTTCTCTCTCCTCTCTCTTTCTCTCTCCCCCCCTATCCTTCACCCCCTCTATCCCTCTCCCCTATCTTTTTCTCACCCCCCTCTATCCCTCTCCCCCCTCTTACTCTCTCCCCCCTCTTTCTCTCTCCCCTCTCTTTTTCTCTCCCCCCTCTATCCCCTACCCTCTCTTTTTCTCTCCCCCCTCTATCCCCCTACCCTCTCTTTTTCTCTCCCCCCTCTATCTCTCTCCCCCTCCATCCCTCTCCCCATCTTTCTCTCTCCCCCCTATTTCTCTCTCCCTCCTCTTTCTCTCTCCCCTCTCTTTTTCTCTCCCCCCTCTATCCCTCTCCCCCTCTTACTCTCTCCCCCCTCTTTCTCTCTCCCCTCTCTTTTTCTCTCCCCCCTCTATCCCCCTACCCTCTCTTTTTCTCTCCCCCCTCTATCTCTCTCCCCCTCCATCCCTCTCCCCCTCCATCCCTCTCCCCCTCCATCCCTCTCCCCCTCCATCCCTCTCCCCCTATTTCTCTCTCCCTCCTCTTTCTCTCTCCCCTCTCTTTTTCTCTCCCCCCTCTATCCCTCTCCCCCTCTTACTCTCTCCCCCCTCTTTCTCTCTCCCCTCTCTTTTTCTCTCCCCCCTCTATCCCCCTACCCTCTCTTTTTCTCTCCCCCCTCTATCTCTCTCCCCCTCCATCCCTCCCCCCCCTCTTTCTCTCTCCCCCTCTTTCTCTCACCCCCCTCTTTCTCTCACCCCCCTCTTTCTCTCTCCCCCCTCTTTCTCTCTCCCCTCTCTTTTTCTCTCCCCCTCTATCCCTAGCCCTCTCTTTCTCTCTCCCCCTCTCCCCCCTCTTTCCCACTCCCCCTATATACCTCTCCCCCTCTATCCCCCTCTATCCCCCTCCCCTCTCTTTTTCTCTCCCCCCTCCATCCCTCTCCCCCCTCTTTCTCTCTTCCCCTCTTTCCCTCTCCCCCCTCTTTCCCTCTCCCCCCTCTTTCCCTCTCCCCCTCTCCCCCTCTTTCCCTCTTCCCCCTCTTTCCCTCTCCTCCCTCTTTCTCTCTCCTCCCTCTCTCTCTTCTCTCTCAATGTATTACTTCTTTCTAAGAAATCCGCGGCGAAGCTGTTTTGCATTTTGCTCGAGTTTTGGAGACTGGTTATATTCTTTCTTTCGGTGTCTCCCCCTCCCTTTTGGGCTGGTAACCTTGAAATGATGTTAGTTACTCCCTTTTAAGTCTCCCTTTCTCTCCTGCAAAGGACGAGAGTACAACCATCCGCCCAATGCCCGCACATACCTGAGAAAATAATGATACTGGTTGAAGGATTCGAAAGAGCGCAGAGTCGGTTATTATCCGCGGCAGGCGCCGTCTATTAGTGGGAATTAAAAAAAAGCGGCGAGCAATTTGCAGCCGAGGATCGTGCGCTCTTTCACAGATTGTTGTCGCAACGGCGCAACTTCCTATACCTCAATTTTATAGCCAATAGATTCATTTCGTGTATATTTGATCTCTTTGAAAAGAAAATTTAGGAATGACTGCTATTGAAAAGGAATTGAGTTTTGTGGAATCTGATTGATTATTTCAATTCTTACGTTTTGTTAAAACAGCGAATATTTAAAGAATTTTGTTCTCCGTACGCGGACTGTTAAACATATTTTGTATAATAATTCTTAAGCATCGATTAAAATCCACATATATTATTTTTTAAATATAAGGAAGTTTAATTAAAAGTTTCTTTTTAAAATGGCCTATTAATCCGCACATATTATTTTTTCAATATAAAGAAGTGTAATTTAAAGTTCATTTTTAAAATGGCCTATTACATAATATCACGCCAGCTGTGGCAATATAATTGAATTTCGTAAGCAATTTGTATAATCACCGTCATTTCATCCTGATTCTGCAGCCGCATCGATCCTAGTATAGACTCTTTGCACCCTTTACCTCCAAAACTTCTTTGCCTGTTTCATTGTAATTTAAGCTGGATAATTTGCATGAGATATTTCAAGCGTTTAATAATCCACATAAAGAATCACACAAACATAGTAAATTACAAAAAATCTGATATGGCCAAGACATGACTTTCTCCATATTGGAATTATTATGGATAGCATTATGAGGCAAAATTATCATTTCGCATCGTAAAAGAATACAGTCGTTCTTATTGCCGTAAATTACTTATATTTTGAATATTTTACAGAATTCACCGCTACATGGTGGTGGCGCTGTATACTGGAACTTAAAAAAAGCAAAATATCTCCGAAATGGAAGGTTCTACAAAAATTTGTTTTAAAAAAAATCTGGAAGAAATATTATTCTCTACAACTTTGGTCTTCATGAAGAATACCAATAACGACGTTTTTAAGGAGATATTTGACGGAAACTGAAAAAACCGATAATTTATAAATAATTCCTAAACAATAACTGCTATGGAAAATTGTTTCAAATGAAGGTTGTAGGAAATTACATTCTCTATAACAATTGTATAGAATAGTATATACAATAATGATGTTTTAACGGAGAAATATCGAAAAAACCGAATCGGGTTTCGAATAAAGCAAGACTTGCGTGTAACCGTTATTGACCAAAAACTAATCAGTTCCTTGTGCCCATACCAAAGTGTTATATATGAAATTTGGTAACGATATGGCAAGTACTTTTTGAGTTAGAGCGCCCACAATCACATACATCCACACACACAGACATCATTCCTAAAAAAGTCTAAACGTGTCTAGGGACCACAAGTAAAAATGTAGAAAATATAATTTCCTACGTCTTTTATTTCAAACAATTTTCCATATCAGTTATTGTTTAGTAATTATTTATAAATAATGTTTTTACATTATTATTGTACATACAGTTGTATACAAAGGTTATAGAGAATGTAAATTCCTCCAATTTTCATTCGAAACAATTTTCCATAGTAGTTATTGTTTATGAATTATTTATAAAAAATCGGTTTTTTCAGTTTCCGTCAAATATCTCCTTAAAAACGTCGTTATTGGTATTCTTCGTGAGAACCAAAGTTGTAGAGAATAACATTTCTTCCAGGTTTTTCTAAAAACAAATTTTTGTAGAACCTTCCATTTCGGAGATATTTTGCTTTTTTTAAGTTCCAGTATACAGCGCCACCACCATGTAGCGGTGAATTCTGTAAAATATTCAAAATACGTAATTTACGGCAATAAGGACGACTGTATTCTTTTACGATGCGAAATGATAATTTTGCCTCATAATGCTATTCATAATAATTTAAATATCTATACCCCAAATATGGAGAAAATCGTGTTGTCCACATCAGATTTTTTCTTTGGAGCTCAGGCGGCGGATTTCCAAGCAACGGCTCTGTAAAAAGGCACCCATGCGAAAATTATAATCGGAGTTTTAACTCACAAATTAAGAATCGTATCCCTGAAGAACGAGGTTCGGATGCTCGCATTATGTTTCAAATGAAAAATATGACGATGCTGCTGTACCTGCGGAAAATTTCACTCGGTTGGCTGAGAGCGTGTTTTCCCGTGCGAACGAGGCAACGGGGTAAAAATCATTCCTTTTCCAAAGAAAAAAATGTAAAAAAATGAAATCACTTTTAAGCCTTCGGAATGTAATTAAAGGTATTTTTGTGCCGGTGGAAGCGTTAAGCTCAGCGGTCGAGAGGCAAAAGGGGCTTCCGCGATCGTTGTCCCAGTAGACGAGGGTGCGCACGGCCCCTTCTCACCGCCCCGCACTCCGCCAATGGGATTGTTCCTTGTTAAAGGCTCACGCTCCGACGCCTCCGCCGCCGCCGCATTAGGCGCAATATTTCTCTTTCTCTTTTCAGAGGGCGCGCGCGGCGAGTGGCGCTTCATTAAAATGCATCGAGCACCCGCTTTGGGAAGGGACTTTACTCGCACTCAAAAAATATGAAGAATGATTTCCGTTTGATGTGAAAAATAAAAAGAAAACGAGGGAAAGTAAGAGAAGGAGAGAGAGAGAGGCGTGGGGTGTGTTGGCTCGGTGGGGGGCGGAAGGGGACGAAGCGAGGGTCCTCGTCTATAGACACGTGGCTGCCTTTACAGAGTTAAAGGTGTGCCGTGAAGAGGGAGCGGCGAGAATATGAGGAGGAAATACTGACGAATGCTGCGCTCTTAATTAAGGAGTATAGCGACGCCTGGCGCTTCTCATAAACCTGTTGGTATCTTAATTTGACTATCCACGACAAAAGCAATCCCTCTCTGCGACACCTCCCCCTCGGACTCCTCCTCACCCCTCCTCTACCCCACCCATCCTTTGTTACCCTATTTCCGCCTTTGCCCATTCCAATAGGGTATGCAAGCGGCGCGTTCATGCGACGGACTAACTGACCCAACCTGCGTTTTATCTCTTTTTCTAGCATCTATCGCAGGGAATGAAACTAGCAGAGGGATTGATTTGAGATTTGGACGTTCACACCACACGTGCTGGAAATTGCTCTAGCCACTAAACGTTTGAGTCATGCAATTCGTAAAGATTAATGAGAGGAACTTATAATGACCTGTTTTGCTTTCCGAATCTCCATATAACCACGCATGCAGAGATTAATTTATCGTAAGAGATATGGGAAATTTGGAAAGAAAAGAAGTTTTTCTATGACCGGAAATGGAACCCGGATCTTCCACTTGCCAGGTGGATATTGTACCACTGAACTACTGTATCAGACTAACAATAAGACACACACGATAGGGTGGTTCAAAAAAATCGAAAGTTTAAAATGTTCGGGTGCTCATGCTTAATTTTGTTCCTTTTCACGTCAGAAAGACGTGTACAAAATTTTAGCCTCATCAGTACACTCTAACCCATGCCGCAGAGGGGTCAAAGTTCACAAATGTTTCAGAAAATTTTGAACAACCGGCTAAAATTCATGTTCATAACATTTTTTTCGCGTTTTCTAATTTTTTAACGAATATTTTAATAATATCTATTATTTTTAAAGTTAGTTAATATTACTTTTCCTTTTAACCAAGAAATAAATGGTTTTCTTTGTTGCACCGAGGCGCGGCGCGCCGCCACCCTTTTCGAAGGATAGGTCGTCTCGGTGGCATGACTTCGAGTGACGAAAAGCTGCTCAAAAAGGAGAAGAGAAAAGCTGAAAGAGAAGAGAAGAAAGTGAAGAGGGAAAATAAGCTGAAGATGACGAATACCTCGAAGATGAAGAAGGTAAGTATATTTCATGTATTGGAATTTATGAACAACTAACTGATTTTCTGCCTCTAATTTAAGTTTTTTTCCTTCAAAACCTTGATTACGTTCTCACGTTATCGGTTTTCTCTGTTATTTTAGATGATACAGCATCAGATTCCTTTATTGAAGACAAAAATGATGTTCACGAGCACTGCGTAAAAGGAGAAGAGCCGTTTATGCTCGCCTCAAGATCAGCCACCAAGAAAAAGTCAACTATCATGTCTCCAAAACTGGCCGTGTCCGAAAGGTACTATTCTCGCTGTCTTGTTCACTACTTTCTCTAGATTTGGCGGAAGTGACGAAAGCGCCAATGGATCTAGCGAAGGCAGCGAGATCTAGTGAGCAAGGGAAGTTAGCGAGCGGAGTACACTTCCTATCTTCGCTTCGTTCACTTGTTCAAGAGAATCAGTTGAAGAGAATCAGATTGTGAGAGCGGTCGCGAAGAAGAAAATGGAGAAGAGCACTTTCAAGTGTAAGTATTAAGTGATAAGTTTATCTGTTATCCTTTTATAACATTTTAATTTGTGATATTGGTAAAAAGGCCTCGCAATATGAATTTCCACGTGGACTTTATGGAGATATTTTATGAAAGTTTTAAGTACAGGATAGTATAAGCTGTTCTATTTATTAAAATTAGTACTATTTTAATTAATAGGGACCAAGGAGTTAACGGAGACGTTAGTAAGGAAGAGAAAAGAGTTGGACAGCGTATTTTGAGGGAAGAAGGGGTCAGCGAAAGCTGGCTGGACGTAAGTTATTTAATGCTGTAAAAGTTAATAAGACGTAAGTTATTTAATACTGCATTTAATATTTAATACTGTATCGCAATTCATCTTCTTATCAACACTTATCCTCACTTACCTTAAAAACAGAGATGAGGAGATGAAGAAAATGTTTCAGGTGATGATGGAAGTTCTTAAGAAATAAAACATTTTCAAATGTTAAACCAAGTTCATTATCTTTATCATTTCCCATTCTACTGCTGCTCTTGCTCTAAGGAATGCAGCCGTAATAATTCATCTCCCAATGGATGATTATCATCATGTTCATTATAATGAAGTGGATTTTGTCTATGATTATTCACAATCATATTAGGATCCACATTAAGCAGGTCACCGGTGCTCAAGCAAATATAATGCAACACAGCACATGCAGCAATTACCTTCAACCCAGTTCTTGTTTTCACTTCAAGGGCTTTTGTAACAATACTTCTCCACCTTGTTTTCATCATGCCGAAAGACCTTTTGATTGCTATTCTTGCCTTGCTTAGAGTCCTATTGAAAGAAATCTGTGCAATTCCATTTGCATTCCGGAAAGGAGTGACAATGTAAAACGGGTTCAGAATGCATGGATAGCCACTGTCTCCCAGGATAAAGTAGTCTTGGGGTGGATATATACCATTCCTAAATAATCCACTATGCCGCAACACTCGAGCATCATGGACAGATCCTGGAAATCCACAAAATATTGTCACACAATCCCTGCAATTGCAACGAATAAAATAGTTTTCTATTAATATATTCATTGTGTAATTTATTTTGTGATAAAATTCGGATGTGGGTGCCATCCAGAGCACCTACTGCTCTTCGAAATGCACGACTTCCGCACAAATTGGAGAATCCACTTCCCACTTCCTCTAGTCTTTCCATAGAGAATCTCACCACTAAAGGTATTAGTTCGATAATAGCGTCCAGCATAGCCTTCACTAACATGTTGGCTGTGGAACGTGGTGTTGAAAACACTATTCCTACCACTCTGAATGATGCTCCACATGCCAACCAGAAGAGAAATACGACGACCTGCAGTTACCAAATAAAATTGTGCTGGTTAAACATCAATGTGTACCATGCATGTGTACTGTACTTTTTAAAAAAGAAAACTAACCTCAAACTCTCTCGACCAACCCTGATTTTTCATAGGGAGTCTTTCTGAAATCATTCGTAGGGTATTCGGCGTAATCCGAATATGTTTCTTCGTTTTTACAACATCACCCATTCATTATGTCGCTAACTTCGCGGTTAATGGATGACAAGAGGAGAAAATCCCTGCCGTAGGCCAAAAATTTCTCCTGAGGACGCCAGTTTATTTTGTTCAAAGGAATTGCATGACTTTCTCACCCAAAAATCACTAAAATTGTTCGAACCTCTTTCTTGGACAGTGATCCTTTAGCATGGAACGATCTCCCTGATTTCGAGAGACGGCGTAAAATAATTAATTCGATTCAAGTAGTCAATGATTCAGCCGAAAGGGCTGTTGCTATGACTACCGAGTATGCTAACATTCCCCCGAAGAAAGAAGAAAAACAAAGTGTCCTTCAAGTTGTGGCCTTTTCAGTAATGCATGAATTGTAATTTTACTATTGTTCTAACATTTTATAATCAACGTGAAATATTGCGATGAAATTCTCATTTTCCCACGAAATTACGATTCCTCTTTTCACTTTCTCGAAGAAGAAATATAATCTTTTCCCTTGTATCTTAGTGGAGCCTTGTGAGAAATGTGGTCGTCCGCTTGAGAAAGAAATATGTCTCCTATATACTAAATACACGCAGCCCACTTCAGATGCTTCTAAAAATCGCTTTTCAATTCACCAAGAATGCCTTCCTCTTCGGCGATTCTTCAATGACCGGCTTGTTCCGCTATTTGTATTGTTTATGAAACGGCGCGTTAAAATGAAAGGCTAACTCAAAACCGTATCATAACTGATATTTTAGTGAATCAATAAGTATGTTTTATCGATATTTAACTTTAGGGAAAACTAAATAAAACAGCGCATTAAAATCAATTTTTGACATAAATATACATTTTTTATTGATTACAATAATAGTAAATGAAATTTATGGACAATCTATAATAATAATAATGATACACAGTTTTTGTCTTTCGTATTCCACGGACCTACGCAGCTTCGATTTCTCAAGTTGGCCCATATAGACCCATATAGTGCGTGTAGACGAGGAAACGGTCACGCTCGGATATGATTCACGGTATCTTTTCAAAGACTTCGCTTACAAGAGATATGTTTACGATGCTATAATGTAAATTTCATGCTGAATCCAATTACGCATGTGTACGTTTCTAAAACAATCGGGAAAGGACTTGTGAACTAATATGTAACTTTTAAAAGTTTTCCGTATTCTGTGTCTGAAATCTCATGATAAATACAACTCCATATCTCCGCTTCTAATGAACGAAATGTAACCAATTTTTCTATTTGACTTATGTAATGATTTAGAATGATGACTGCGTAACTAAAACGTTTATATTATTAAAGAAACGCATTTTAAGAAATCATAAATACAACACTTAGTTAAAAATTTCCAGTCACGACATGGAAAAGTTGGCATGCGACAAACTTTTTACCTAATTGGTTTAGATAGGTACATTCAGCGAATGATGTTTAGTAATGTTCAAATGTTTCTTTGAAAAAGATTTCATGTCAATATCTTTCATAGTTCACACTATGCTGAAAGTTATATAAGTCGCGAACGCGCACCGTAACAATAAGCGATTACTGTTCATTCGCTTCTATGTATCAATGTTTGTGTGTGACGCATGATATTTTAAATGATACCGTTTATAATTTTCATCTTATATGTAACTACATAAACGATTTCATCAAAAAACTTTGAAAACATCAAAAGTTATGATTTTTTAAAGTTTTTCGCAACTTTTTCGTGGTTTTTCAAAAAACTCCTTCGTCTGCTGAGGAGGGAATTCTTCAAAACTCCTCCGTCCGCTGAGGGGAAAGCATCTCGGTTGGAGATCAGCATTCTCGCAGGTCCAGCGCTAACCGAAACCAGCGAGAATGGGAGTCCAACAATAGAGACAGTTCCTAGAACTTAAGACTTTACGTCAATGTTATTGTGAAAATACGAGAGGTTATAAATTTTTCAGTTCGGAAAATCCCTTCTTTTAGGATTTTGGAGGAGTGCCGAAGATCTTTTTGTACTAAAGACAAAATATGCCCTCAAAATTTGTGTAAACGAATAGAATGTGAAAGAAATGGTTATGATTGAGCCATTTACGGATGAAAGACTATGTTAAAACCACAAAAATCTTTTTTCGGGACTTCTGAATATCATACGTAGTATTGAAAAGTACATTAGGTTGAAGTATGTTACTTTGAAATATTTATTCAGTATTTATACGGGGGAATTGACGGGGATTCAATAAAAGTACCTTAATTTGAAACAAACGTAATTGTGAGGTACTTTGTAACGAGATTTCACTGTATTAAGCGAAATCACACATTTGAATCTTTATCCAAAATGAAATTTCGTTTAATCCCAAAGAATTTTCAAATTGTTCATAATTTAAACGTGTTTTTGTAAAACGTTACCATTATAAAGTACTAAAAGGAATGAAGTGCTCAAATTTTTTATTATTGTAATATTATCTTATTTTTCATAGGGTAAATTCCTCTCTATTATGAAATTTTCCCTACTGTAACATCATCACAAAGAGATTTGTTAGTAAGTTAGTTAAAGGTGAATTATTGGGATAAACTTTTTTACACATTCCTTAACTTTTTATAAATTAATTGAAAAAACCGCACAAACATTGCGTGGGTTCAGCTAGTTAATTTAAATTATATAAAAAGTTGATTTTAGTTGATAATTTACAGGTACACAGCACCTCCAGTTTAAGTTTTATATTCTGTTACTAGCCTTATCTGCTATTTTAAATGTCCAGAAATATTATCATAATTTCAAGGCTAAGAAATGACTTACATTAGTTCAGTCCAGGGAAAAGCATTTTGAAGGGGTTGCATATACCACAGCATAAAATCATAGTTTAACAAAATGTTACCATTAAAAAATTCAATATGAAAGTTTTATAACAATATTAGCAACGTTATAAATTCCTGTGTTTAATATTAATGTTTGATACAAATTAATACATCACAATTTGATCTCATTGTCATAATCATACAAATTCATTTCACTAAAAAGTATAAAATAAAAATATTAAAAAAACTTTTTTAACTTGAAATTCTAACTCGGAAGAGCACAAGTGAGGATTAACCAGAACGCAAAGTGAAAAATAGAAGAGACCAGTAATACTAAAAACGAATTTCTTGAGCCAAACTCTCATCATCAGTACCTGATGTTAAAACAACGGCACGGAGAGTCAGACACATACACGAGTGTGTTTGTGTTATACGTATTTATCGTGTTATAGTGTTATTTATGGTGTTATCGTATTTATTCATTTTCCATAATTCAATAAGCTGAAAATACGAACATATATATAATCGAAGCAGGAGAATATCTAATTCAGAACTGCAAAAATTTTTTTGCTGGCGCGATTGAGCTTTGGGACTGCGATTCATGATTTCCTTTCGCTTCCGAGAAATGAGAGGAGATGCGGTCGAAATGCTAAGTGCCTCTCTGCCAGCCTCCCATACACCCAGCCTCTCTCCTTCTCTTCCTCCCGCCTTCCTGTCTTCTCTCTCCCTCCCAGCCTCTCTTCCTCCCTCCCTGCCTCCCTTACACCCAGCCTCTCTCCTTCTCTTTCTCCCGACTCTCTGCCTTCTCTCTCCCTCCCAGCCTCTCTCTCTGGTTGCAGCTTAAAGAGGCGAACTGCAGGCCGTGAACGCCGCAATTAAGGTGAGAAGTATATTCTAGCGTAATAACTGGCAACTCAAATAAAATCTGTACTTTTTATCGTAGAGACACATAAAATGGGAGATGCAAGAGGAAGAACTACCATCAAACTTGTCACAAAAAAATTGTCGTAAAAATATCCTATTGTCTATGACTGTCCTCTCTTAACTTATTTATCCGATTATTTTTTTCCCATTTGCCGCGATTCTTAGAAGTAAGAAAAGGCAGTCGTCCGCGTTCACTTGTTTCACTCCGCTAAACTTATAGAAAACGAATTCAAGTGAAAGAGATTATTCGCTAAAAACCCTCGCTTGGGATAGAGTCTGCGGGAAATCCATTAAAGACGACCATTTTCGTTGCATAACAAATATCGAAATTAATAAAAATGTCTGGCACTAAATATTAAAGATAAAATAATATTTACTTTTAAGAAAAATGCAATTGTTTAGCAGATGGCGAAAAGTTTATGTGGACTGTATGTCTCTACCAAACATGAATTATTATTCCCAACTCCGACAAAGTGAAAAGCCTGGTACAGGTGACGTTATGCCCTTCGGTGGTGACACTAAGTAAATATATAAATTGGCTGCCACTTACCTCGAGTTTAAGGGCGACGTCTCAACAAAGGTTGTCCAAACCGAAAAATTCAATAGGGATTGGACCTTCGGAGCAGCTAACCACACGACCACGTGCTAGCTAATCACCGACTATAGATTATAGTGAGCTCCCACGTGCGAGCTCATAGGCTGAAGTAGTTCAAGTTACAGGCACTTGTGCCGCCACCATCCAGACCCACGCACTATACCAGGCAAATTTGAAGGTGATAGTATTCAATGAAATTTAGATACCAAACAGCAATTAAGTCATAACTTATAACATAAAAATGAATTATTGTCAAAGTTATACACTTCTCTACCACGTCCGTTTCCTATGAGAAATATTTATATGATAAATAATATTGCCGAAATATCAAATCTATTTGCACAAATTTTCTTTGTAAAACAGCAATTAAAATAGACCCTTAATTTATAAAATCATTAAATTGAAGAATTGATTTATGTGAAACCTCGGAAGTTTTATTTATTGGTGCTTCCCAACCATTTTTAGTACAAATCACCCTTAACAAATAAAAAATAGTGGCACACATTTTCCAGTGTAGTTTTACCGCTTCCCCCAAAATTCCGCGGCCCACCAGTTCATTTCTGATGGCGCGCCGCTGTACCGCGGCACAAGGGTTTCACTGCATCAGTGCATTACTTAATGAATAACGAGAAGCGTTTTTATAGAATAGAATTTTCGAGAAAACTTTTATAATATTTACTGGCACATAATGGTGCCAAACGGAATTTAATTGAATAGAAACTGTTTATAATACAACACTCCCCTGTTATAACGCCGTCGCTTATACCGCGAGACCTACTTCCTCCACGTTTCTTGGAAAGAAAGACCTGTGGTTTTTGTTAAATTACTAAAGTAAAAAGATAAATAAATACCGACTTTTTTATAAAGTGATTTAATAAATTTCTTTTAAGGATTTTTATAGTTTTGTTGTTTTCATTAAGAAATAAATGGCCAGTGGGAGGACCGACAACTGTGGCGATTGGGAGTACAAGGCAACCGCTAAGCAGTGGAGAAGCCTTTTAATAATAATAATAAACAAATAAAGAAATTAAAAAAATAAAAAGTTGTATGTACACGCAGTACTAAAAAATACAATCATGTCATCGGTTTTCTTATAACGTGGTTTGCAGTTCCTCCCCAGATACCCCGCGTTATAACCGAATAACGGCGTCGTTTAAATGAAATTTCGCTTTCTACGAAAATTCAAATTTTCTGTTGAAATTATCATCGTCTATGTGCGATAAGTAACGTTAAAAATGAGAGGCAAGAAAGCCACTCGGATTAGGGAGCGTGAAAAAACAATCGAGACTATGGTGTTCTTTACAGAGGCGTAGCGAGGGGTGTGCAGAGGGGGACAATTGCCGCCGGGCGCAGGGCTTAAGGGGCGCAAACTCACGGACCGATTTTTATCGATGAAAGCAGATCCGCTAGGAGGTCGCGGAGTAACGTAATCAGGCCCGCGCCGGGAATATTTGCCGCCCGGGTGCAAGCAGTTTCTGCCTCCCCTTACGGACTTATAAAAGCACCCTGGCCCCGATTTTTTTCGATTTTTAGATTAAAAGTTGTATTTAATTTTAGAAATAAATTGAGCAAAACACAAACTTAAGAGAGATTTTTCCCTTCGCCCGTGAATTTCCGCCCCTAATATGTTGCCGCCCGGGTTCGATGCACCCCTTGCACCCATATGCCGGCGAGGCTCTGAACGTAATATCCTAACGGTTTAAGACAAAAGAGGCGCGAGTCATCAAAAAATGTTTCTGGGAACTGGCTCGAGATGCCAGGGTATAGTGATACCGTAGCTTCTTTACGTTTAGATGGTACCTGAAACTTAAGAAATGGCAATCGTGAATCAGAGAAAAATATTTACAAAATATTTGTGAATTCCCGCTTCGAGTGGCCACCCCTCCGGACTTGACACGAAGTTTCCGGGTTTTGGGACTAGTCTCCGGTTAAGGGTAAAATTCTGTGGGCAACGGCATACACGGACCAGAGTGACCACATGTACCGTATTTTACGGGACGTCCCGTTTTTCGGCCAATTTTTACTTAAATGTCTTGCGTCCCGTGTGAAATCAATACTTTGTCCCGTGTTTTTTTTAATGAAAATAGATATATCGATTTCAGATAAACTTAGGGTAACCACATTTCCCGTATTTTAAAGTAATCGGAATGAGTCGGAACGAACCCAGACCGCACATGTAACCAAAATATCGACAATTAATTTCGAATTGTAATATTTTTCTCCCGAGAGTTCCGTTTCGTAATATTTTCCATTTCGAGCACTTAATTAGTGTAATGTATGAAGAGTTTACAAAAATGAACCCACTTTTACGAAAAGTTACAAACGAGATTTCATTTCTCCTAGATAAATGGAATTGGATATTAAAATCTTGCAAAAAAATAATTTTGTAAGCTAATGCAAATTATTAATTTCTAAAGCTCTTGTGGAAAGAATATTTTCTTTATGTTGTAATAAATGGAATGACAATATGAACATATTTGACAGAAGTGCAGTAAAAGCAGAGCTGTAGGTGAAAAGCAACTACATATCTTTCTTGTAAAGACTTTTATAATTATGTTCTTACTAATGAAGATTTGAAGCGCACAAAATCTTAGGAGAAATATTGTTTATTTCTTACTGTGAGGAAAACTATTCTTTGTGAATATGTCCTTAGTATTGTGTGCAATTTATTTTTATTATTCAAGAATAATTGTTTTGTTCTTTTTATTTGCTAGGCGTTTATCTTGTGTAGATTTTTTGTAAAAAATATAATTTTTTCTTATATACTTTCAAAGAATATATGTACTGTCTTAACTTCAAAGCTAAAAAAAGTTCTGTAAAATTTTTATAGTCCGGTTTTTTTTAAAAGGATAATAATTCTCTTAAAATAGTCAATCATACCATAGACATTCCACAATTTAAGGCAGCAAGATTAGCTACGATGCTTTGAAAGTACGATTTAGAAAGTCTAAAAATTGATGGTGCTTATTACAGACCGTAGCTATCCCTTGGGTTTTGCCCGAAATCTATCCCAAACCCATGCTATATCGCCACATGTGTGCATAAATAAGTCAGAATGCTCTCTATGAAGTAACAGTCTCAAGGGCCTCGATATTACATTTTCTCTTCGGTCAGCACATTTCTTTTTAGTTTGGAAACACATGAGACTTTAGAATTTTAAAAGAAACACGTCTAATTTGTGAAATACGCATGGAAAAAATCTTATCGCATCAGCAGCTAAAACTCTGTGGGTGATTCGCATATAGGTGTATTTGTTACCACCATATCTACGGCAACGACAAATTCTGAATCTCAGCGAATGGCTCGAAGCTCTGATTACTACATTTATTCGGTGATTTGGGATTGGTGGCGCTATTGTAAAGTAGTGTGGCGGTAATCTTTGGGTCGCCACATAATTGGAGGCACCGGAGAGATAGTATTCTGTAACTCTAACTATAAGGGTGCTATATGTTCGGTTATTTTGGAATTTGCAATTTGGGGAATAGTTTTAGTTTGTTTAAGGGTATTTTTGGTTTTTGGTGGTATAGTTCTCCTGGTATTTGATTATATTGTGAATCATTCCGCTTTGTCATCTCAGTCATTCCATCTCCTTTCGAGATCCCTGTTTGTTTAATATCTTGTTATTTCGTATCAGATATGTCTAAAGAACGCGGTAAAAGGGGCGTTGGAATGCTTCCTGAACCCGCAGAAGAGACCCCGTCGAACGGGGGTGAAATGAAGCCTCATTTCTCGGATTGTGTAAAAGTCGCTAATCAGCTGTTGCTTGAAATTTCCCCTTTCCATGAACCCACGTCGGAGAATTGGTTTAAATTCATATCAGCGGTATGCGATGTTTTGTCTTTGTCTTTGATCCCAGAACATTATTTGTTTACTCTGTTGCTGTCTAAACTTCCGGCTAATTGTCGCCAATTCTGGCTCGCGGTTGTTAACCAGAGACTTCCATGGGATAATATAATAACTAAAGTATGGGATACTTTCGTCTCAAAAAGGGAATACGAACGACTTCTGACAACCAAAATCAAACGATTTCAGATGCCGCACGAGTCCCCTCGCGACTTTTATTATTCCGTCCAAGTTGCCGCTAAAGCACTCGGAAAAAAGTATTCTGAGGAAGAATTCATAGAATTGGTTTTGGAGGGGCTGAATCCTATGTCGCAGTCGACGTTGACCTTCGCTACTCGCCCCCAGACGCTCGGTCAGCTGGAGGAGTTGATGAGTAATGCAGCTAAGGGACTCATGAACCGCCTCGAATATTCGGCGGCTGAGGCGCCGTTAAACTTAGCAAACTCGTTTCCTTCTCCCAATTCACAGTCGGTTGCATTCCCCCATGTACCAATTTGTTCCTTTTGTAATAATCGTGGACATTCTTTCCGCGACTGTCGGCGAAGAGCTAGTGAAAATCGCTCCGCGAGATCCGCGAGAAACCGGCCAGCTATTTCGTTTTCCAATATAAATGACCAACTTGAGATGCCTTTTGTAAATTGCGATGTTCACTCCGCAAAAATTCCAGCTTTATTAGATACCGGCTCCTCCTTATCGATGCTTGACATTAATACTTGGCGTAAAATTCCCCGCACGGGACGAACCCAACAGTGTGACATTACGTGTCGGAATATCATTGCAGCTCGGATTATCTTGACACGATATGTTACATTGAGAGTCCGTATTCAAAACTTATCGTGGCGACATACATTCTATTTGTCCGATTTGCCTGTCCCAATGATATTGGGTCAGGATTTCATCAAAAGGACGCGAATCGTACTTTACCACGACGCGTTTTCCTTTGAAAACTGTCCAGATAAGAAATTCCCTTTCCACTTCAATTCCTACACTTCGTTAGCGTCGTCCGATTCGCCCCCGTCATCAATTGTTGATATGCAATGCCAAAATGCTCCACTTGCAAGCAACACCCATTCCAACAGGGAAAAGGTTTCCTTCGGCGGCGAAGATAATCTGAGTCGTCCAACAAACGAAATAAAATGTCTCGTCGATGGCTATTCCGACGTAATCTCTTCACAATTAGGCCAAACCAACCTGATGTGTTATGAGATTGAATTGCTCGATTCAACTCCGGTCAGATCCCCTCCATATCACTGTTCACCGCCAAAATTGGCCATGATGAGGGCTCATGTCGATAAGTTACTCGCTGACGGTATTATCCAGCCTTCGTTATCAAACTGGTGTTCACCTGCCTTTCTCATCCCCAAGAGAGATGGCTCCGAAAGACTAGTGGTCGACTATCGTAAACTCAATAAGCAGGTCAAGGCCGATAATTTTCCTACGCCTTCGATAGAACACGCCCTACAATATTTGGGCTCTGCCAAATATTTCACGATTCTTGATTTAAATTCTGCCTTCCATCAAATTCCTTTGACATCGCCTTCAAAGGAGTATACCGCCTTCGTCACACCGTTTGGGCTGTATCAATATAATCGTCTTCCATTTGGTTTAACCACATCTCCTCAGGTCTTTTCGAGGTTAATTGACAAGGTGCTAGGTGATTTAAAATATTCTTGTGTGTATCCATACATTGATGATTTATGCATTTATTCCAAGAGCCTCCAAGAACATCTTCGTCGTGTCAAACTGATATTGGAGAAGCTAAGGGCAGCTGGTCTCACGGTCCATCCAGAGAAGATGAAATTGGCCCACGAATCCATTACCTTCCTTGGACATCGAATCTCCCATGGCGAACTTACCACTGACCCAGAGAGAACACAAACCCTTTCGGCATTCCCTGCTCCTAAGTCAGTTAAGGAGGTGTCACGCTTTCTCGGTATGTGCGGTTTTTATTCCAAATTTATTCCAAATTATGCGGAGATAGCATCCCCTCTGAATGCACTCCGCAAGAAAGATGTCATTTTCAAATGGACCAGTTTGCAGCAAGATTCTTTTGTCACATTGAAACAATGTCTGTCGTCTCCGCCTGTACTTCAACTTCCTAACTTTGAGGAAGAATTCCATTTGTTCGTGGATGCCAGTCAGGTGGCACTGGGGGGGGTTCTTCACCAAACGTTCGATGGGAAGCTAAAGCCTATAGCTTATGCTAGTAGAACCTTAAATAATTTTGAACAGAAGCAGCCATCTTATGAATTGGAGTGTCTTGCTTGTTGTTGGGCGGTCGAAAAATTCAGGCGAGAGCGGGCAGTCAAGAAAACGAGGCAGACCACCGACAGAGACGGCGAGCGAGCTGTGACAGGAGTGGTAAAGGAAAAGGAGAGAAGAGGGAGAGTGACAGAGAAAGGGGACGAAAGAGTGAAAAGTTTCCTGTTGGAGAGACGGTAACAATAAGTCCACAGTTTCTGAAGTGGTTAAGTGTTGTTGATATTTTATGTTATTTTGTTATGTGTATGATATAGCATTTAGTTGGAGCTGTATGTGGCGGTAATCTTTGGGTCGCCACAGTAGGTACCACTGCAATCTTTCGTTGGTGTTCGAGGGAGCCGCCAAGTTGCGTGAGAGAGTGACAAAATATGGCTCATCACATTCACATTTCTAATTATCTTTTTTGTATTAAACATTTAAAAACACTAAACATACTTCAATTTCTTCACATATGAGAATCTCCGAGCTAAATTAGGAAATCACCGGGTCAGATTAGGAATTCCCCAGGTCATTGACGAATTTAAGGTGGCCACTGAGGTTGCCACCTTTTCATGTCTCACCCGAAGTCTTTAGGGTTATCGCTTATTCTTCGAGTTTGGGGTTACACTCTTGTTTTGCCTATATATTTCCTTAGACTGGATCTCACTTGTAAACAATGTTGTGCCGACGGGCTAGGGGGATTTGCAATTGAGTTGACGTATCTCCTGCCATCTAGCCTTACTCGCACCAATTTCCCATTCAAATATGTTTGTTGCATATGGTGCATAGGGAATTGCTTGAAGACGTCAACACGCTAAATTAAGTAAAGAAGACCCCGTAAACCCCTCCCCCTGGAACTTGGCGGCAAGAAAAAAGGTCATATGGGCCAGACTGGGAATATAACCCCCCTTAGGGGCGTCAAAAAGATGCCTTGTCCCTGTGCGCCGAAGACCCTAGAGCTACGCCACTGGTCCTTTTGGACAGTGTTCCCCAAGAACCTTTTTTGCTCCACAGCACACCTTCATGCATGCTTAAAAGAATCGCGGCACACCAAACCACCCTTAATTAATTTCACTACGTAAATAAACATTTTCAAAGAAAAAACGAGCATAAATCAAGTAAAAGTCGCAATTATATTAGATTTTTAATATTGTTAAAGTAGTATTCAAATAATTTTATTGTAAATTAAGTACACACATAAGTCAATGGAAAATTTAGGTTTTTCTATTTGGTACAAAGACGCTTTATAATTGGCTCAATTATAGAAAGAACTACAAAAACTTCTTCATATACGTTTTTCAAACATGCCCTCTTAATATTTATAATATTGACCAACAACTAAATTTGCATATAGGTATACGTTGTTGCATTTGGAACGTTCTATCGATGGCATGCTCAGGGATCTAGGAAAATTCACCGACCGCAATTCACCGATTCACAATTCACCGAATCGCAATTCACCGAACCGCAATTCACCCAATCACAATTCACCGAAAAGTAAATTCACCGAACCACAATTCATCGAATGTAGTATTCATCGAAATTTCCAATTCACCTTATGAAGACGGGGAAGAGCGGAAGTAATATAAACGGAATGTTGGCAACAATAACACGTAACAATAAACTATTAACGATTAAGGAGGAGTGGGTATGAGGAGGAAAGAAGGAAGATGAAATAGTATAGCAAAATGAAATATTAGCATCATGGATGTCATTCGATTGCAAATAACTCGCACATGAATAATAAATAAACAAATTACGCTCACAGGAGTAGGGGGAGGAGAGGGGGAAGGTTAAACATTTAAAAACGGAATACTAGCAACATGGGTGTCATTCGATTGTAAATAACTCGTAGATGAATAATAAAAAATAAAGAAACAAATGACGTATTCAAGCCTTATGGTATGGGGAGGAGAGGGGGAAGGTTAAACATTGAAAAACGTAATACTGGCACCATGGGTGTCATTCGATTGCAAATAACTCGTATATTAATAATTAACAATAAATAAATCACGCACTCAAGCCTTATGGTATGGGGAGGAGAGGGGGAAGGTTAAACATTAAAGAACGTAATACTGGCACCATGGGTGTCATTCGATTGCAAATAACTCGTATATTAATAATTAACAATAAATAAACAAATCACGCACTCAAGGCTTATGGTAGGGGGAGGAGAGGGGGAAGGTTAAACATTAAAGAACGTAATACTCGGTGAATTTTCCTAGATCCGCATGTTTAGATATCGAAGGATATTCACATTTAGCTTTTAGCCAAAATACATCTAAAAGCAACATAATAATTTTAAGTTGTATGACTAGCTGCCGCTAGAGCTACGAAATCGGAGCTCTGTTGGAGCTTTACGGTAAGAAGGCCCTCCGCTGCCCAACCTGCGCGCACCCGACGCCCGCCGGCCTACGATGCCGCCGCGCACTGAGGCTCGAAGACCTATTCCTGCTATCCCCCCTCGCGCATCTCCTTCCACTGCAATTCCACTCAAGCGTGGCTGAGTGAAAGTGGAGGGGAAGCTTCGCTTCGGGTTGTGACTGACACAGGCCTTCCCCTAATCATGAAAGGGGGGATGTTGGAGACTACGGCGTGATAGGTATTTCAAAAAAATAAAAACTCCTTAACCGTACAAAGTGAATATATAGAGATAAAACAACCAGTAAAAGGGGGGCGGGGCGAAGAAAGAGAAAAAACTAAAAAAAGGAAAAGAATAGAGGAGAGGGAAAAAAATATCTACTTACAGGTTTGCGGGG